>OZ005681.1:21173959-22373959 GCA_963930675.1 Gnaphalium uliginosum
TGGTGGATCAATTTTTTATGACAAATCAAGATGGTGGATCAATTTAGATGAAATGCCATTGTAGAAACAAAAAGAATAAGAGAAAAAGAAAATGCGCACCTTTTTCTGAAGCTCGGAAATTGATTCATGAAGGAGTTGATTCTGCAAGACAAAATTATCTTTTAACCCATGATCTAAAAATATACTATTATTTATTCTGCATGAATGCGTACCTTTCTTGTGCGAATGTTCTTGAGACCAGTATCAAGTTGTTGCTCCAAGTTTTGGATTTCTTTCAAGGTCAATGACTCTATATCTTCTCCCATATAATGCCTAACCGATTAAATAAACAACCAAATAATCAGTTACTTTTTAAATGAAGTAAGAATTAAGTGTACGAAAATTGAAGCATTTTATAGAAGAAATGACTCTTTTTACCAAATAAAAAGATTCTCACCTGTGATTTCTCTGTAAAAGCTCAGCCCTAGATTTGAGCTTGTTGTACTCCAGGGTCCAGCTTCTCTGTGGATATATACAGATTCAATATCATCAAGTATATGAGAAACAAATGGTTAAATTCAAATACGAATCGATTTAGCTGGGAGAAATAAATGAATATGAACTTAGGGTACCGGCGTAGCATCTGTCGCAACTAGCTGTCTCTCAGTGTAAGAATATCGCTCATATCGCTCCAAGATGCTTTCCATGCTGTAACAATACAAGAACATTAGAGATTAACATAAACTGTGAGAGAGATTAATCATTCCTCATCGAAGCATTTAAGTCAGAAATCCAAAAGCTTAGGATGGTAAGCTACTACGAGAGTTTCATGGAATTAATCAGTTTTCATTGATATCCCAACAAACTGTTGAGGCATTAAATACAACAAATGCATAAATATGGATATATTAGCTATTTCACCTGGAAGGGGGTTTTATTTTGTTAAATGTTTTCTTTTTAGAGTGAGGTTTAAATTAGTACAGATTTTTTTTTGTGAAAATGGAGGAACCAATAAGAACGCGTCACGTGTTACAAAATTCACTTTCCTCCACGTTTTTAAAAATTAAATATCTCCTAAACGGTAATTCGAAAAATCATAAAAATTGCATCATAAAAATCAGCGTTTTTTTCTCTTCGATTAGAGACCTCACAAGGTATAATTTTGACAACTTCTTTTTTCATTTTCGTTGAGTTTTGTAAACAACTATCACATGTGTTATCAACGAGTACCACATGTGTTATTAATATTGTACAATCATAAAAAAAAAAGTCGACAGTATATCATTGGAGATGTTTAATCGAAGAGAAAAAATCGCTGATTTTTATGGTGCAATTTTTATAATTTTTCAATGAGCAATTCTTGAGATATTTAATTTTAAAAAACGTGAGAGAAAATAAGTTTTGTGACACTCGGCACATTCCTATTGGTTCATCCATTATCACAAAAATTTTCATTCTCATTTAACCTCACTTTTTCTTTTCAATTTAGGTGTTTTTTCCTAATTTAGGGTGCTTACTTTTTATTTGGAGCTCTTGTATTGGTTTTTTATTTTTTGAGTCTCTTATGAGTTTTTTAATGAACTCTATTTGTCATTCAAGAGATAAAATAAAATAAAAAATTTAGCAATTCCATTTGATCTTAGATTTATGAACAAAGGTATATGGAATTTTATATTTGGGGAAAAGTAGATAATATTGAAAAAATTGATACATATGAATAGTTAGATAAGTAGAAAACAAGTATCAAATAATGTGGTGTTAGGCATGTTTTAAGGTCCATCTACTTATATACACATATTACATTGCTCAAAATTGAGTATACTAAAAGCTTGGTGCAACTACCTAATAGAATAATAGCATGTTACAGGACTAGTTATATAGTTGTGGAGTCTATATACATACACCCTTTATTATGGTCAGTAGTCAATGATAATAGTTCACTCATTAGGTTTTGATACAGTATTAGAACCACACGAACCTAACCCCACCGTAACACTCAATCGAAGCTATCAATTAACAATACGACACCTTTTAGACATTATAGCTGATTGTTATGACACCTTTTATTTCCTAGTCGCCAATCTTATCAATTCGTCGATCATAGTCACGTCTTATCCTGCCATCAACATGTCAACGACCAACTCACACAAAATTTCGTCCATCCGATTTTCCTTCCCTGCAATCAGAAAATCGACGATAGAACAAACGCGTAAATCATCATCAAGGTTTATCCATGAGAACGCAGTCACAACCTTGAAAACCTAGTTCATCTAAAATTCGCTTTTCCGCTGGTATACCGGCTCAAAACATAGCTACGATTTATATGAACACAGCTTCTTCTACTCAGCTCGCTCCCACTGTACGAATCTAAACAATAATCGCCACTTTCTAAGAATATTCTAGTTCATAATACCCGACCAGTAGCAAGAAAACTTGCCATTGGAGAGTACAAAACCGAAGACCCGAATGCGCTAGTGTTGCCGGAATCCGCACACTAAACCCGTAGAAACTCAAGATCCATCATCGCACAACCATCTCAAGACTCCCACTAGCTTCGACACTTCCCTCGTTACCGAACTCCCAAGAGTTCCCGACACTCTCAACAATACCTCGAAAGCTAATTAGGGCTTACAAGATTATCCGCCTCTAACCCACTAGAGAATTCCCAATCGGTTCTTCTAGAAGATCCGCTCAACCGTTGAACCAAACATCAGTCGATATCTAGCCCTGCCAAACGGGTTCTATCGGGCATCTTTTCAAACTGATATCCCCAAGTGTGTGAGCTCTAACCTGCCTATTCATTCCAAATCATGGAATATTCGACCATAACCATGATCTCCCGTTTCAAAAACCCACGAGTAATAACCAAACTCCCTTTATAACCACCATTGTCGATTACCAAAACGGATGTGGTATCGTTTATTACCCAAATACTCAATCGAGAAAACCATCCTCACGAGTACCGTAACAAACCTCACATCTTTGAGCAATCAAGTATGTATCAACGAAGTTCTCAAGACATCACTTCCCTCCACTCGCAACATCAAACTTCAGGTCTGAAAACGTTCATTTTTTTTTGCACAAGATCTCAAAGAACGTTGAACCGGAATCCATAACCTGGATCCTAAAAACTCTCTCCGCAACAAACAAACAATCGAAATCTGATCACCGACTCTATTACCTCCGTGAATAATCACCCTCACAATGCAATTGGCCTCCCGTCGTGTCGTCACGTCACAACCCACCAGACAAAACCCTAACCAGTTCAATCCGAAAAAAACAACTCACCGAGTTCGTAGCGATCCCGTAAAAAAACGAGTCTATCGATCTCGATAACATGTTATAAACAAATCCTAAAATCGTGTTGTTCCAATTGTCCCCCCCACCCCCGATGATTATCTTCAACCAAATCTAGATCCACAATGATTTTTTTACCACAATAACCCCAGCTCTCCATCTTCCAAACAAACTGAACTCTAATCATCAATAAACAATCTTGTTCATGCTTTCATCCGCCATCGTTCCCAATCGCTCAACCTAGAGCTCTGATACTGGTTGTTAAGAATTGCAACGGAAACATCCAACTAGCAACAACTAATTGTTAACAATAAAAAAACAAGCCCAAACAAGGAGAAATTTCCTCGTTGTAGGTACGTGATCGTGTACCCTTACCGGGATCACTTACCTTGTACTAAAATTTAAACAGAGAATTTCCATGTAGTGAGTACGCGATCGCGTACCCTTTGGTAAGATCGCGTACTCCCTTCTTGTGTCTAGTACGTGATCGTGTACCTTATTATCAGGATCACATACTATAAAAAAATTTGGGCATTTCAATAAATAGGAGGAAGTAGCTTTTGAAATAAGAAAAATAAATTTGCTGGCTGACCTAGTGATCCCATCGGGATCATATACGATCCCACCGAGATTTTTTCCTCTGTCAAAGAGATCCCACCTGGATCACTCCAATCCCACCGGAATCGCGCACTTTTTATGCCAAAAATAGTTTTTTCTTCGTTAAGCTTCACCTGTCCTAACAAGATCAAAATCGTGCTTTTCCATAATCTCAACTAGAGTAGTAAGTTCTAAGGTACCAAATCCTAGTTTTGCAATATGGAAACGGAATGATTATCACGTAAATCTAGTACTTATTTCACTCATTTCTAACCAAACATATGATGTTTCTATAGAAACAAACATATCAGGTGATCTGGGAAGCCTTGCATCATATTTTTGTGCCAACTAATATATTTCCATCGCTCTTACTCTCAAAAATCAATCTCCTTAAACAAGAAATTGAAAGTGAGAAATTCTTTAATCTATGCCGCTAATCTTACCTTCATTGGTTAATCGGTGAGTGATAAATATTTGGTTTCCTACAATCTTAGTTAAGTTATCCTCTAAGCTTCTAACAAGCTTAACAAATAGGTATAATAAATTGATCATGCCTAATTCAAATTGATTGTTGGTCTAAACAAGATATGATCGTGGTAGGATACACTATGATAGAGAAAATAACTTTAAAATGTAAATAATACATCTCAATATCCTAAAAGCGTATGAAAGAAACTCTTGACACTTTACGCTAACTACATGTCACTCTATTAAAAGTGTATCACATGTACTTAGCATTTATATGCATCTTTGGTTCATTTACAACTTGAACAGAGCAAGAAATAATCTATTTATTAGAAAAAATTTCATGCAAATGGTGAATTAATTGGTTGTTATGATAGTTTACGACACAAATTGCGATAAACAAACAAAAAACAAAACATAAGAGGGCCACGAAGGCTAAGAAAAGAAACATGAATAACGGGACTCTTCATATCTCTCAAGTAATTATTCATTGTAAATAAATGATAGGTGTTATCTTCCTCAACTTTCATAATAGGCAAGAAATTGGTATACATATACATTGGTACCACATGCTAGTTTTGGCCCAATGTACACATTAATTTTCTTTATCGAGCTTATTGTTGGTTCAAGGCCTAACGTTATCTTGGGTGCATGTATTTTCTTTAGTCTTTTTTATTTTTTAATTTTTGCATAGGTGTGTCTCTTTTTTATTAAATAATTATATATACGGCCTCTCTTCTTTGCATAGATGTGAGTTTTTAGTCTTTGTTTTCTTTAGTATTTAGTCATTATTTTTGCATAGATATGTGCCTATACAGAGAATAACATTTGGTAAGGAGACTTCAGTGACAAGTAGTGATCATTAGAAGAAGAATTAATACATGACTAGAACAGTCAGATGCACCTAATGCAAGAAAGGATGCATATGTTGTAGAGTAACCAAAACAAGACAAAACGGGTCGATTGGAAGGGAAGAAGAGTGAGCGCACTCCCTAGGCAGCGCCACCAATGGATCAAAGGATCAACCAAGGAAAGATAAATCATAATGTCTATAGAGCAAGAAAGGTGATGCATAGACTTGAAAAAAGACATTATGCCGCCTTTTTGTTTGAATTATTTGAACAGGGTGAATGATTTAATAATCGAATATTCTCTGTGAATTTCGTTTGGAAATCACTTTTCAAAGACAATATTTTAACCATTACATTGTCTGGTTCACGAAATTCATCCGGGAATTATTATAGAGAAATTAAATATGTTATTGGCAAAAAGATAAGATCGACATGTGTGCTTTCTTTGTCCGAAATGTGTATGAATATATTCATTATTATAACTTGTCAATCAATAATTGTCAACCAGATGGCGGTTTTACAGTTATGTCCGAATTCTATTTTCCAAGTTCATTATTATTTTCCACGTTCATTGTCAAACTAGCTTGGGGCTTTACCCCTTGGACAATGATAGAGGTGTTGGCCCTAGGACCCCACAAAGGGCGTGGCCTCTTTGACTCCATAGTTTTGGTTGAGTCCCGAATGCGGTAATTTAGTTGGGTATGCGTTGCGCATCACTTAACATGTGTCCATTAACCCATTAATGCACTAAAATATATAACACTTTTTTACCGACTTGACAAGCACATGAAGACTAGAAGATATATTAGGCATTTTGGACAAAGTATATGCAACTTCCGTGAAATTGAACATGAACCGATGTTCAAGTATGGTTGACAAATTGAAATCATATAGAAGAAAGGCCAATTGGCTTGTTATGATGATGAATTAAATGTTAGCTAGGAAGAAAATCAATAATTAAGGATCTAAAGAACCATCCGTGGAGAAGGAGATGGGTCCCATAATAACGGAAGAGATACACTGACATGAATAAGTTGTTAAAAAGCTATGTTGTAGCTTTACATGAAAACATCCTTTGGCAAACTCAGAATTTTAATTGAGATGAAGATCTATGGCGGGTCCACATGTTTAAACCACTACAGTTGCTGTATAACTATATGTACATTAATTATATTACGATTATTCTTATAATTTTTTTTTTTTTTTTTTTTTTTGTTTATTTCACATTAATTAAAACACAGAAGGTTAGGATCTGGAACTAAAAACAAGACCTAGATCAAGACAAATTGAAATTACCTTGATAAGGTGCAACTAACAGTACTAATTAATTATATTCCAGTTGTTAGTCAAGAAAAGAGAAGACCATGAACAATGATTATATTCAGAAAGAGTCTTTGTTATCTGGATTTATCTTAATCAACAACATATGTTCACTTTTTATCAATATAATCTTTTCATAATTAGTATTGAATTTCCAAGAAAAAAGGAAGAATCAATCAGAACCATTTATACATACAGCTTCGAAATTAAGATCGAAAATATTCAACCAAACAACCCATTTTATCTCATCTTGTATATAAATAAACTTTTGTTTATTTCAAAAACTGGTGTTACAGTAAATTTACTAATATGTTTGTTATATCACATCTATCATTTGTTTTATATACTTCCTAAGTGGATTTATATTGCTTCAAATGTTCTATCTATCTATCTATAAATTTATAAACATATATGTATGTAAGTGAAATTCGATCACAATAAAATCTCGCAAAATGCTTCACTGATATCCTCGAACGGAAATCCTAAATCCCAATAATGAAAACTTTAAACTTAGTTATTGTCAGATAACTAAAATGATTATAGACTAAACCCTCAGTTAATTTTGAGTGAGCAAAGAAAGTAAATATGCAGCCAAAATATGGCCAAGAAAATATACTCTTATGTACATAGATTCTCGATGTTCTAATGAGTCAAAATATAAACGACATGAATTTCACAAACTCGATTAGATTCTATTACAATCGAGATGTGAAACATTATTCGGATGTCAGATTTTAGTTAACAAATCGGACAGAAAATGGATAGAGGGAGGAGATGGAAGAACAAAAGCTAAATTCGGAAGATCGGTTTCAAATAAGATACTTAGATCGAGCTAAAACTGTAAAAAAATGGTCGAATTGGTTACCTTGCTAATAGGAAAGAATGATATAAACAGTAAGAACGCATATAATCATGTATCATGTACGTATATTATTTCATCTTTAAAACTTTGAAATATTTTTACTTTCAGCTGAACACACAAAATTATAAAGATGACCATTAACATCAAAACACACCTACCTATCTGATAAGCAGTACGGATATTCTCAAATTTCCAAGAATATATTATAGTAAATATTCACTATACTCATAAAATCAAACAACAAAACAAACAAATCTTAATCTGCAAAAAGTTATAATTTTTATAAGAAAAATTAAACAACTTCAAATCATTTTTTAGCTTAATCAAGATAATTCTTCACAAAAAATATCAGATCTTCCATTTTTATCCAGGATTCGTAGTACCCACAAGAAGAACAAAAATAAAATGGAAAACTGAGGGTTATACATAATTCCCACTGTTATATCAGTTTATCCATGAGATCACTGTTGGATCAAATTTTGAGAAAGAAAAAGAAAGGTGACGTACAAACAGTATATTAAAAAAGTATTATTTTTTTCCTAGATCTGAATTGATTGGTTCATCTTAAACAAAAAAAAAAAAGGTAAGATCAAGTGTTGAAATTTTTTAGGTTTGTATGTTGAGAGGGTGTTTTTTGGAAATAAACCTAGAGAATTCAGAATTGTCACAGATTTGGAAATAAAAAGAATTTATATAATATACAGATAGATGTAAGAGGAAAGAAAATTGTACCAAGAGTCAGTAGAAAACTCAAAGAGCTTTCCTTTGTTGGAGAAGACAATTAAAGCAACTTCAGCATCACAAAGAACAGAAATTTCATGGGCTTTCTTCAATAAACCACCTCTCCTCTTTGAGAAAGTAACTTGCCTGTTTATCTTGTTTTCTATCCTCCTAAGTTGTACCTTACCTCTTCCCATATTGAATTTTTCTTTCAAAAAACAAACTAAACAAACAAACCAAATCCAGAAACTGAAGATACTCTTGGCTAGAAAAGGAAAGCTGTGAGTTTGTTGTTGTTGTTTTATTTCTAGAAGGGGGCCTTACTTTTGTGCTTCACTCAACCCTTCCTTTTTCATCTAATGAACTACAAACACCCTTAGTTTTCATGTTTCATCAAAAAGGGGAACAAATTATTAACTTAACATGAAGGCCTAGATGCCAAAAGAGTTATGTCCTTCCACCTTTGTTGGTCAGTATCAATGAACTATACAAACAATTTGCTTGCTTCTTACAGCAACAATAATTGTACTACTGTGATAAGAAGGTCCCAAAAAAGACGTATTTACCCCTTGCACAAAATTGGTTATACCATGAGAGATATATACAAGGAGCTGAGGTTAAGTTTGACACAATTAGCAAAGCTTTGATTAGAGAATGTGTTTATTTTGGGTTCATTTTACATGCTTTATTTTGTTAATGTTACTTTTGTTCATATTTTTGTTACCATGGGTAGGTGAATTCATGTTGGTTCTTCTTTTGCTTTTTGTTTCTATTCTATTTAGGAAAGTTTGCGTTGGTAATGAATGGTACATACTCAATGGTCCTATATCCAAAGGATTTCAACTTTATACATCGGATAATGTTAAAGATTTATTTAGTTGGTACTTCGTTTATATATTAGAGCAATTGTAATGGTGTCCGTGTCATTGACACCACATGTTGTCACACTAGTGTCACGTCTGTACGACTTACCTATAATTCAAATATATGAGATCTTTTTTCTTTGTTACATTAATGTTAAACAACACGTACACACGAACAAAACGAGTCTCATGCCCATCACGACACAACCAATTCCTCATCCACCACACAACATACATGGTTGTGTTGGCTAGTCGTGTGGTGCATAACGGGAGCATCATAATAGAAAGGAAAAAAAAAGAAACATAAGACAAATATTAAAAATCAAATAAGTAAAGTAATTGATTGACGCCACAATGATTTATGGTTCCGATTCTTTTTCTTTTACTGTATATCACACTACTATACGACAAATATGTGCATACTATATAGTTTCTTTTGGCATACTCACACGATTAAAAGTAGTAATCTTATGAACATTATTAACATAGTAATATGAGACAAAAATTCTAGTTATATGTTTTCATACATGAAAATGGATAGACTCATTAAAACTCCATACTTAAGATACGAATGAGTTGCTTAATATGCCCATGTTTTTTAAGTATAATATTTTCCAAACTCCATACTTAGAATACGAAGGTGCTGCTTAAAATGTCAATTTTGTAATTAATAAGTGATAGGAGTATAAGTTTATGAACTTCATTCTATATTAAAACAAGCACGATATATAGTACGTAGAGAAACCTACTGAACACCGGACCACTTACAAGAGTACCATAAATGCATATATTAATACGAGTAGTGTTTTTAATAATCGAAATGAATTAAAAATATAACTTCCATCGTCTTCGGAAAAAATCAAACGCCATCAAATACGAAAGGGAACACGCGCGTATGTGTTTACCATTTATACGTGAAAAACAAGTCAAGACTCAAAAAGCGTGTTGTTAACTTATTTATAGACATTTTTTCTCGTGGTCCTCAAACTCTAATAGAACCATGTTCAAAGAATATGACTATACATACATGCGTATGGTCAAGCAGTAGACGTGTTTGCTATTTTCAGATATTTATATGTTGAACTATTTTCGCTTCATACTATACCATCGGTCTAAGACCATTCCCATTTTAGGCTCTTATATATCTAGACCGGCCATTCCCCATCAAATTACGAGGCTTCCACCTATAACCTATTGGGTTACTCATATACCGCTGAGTCATAGGTCCTTGGTATAAAATGAGATGTTGATGACACACCCTAACTAAAAACAAAATTAAAATTTAGATAATTACACATACGTATTAATTGTTTTTGGGGAGGCTCGTTGGAGGAAAATAAAATCTCATGGGTTGCTTGGGAAAAAGTCATATCTCCTACAAATTGGAAGTCTATTAGCTAGCAATTTTGCTTTACTTGCTAAATGTTGGTGGCGATTCAAAGTGAAACCAAATGCATTATGGTTGTCAATTAATTAAATCAATTCATGGAAAAAGCGTTGGGTTAAGCACACCATTTCAATCTTCTATCAATTACTCAAGTCCATGGTGCAAAGTTATTAAAGTTAGAGATGCCCTTCTGCAATATGACATCAATTTGCCTTCTTTGTTTAAGAAAAAAATATGTGATGGCAATGACACATCATTTTGGGAAGATACATGAATAGGTGGGGAGTCATTAAAAGACTACTACCCAAATCTCTTTAAAATTGACTCATTGTCAAGCATCTCTGTGAAAGAGAGATCCGATCAACAAGTTGGCAACCTATTCCAAAGTGGGCATGGCGTAGAAACTTCATCAGCAATTCAGAAATTGAAGCATTTGGCGAGCTTGATGATTTGATAAGAAATATTCACTTCGTAGATGGAAAGAAGGATGCATGGGAATGTGTGATTGATGATTCTAGAAAATACACAGTTCGAGCTCTTACTAAAGCAATCGAGAAGACTCACCTAATTGCCGAGACCAAAGTGAGATGGAACAGTTTGGTTCCAAAGAAAATCAATATTCATTCGTGGAGAGTGGCCAACAATCGACTACCAACGAGAGTTAATCTTGACAAACGTGGCATCGACCTTCACTCGACTAGATGCCCGGTATGTGACGACGATCATAAAACAGACAACCACCTTTTCTTGAATTGCAAAATTGCTACTGATATTTGGAAATCAATATTTGCATGGTGGAAAATTCCCTTCCCTAATCTATTCAGCATTTATAATATTCTTCATATGGCTGATCAAACTAATGAAAAAGTCTTACAACGGAAGCATTTGGATGTGGTGATTCAAACTACTATATAGTAACGAGGTGACCTTCCACGAGAAAAATCTGAGAAAAGAAATGCTTGGGGATGATGTGAAGCACTTCACATTCACTTGGATTAAACATAGAAGTAGGAGTAGTAATCTCAATTGGTTCGAATGATCATGTGATCCATATTCTGCTAGTTCAAAATCCCTCCAAATGTAATTGTACTAGTGTTTATTTCAATGAAAGTTCATGCTGTTAAAAAAAAAACAAAAAAAAAAAAAAAACGTACGTATTATTGTTTGTTTATGTTTTCTGTAGCTTTTAATTTATGTGGATTAAAAGCAGATAGCAGATTATAGTTGAGCAGCAGATCGGATCAAATGGAGTTGTAAATAAGCACAAAACGTGTGCAACAGGGCAATCTTAAATTAATTCAACTGCAGCATTTTGGCTATCATTTTTGTACTTCAATCTGTTACCCTAGCTAGCTAGCTAGAAGAGACACCATTTTTTCATTTTAAATTTTTTTTTGACATACTCAAAAATTTGTTGGGAATATTTAATTTTTTTATACAACATTCAGACTAGTAAAAATGGAGTTCCTTTTTTTTTTTTTTTTTTTATCTTTTAAAAAAAATTCACATTCAGGAATTTAATTGGATGAATTCTCTAAATCTCGTGATGTCACACTGAAATGGGACTGAATCCTAAATTGTTTAATATACTCTTTTTTAGCTTAATTGTGTTTTATACCGCCAAGTTATAAGCTTTTTAGTAAAATCCAGTTTCAAATGAAACGCTTAGCAATGCATATATAGGTCAGAATTGCTGGCAATTTATAAAAACTCATTTTCTTGTCAAACTTTTTTTGTATATCAGTAAACATGATCAACGTCTACTATTTCGATTGTAAGATTAAAATCTACTTCAAGTTACGATTGCCAGTCAAGTTATAATTCAACTATTCACATCGAGGTGAATTTATAACTTGATGTTATGATTTTATACATGTTTTTTTTCTTGTCTAAAATACAACTTTAATTAATTCAACTATTCACATCGAAAATACAACTTTAATTAACTTGTCTAAAAGAAAAAGGGAATTGAAGAAAAAAGGCGAAAATCAATGTGTCTGTGAACCGATGACCACTACACGACTACTTAGTGTAATTACCTCATATTGAGCTAAAGAATCTTAATTATCATGTTCTAAAATTGGACCAACTTCTAGCTCAAGTCAAAATGGAGTCGATGGATCTGACTGATGAATTGTAATTAAATTTCCAGCGGCAGAAAACTTTAATTATTAACATCGTATGTTCCTATATTAATATAGGAGTACGTATACGTATAATCTGAATTGTCACATTGAATAATAGTACAATACAAATAGGTTCAATTCATACACCAAACTCTTAATATGATATGGGATAGCACACACGAGCAATATGAATCGATGTTGTGCCGGATACACAGTAACGAGCAAATAAATTCCCTGAAGCAGAGTTTAAAATTACAAAGGAAGACAGAAACACACATACTATACGTACACGGATTTATATATGCGGCTCTGCTTAGAAACCATCAACGAGACTAATTCGCGTGAATGATCATTATTGTTTCTTCTATAAACATTTCCAAAGTATATGTTTTTTGAATGTTTTTTTTGTAAACCGTTCATGTAGCTCGAAGTGCCTGTTAGTTTCACATAACATCTTTTTGAAGGAATGTAATATGACAACTGAACTAAAAGAATTCTGGCAAACTTGATGCTGATATGAGTTTGGTTATTAGTAATGGAAATGATTTTAATTGTATTTCGTGTTTGGTTTTTTATATCTTAACATGGAGGATTAAAAAAGAGAGAAAAACTTCAAGTTAAAATTTCTTAATTAAAATAACATAACAAGATTAGGTTAAACATGCTATCTTTGTCTTTTGAAGATTAACTAGATCATAACCTGCATAATTTGCAGCCTGTAACATGAACAAATCATATGACGGAATAAAAATAGATTACTTATCAAAGGAGTTTGGATCAAATGAGCACACTTTAAAAATAAGAACGGCTAAGAACGTTTCAAATGCACAATTACTTTTGATAAAATTATTAGATTTATATTTGTACATCTCAAATATGCAAAGAAAAATAAATTTACACTTTTAAAAATGCACAAAAATCGAAAAAATGATTGATGCACGATTATCTCTATAATTGTGCATCAATCATTTTTTCGATTTGTGTGCCTTTTGAGAGTTTGCAACTATTTTTCAACACATATTTGAGATGTATAAGTGTGAATCTAATGATTTTGTTGGCTAGTTGTGAATTTAAGATATGTTATTAGCCGTTCTTATTTTTAAAGTGTTCTAATTGGAACTCTACCCCTTATCAAAGAATACTTATATTTATAGTTGTATATATTGATACATATGTTATAGGATGTTGAAGTTTACAAACTAAAAATAAAATAATGTTACTATATGTTTAAATATTTAGATATTGTTTACACTATCGATTCCTCTAATATTATATTGTGTACATGGATTAATTTGTTTAGTTGTATATTTGGAATAGGTAAGCAAAAAAAAATGGTAAATTATTGGTATAGTAGAACATTCACTAGTATAGTAGCAAGAAAACTTAAAACCTAATTGAATAATTGATTTAAAACTATCGATGAGATTGATTAAGACAATAAAATGAAGTTATAATTCAAAAAAACATATATCATGTTTATTAATAACATGAATCATTCATATTGAAAATTGGAAAAAAAATATTCTCATTCATGTGACATTTACTATTAGTCTCCATGGAAGTAATTGCCTTCATTTTCTTCAGCGTCTTCATCTTCGTCTATTAGTCAGTATTTAAGGATCTCTGGAGGGTCCTTCTTTTGTTCAGTTTCCTTCTTCATTATTTCTGCCAGAACCAATCAATCCTCCGCATATTCCTGTAAATGACATTGTAAGTAATAATTTTTTAATTATGAAAAAAATATAATATTAATTTGTTTTGAAGGTTTTTACATCATGGTCTTCATACGTCTCATCTATGTCATTAAATTGATCGTCTTGTTGATAAATAAATATCATTAATTAGGCAAAATCAACATCATCCTACATAAATATATAAACACATATGATATTCATATTCAAATTACACATGAAAAAGCTATAGAAAAAGTCATACCATTTTTTCTGGTGATTCACATATCTCTATTGGTTCCATCGACATTCCTTTTGTAATGTTATCTTCACGCTTGTGTTTTTTTATTTCCAGCACAGTCTATAATTAAATATTGAAAATATTACTTGTTTTTATACAAAAGAATCAACAATTAAACGATATTCTTGAAAAAATCGATGAACTTATCTTACAATTTCTTTTTGTGAATCAAGAATTTCAATGACTTCAATTGAAGTTGGTTTCTGCACTGATGTAGTAGTTTTTGGTGTTCTGGAAAATAATAATATTACATCTATAATTATAAATTATTATAATTAATATACATCACCTGATTGTTAGAATATAATTAAATGAAAAACAGATATATTAACTTCATTATTTATATGGGTAGATATTTTTGTGGAATTGTCAGTTATATTAGAGATATTTCTTACAATATCATTTACATTGCAAGTGTTAGAATATTTATCATTAATTGTCCTTAACTTCATAATTTGTCTTAGTTGTTCAACGGTTCTTAAAGGAGGTTCAGTAAAATACTTGACCGCTGTTTATATGACCGTGTCTTGGGTCACCTCGGGTCACCTCGGCAAATTGAGTTGGTGAAATATCCAACTCAGCAACATTCACATTAGTTTGCATCATATTAAAAACAATGGGCTAGATTATTTTTAATGATCTATTAAGACAATCATATTTCAACTAAATAGTAAAGTTAAAAAATAATTACTCTTTTCTGAAAGTTACTATTGGCACAACTTCAGTGTTAATGTGAATCCGACAACCAAATAGTTAATTTGAAACTTGAGAATTTCCTAAAACAGAAAGACGTTTAGATTATAATTACATGGAATGTACAATCATGATTGTACTTATGTTGCAATCATTTCAATTATTGCACACGTTATCACAAATAAAAATGAAGGCTTGATTAATGTATACATATGTTTTCAGTCTTTGAGCTTTGCATTCTGTACTAAAACAATAATATGATCAGTTTTGTTTTTGTTCTTTGAAATGAAATCCTGTAGATGAACCGCATGATCATCCCACACATTGCAATTCACCTTCTTTCCTCTACGTAATTTCATATGCAATCAAAACAATAAAAACAACAATTATAGATATCTTTATAGTTTTATAAAAAGTAGCAAGGTGCTCCTCTTTATTTGAATACCCACCTGCTTTGATTGTTATTACTTTTGCGATCCATTTTCCTTTAGGAATATTAGGGGAGACCATAGGGATATTAAATAGGGAAGGCCATACGTAGAATCATGTAGATCAAATTCAATGGATTTTTTCTCTTGTTCATTTTCTCTGATAATACGCATCGGTTGAATTGATACCAGAAGACCAATGATATCTATTGTTGAAATAAAAAAAATACAATTAAAGACTAAAAGTGATCCAAACAAATTTTAAACATTTAAAATTTTAATAAGTATTATTAAAATCAACATCGGTTGTTTAACGTACCAAAACCTAAATATCCTAGACAACCGCCACTCACTCACATCGTCATAAGCAACCAGATTGAAACCATCTTATACTCCCTCAAAAGCTGGACATCTACAAACTTTGAATGACCTAAACAGATTGATCACCCAAGAATGATCAATAAGTCTGTAATTGCCTTCATATTTTTCAACTCCAAACTGGGAAAAATCCAAATATTTGTCTTCCTTGATTGTGTCTTCCAAATCAGGAATGAGAAACTTCTTAACTGAAGCAATGATCGTGTTCCCCTTAAATATACATCATAATATTTATTAGTAATGTCTCTTCACTATGATTTTCATAATTCTATGCACAAAGTTACAACTACATTGCAGTTAAAATAGACAGTTACTTTATCACACTTGAATGCTAATGAATAGCATCTAGATTAACAAACCTTATATGATCACAATAAATTACAAAATACTTGATTTGTTGTTGGGAAAAACAATGATCAAACCTAAGTTATAAATCTGAAGAGTCAAAATCTAACTCAGTTGTATTCAGGAAACTTAGTGAAATTCCTGAGTCTGTGTTTCTGAGTCTGTGCTACACAGACTGAAGAATTGTTTCTGAGTCTGTGCTGCACAGACTGAAGATCCTCACAGACTGAAAGCCATGCTCTTTCTGAAGACTTATGAATTCATCATCTGAAGAATGAAGATTGAATACAGAAGGCTTCACAGACTGAAGTTCACAGACTGAAGATCACAGACTGATGAGCACAAACTGAAGAGCACAGATTGAAGAATGAAAGTACAAATGTACAGGAGATATTCTTCTTTCCTTAGGCTAGATACAACTGATAAGATGTTTGAGAAAGGTCAAACATCATATAAAGGTTCTCTTCTCAGCAAAGAAACCTTTTACCTTTTTGCTTTTTCTATTTCCAAGAAAAGTAAAAAGGAAGGCGTGCAAAGTTGCCCAAGATGCATCTGTTATCCCTTGAACAAATATGTAAGTTGGATAATATAGAGTTACATCCAACTCTATAAATAGCAGTCCAAAAAGCACTGCTATTATCCAAGAAATTCAAGAGAATTAGTATACTAGACCTTTGAGCTTAGGCTAAAGCATTACCACACTAACTGTTAAAGTTTGTAGTGATAATTGTATCTTAATATACTAATACTTGGATCGTATTCAAACCATCTGTGTGGGTTTGAATACTTTGTCATCTGTGTGAGACAAACACTTTATTGTGAATAATACTTTGATTCATAATAAACTCTGTGTCAAAATTAATCTTGTTTTCCGCCTAGATTAATTTAAACTTGTTTGATATAAAACTGGGATATAAACTAACAAGTTAAGATAACTGTTATTTAATCTGTATCTAAGTTTTGGGAACCTTGTGACCCAACAACTGGTATCAGAGCAAATAAAGATTTAATCTTTAACGATCAAAGGAACCCAGTTTATCAAACAATAATCTAAATCCATTTTTCTTTACATTTTCTTCCTTGAAAAATGACTTCTTCTATTGCTATGGCTGGGAAGGGAACTCCAATCTTCAATGGTGTAAATTTTACCCACTGGAAATTGAAAGCTGAATGGTTTCTTGCTAGCATTCATGATGAAATGCTTAGAGTCATTCAGGAAGGACCCATTATTCCTGGTAGAATAGTTCCTGCTACTTTAGATGCAAGTGGCACTATTTTGACACCTGAAAAATTTGTTGAGGCTGCCAAAAGTACCTGGTCTGATCTAGACAGGCAACTATATGCATTAGATTTTAAGGCCAAATCCATTCTGGGCAATGCAGTTACTGAGCCTATCTTTGCTAAGATATCTGGCTGCAAAACTGCTAAAGCCATATGGGATATGCTAACTGACCAATATGATGGTGTAAGTTTAGTACAATCCCAAAAGAAGAAGAATCTCATAAGAAATTATGAGAACTTCTCTGCTGGTCAAGGAGAGTCATTAACTGATATTCATACCAGATTTCAGATCTTAATCAATGATCTTGAAAGGTATAATATCATCAAGGGATAGTTTGAAATCTGTGCAAAATTTGTTGATGTCATTCCAAACACTTTTTCTGAAGTTATCACTTCATTAATTGTAAGTGAAAAATTGGAGACATATGATCTCTCTGGCTTGTTTGGACTTCTACTAAATTTTGAAGAAACCAAAGCCAGAAAGGATCTAAATGCCAAAAGGATTGCAAAAGATCCATCTGCTGCCCTTGTTGCAACAACAAGGAAAAATAGAGAACTTTTCTCTAGAGCAGATTACCATCTTACTCTTACAGACTCAGAATCAGATGATGAAACTGAGTCTCTAGAAGCTGAAATGGCATTGCTAGCCTAAAGGTTAGAAAAAGCAAGATTCAAAGGTTCAAAAGGAAGGCCAACTTTTGATCCTAAGAAAGCTACTTGCTATAAATGTGGGCAAGTTGGTCATATTTCTTCTGACTGCAGAGTGAAGATTGCAGAATCTTCAAGTTCTGATAAGTGGGAAGAAAAGGCCAAGAAGTACAAGAAAAAGTACTTCAACTCCAAGAAAATTGGAGAGAAACAACAACCAAAGAAACTAGAGAAAGCTTTGGTTGTTGAACAATGGATAGATGAAGAATCTTCATCATCTGAGGATGATGAAGATATGTGCTTAATGGCTATCACAGAGAGCCAGTTTGACAAAGATGTCAAATTTGCAGAAAAGGCATGTGTTCATCCAGACTGGGACAGAGGATCTGCTTACAATGTAAATCATTTTAAACTTTACTATAGTGATGCAGAAAAACAGAAAATGTTTGAACACATCTATGTAGATTTTTTCAAAAGACTGGAGGAAATACAAGATTTAAAAACCAAACTCAGTCAAGTTCAAAAAGATCTACAATCAAAAGTGAATGAAATAAACCAAAATAAACAGTACAAACTTGAGCTTGATGCTCAATATGACCTTCTCAAAAAGATCAAGCTGGAAAAGGAAGCTTATAAAAACAAAGCCGATCATTATGAAAGGATCTGTAAATCTTGGTGTATTTCATCACTTAAAAATGTGGACTGTTTATCCAAACAGATTCCAGCTCAGATACAAGCGGTCATAGGTGATGAGTTTGATCTTAAAAGTCACATAAATTCAGAAATAAACTCAAAACCTACTATATTTGTACCTGAGATTTTACCTCATACTTTTAGTCATACTGTGGGAGACAAAGTTATATTGACAAATGCTTTTGTTAGACCAAAAATAGTTACTAAAGAACTAGTATATGAGACAGAGCCAGACTCTGAAGACACAGACTCAGAAATCTCAGTCTGTGAAACTTCTCAATCTGAACAGCCTGAACTTATAATCACTAATGAATCTTTAGAAACTATAGAACTTGAAAAGAAAAGATTTATAAAAGGCAAAGTTAATATTCCCACAGTACCATCTTTAAAAAGACAAAAAGAGGTAAAAGGAATCAAGAATAAACAGAAAGGTTACAATGTGTTTGAACCTTCCACATCTCAGTCTGTAACTGGTCCAGACAATAATATGCCAAATGATAAATCTAAAGGCATAAAACCAGTAACAAAGGAGTTAAAAAGATCTCAGTCTGTGAGATCTAACTGTCAGTCTGGAAAAATAAATTTTCAGTCTGGCAAACTTAACTCCAAATCTGTTTGTGTTAACACTCAGTCTGACTCTCAAAAGTCAAATCTTAACAACCAGACTGAGACCATTAAGCTGCTTAGTGAAAACTTAATGAAGTTAACCACAGATTTTAAAACATTTGTTGAGTCAAAACAAGAGTTTAACAGAGGATCTAGTGCAAATAATAACCCAAAATCCAAAAGGACCATCATGTTGAACAGAAAATGTTACAACTGTGGAAATCTGGGACATGAAGGTATTAAATGCACAAAGTCCATTCTTAAACAGCCAAAGGCTGCTTTGATCAAACAAATGTCGTCTACAAACAACAAAATCAAAAATAGAGAGGTTAAAAGTCAACTTCACAGACTTAGCACCAAAACTGCTAAAGAATTGACTTCAACCAACTCTAAAGAACCCATCAAAAGATGGGTTCCCAAAAGTAACTAATTGATTTTGTTTGTCCTGTGCAGGGTAACAGCAAATGGTACCTAGACAGTGGATGCTCAAGACACATGACAGGTTCCTTGAAGAATCTGTCAGAGTTTGTAGAAGAAGAAGGACCTTCTGTCAAATATGGTGACAACTCTGTTGCCAAGATAAAAGGTTATGGTGTGGTGAAGGCTGGCAATATCAGAATAACAAAGGTGGCCTATGTTGAGGGATTAAAGCATAACCTGCTTAGTGCTAGCCAGATTTGTGATGATGATGGTGAAATCAGAATCAGAAAGAAGGCTGCTGTTATCTATAATTCCAAAGGCAAACCTATATTAGTTGCCAAAAGAGAAAGAGATATTTATCTCTTGGATCTTTCTTCTGCAGACAACAATGTAGAGACCTGTCTCTATACTCAGTCTGTGCCAGAACTAAGCTGGCTATGGCATAGGAGGTTATCCCACCTGAACTTCAAAAATATTAACCTCCTGTCAAAGAAGAAACTGGTTAGAGGTCTGCCTGATGTTACATTTGCAAAAGACAAACTTTGTCCTGCATGTACACTAGGGAAACAGACCAAGAACCATTTTCCATCCAAATTGTTAGCTACAATTGAACAACCACTGCATATGCTCCATATGGATCTGTTTGGACCCATGAGCATTAGCAGTTTGGGTGGAAAGAAGTATACACTTGTGGTTGTGGATGAATACACAAGGTATACTTGGGTCATCTTTCTTAAAGCTAAAAGTGATGCTCCTGAAGAGATTATTAATCTAATCAAGAGAGAAGAATTGCAGAAAGATGCACCTGTCAAGCAACTCAGGAGTGACCATAGTACAGAATTTAAGAATTCTACTCTCATTGAATTCTGTACTGACAAAGGCATTATTCAAAACTTTGCCTCTGTCAGAACTCCTCAACAAAATGGTGTTGCTGAGAGAAGAAATCGTACACTCATAGAAGCTGCAAGAACCATGTTATGCCATGGTCAAATGAAGGTTTATTTTTGGGCAGAAGCAGTTAACACTGCCTGTTATACCCAAAATAGATCTATTTTGGTCAAAAGGCATGGCAAAACTGCATATGAGTTGTATCATAAGAAGGTTCCAACCATCCATTACTTCCAGACCTTTGGTAATAAATGCTATATTCTCAATCAAAGAGATCAATTAGCTAAGATGGAACCTAAATCTGATGAAGGAATTTTTGTTGGCTATTCATCTATCTCAAAGGCCTACAGAGTCTACAACAACAGAAGGAATAAAATTGAAGAAACCATCAATGTCACCTTTGATGCTTCCTCTGCTAATGATGAACATGTTTCTCAGTCTGATGTTCATTTGTTAGAAGATTTATCTGTTGTGGGATCTAAATCTCAAATCCCAGTTGTTGTTAACCAACAACAGGACTCTGAAAGTGATAATGAAGATGATCAACCTGCTCATTCTATGACAATACCTTCATCAACAAAAGATGAATCTATGTCCAGAGATTCAAACTCTTCTGATACATGTGTTCAGTCTGATAATTTTCAGTCTGTGAACTCTACAGACTCAGACTTGCCCTGTGTAGAAGATGATGCAGAACTCAGTCCTGCTATTCTTCCACCAAATGAGAATGATTTTCCATCAAATGATGAATCACTTATAGGAGTCAAAGAACACAAGTATCATCCAATTACAGAAATAATTGGAGATTATGTTTCTGGTGTACAAACAAGAGCTAAAGTGTCAAACTTATCTACTGCAAATTTCTGTTTCTACACAAACTTCCTGTCAATCATTGAACCAAAGAAAGCTGAAGAAGCCTTGAAAGATGATGATTGGGTTGAAGCAATGCAGGAAGAGTTAACAGAATTTGACAGAAACAATGTTTGGACCCTAGTTCCTGCTCCAAAAGGGAAAACCATTATTGGAACAAAATGGGTTTACAGAAACAAAATGGACAAGGATGGAGTGATAATCAGAAACAAGGCAAGGCTAGTTGCTCAAGGCTACAAGCAGGAAGAAGGCATTGATTATGATGAAACATTTGCCCCTGTAGCCAGAATTAAAGCAATAAGGTTATTCTTGGCATATGCTGCATTCAAGGACTTCAAAGTCTATCAAATGGATGTCAAGAGTGCATTTCTGAATGGAAAATTACAGGAGGAAGTCTATGTGAAACAACCTCCAGGTTTTGTAAGTTTCACTTTTCCAAATCATGTCTATAAATTGCAGAAAGCACTATATGGACTAAAACAAGCTCCAAGAGCTTGGTATGACACCTTATCATCCTATCTTCTTAGTAATGACTTTACTAGAGGATCAATTGATAAAACTTTGTTCTTCAAAAGGAACAAGGCAGATGTCATACTAGTCCAAATCTATGTTGATGATATTATATTTGGGTCTACTGATGAAAAATTGTGTAAATGGTTTTCAAACTTAATGTCAAAACAGTATCAAATGAGTATGATGGGTGAATTAACATACTTTCTTGGTCTACAAGTACATCAGAAACCTGATGGTATCTTCATCAACCAAGGTAAATATGTCAATGACCTACTTACTAAATATTTTTTAAAGGACTGTTCAATTATGAAAACACCAATGAGCACTGCAGATAAGTTGGATAAAGATCAGTCTGGCAAGTCAGTCTGTCAAACCACTTATAGAGGTATGATAGGATCTCTACTATACCTCACTGCAAGTAGACCAGATATCATGTTCTCAACATGTTTGTGTGCTAGATATCAATCTGAACCTAAAGAATCGCATCTAAAAGCTGTAAAAAGGATTTTTAGGTACCTAAAAGGTACTCCTAACCTGGGTCTTTGGTATCCCAAAGACTCTGGTTTTGATCTAATTGGATATACAGATGCAGATTATGCAGGTTGTAAATTAGACAGGAAAAGCACTTCTGGTGGATGTCAACTGCTAGGTGGCAAACTAGTCAGTTGGTCAAGCAAGAAACAGAATTCTGTTGCTACATCCACTGCAGAAGCAGAATATGTGGCTGCTGGTAGTTGCTGTGCTCAACTGCTATGGATGCAACATCAACTAGCAGACTATGATTTGGTGTTTACAAAAACTCCAATCATGTGTGATAACCAAAGTGCCATTGCCATCACTGAGAATCCTGTGTTTCACTCCAGGACAAAGCATATTGAGATCAGACATCACTTTATCAGAGATTGTGCTGAGAAAGGTAAAGTGATTCTCAAATATATGCCCACAAATGACCAATTAGCAGATATCTTTACTAAACCTTTAAATGAAGATAGATTTTTGTATCTGCTTGGTCAACTAGGAATGCTCAACCCCTAGTAAAACCTTGAATCTGTATGATTCAATTCTCAGTCTGTGTCTGCTTTTCAATCTGTATAACTGTATTCTCAGCTACATACAATCAAAAAGCACAGACAAAGAGATGTTTTTGTACATACTTTCTAAGAAAATACCAAAAAGATTTTATACCTTCTGTTATTTTCTCTCAGTCTGACTGATTATATATTTCAGTCTGTGTAACTTCTTCCAGATTAGCTACACAGACTGACCATATTCATTCAGACTAGACCCTCTATTTTTGTGCTTTACTAATTCATAAGGTTAGTATTTTAGTACTATTAGTATTAATACTGCTAGTTACTTTTAGTACTGCTGGTTAATACTGATAAGGCTTTTTAACACTGCCCCCATGAATTCGTATTTTAGCACTGCTGGTAAAGATTGGTACAATTAACACTGTTAATGTAGCAAGTTACTACTGTTAGTTAACTTTAGTACTGCTCACACCAGTTACCACTGTTAGTTAACTTTAGTACTGCTTTCGCAGTTACCACTGTTAGTTGATGTTAGTACTGCTTTCGCAGTTACCACTGTTAGTTGATTTTAGTACTGCTTTGGCAAGTTACCATTGTTAGTTAACTTTAGTACTGCTTTCGCAAGTTACCATTGTTAATTGATGTTAGTACTGATTTCGCAGTTACCACTGTTAGTTGATTTTAGTACTGCTTTGGCAAGTTACCACTGTTAGTTAACTTTAGTACTGCCTTCGAAAGTTACTACTGTTAGTTAATTTTAGTACTGCTTTCACAAGTTAGTACTGTTAGCAATATCAATCTGTTACCACTGCTGGCACAAAAGTTTTTTTTTAAAAATTCTGTTATTTTCTCTTAGTCTGTCTGTAATATGGCTTAGTCTGTGTGACGTCACCCAGACTCATTGCACAGACTGATTTTATACACTCAGACTAAATGTTTTTTAATTTTAATATATTTATTTATTTATTCTATTTTTTTACATAAATAAACAACAATATCCTTGCATTTAATGCTTTAACCATCTTTATGGTAATAATCATTAAAAGTTTTGGCGCTTGTTGTCTATTTATCTGCTCAATACAAAAAGTGCACGTGCCTCAGCGCTACTGTTGCAGAAACAGGGATAAACCGTCCAAGTGGGTCCCATTTAACGGAAATTTAATTTCTACAAATACCCATTTATGTTTTCTCCCTTTCTTCTTCATTCGTACTTGCACACCAAAAACAAACAGAGTTTCTAAACCCTAAATCGCTCAACCATTTTCAAAATCAATTTCTAAAATTTCTTCAATGGCTGATCAATGGGTTTACACGGCACCTGCCAACATCGCTGCGGCTAAACCCTTCAAACAAGGGAAACAGGTAAAACTCTGTATCAACAATCAAGTAGATACCATTTCCATCCCTGATTCGAAAAAGAATAAAGGGTTTGAGGAACTAACTGCTTTTATGTCTGCTCATCCATTAAGGGGAGCATTCTTTAACACAGTTCCTCAAATATACCCACATTTTTTAATGGAATGGTGGTATACTTGCTCCATTAGGAGTCTAGGAGGTAAATCTGGTAGCACAGGGGAGCTAAATGAGTTTGAAACTCAGCTGTTGAGCTCATTCATCACTGGTTTAAACATCAACTTTGCAGAGTTGTATTTTCAAGAAATTTTAAAACTGGTGAATGAGTCAAACAAAATTTTTAATGTACCTTTTATAAGGCTACTCTCCCTGTGCATCCAATCCAGGTTAACTGGGTCTGTATATATGTCTTTTAATAATAAAGTGGCAGATATACCTGTTCCCATGCTCACATATAAAGTGTTTAATCATCTGGTTCCACTTTCTGGAGCACCTATCACTGCTGCTATGCAGCATTGGATTGATCACACATATGTTGCTTCTGCATCCATGGAGGGTGATGATTCAAGTGATAGTATGGGTAATAAGACCCAGGCTGTTGAAGATCGTGTGGCTGAAGCAGAGCACACAGACTCCGAGGATACAGACTCAACTCAGTCTGTGCACTTCGAGTCAGACTCAAACATTCCTGAGTATGTTCCATCTTCAACAGAAGATGCAGGTAGTACTTCTTCTTCATCTGAGGACATGGATATAGATCAACCTTCTTATCCTAGCCCATCCTCACCCACAAAAGAGAGTCCCAAACAAACCAACCCAGATGAGTCACCACTCACTCTGGAGGAATCACCAGACTCAACCCCCAAAAGTATAGCACAAATGGAATCATCATCCATGGAACAGGATGTCAACAGAACACCTTCCAGTGTTGTAGACCATTCCATTACAGCTCTGCTAGAGTCTGTGGTGCCAATGGCTACCCAACTGACCCAACCTACACCTAGTTTAGTCAGCTTGGATACCCACATTGCTGCTGCTACACTGACCCCTGTAGTAAGCATTGAAGAAGATGCTCCAATCCTGAGCACTACCAACCCCCTCTTTACCCCACTCACAATGGCTGGACCCATATTGACCACTAGTCCTGCACTAGTTCACACTCCAGTGAGTCTTTTCTTACACCCCTTTGCACAGATTGCCAATGCCCCAGTCATGTCACAGACTGAGGTACAGATCTCCTCTTCTTTGCTCCATGATCTACCATCTTATCACCAGAAGGTTAGTGAGGGCATACAAACTTCAACATCAGTTGCCAGTGATACTGCTCCATTACACCAGGAACTGTTTGAGGCAACAGGTGCAACACAATCATTTCCCCGTGATATCTTATCCTATCACCGGATTAGATCTGAGGGAACAACTACACCACTCAATGCCTATGATCGCTTTTCCATGCACAGGACACAGAGTGAGGCAAAGAGTGCAACACCAAAAGATTCCAGTGATCTTGCTCAGTTTCAACATGAGTCAAGTGAGGAACACATACCATCACCCAATTCTAACCCCTCCAACCAGACCCAGTCTGTGCCTTCTAGTACACTTAATGATGTGCTTTCTGCCATCAACAGGTTGTCTGAATGGGTACAGACTGAGTTCAATAATAATAAGAAAGAGCTAGAGAAGATGAAGCATCTAGTCTCTACTATGGTGGATAAAGTGGATATGCTGGAGGAAAAGGTATCCAATAGGTTAGATGAAATGCAGACCACCCTCTCAAACTTGGTAGATGATGTCAAAAAGGGGGAGAAGATGAAGCATGGGTCTGCAGAAGCTAAAACCTCAAAAGATAAAGATTTAAATAATAAATCCTTAGATTTAGGGGGAGATAGCAGTGAGGGAGATGATGGAGATGATGGACCCGAAGGTGCTAGGGTGAAGTCTCAGACTGAAGCTCAGTCTGTGCCACAGACTGAAGATATGAGTGCACAGACTGAGGGGGAGCAAGAGAGATTGCAGTTAAGTGAACATGCTGAGATGGTTGCACAGACTCAGGGGGAGTCATCCATTGTCTTACACATAGACCCAATTGCAACTATCTCAACCCAAGGTCAGCTGGAGTTGAAAAGACCAAGGGAAGAAGAAGAAGAAGATGTTCAACCTCTGTTAATCAAGAAAGCCAGGAAAATGAAAAGAATGGCCAGGAGGATTCCTGAAAGGGATATCTTTGATTCCCAACCAAAAATGAAGGGGATCAAAACCTGGGACCAGTTCTTAAAGCTGGCAGAAGAACAGGACAATGATGGTGATGATGATGATGCCATCAATCCTGACTGCAGTTCTGAGTCTGAAGTTTTCAGAAGATCAGATGATGATGAAGATGATGCTACTTTTGGAGGTGTAGGTGAAAGAGCCTCAAAAGTCAAGACTGGAGAGTCTCAGTCTGTGCCTTCTGAACCTGCACAAACTGAGACACAGCATCAATCACAGACTCAGAGCTCAGAGCAACCAGCAGCAAGCACTGATGTTCTAATTATCAGTGCTGAAGGCTATCCTGCTAGACCAACCACATCAACCAGAACACTTCCTCCAGGTAGAAGTGAGATTGAAGACAGAATGCAATGGAGAAGTGCTCATCTGATAAGCACTTATCCTGGGTCAAGCTCTACCATGGAAGAAGTAATGGATAAGGGTAAGGGCAAGGAGATTGCCTTATCCAAGCAGGAAAGATTAAGCAAGATCAAGAAGATGGTGGATGATCATGCTGCTGGAACAAGAAATCCTGAACTGTCAAATCTACAGGATGAGCTCTTGCAACAAGAAGCTACTGCTCAAGGTATGACCTTAACCGAATACTTAAATGTATTATCAATTGAAGAGCAGAAGCTGAAGGAAGCAAGATTTGTTGACATGCTCTCCAAAGAGTTAGAAGATGAAAGTTGTTCACAGACTCAGATCAGAATGAGTCAAGTTGAGCAACAGATCAAAGAAGATGAAGAGCTGTCAATAAGATTACAGAAGATAGAGAGCCTGAAACCAAAGCTACAAGCCACTTTCCAAAAGTCAAAGCTCAAGCAGAAGATCAGAGAATGTCATCTGAACAAGATTGGACAGAAATTAAAGCTGGAGCTGACTTTGACCAAGAGCAAGAAGATGGTATGGGTGGATGAACTGTACACTCTAGGGCTTAAGGAATGGCAATCCATTGCCAATCTTTTGAAGAGTGCAGCTGACAAGGATCTGAAGAAAGAAGTTCTGGATGAGCTATCTTACCTGATTGAGCTAGTTCTCAGTCTGGGGCTCATCTCAGAAGAAGAGTACAAGTTGTTTTGCATAGCAAACAATTTTGTAATCAAGAAGAAGTCAGCTGGGTTATCCACAGAGAATGAGCAGAGAAGGGAGCATCCTCTACCCAAAGGTATTGTTTTCATAGATAGATCTTATGTACAGACTGACAACATTGAAGGTCTGTGCTATAGAGATATCAATGGGATAGAGTGCTTTCAGGATCAAAATGGACTATATAGAGAGTCTCTGTTGCACTGCATTGCCCTGCTGAAGGAATGCAAACATTCTCAAGCCAGACCATTCAGAAGAAGACTGATCAGCTGGTTATTCAACAATCTTTCCCAACTCAGGATGATGATTGGACTTGAAGATATCTGCAAGAAGATCATCCTAGAGTATCAAGAATTTGAAGACAAGTCTGATAAGGAAATGGAAGAACTGTTGAAGAGGAAAGTGGAAAAGATGAAAGAGATCAGGGCTCAGAGAAAGGATTGAAGATTGTTAGATTTTTGATTTACAATCTTATGTAATAATTGTAATATTTTTGTGAACTAACTGTGATTCTGACTTTATATATATAAGTCTTGATCCATATGTTATGATTCACCTTAGTATTTATTATTTCTCTATTATCTTTTGTAAATAGATTTTGACATCATCAGATAGGGGGAGATTGTTGGGAAAAACAATGATCAAACCTAAGTTATAAATCTGAAGAGTCAAAATCTAACTCAGTTGTATTCAGGAAACTTAGTGAAATTCCTGAGTCTGTGTTTCTGAGTCTGTGCTACACAAACTGAAGAATTGTTTCTGAGTCTGTGCTGCACAGACTGAAGATCCTCACAGACTGAAAGCCATGCTCTTTCTGAAGACTTATGAATTTATCATCTGAAGAATGAAGATTGAATACAGAAGGCTTCACAGACTGAAGTTCACAGACTGAAGATCACAGACTGATGAGCACAGACTGAAGAGCACAGATTGAAGAATGAAAGTACAAATGTACAGGAGATATTCTTCTTTCCTTAGGCTAGATACAACTGATAAGATGTTTGAGAAAGGTCAAACATCATATAAAGGTTCTCTTCTCAGCAAAGAAACCTTTTACCTTTTTGCTTTTTCTATTTCCAAGAAAAGTAAAAAGGAAGGCGTGCAAAGTTGCCCAAGATGCATCTGTTATCCCTTGAACAAATATGTAAGTTGGATAATATAGAGTTACATCCAACTCTATAAATAGCAGTCCAAAAAGCACTGCTATTATCCAAGAAATTCAAGAGAATTAGTATACTAGACCTTTGAGCTTAGGCTAAAGCATTACCACACTTACTGTGAAGTTTGTAGTGATAACTGTATCTTTGTATACTACTTGGATCGTATTCAAACCATCTGTGTGGGTTTGAATACCTTGTCATCTTTGTGAGACAAACACTTTATTGTGAATAATACTTTGATTCATAATAAACTCTGTGTTAAAAGTAATCTTGTTTTCCGCCTAGATTAATTTAAACTTGTTTGATATAAAACTTGGATATAAACTAACACGTTGAGATAACTGTTATTTAATCTGTATCTAAATTTTGGGAACCTTGTGACCCAACATTTGTAATATTTGAATTAAAAAAAGGCTGAAATTAAAAACTCAAAGTGTGAGGAAATACTGACTTTATTTATTAAGCTTTGTGATTTGTATCTCTTTCTTTATAAGTCGATAGATAACTATTAAGAAGACATTATTTTTCATCATATTTCTGGTAGAATTATTAAATTGCATTAATATTTAGGTTTTTCAATTGGAAGACATGATATCAACATACGGTATCATCAACAGCAAAGATGCATTAATTTACTATAAACATATAGTTGTTAGCAACCCATATTCTCAACAAAGTAAAAATTAGTGATGTATACGTGCTGATCCAGTAGGATCATCTCCATTGATGCAATCTGAGTCGGAGTATTCATATAACTTTTCCTTCAGAACATCAAATTGCATTTAATATTTAGGTTTTTCAATTAGAAGACATGATATCAACATACATTATCATCAACAGCAAAGATGCATTAATTTATTAAACATATAGCTATTAGCAACCCAGATTCCAATCTTACAATAACGAACAATCAACAAAGTAAAAATTAGTGATGTATACTTGCTGATCCAGTAGGATCATATCCATTGATGCAATCTGGGTAGGAGTATTCATATAGCTTTGCTTCCACAATATCAAAACTTTAATACGGATCCTCCATTCGTCTCTTTCACCATGAAGCTGATTCAATGCCGTAAACCCTTCTTCCGCTGCCATTCCTTTCTTAGTTTTTCCGATCTAAGGTTTTAGCTATGCCGACTATTGTTTCAAAAAATCAATATGAGGGAATTATTTTTTTGTAATCCACAACTAACAACCGATGTTGATTTTTAAATCAACACAAATAACAATCAGAGCTAAATGTTTGTAATCGTTTGTTATCGATTTAAATTTATTTAATATTTTTAATATATATAAGCTCAAAAAATTAATGAATAGACTGAGAGTAGCAACCGGAGAAATAGCCAACTATTCAGATGGTTACAATATGGGCATGAACCATCTTCAATATAATCAAGTTGAGGGAATTGATCTTTGTAATCTACTGTGTGCAATCGATTTGAATTTTAAATTTATAAAAATAACAAACAATAGGAAGATGTGTATAGTCTATTGTAATATACCCCTATCCATTTTTTTAAATTATTTAATAAAGATAAGCTCAATTTTAATTGCATGTATTTAGTACATTTGAAATTTAAATCAAAAGGAATGGTTTATTCAAACTAAACAATAGGGGTTAATTTTGTCCTTTTGCGAATCATTAAAATACATATTAAATGAACAAACTTGAAAATTTAAATTAGTGGTCTATATTAGTTGAACTAAAACAATTAAAGGTGTGGATTAGCTTAAAATGAATAAAATTAAAATTCTTTATGCATTTAACCCCCTCCAATAATAGTAAAGGGAGATACATTCACACCTCCTAAATAAGGTGGACAAGCCACAAAAGAATGTCATACATTCTTTTTTTTTTCTTAAAGTTGAGCTGAACTTTATTAGAAAATAAGAACACCCATAAACAGGGCAAAATCACAACAACAGTGCTTCAATGGCGAGCACCAAAATACCAAAAATATAAAAGAAAAAAAAGGAACAAGCAACAGATATTATAGTAAGCAGGGGTAACAATCACTTGGAAGCCAAGCTACAACAATTTAGCAACCACTTGTTCCACTCGAGACTCACTTGTTTACATCTATTTGACATCGATAATAAAGCCATCCGTTGAACCATAGGAAAATATCATCATGCAAAACACTTTCTACTTCTTTAGTAGGTTCATGAAGGATTCGGTTACGCCATCTTCAAATTGCCCAAATAAGAACATACATTACCCTATGCGATACTACCTCCACCCATTTTAATTTCTGCTGGAAAAAATTTACCCAACAAAACGTCTTCAAGAGTTGGGTATTAAGGAGGTCTAATTTGCCAATAACTCCAAACCTTCAACCAAATTGGCTTAACCTTTGCCACAGTCAAATAGGCAATGCTCCAGAGATTCTGGCTCACAGTTACAAAATAAACATTTGAAGTTAGCACCACTCCACGCTTCTCCAAATTCACTCTTGCTAAAAGTCTATCAAAAAATACACGTGTGGAAATCTATTTGAATTGGCAATTTTCGAGTGCTTCATTTAGAACTTTAGACTTAACCAATTGTCATACATTCCTACATATTCAATTTCAGACAATTTTAACAAGCAAATACAGGACATATTTAATATAATACTCTATTCGTCTCATAATAAGTGTTCACAATCAGATTATATAAACTTTAAGAAAATTTATAATTAGTACATTCTTAAGAGACAAATGACAGTTTATTCATATTTTTTATACAGTATTCTATTAATAAATTTTGTAAGCAAGAATATTTTCGGTAGATTGTTAAAGTAGATATTACTTTTGAAATTAGACATTTATTTTATATAACAGATTAAAATGAAAAAATGAACAAATTGTTAAGAGGGTGGAGAAAAAGTTAATTATTTGATATACCCGTTATTGTCTATTGGGTGATAGTTTTATACCTAGGTCCATGAAAACATGCACATGAAAAATATCAAAGAAAATGTGCTAGTTGTCACAGATTCATTGGGAATTTATGACGTACATCAAAACCAGGTGGTTTTGAGAAACCAAGTGGTTTCATGTGTTGTGTTGTCGAGTTCTCATTGGCTATAAAATGTCTGTTGCTTTAATTATGGATGTCATTGCCTGCAAAACCCTACAAATAATGCTTTTTTATTATTAATTAATATAAAATTACCTTGTCGTTGCTTTGAGCTTTCTTGTCAGTGATTGGTTGGCAAGGTGTCAACGTTAGGTTGACATGATACACAGCTGATGGGTTTTTTAGTTATTGTCTACATCTTTTTTAGTGTTTCAAAACAAGTATTATTGTACTTTAGACTGTTAGAAATGGATTTAAGATGCTACGTGTCAGTTTTTCATAGGTCATTCATATTAAATTAAATAGTTAAATAAGTAACATTCAAAACTGGACTTTCAAGTTTTTATGTGCATTTAAGAAAGAGGTGGCATGTATATATTTCGTATATACAGATTATATGTTGTTTAGGATAAATAAAGTATATTATATTTTCTATAAAAAAAAGAAAAATATGTGATTTTTACTTTATGAAAATATAGTTTATGTATAAGTATGTATTTTACTAATCTAGTAGATTCAAACACGTCTCTGAAAATTATTTATCTACTTATTTACTAAGTAATAAACACTTAAAAATAAGCAGGGTGACACTAGACCTATTTACTTTTTTAAGGGATAAGTACTTAAAAATAAGTAATCTCAAAACATCCCCTAAGTTGTTAGAGCGTATCAATACAAGAGTTGTACGTGAGAAGCTTATCAATTAATAAGTTGTTAATTAGTTCAACCCTCATCACAACAATGTATGTGAATGGGCGATTCTATATATATATATATATATATATATATATATATATATATATATATATATATATGAGGTAAGTTGTAAGTTTGTCGTTTGAGTAAGAAACAACAAAAGATCGATATTAATGCGGCCCAAGTGTTGATGATTGGGTCTTGGTGTTTATGGAGGTTCAAGATCGAGTTATTAAAAGGCTTCACGAAAACAGTCATAACTTGAGTTACGGGGCTCCTTTCAGGTCCGCGAACTGCCAAATCGAAGCTTGAATCGAGGCCCATCTATTCCAAGCCCAAAAATGCCTCTTATAAGAAGTTATGGGCTATTTTTATGTTTTTATTTTTATTTTGAGCTTTTATGTTTGGTCCGTTATGTTTTTAAGCCCAAGTCGAATTTCTACTTTGCTTTTTAGGGTTCATGTTGAGACAGAAAAAGTTAGTTTTTAATTTTTATGAAATTTGATTTTTCTCTCACATTCTGTTGAATATTTGAGTTGAATTTGACCTAATCGCGGTATTCTTTCGAATCAACGTGAATTGGAACGGATTATTTCTTGTATTTAGGGAATCAACATATTCAATTCGTGCTTTTTAATTTGTCACTACATCAGATACGAGTATTTTTAGAATTGCGCTATCTGTTATATACATATGTAAGTAATGGTGCCAAATGAAAAGTTTTTTCCATCGTAAACTTAATGATGTCATAAACAATGTACTGACCTAAAGTGTGAAAAGGTGTTATGATTAGTTGAATTTGAAAGAGTTTAGAGTGATTTCTTTGTTAATGGGCAATAAAAGAATGTGGACCTGCTGCCTTCGGCATGTAGCCTTCTATTTGGCAACGGAGCTTGAAAGCTTGTGAAATTTGAGGAAAGTGTTTCGGGTTTAATCTATCAGCATCACTCAAGAACCTAATTGTCATAAAGTTTTTACAAATATTTATCAGTTGGTTAGACCATCGTCTAAACGGAATATTAGATGAGCTCGATTTATCTTTTACGTGATGGAAATGTGTCGGTTTAGCATAGTCGTGATTAAAATAACCGAAACCGAAATCGAAAGAAAAACAAAACCGTAACCGATACGAACCGGTTTTTCATAATAACCGGTTCGGTTATTCTATAACCGCAGGTTACTAACCGGTTACCATTTTTCATTTTGAAATCGGGTATGAACTGGTTATTCTGAAACCAGTTACAAAAACCGGTTATTAAAACCGGTTTTTTTGGTTACCGTTAAAAAAATCCAAAAAACGGGTACTAGCCGTTTTATATCCGTTTCTAGCCTTTTTTGCCATTTTTTTACCATTTTGCCATTCGAAACTTAGTATAAATACATACCTTGAGTTTAATTTACTCACAACAATCAAACACTCTCAAAATGCAAAAAACGTATACAAAATTCTCAATTCTCAAATGGCAACTCAATGTTCTTCAACTTCCGAAAATGTTGGTTCTTCAGATGCACCAATGATTGTTGAATATTAAGAAACAAAACGAAACCAAGAGGTGTGGTGTAACTTCAACGAAGTTAGGTTGTCGGATGGGTCGATTAAGGCTCATTGTAAACGCTGTGAAAAGTTTTTGAAATACGAATCCAACACAACGTTGAAGCAACATAAAGATAAGTTTTGTTTCGCACTCAAAACTAATCCGAAAGCGGATCAAACATCTATCATCCAAGACGGTAGTATTTTTACATATGAAGCGGAGCGGTGTCGAGAACAATTTGCAAGCTATGTGATTCAAGAAGGTTTGTCGTTCAACCACTTCGACAACCCTCGGCTAATAGGGTGATTCAAAATACTCTTCAACCCAAATATAATCAAGTAAGTCGTACTACTCTTAGACGTGATTGTATGAAATTATGGAAAAAAACAAAAATAGACTTAGTAAATGGTTTTGAAAATTTAAATATAAGTGTAAACTTAACAACCGATGTTTGGTCAGCACCTCATGGTTTGTCCGGTTCGTACCTTTGTGTTACCGCGCATTGGGTTGATCCCGTATCGTGGCAAATGATGAAGTGTACAATTTCTTTTGAAAACTTTGAGTATCCTCACACGGGTCATAATTTATTTTATTTATTACGAGATGTAATAAACTTCTTTAAATTAGAAAAAAAGTTTTTGCAATCTCATTTGATAACGCGAGTAATAATACAAACGCCGTTCAAAAACTAATGCTAAAATATAAACCACCTTTGCATGGCATTTTTTTATCATACTCGATGTGTTGCACACATCATTAACTTGGTTATACAAAACGGACTAGTGGTTACTCAAATAAATGACATAAAAGACGCTTTTAAAAAAATGTTACAAGATATATTTTGTAAGGGTAAAGCTAGATATAAACATTATATGAGATTGTGTAAGGATACGGATTCCATATTTTTAACCCCTAATTGGGATTGTCCTACAAGATGAAATTCGACTTATAAAATGTTTATATGAGGTTTACGTCAACGGTCTACCTTACAAAGTTTTCATGATGGCCTTGTCGTTAGGGGTAAAGTTATACCATTTTCACACCAAAATTGGGATGTTATAATGAAAATAACCGAATTGCTTAAAGTTTTTAAAACCGCTACAACTTTATTATCGGGTGTTTATTATCCCACAATTCATTTGGTACATAATCAAATTTATTTAATGTGTGAAAAATTAAGCGAATACGAATTTCATGGTGATATATATCCAATAATGTAAGGCCCATGAAATAAAAACTAAGAAAATATTTCAAAGAAATGTCACCCGTAATTAGTTGTGCCGCCGCTTTGAACCCGTGTTTGAACATTAGCGGGGTGGAGGTTATGATCGATTTCATTTGTAACGATTTGGAATTGAATGACGAGAACCCATGGTTTGCAACAAATACAAAAAAAGATTTTAACACATATTTTAAAGATTTATTTAGTGTTTATTTTCAAAATTTTGGTACAAGAAATGTTTCTTCAAGTTCGGGTTCGACATCGTTTACTACATCTACTTCTAGGGATCCGATGGTTAACGTATATAATAGTTTAAGACAAGAAAACACTAAACGAGCTAGGGGTGATGATGATCAACCATCGACTAGCGAATTTGGGAGATATACTGGAACCGATTTTCTAGCAACCATGGGACCCGACGAATTCGCACGATTTGATATTTTGGCTTGGTGGAAAGGCCGGGAATCTCAATTTCCCGTTCTAACCGCCATGGCCCGAGATTTACTAACCGTCCAAGCTTCTACGGTAGCTTCGAAATCTGCCTTTTCTATTAGTGGCAAAGTATTATCTATTCGAAGAACAAGACTCACACCGACATCATTAGAGATGTGCATTTGCTTGAAGGATCACTTAGACGCCGCCGAACGTATACAACACATTTCAAGTCTTGAAGGTGAACTAGAATACGAACAAGATATACACGATGAAGAGGTGGAAGCGGGTCTTGCATTCTCACTTTCCGTTGAAGAAATCGCTCTCGATGAAGCTTCGCGCAAGGCTAGCTCCGAAGAAGATATCACTCTCGACGAATAAATACGAATTAAGTTTTACGTTCGTATATTGATAAAAGTTGAAGTATTATGAGTTTATCAAGTTTATGTTTCTATTCCAAATGTTCGAATAATGTATTATGAGTTAATTTAATAAAATTTGAAGTTTCCGTTTGTATAACGTTTTATAACGTTTGTATATTAAGTACAAAACCGTCATTTGTGAAAATTTTAGAAAAGTGTCAATTGAAAAACCTTCGTTATATCATACGTAATATATCTGCAAAATTTCATGTCTTAATTGTAAACGAGTCAAAAGTTATGCATGTTCGAATTTGGATTAAAACCTAAGTTTGCTGAACTGGTTTGTAACCGGTTATTAAACCCGAACCGATTTGTAACCGGTACTAACCGGATTGTTTAGGGTTCAATTTTTAGAGTTGAAAATCGGTTCGATTACTAACCGGTTTTTAGCCAAAACCGGTTATTGACCGTTGACCAATAACCGGTTTGGTTATTATACCCGAATCAGTTTTCCAATAAAACCGATTTTGTGCATGAGACGGTTGGAATTGCCAGTTAAAATAACTGTATAGAAACCAGTTAATGTATCAATTTATACTTTATACGGTCTTTTTTCAATCTTAGACAATTCTCAACCGTTGTTGTGTCACTTGTGTGTCGGTTGTGTCACTTCAGCGCAACATCAGCACTTCATAAAATTACACACTACCGATACAACAATGTCGATAGTGACTGTCACTTTAATTTTAGGTCCCACATTTATCAATATACCTTTATTTAAATATCCTGAAAAAAAATAAAAAGAAAACAATAAAGAAAAAAAGAACCGATGCATCGGTTTGTTACGTCGGTATACCAACGCAAAGCTAAGTGACACACTAAGTGACACGGCTGGACCAACCATGTCACTTTTATGATACACGTCGGTTTAAACCGACACGCACCATTGGGAGCAGCCTTATAATGTTTGATTTCATGAATTATTTGTAATTGACTTGACATTTATTCCATGGAAAATAGTTTAAAAGCTTGTTTGATTTCTCCACAGAATCAGTGGTCCTCACTAATAGCATCATATCCCCTGTTCATAAAATAACTTCTGTGAACTAGATGAATGCTTATTCGCTATATATGACTCACGAATCATGCAAAGTCCCGAGCTACACAGTAACATTTTATTTGTCTTTATATATCACAGCATTAGCTGCTTTAATAAACTGAATCTAGAAAATATACTGTGCTTGATCTATAAATTAAATATATGTAACAACAATGAAGATCTTCTTAATTTGGTGGATCATCAATTAGAGCATCCAACCAGGTATACCTCCATTACCATTTTGTGATGTACCTGGAACATCCATTCGATTATTTGGTACCTCATTATTAATGTATCTGTTTGTTACGCAAAAATAAACAGAAAAAATCTATCAGCAAATTCATATATAATTAAAAATTGAACTTTCCAAAAGCTTCTTATAAGTAGGAGAAATGTACCCAATTTGCATATTTTCATTGCGACCAAGACGTTGAAAATCACGGTCCTGGTGAGCCTGCGGCCGTCTGTGCTCAAGATTGCGCCCATGGGCTTCCCATGATAATTGATAAGCTGCATTACTTTCTTCCAACTGTCAATACATAAATGAATATATATGAGAAATTGAATTCTTTTTTAGATGGTCAGAAAGAAGTCATGCTCATAAACAATCATATTTAGCCAAACTTTTCAATGAAATCTAGTTGTTTCACATTGGCGGACACAAAATACGGTTACCGTGGGGCATGAATGTTGCAATAACACTCGTATCTTTTTTATTTTTTATTTCTCATGATTTCCAAAATTTTATAATGAAATGGGGAACTACAATTAGGGTTGCATTTCATACCTTACTCCTTAGGGATTTGTTAATTTCCGACAGGGATTGTTCCTGTAACAGGATTAAAAGTTAGTTTTCTTTAATTTGGTTTAATTACTTAAACTAGATTTTAATATTATAAGTTAAAATGATGAAATTTATTTAAGTGCATGGTAGTCTGGATTCTGTTCAGACTGAATATACAGCTAGCTAATGAGAACAATTTATCCAGCCTTTGTTAGCAGGAAGTACTAAAGTTTCACTTTATATAAAGCACAAAAATGCAGGAACAAATCACATGCTGGGAATTGAGACTCCAAATTAATAATAGTATATAACTAAGTATATAATGAACTCATTATGTATCTTTTTTTTAAAAAAAAATTGTACTCACAAAACAGTCACTTATCTATTCAATTAGCTGGGAATGGTCGCATCAATGGAGAAAAGGATTATCATAATGGCTAAATTATAAGTGTAAAGTTATTATAACTTCCTTAATTTTAGGCTTAGTTTGTCATCTAATTCAAATAAAAAAACTAAGAATGAAAGCATGGAGACATAATTAGCAGGGATCACCTTTTGCTGTAATTCTGAAAGTTGACCAAGCATATGTTGAGTCTGCAATTAACGTTTGTAAGACACTAAAACTATGCCCAAGAAAACAAAATAAAATGTTCAACAAATTAATTAACATGACAGTTCTTAGACTATTCTTAAAATAGAAGGTATGCGATTACCCATTAATTAATTAGATTTATATATATATATATATATATATATATATATATATATATATATATATATATATATACCTTAGTCGACCGGACTTTCCTTAGAGATGAGTCGAGTTGACGTTCAAGCTGATCAAGTTCCTTTGATCCCAACTGCTCTAATTCTTCCCCAAGAAAATGTCTATATAGATATATGGTCAATAGAATTTAATAAGGTCGGTATACGATGAAACCCAAGAAGGACCAGCCATGTTTTTTTAACATTTATAGAGTTCATGTAAAATATTTATATTTAGCATCCTGGATGCCGCAAATTGAGTTACTAAGATAGTGAGGCCATATATCTAACCAAATTTACCTGTGAGATTGTTGCAAGATATCAACTTTTGCTTTAAGCTTCAAATACTCCTGGTAGCTGCTCTGCAAGGTTGATGGCAAAAATTGTCTGATTTAACTCTTAGGAAAAGCCTTTGACCTTTCTATTAGTTCGCTAAATCTAGTAATGATAAACTGAACTGAAGTTAACAAATTTCAAATAATTTCGGTCCTAGCACCTCTTGGTATCGACCATGCTAATTTCCAGTCCAGTATTGCCAGGTTTTATGTGGAAAGTACCTTGAACCCTAAATCCTAAACCCATGCGGACTTAGTCGTTCAATGGCAAAATACCATGCTAATCAGAAACTTCCAACTACGATACAAAATAAAAGACCCAATCCTATAGGTGCAGTAAGATTAAGGATGGTAGTGCTACCTGTGCCTCTTGATCTTGATGGTTAGCTTCCATTGCGCCATAACTGCATCTTTGGTATCTTTCAAGTGTCTTGGCCATGCTAGATAACATGTAATGTCAATAGAGATATTGAGTTTGATTCTAATTGCAATTTTTTCTTTAACCCGCTGTAATTATTATGTAAGGATACGATTAACAAGTTATTTTCATAATCAATCGTGAATGCAACATAAACATCAGCGTTCACTTTCAAGTAATATACTCACCACCTGTCTATAGGCAGTGGCACAGTTGTAACTCATATGAATCAGTTATAAAAAACTTATAAAATGAAGCAAGTCAAAACTTTGACTCGTAATAAACATCTTCACTTGCAATGAAGTTAGGAAAATTAAAAAAGTTATATATATAAAAAGGCCGAGCAAGTAACTTTTGGAGCCTAACATAAAACTATGATGAAAATTGTTAGAAACCCACAGTTGAATGCTTATAATTATAAGATCAAACTTCTCATATTCTATGCATGTGAGATAGATTGTTAATTAAGCTTCTGTCGTTAATAAAAAAAAGATTGCTAATTAAGCTTGTTATAAAAGGCGTTGGGTTCACCGACGTGTCAAGGACCCAGAAGCCAATGTACTAAGCGGACGTTTACTTGAGGGGCCATTGTTCACAATACTTGCATATTATATCCACATAATATTTCTACCTTATTAATGGTTAATCATCAATTATACACCACTAATGTATATATATACTAGAAGTCATGAAAGTTGAAATAGTTCGTAAGAAACTGAGAGTACTTTTTACTTCAGACCATTAGAAATAAGAAATTTTAACATATATCTTTAGATAATTAGGAAGCTTCGAAGACAATTAGGTTTAGGATATTTTCTCACTGGAGTCTAAAAGATCTTATCTAATTTAATAATTATTGAGACATGAGACCAAACATTCGTGAAGTGCATGAAAGCGTCAAAGCGAACTTCACCTGAAGTGGATAAATGCACTCTCAGGATGCTTCTTGGTTTACCATTGCTTATGAACACCAAGTTTCTACATGTGCTTGAAACTAAGGTATAAACTTCTCTGCTTACTTCCTAACGAGTACCCTTGTTAGGTAAGCACACCTTATCTATACTTTTGTAGATGCGCGAGTTTTGTTTACTGTTCCTTGAGGAACAATGTTTTAATACCACTTGTATCATCTCAGACATTTCCAGCTCTAACTATACCACTAATAGCAAATCTCAACTTATAAATCGTGGATGAAAATATTAATAGCCTATAATCCCATCTCTAAAGTAAGACTATACCACTAATGTCATCTCTCAAAATAAAAATGATGGTCGAAAGTATTAGTAGAACTCAGAGACTTATAAAGTGGTCAATTTGTGTCAATGTTATGGGGGTTTACATATGCATACTATGGATAGTAGTAACATGATCTAAGATTCAGCTGACACATCAAAATAGAGATGATTGTAGGTACAATTTCGTTAAATTACTATAGTTTTTGAATGAATTATAGCGTAAACTTCTAAAATAATAATCGTGTGGCCGCTTAAAATAAACGTATAGTTGTATTTTGAGTATATATATATATATATATATATATATATATATATATATTTCGTATTCAGAGGGAATCATTATTTTCTGAGAAAGCTACACATTTATTAATGATGAATGTTAGCGAATTCCCTGAATATTCACCATATGATATTATAGGTTATAAAAATATTTTATTAATTAATATTAATATTTATAACAGCGGTTTTGATTAATATTTATTGTTAAAAATATGTTTTTATACGTTTTGGTTATCATTCATCGTGGAGGGAATGTTAACGAATAACTTTTTTAAGAAACTGATAATATCCACTTCGGTTAACATTCATTAATGATGAATGTTAGAAAATTCTCTTAATATTCATCATATGATATTTTAAGTTATAAAAATTAATTTATCTATGAATATTAGTAGGTATACATCAGTTTTGATTAATATTTCTTGGTAAAAATATATTTTTTACGTTTGATTATCATTCATCGCTAATGAACGGTTTGTTTCCCTATTTCCCTCAAAAAATTGCTTCCTGTTTGATGACTACCCCACACACACACACACACACACACACACACACACACACACACATATATATATATATATATATATATATATATATAGGAGTGGGATAAAGAGATAAGGTTTTTTAGGAAGAGAAAAGAGAGAAGGATTTTTTATTACTATAATTCAGTATTTTTATTACTATAAACTTTTGAATCATAGTAACAAAAGACTAGATTTTATTAATAACATATTGAACCAAAGAAATAAAATTTAGAATTCTATTAATAAAAATTTGAATCATGTCAATAAAGTATTGAATCATAGTAACAAAAAACCATTCTTCCTCTTCTCTCCCTAAATTTTACACCGAGAAAAACTCAATATTGTGGGCGAGAAGGCTGACTTTAAGGCTTTCATCGAGAAAAACTAGTGGAAATTCTCTTCCTAAGGTAGCTTGATTAATTCATCCTAAATATTCAACCAATAAGATTAGAAGAGAGATTATGTTTCAACTAATGAATGTTTTATGCCTACTTTTAGGTCCATCTAAGTATGTTTATATAGCATTACTCTTAGACACAATCATTTCTCTAGCACTCTAATCCATTATTTTCCTTTTTCTTTTTCGAGCACACCTTTCCCTTCTTTAGATGCTTCTCACTTTAGAAGGTTGTTTTGTTTATCTAGGTCATACTTTTCTTCTTATTTACAATCCCTCTCTGTATCTCGTTAATACTTATTGTTGCAACCTCCTCCGATACGATGCTCCAAACCTATGACCACCAGCCTATCCTAACCTCATGTGCCTCAGCCTTTGTATAGTTAAGTTATCAAATCATTTTCACTATGACTTATCTCAATCTTTGGTGAATTCTTGTTCTAAGACTATTTCCAGATCATAATCATTACTTTTATTTTTGTATTATATCTCAAGCATTTTTTACGGTAGGAATGGTGTAGCATGTATTAAAGGAGATGATGGCATTATGCGTGCTTGTTTTGTTCCTTTCATTTTCCTATACATGGGTGCTTATTTTTCCATTCTTGTGTTAATTCCATTTGCTATAAAAACATTTCATATTTGATCTTTTAGTATAACTAGATAATCAAAGTAAAAAGTTTGTCACTATGGACAAATTTAGAAGTTTCGCCTAAAAGTAATGAAGCCATTAAACAATCCTGGTTAGTAGAGATGTTCATATTTTCTTAAATTGGTCATGTGTTTTAACTTTCCATATTCTAAAATCCTACAGTACTATGAAAGTTTTTGATGGTGTTGCTTGTATTATCTGCAAAAACCACTTGAAGAATTATGACCTATTTGTAGCTTGTGTGGAACTTGAAGGTACAGCGGCATTAATTAATTACCAGTGACCTTGAGAGTATTTTGGTCTACTGATTAAGAAAACACCTAAAGGGAGGCACTCAATCGGGATGTCAATTCATAGCTTGTCTCTTTTGCCGAGACATACTGGATTGTAATTCAAGTCACTGTTGCTAAGACAGGATGAAAATTACTGAAAATACTGATTTTCAGTTATTTCTGAAGACCATAAAATAAAAATATGGTTAAAAGTTGATCAAGAAATCAAAACTTGATATCTCACAAAATGCATTTCAAATTTGACAACTACTAATATACTATCTACTCTACCAATTCAATTGTTAGCTAGATAAATCTATTTCGTTATAAGCGTTTATTTTCTTTGACAAAAACTCCCACCCCAGTTTAATCTAAAAGGAGAAAGGGTGAAGAGTACTTCATAATTCATGCATGTAAGTCGAGATTCGATTAAGGGTAATTTTTTAAAATTTGATCAGCACCATCTGCAGTGCATCTAATGAGTTCATTTATAGCTTTGCATATGGGTATGATCCAACATTCAACCGCATCAGAAGGTCCTGAGATAGAAGTGGTAAACATTTTTCTAAAGAAAAACTGATATCATCACTGTACTGTTCAGTGTTCACATATGGAGAAATGCCCTCTACCACGTTGTTTAATCTTTCTATTGCCTTTTGGTAAGTTCTTAATTATTTCTCATAGAATATTGGGAGTTATATTTAAGTGAATTAGTCGCATGCTAAATAAACTCGAGATCAAGAGAGACTCATGTTACTAGTTAGTGCAATGAAGAGAAGAAGCTGATGCAGGTTAGTAGGTTACTGCATCCAAGACATATATGCAGGTGTACTATACATCAAACCTAGCTAGATGCATAATTTGATGACTTTTTGCCCCAGTTCTTCTTGAACTACAATTTGATTAAACTAGCAAGAATCAAGCTAGAATAATAAAGGGATTACATACCCTGGATTATAACATATATTGGCAATATATCCGTCCTATCCAATTTAGAATTAACTATAGTACACGTATTATATTAGACATATATCCATAGAAAGAATTAAATCTGAATATATATATTCGATCTCCTAGCTTGTCTTTGAGAGGCTTTTAAGTCAGTATTGAAGATAGGTTTGTTTTCTAATTAATCTCCAAAGCAAATTATTATATCTTCCAGAGGATTAACTAGTTGAACAGGAATGTGATTACATATATTCTACCAATTATGTCCTAGCAGTTATTCTCGACTGGCATGAATTATGACTTATGAGTCTCGTTGCAAATAAGGACTCTATGATCGACATCGTTTAAACACCGCATGATCATACTGTTCGTAAATTATCCATTTTTTTCCTAGTCTAGCTAGGACTCTAGGTTTCACTTGCCATGCTATGATATAAGGAATTGAACGACTTTCTTCCATGAATCATGATCACACATATTATTTATTTACTACATATATTTTCTTCTAATAATCATGCACTATATATACTAAATTAAACAAAATTCTAATGATAATCTTGTTTATACTCATGTCATATATCTTCAAAGTAATTAAGTTGAAAGTGCAGGTTTATGATTCAAACTTGAAAGTCACTCTATATGTACGTTTGAGTCTGAATATACTCTAACAACCACTGGACTAATATTCTGACCATGATTTTCTTTCTTGACTCAGATCTCAACCTTATTAACTTTTGGTAATACAAACTGTAAAAAGTTTAATGTATTATCCCATTAATTTTAACAAGACAAATAACCAAAAACAAATTAAGAGATCTATACGAAAATTAGGAAAACCTATTGTACACAAAAGAAAAACATAAATTATTTTAATTAATCCGACCTTCTCAACTTTGATTATTATATTCTTAAACATTAAAAGTTTAAAACTTTTGCATATATGTGTAATTAGTACATGTTTATGACTAAATAATGAGATATAGAGAGATTATTTACCTAGGGCCACTGCAGAACTCATAAAGCTTGCCAACACTTGAGAAGATCATAAGAGCAATTTGAGCATCACAAAGCAAAGAAAGCTCATAAGCCTTCTTCAATAATCCATTTCTTCTTTTTGCAAATGTTACTTGTCTATTTATCTTGTTTTCTATCCTTTTCAGCTCCACCTTTCCTCTACCCATTTCTCACTATCCTTAATCAAATCAAAATATATATATATATATATATATATATATATATATATATATATATATATATATATATATATATATATATATATATATATTATTTTATATATATATGGAAAGATTATATAAATTTGGTGCAGATGGATGGTGGTACCAAAATATAGATTTCTTACCCTTTTAAATTTCTTTCTTCTTTTGTCGGCAGCTGAAGCTGTTCCTTTGTGGGTAGTTCTTAGGTTTCCCCCCTTGTACTTTTCTTGATAGCACTAAATTCACAAAAAAAAAAAGATAATTAAATGCCATAAATTATTTATATTCTGTTTATATATTTGATAAAGTTGATAGATATATATTGAAATATTAGACCACTAGAAAATGACAGGAGAGATGGACAGGTTTCTTTAGAATGAGGTTTGTTAATCGAAAAAGAAAATAACTTCAATTTTGATACACGTACAAAAGGAATATTATCAAATTCATTATGATCTGGTGGTCACACAACACATAGTTTCATTGAGTTCTCCATTTTACTAGAAATGGATAATTTTTTCATTGCTTTGTTGTAATGAGCCAAAGTTTGTTGTTGTTGGTAGATTTTCTAGTTTCTAAAACTTGAATTAATTGCAAATAATGTGGAAACTTTAGATCATACTCAAGTTCAGTCCTCATGGACCGCAAATTTGAGACCATTTCTCAAGCGTGTAGTTTAATTAGTTGATTCCCAATGGGAGGACTTTACAACCTCCCATCTTAGTTGACACTCTCGTAAGCATGCAGGGCAGCATTGCAAATTATCAACGTTTATGCAAGAACAAATGATCGAATAATCTCCACATTTGTTTTAACGTTTTATGTAATTTTCATCATAAATTCATTGGATTAGTCGTTTCGTCCCAAACTACTATAGTACTAGGAAATTGAACATTAGAAAGAGAAATTTAAACAAATAGCTTCAACCACCAAGATCGACACTAGAAAGAGAAGAAAAAAAGAGCAAAACGAATACTCATCAATGGTAAAGCTAAACAAACCACACATACCAATCTAATAATAGTTTTACACCTCTATTGCTAATCCCACAATAAACAAATATTCGAAGGGTGTTAGATATACATTTCTCAATCAACATACTTCCCACAACACGTAGTTTGTCAATTCAGTATCCTCCTAAATTAAGGACAACGGTTTTCTTAAAATACTCGATCACTCAACCTTAACTAGACAAATTTTACTTTCTGTACAAAACAGACGGATCAAATAAGTTGATAACTAGAAACATACATGACAATACGGATAGATACTTACATAGTTACTTAGAAATTGGACAGAAACTGTTAGGGATATTAACAATACCTAAGGATAGTAATATGTAACTTAATTGTTTTGATTAAATTACAACTAAGATTATAATATGGAGGATGAATATTTCATAGGGATTTTACCCCTTCATCTCTATAAAATGAGATGAGTGGGGATACTAGTTATTAGATTTTTCTTTGTAATTATTCGTGAATTTTTAGTTAATAAAAGATGTAGACGTTTGAGGAAGTATCGTGTGTGTTCATGTGTGTCGATTTAATTTTTGTTCTGTAAACCATATAAAAACGGTCCATTGAATATGGATGCATTGAAATGCCGGTTGATTTAATGGTTGAAAAAATTGCAATTGTTCCTTGTTTGATTGGAATGGGAAAATGACATTTAAATGAAAAAGGGGTATGACTTTAATCTATTGAAAATTTATATTATTATATTATAAAGATTAAAAGAGTAATATAGCCCACTAACAACTAAACTTATCAAATTATTAGCTGACGCATTTTATGAAATCAAATTGTTTGTATCCACCAGTAACAAATGTTGATATAATGCATCATATTTGATTCTCAATAGTTCATTAGTTATCTTATTCTACTTCAATTCAATTTACTAGCTACTTATTTTAGGTTTGCACCAATTCAAACTATAGGGCATATATACATATAGGTCAAGGAATTATTCACCATATAACATTGAATTGGTTTATTTGACTTTAGTGTAAGTTTAAGTAACTCGTCACTGTTTGTTAATATTTAGTGAAACAGAAAATGCAACCGGAAAAAAAGAGTAAAAAAGAGTATATTGCAAGTTTTATGATACAAATGAAGTAAAAATTAAAAGTGAAAAAAAGGAAAATGACCCATTAATAACTCCTTTATATCAAAATATAAGCAACTTATTAAACGTTTCCTATGAATTTCCCACAAACAAATTCCAACGCTTGTTAACCTCAAATCGCTATAAGTTGTGGTAATCCATCGGAAATACGTAGTAATTCATAAACGTTTTTTTACGGATTACTCACATATGTATTACAATAATTATATATATTTAATAATCAATAATCCGTAGAAATACTATGGGAAACCTAATATATTTACCACGGGATTCTTACAGATTACCCACGACATAACCTTCCCACATATTACCCAAGGATATATAATATCCTTGAGTAATCCGCGAGAAATTTCCCACGGAGTTCTCATGAATTTCTTATGGGTAATAGTTTTGTGTGTAATCTATGAAAAATTCGTGTGAAATGTCTAAATGAAATAATAAAAAATCAATCGCTAGAAATCCGTAAAAAATGTGTGAAAAATTACCCATATATTAGTTTCGTGGAAAATATATGTGGGTAATGAGCAGTTTTCTAGTAGTGTTTAGGTTTTGCAATCAAATGAAAAATGGGGCATAGTCAAGGACACTATATGGCATTATTGTGACAAAGAGTTGTAGTCGACTTGAAATGGAAGTAATGTTAACAATTTATTACGATTGCTTGATCTTAAGAGCGTAGAAGCTAAGTACGATACAACATATTTCAGAGAATTGAAGCAAGCAAACTGAAATCATTAAGCTCATTTATTAGAAATGTTGAGCTCAATCATATTGGTTGAGTAACCGATCAACATTTTTATTTTGGTTTCGTTAAGACGGAAACACAATATCCACTTTGTTGAAAAACTTGTCATCGTCAGATTACATATTTGATAATAAGTGCACAGTTGTTACAACATACTACTACTTATTAGGGCTTAGTGTCTCGAAATGCTACTAACTTACACTGGAAATCTATTGTGTGTAACATACTTACGGGTATGTGTATTAATTCAAGTAACCTGTTAAAATTGATTTTTGATGCAGCTTACCTAGAAGAGTCACATGTGTAACAAGTAATATATTTTCATCCTACTCACTTGTTATCTTAGACGACACGTGTTCATCTACGTGGATTTATTAAATATTATTAATCATTTTTCTGCCTTATTCCTTAAATTTTATCATTAAATAAAAACTCAAAAACATGAGAACCATGTTGCAATACATCAACATCTCTTTATCGTCATCTTAAACACCAACAACATCAACAACACAGCATCATCTCTTTATATCATCATCAAAAATAATCACAACAAAAAGACATATTAACATAATAATATTTTGATCCTCATCCACAACAAAAACCTTAATCGCCGGAGTTTGCACGTCTACTCACCGGAATTCAAAACCATAACTGATGTTCATCAATCTGAACAAATCTGAAACCCAAACCCGAGTTTTCACTCTATTGATGTATAAATCCCCACCCCACTTGAATAAAAAAGTGCAAGAACATGGAGGATGCGTTTTTCAGGTGTTACGTCGGACGCGTTCAATCAACCGGCGACCGAACCACTATCCCCGCCGTACAATTATCGTCGCTGAAACCACCAGATCTGACCACCAGGGAGATGTGAGGGCGATGTGCCGTCGAGGATAAGGAATTAGTTGGCAGCGTCGCCGGTGGATGAGAGAAGTCCTCGGGATCCGACAGGGATTTGAAAAGTCCGAGGTGGGAAAGGGCGCAGAGGAGAAGAGAGATGGTGTGAGAAAGGAGGTTTGAGAAGATTGTTGTGGTGAGAATTTGTGGGATTTTGATAGCTAGTAGCTAGATATAGAAACCCCACGTATGTATGTATAGGTTTGTAGCCCAGAAGAGAGATGGTGTTGATGATGATGATTGATAAGTTCAGATTCTTAAAATATTAGTCATTTAATCAAATTCACAAATTTCCTTTAACTAATGAATACAAAATAAATAAAAATAAAATAGGTGGATAAAATTTTTATAACTTGGCATGCAATGTGTACAAATAATTTGAAAAAAAGTCATCGGGTAACCGGTGAAGGGTTCAACCGGTCAAAAACTACATCAAAAATCACTTTTTGAGAGTTACTTGCATTAATTACTTGCATTAATATACCTACCCGTAAATAAGTACACTAGATTTTCAGTGCAAGTTAGTAGCATTTCGAGACACTAAGCCTTACTTATTAAGTGTACTTCTCAATTTAAAGTTAATTTCTCTAAGACTAATGGACTAGGTGTAGATAGATTCTATAGTTTGAGCTCACAAAATTATGGCTGGAGTGAGATATTATTCTTAGGACTTGACTCATAAATCAAACCAAACTTTATAGTCTTAATGTATACTTTTGTAATCCGATCATCTCAGAATAGAAACCCTCTCTATTTTGGAGCCCCGATAAAATTTAACTTTAAGCATTAGTTATTAATTATTAATGTTATCGTTTAATTAGGTAAAAAGTTAGTGCTTTTCAGCCCAAACTAGCTAGCTCATTATGCTTATTTTAATAGTATGTAGGGGGATATAATCGGATTATTCAAATGGTTTATTTGGATTGGACCATTTGGATTGGATAATTTGGTTTTTTGGATCGGATCAACAAAAATTAAATTATTATTTTAGTTTTTGGATTGGTTTTGGTTACTATTATCATAACCGAATAATATAAAGAAACCGAATAGTAATAACAATATATGTAATACTCTTGTTTATCTATCAAAATAGATGTTAAATATTTATTTAATAACTTTTTATATATAAAACCTTATTAAATAATATGTATTGTTAATATATATCATTGTATATAACTTAAAATCTTAAGTTTTGATATAAAAAATTAACTCCACATTTTCTTAAACCCTCAATACAACACGACAATACGTAGTCATTGATATTTCATGACAGTATCTTTTACGAGTCAAAACGATACTCTCATGCAGTCAACGAAAAAATCAAATCGTTAAAATCGATCCATCCAAATATTAATTTGACCGGTTCAGTTGGGATATGATATTTGTTTGGATGGATTGGATTTACATTTTAAGAACCAAAAGCCAAATGGATTGATGTAAATGGATCAAATTTGATTCGATCTATCCATATACTCCATCTATGTATACCTCATCAACATGTTTTGTCACTTTGATTTGTTTCCTAGATTAAGACTTCTAAGTTAATGAGTCATTACCGTAGACATGTATGGAATTGTAATAAACAATTAAATCTTAAGAAACATGTAAACTTTTAAAGTTTGTCAATTTTTCACTATACTTGAATACAATTGTAATAAACAATGTTTTGTGTTTTAGTTTCGCCATTGCAAGTCATTGTTACTAACAGCCACCCGTCTCTTCTATTTCTGGTATTGCTGTTAAATAGCGTGGGTATCCTATCGCGGGTATCCTACTAATTAACAAGTATACATTTTGACTGTAAAATTAATAGACACTTTTTAATATTGGAACAAATTTGATATATTAATTACTTGTAAAGATTTACTCGATTTAGATGAAACTACACACTATACACATATATTTTCTCTTAATAACCGTTTGCCAATATGAGATCGAAAAAGATGCAAGAGTTAGAATTGCCAAATGTATTTCTACGATATCGCAACTAATTACATATTTCTATTAAGAATTTTACACATTAGATATCGAACGTTAAAAATACAAAATATACAAAATTTAAGAGTGTTACAAATATGAATAAGTTTTAAAGACGGTTCTATTAGGTTAATTAACCAATAATCATTACCTACTTTTTATCATGTACTATCTATCCTAAATACGCTTTTATACTAACAACTTTTAAAATGGTAAGAAATTAAAAGTATTAAAAGTCTTTCATGTTTTTACAAACATTTATTATATTTAGTTCTTGATACATTTTTACATTTTTCTTATATAATATAAAGATTTATCACAAATAGGATTAGAATTTTTAAGAAACTTATTCCAACTGTTTAATTTTAATTTTAAGAATATACGGAGTAACATAAAAATGCAATTCAATTTCAAATTATAACATACACAAATATTATATTATTCATATTAATATTAGTTAATTAATTAATTAATGAATTTAAAAAGACAGTAACTCCGGGATCTTTTTCACACCAAATCGCACGCACAGAAAACACTCACTTCAAATACTCTCAGCTAATTTATAGGAGATACACGTCAATCCGATACGTACACATCTATTCAAGTGCAGTGAAAAACCCTAGAGGATAAATATTATTCGTTTGTGTAACAATTAATGTGCGATTGAGTACAGATCCAAGTAATGGAAGAGGTAACCGGCGACGGTGACGGTGGCGATTACACCGCCGGAAATGTACGGCCACCGATTGGCGAAACGACGCCGTTTATGATGTCAGGATCTTTCAGGGAAGTAGGGAGGAGTTCAGGTACAGGTAGTCGTAGGAGAGCTACGGTGAGACCTAGTTTAGATGCTGACGAGTTTATGAATCTGTTACACGGGTCGGATCCGGTGAAACTTGAGCTTAATCGGTTAGAAAACGAAGTTCGAGGTGATTAATGTGAATTGATTTGATTCGAAATTGATTTGATTAGGTTACGTGATTTGAAATTATGAGTGTTGACTTGTTTGACTTCAGATAAGGATCGTGAATTGGGGGAAGCACAAGCTGAAATTAAGGCGCTGAAGTTATCCGAGCGATTAAGAGAGAAAGCTGTCGAAGAGGTTATACATTTTATAAATAATAATTTCCCTAGTGTTTTTTTATATGAATAATACTGTATATAATGTACTTGAACATCTGAGTTTAAATGCTTATTTGATATCAGGTAGAGTGTCCTGTTTAGAGCTCTAGAATTGCTACCCTATGCTTTCAATTGGGTTGGATGACTACCATTTAATTAGAACAATAGAACTATTGGATACTTTTTGTTTGTAAGATACATTTGCCTTTTGTGTTAATGTTGAAGATTAAACAAAAGGATGCAAAATCATTATCGGTAGTTCTAAACGTTTTCCATATCTTCTGTTAATGAGTTAGACATAGAAGATGCTTTTGTTACATTTGTTTTCCTAATATTGTATTAGTTTGTTAATTGAGATGTAGGGTGCTTACTTGGATATGGAGACATCCGTAAAACATTTATTTATTTTTTATTTCATGACAATGGTGATATGAGATGGGATAGTTTCATACGTAACATATAAACCACATACTCTTTTTACATTTTTCTGTTTTCTAAATAGAACATTATCTTGTCATTATACTTGTATATTTTACACGGTGAGGAGTTTCTAGTTTCCATGCCAGTTAACTTCTGTCCAAGAAAATGTCTCCCTATATGACACATGTTTTTCATTTGAATTTTTTATTTTGATGCAAAAAGCTTGCTTATTATCGATATTATTTTATCTTCCGCGAGTTTAATAGAACTTAAGGATTTGTTACTCTGGTCTTCCCACCAAGCTTTAGTATTTTAATTCATATCTAACTTTCGTATCGTTGGTTTGACTTGCAAAAGGAACCAAATTCTTGCACATGACTGTCATATATAGATAGAAGGTAACGTGTTATATGTATATTAGGAATATTATTTTTGCTTTTTTATGTAGGGTCCTTTCAGGGTTCATCTTAAAGTGAATATATGTCTTCCAATTTCCACCAACAAATATACAGTGCTAAAATAATAAATATATTGAAAGTTTCCACCCACCATTGAACTTCATATTTTAGTTATGCTTCTTTGAGTTATGGAAATTCTACGAGTAGTAGTTTATGGGATAGCCGATTGCAATATAAGTTGTTTCATTGTAAAATTTTTACTGTAATTACCAAATAAGGGATTTACATGTTTTCTGTATTTTTCCTTTAAGCGTCTTACCGTTGCAAGTTTTCTGATAAGTCATATCTATAAGTAGGGTTAACCTGACATGATTTTCTTCTACTTTTATGTGTTTACCATAGCTGACCGAAGAATTGTCGAAGGTGGATGAGAAACTGAAGTTGACAGAATCTCTTCTTGAAAGCAAAGTATTGACTGAAGCACTACTATCCTCCCCTGCTTCTATATAATTTTCATGATAATGTCATACACGAGTCATCACAGGATACACTTTTTTGGTTTTGTAGAATCTTGAGATCAAGAAAATCAATGATGAGAAGAAAGCATCAATGGCAGCTCAATTTGCAGCAGAGGCCACACTGCGAAGAGTCCATGCTGCTCAAAAAGATGATGATATGCCACCGATTGAAGCCATTCTTGCACCATTGGAGGCTGAGCTTAAGCTCTCTCGACAAGAGGTGAGTACTTTTTGATGTGATAACAGTTGGCAATTTCAACCTATTTATTTATGAATGGGTCGATCTAGGTGGGTTATGTATGAGATGGTCATATGTAAAAATGTAGTTAAATGAGGAACAAATCTAATGGGTAAAAACATAGAAGTACTCACTACTCGCAGTCAATTTTCATTGCGTATAAAGTTATCATTTTATTCATAGATTTGCTTTGGTATCCATAACTAACACATTCATTATTTCTAGCTTTATTAAATATGGAGAAAAAAAATTAACGGGTGAACCAGACCCGATCTGACCCATTTGAACCCGGACTGAAAATGACCTGTTTCAGTATGGATCCATTTCGACCTGTTCCCCAACCCATCTATTTCAAGACTTGTACGCGAGATATTTGACGGGAATTATAATGGCTTATAACATAATGCTGCTAATTTATAGAAAATTTAAACATTCCATGCTGCCCTCTCGGCTTTCAGATTGCAAAGCTACAGGATGACAACAAGGCATTAGATAGATTGACAAAGTCAAAGGAGGCTGCTTTACTAGAAGCTGAGAGGACTGTTCAGGTTGCCTTGGCAAAAGCTTCTATGGTGGATGATCTCCAGAACAAGAACCAGGAATTGATGAAGCAGATAGAAATTTGCCAGGTACTTTTATAGTCTAGTTCATAGAGGCCTTTAAGTGTCAATGATAATCTTCTTTAAATGCATATTCACATGGAAAATGTTACTCGTGTATCAGGAGGAAAATAAAATTATGGATAAGATGCATCGCCAAAAGGTTGCTGAGGTTGAAAAGCTTACACAAACTGTACGTGAGCTCGAAGAAGCTGTTCTTGCTGGTGGGGCTGCTGCAAATGCGGTGAGGGATTATCAACGGAAAGTTCAAGAGATGAATGTAAAATTACAATTTTCTCCTCGTAGTTAACTTGTGTTACGGATATCCATGTTATATTCTTTTGTGATAATAACTGACTTGTTGATCCTTAACACGTAGGAGGAACGCAAAACTCTTGACAGAGAGCTAGCTCGTGCAAAAGTTACAGCAAATAGAGTGGCAACGGTGGTAGCTAATGAATGGAAAGATGCTAACGATAAAGTGATGCCAGTAAAACAATGGCTTGAGGAAAGAAGGTTCTTGCAGGTATATTCTAATACTTTCTTTTCATTAGAGTTATAACTGTTTTCCTCAAATTGGCTTGCCAAGTTCTAAATTTGAGTGTTTGACTATATTACTTTTTTATTAACAGGGTGAGATGCAACAGTTGCGGGATAAGTTAGCTATAACCGAACGAGCTGCAAGATCTGAAGCTCAACTGAAAGTAGCTTTCTGTTATTAATCATTTCTAATATGTTGTCTATGCTCTTTCGTCGCTATGCAATTAATTTTTTATCTATAAAAATATATAGGAAAAATATCAGTTGCGACTTAGAGTGCTGGAAGACACTTTAAGGTCACCTAACCCCATCAATCGTAGTGGCTCATCAGATGGAAAGAACATGAGCAACGGTTCTTCGCGCCGCCAGTCTCTTGGTGGAGCTGACAACTTTACTAAGTTGCCCTCCAATGGATTTTTGCATAAGAGATCACCGTCATTTCAGATGAGATCTACACTATCTACTGGTTCCAGTTCTGTATTGAGGCATGCAAAAGGTACATCCAAGTCATTCGATGGTGGCACTAGGTCACTTGACCGGAGTAAACTTAACTTGAATGGATCCAACAGCCCTACTTTTAGTCTCGGGCAACCTCGTGAGGAAGTCCAGGTGAAAAACACAGATGAAAAACCGAGTGACTTTGCTGGAACCGAAACTGAGGATACAGTACCAGGATTATTGTTTGATTTGCTGCAAAAAGAGGTGATTGCTTTGAGGAAAGCCGGGCATGAGAAGGATCAAAGCCTCAAAGACAAGGATGATGCTATTGAGGTTAATTTCTGTGCTTTTGGTATTTGTATTTCTTCACTAAGCCAATATTTATTGTTTGGATTATAATGATACTTTCAGATGCTAGCAAAGAAAGTAGATACATTAACTAAGGCAATGGAGGTTGAAGCAAAAAAGATGAGAAGGGAGGTAGCTGCAATGGAGAAAGAGGTAGCTGCTATGCGTGTTGACAAAGAACAAGACAACAGGGCTAAACGTTTTGGGAGCTCCAAGGGTTCTATGAATAGCTCACAGATAAATGCAGCCAGGTATTCTTATTTTTCCAGTTATTTTTCTTTGTGAAAATGGCACTAAATAATAACCAATTTTCACCATTGTCTTCCCTAGGTCATTCAAACTATTTAGATGTTTAACCACTCATTTTTTAATTTTGTTTTAGTATTGTTCTTTTTTTTTTCTTTCCTTAAAGATGCTAATACTGGTTGCATATGTTGCTATGACATATCATTCTTGTAAAATAGCTGACTTGGCGTCCCAATTGTATAAACTTGTTGATATGGTGTGTCATCAGCTATTTTACACAATTAGCACACCACATCACTTATTCTACACAACTGGTATTGGTAAACCATGTCAGCTAGTATATAACCGGCCAACCGGGTGGTATAGGTTGTAGGTCAATTTTTTATATATGTCACAATATTAAAACAGAATTGAAGCAAGTAGTTAGATCTTAATATTTTGTTTACTTTTATTATTTTGAGTGGCATAGGTGGAACAATGATGAAACTTGGTTACTATTTAGTGAATTGATCTATTTCTTAATTTATCTGTGAACTTTTACTTGATATGACCATTTCATGTGACTTCTATTAATTTAGCATAGATATAATAAGAAATCGACAGTCTTGAAAATGTTGGCTACTTACTCTATGGCGTTACCTGCATGAAGTTTTGGGGCACAACTAAATAACTAATTAGTTCTCTCTTTATCTATGCAGGAATGCAGCACGTGGTGGGTCGACACGGAATACCCAATAACATTTAAAACAAGTTCAGGGTCGTTTCTTCAACCTGTCCGTATCATTATTTACTACATTATCCTTATCATGGTGATTGGTGGTTTTACTTGCATACCGTACTTGGTGTCTTCCGGGCACTGTGAAGATGAAAAAAGAATACATGAGTTGAAGAAGTAGAAGTATGGTAGTGGCTGTATTTGGTATGTTTTCTGACTAATTGGTATAATTCATCAGAGAAACAATTGGAGGGACATTAAAAGTCGAGCTAACCTTTCAGCAGTCAGTTGTGTGGTTGTATAGCTAGCTTCCTGGAGTTTGCAGTTCAATAATTTATCTGCAGCTTCCTGTACTTTTGTCCTGGCTTGTTAATATTGTTGTAATCAGATGGAAAAAAGGAGAAAGGGGTTTGAGTAGTATTTCTATGATTGTGGCCTTGTGAGTTGTACTCTTACAGTTTCTTATTTAGCAGTTCTTAAGTTTAAAATGCATTTGCTTGTGCTCGTACGACTCTTGTCTCTTGTTTGGTTGTTCAATGCATTTTCCAAGGTTTTTTTTGGGTAACTTGAGGTTTGCCATGTGCGAAAGAGTTACTGTCCAGATTAAGATTACGTCTGAACTCGTAGAAAATTCATATTTTCTATTAGCTTGTAAAGTAAGTTACAGTACACATTATAACAGAAAACGTCAACTTTAACTACTCCTAACTACATATTTACAGTTCATACCCCTGAACTATTGACTAAAAGTAAATACTGCCAAAGTTTATAACTTATACATAATGACATAAATGACCCTTTAACTTGTAATAATAACATATTCTTCATCCCCTCAAGGTGGAGGATCCGTGAGACCCAACTTGCGAGCTAAAGTAGAATGTTGAATATGATGAAGTGCTTTAGTCATAAGATCAGCAAGTTGAGCTTGAGATGGGATATGAGCAGTTTGAAGAAAACCCTCTTGAACTTTGTCATGAGTGAAATGGCAATTAATTTCCAAATGTTTGGTGCGATTATAAAAGCAGGGATTTGCTTCAATCATCTGTGCAGACTTGTTATTACACAATAGAGTAATGGGAAGATTAACTAGAATACCCAAATCATGGTGTAGATAACTAAGCCAAATTAATTCACATGTAGTAGTAGCCATACTCCTATATTCAACTTCTGTAAATGAACGAGAAGCTGTGACTTGCTTCTTTGTTTTCCAAGAGACCAAGGCATGACCCATAAAAATGCAATAGCCAGTTAATGACCGTTAATGACCGTCTAGTCATCAAACAAGTTGCCAAGTTTGCATGAGTAAAACCAATGAATTTTAACTGGTTTTGAAGAGGATAAAAGAGTCCTTTGGATACAGTACCCTTTAAATATCTTAAAAGGTAATGTGCAACATGCAAATGAGTATCCTTTGGGTCAGAAACAAACTGATTCAAATGTTGTACAACATAAGAGATGTCTGGTCGTGCCATTGTCAAGTATAAAAGCCTACCAACTAGTCTTCTGTATTGACCAGGATCAACCAATGAAGTACCTTTATTTAGAGAAATGTTTAAATTGGTAGGCATAGGTATAGGAGTTGGTTTGCATGCGGTCAAATCAGAGTTTTGTAAAAGATCAAGGATATACTTTCTTTGGTTGAGATGAGTACCTGTAGCAGATCTACAAATTTCAATTCCCAAGAAATATTTTGCATGACCTATATTCTTGATAGTGAATTTCTGATCTAGAGCAGACTTGATAGCTTGAATTTCTTGATTGCAGTTACCAGTTACTAGTATGTCATCAACATAAACTAGTACAACAGTGAAGGAGGTACCTTAATGAATAAATAGTAATCATGCTTGGATTGTGCATAACCCAAGCTACACAAAAATTTATTTAACTTTCGATTCCACTGTTTGGAGGCCTGTTTTGTAACGTCCACCCTAAGGGCCTAGTAATATACGGGTAAATTCCTAACTTTAAATTTATTATTTAATGTGTTAGGAATATTTTAGTATTATTATGATTATTTGATAATATTAGTCAAAAGGATAAATGAATTATTGTGACTAATAAATAATTCGTTGTTTTAAATTAATCTAGTTGACGGTAAAATAAAATAGTTGGTTTCGCAAAATGGTTTTAGGTTCCAGACAATAGATTAAGAAGGGAACTAAAATTATAATGGTATTGGGTTAGATTAATATATATACACACATATGTTCTCAAATCTTCTACACACACTGCGAATTGAAAACACACACTTGAAGAAACCTCTTGTGAAGTATTAAATCACATCAGTAGCATCATCTGCATCTTGTTTTAAAATCGAATTTCATATCATCATCATCATCTTGTTCTTACTCTTAAAAGTGAGTATTTTAGTCATAAACTTGTTTCGAATGAAATTGGTCAATTTATGAATTAGTTGTGAAATTGAAGCTTGAAAGATGCTATATGATAATATTTTATGTATATAAGTTGTTAGAAAGCTTGTTAGAGTGTTAGGAAACTGAGTTTTTGAGTTATGGAGAAAGATGGTTCGGGAATTCTAGGTTGCAGTAGCGAACTTCGCAGGTTGAAGATGAACTCAGTTCGCAGTGCTTGATTGCGAAGCGAACTGAGTTATGCGAACTGAGATATAGCGCTGTGAACTGAGCTGTCTTGCGAACCGAGTTATTGCGAAGCGAACTGAGATTTTGTCTTGCGAACTGAGCTGCCCTGCGAACTGAGATTATTGCGAACTGAGTTATGCAAATTTCAAAAGTGCATAAGTGTTAGTGATACTTTTAGTGACTAAAAATTTACCCAATTTTCATTTAACACGGATTGGGCCGAGATTCGCATGGTCACTCGAAAACGGTCCAATAATTAAAACTCTTTTAATGAGCCTAGGCGTTTTTAGGCCTTTCGGGGTCATCTTGGGGTCGAAAATGGCATTTTTCAAGTTTAAACATCGTTTCGGGACTTTCTGATTTCACTTCGGATTGAACTTTTGTTTCTTAGACTTCAGGGATTTGCTTGTTCGCATAAATATGCTATTATGATGATTGAGTAAATAATTATATAAGTGCATTGTTATAACTTGGAAATTGTTTGTCATTTCGATACTATGTATTGAAATATGTTATACGATTGTGGAATGAGTTACTAACTCATTATTTGTTGTATTCTCAGATCAGCAGAAGACTCAGTAACATTAGACTTCTGAGTTGTTGGACTGAGACTGACATGTGAGTGGATCTGGAACTCACAAGTTTGATTTGGTTGTAACGGTTTGGTTGCAACAAGTAAACGTAGATATAATTGATAGACTGTTTAGTCTGATTTGCTGATTATGAATCTACGTGCAATGTGGCCTTCGGGCATTGGTTGTTATTAAAGAGGTCAACAAATTGTTGGACTTGGTTATTACAGAATTACAGATACAGAGTTTTGTACATGTGTTGTATTAGAACCTGTGTTGCGTAATGGTAGTATCAAGTTATCGGTATATTCTGTATAGGCCAATACAGATTGTGATAAGCGTTCTTTGAGGGCCACCGCGGCAGTAGGGTTCCTCAAAAACCACCGATCCTCTTTGACGTTGATTGTTATGCTAAGTTGAACTGTTAGTTTCGCATTCATTCACTTAGCTTTGTGCTAATCCCCCCACCTTAATCCCTGCAGGTCATAATTGAAATGGGCGGGCAGGAAGATTATGTTCAAAGAATGTTTGACCAGCTGGCAACTCTGATATGTTTTTGATAACTTAAATGAAAGTTGAAATTATGTAACACCTGGTTATGTACGATGTTTTAAACAGTATATGTACATTATATAAATGTTAATAATGCAATACATGTTTTGACCTACGCTTCCGAAATAAAAGAATATTTTATAGAATATGAAGAGAGGGGTGTTACATGTTTAAGCCCATATAATGATCTCACTAATTTACAAACTTGACCTTGTTTAGCTTTATCATAACCTTCAGGTGGCAGCATGTAAATTTCATCATCTAAGAAACCATATAGAAAGGTATTATTAACATCCAATAGATGCAATGGCCATGCTTTTAATGTTGCCAAAACAATAATGACTCTGACAGTAGCAAGTTTAGCTACTGGAGAGAAAGTATGCTTATAATCTTCACATAATTTCTGATTATATCCTCTAACTACCAACCTTGCTTTGTATCTATCCACTGAGCCATTAGATTTGTACTTGATTTTATAAACCCATTTAGAGCTAATGGGTTTATGACCAGGAGGCAAAATGGATAAGTCCCAACTATGATTCTGCTCAAGGGCAATTATTTCTTTATGCATTGCTCTAACCCAAGAAGGATTATGACAAGCTTGAGCATAAGAAGTGGGTTCAGAAACAACAAATACATTTACAAGAAAAGAAACATGATCCTTTGGGAGATGATTAAATTCTTGAGCAGAAAATAGTGGATAGAGTGGTTTAGTAGAGACAACATGAGCTTGACTTTGTGGCCCTATAAAATCCTTAAACCAAGCAGGAGAAGTAGTATTTCTGGTTGATCTTCTTAAAGGAACATTAATGGAAGATGTAGTAGGCATTGTAGTGTCAGAAACATGATGAGTAGATACAGTAGGAGAATCATTAGTTGTTGGAATTGGAAAAATATCAAAATGAGGATCATCTTTCATATAATCCAAATTAGGAAACAACAATGGATGAGCATTTGATGAAGTAAGATTGGAAATATTTTGTTTGAAAGGAAAATTATTTTTCTTGAAAATAACATCCCTGCTGTAAAAGATTTCCTTAGATAACAAGTTATATTACTTGTATCCCTTCTGTCCAGGAGGATAACCCAAAAAGATACACTTAATGCCTCTGGGTTCAAACTTATCTTTATGTGATTTTAAAGAAGCTGCATATCATAAGCACCTAATAGTCTTAAGTGAAGTATATACAGGTTGTTTACCATGTAATATCTCATAAGGTGATTTTCATTCCAGATTCTTCATAGGCATTTTATTAATCAAATAAGTGGTTGCAAGAATACATTCTCCCCAAAAAAATATTGGGCAAGCCTGAATGCAATTTCAAAGCCCTTGCAGTATCCAACAAATGCCTATGTTTTCCCTCAACTACTCCATTTTGTTGAGGAGTATATACCAGTGACTTTTAATGTATAATTCCCTTAGAATTCATGTAAGCTAATAATATGTGATTAAGGATTTCAATTCCATTAACTGACCTAATGTACTTAGGCTTAGCATATAATGGACCTCTGTATACTTAATGAAGTTAATCATTATTGACAATATTTGATCATTAGTATGAACTAGGTAAGTCCAAGTTGCCCTACTCTTATCATCAATGATTGTGTAAAAATAATGTGAACCATTTATAGCAGGTGCTTTGTAAGGTCCCCGAAGGTCAACATGAATAAATTCAAAAGGAGTGGAAGTAGAAGTGACACTTCTGGAAAGAAGCAATCTATGAAATTTTGCAAGTAAACAACTCTCACAAGAAAAATCATAAAGCTTAAAAGATTTGCATTCATCAACATGTAACATTTTTGATACAGACAAATGACCAAGTCTAGCACGAATGGTTTGTAAATCCATAGAATGCTTAAGCAATACAATACTGCTAAAAGCAGATTGATTATTGAAATCAAAACACTAATAGAAGATGGTGATTGAGAACTTTTTAAACTGATATCATTCTTATCCAAAGAAGTGCATGTATATAAACACCTGAAACCTTTGCCAACTGACATAACCTTTTTAGTTGAAAGGTCCTGAAAAACACAATAAGAGGAAAAAAATTGAGCAAAATATTTTTAAGTATTAAGGAGTTTTCCTACTGAGAGTAAATTGATTTTAAATTCTGAAACAAAAAGTACATCTCGAAGAACAAAAGAAGATGTAAGTAGGATTTGACCAGCAATTGTTACAAGCTTAAAAGTACCATCAGGTAAGTGTACAATAACATGATTTGTGAGAATACTAGTGGATTTAAACAATGATTTATGAGGACACATATGGTCTGAAGCACCTGTATCCATTATCCATTCATTAGTTTTAACACAATTACTTTGATATGAAAGAGCAAAGGATCTAAATGGCAAGACATACCTGCATGATGAAGAGAAGTACTTGCACCATTGTTATCCTGCACATATCCTTTCCCTTGAAACATCTTCATCATTTCCTGACATACTGTTGTAACCAACTTCTGATCATATCCAGAGTTACCTTGTTCCATTGGAATTTCATTCTCATAACTCATATCAAATGGTGAATCTTATCCATGAGTTACATTCACATGAGAAGCAATTCTGCTCACTTTCTTGTTCCTCTTACCTTATACCAATCAGGATACTCCAATTTCTCAAAACATTGATCAACTGTGTGTCCATCACCATCACAGTAAGTACAATGTTTAATCCCTTTACCATCCTTAGCATCAAATCTTACTGCTCTTAAATCCTTCCTATATCCTGAATTGGACTCATTTTGGTTGATATTAGCAAAAAATGCCATCGGATCAGCCACATGGTTAGTCGCTTGCTCCTGTTTTTCAACTTGTTGCACAACATAACAAGCTCTATTGACATTAGGCAAATGATCCATGGCTAAAATTTGATTCCTAATTGATTCATGCTCATCATTTAACTTCATCGGAAACTGTACCAGTTTAGACCTTCCTTCTATTTGTTGAGTGTAGTGAAGAACAAACAACCGGATCAACGAAACTTCATTTTGGTGATGTTAATAAAGTACCCGGCTGGTAACACATGTACCCGACTGGTACTTGTGGTTACCCGGCGGGTAGTGATTGGCGAAACGGGTAGCATGTGAAGAAAACATCACAGAAAGTTAGAGGAGGTAGTTTACCCGGCGGGTACCTTGGCCTACACGGCGGGTACCCGGCCGGATTTGGCCCAACTTGTTTCGCAAGAATAGATCCGATTTTGTTTCCTAGATATTGTAACCCTCTTTTATTGTAAATCCTAAGCTACGAAATAATACAAGAAAACTCTCTAGTTGGCCGTGGACTAAAGCAATCACCCCGATTGCATATAACCACGTTAATTCCTTGTGTCGATTTACTTTTACGCGATTACTTTATCCGTTTGTTGATTGTGTGGTTTCAATTGCTAAATTTCTTGTGTTGTTTTGGGTCCATAATTCCTAACATCATTTCCATGAATTTTTCAACTAATTCATAAGAACACTCTTGCATTTTACCACAAGAACACACAGGAACCCCATTCAAATTACACAATTCATCCCAACATCTCTTCAATTTGTTGAAATAAACTGCTATGCTAAGACTCCCTTGTGTTACATTACTTAGTTCCCTTTGCAACTGATATATGAGAGGTCCATTACTTTGACCATACCTCTCAGTTATCTCTCTCCATAATTCTGAAGCAGATTGTGCATACAAGAAGGCCTCTGATAATTCTTCTGAAGTCATAGAGTTTAAATCCAGCAGGTAACCTATAATCACATCTAATCCATTTCTGCAAATTCTCACCTTCCTCGACTGGTCTAGTGCAGGTACCATTAATGAAACCTAGTTTCAATTTTGCACCTAAAGCCATTTTGATCGTACGACTCCAGCCTAAAAACGGAGTATTGATAAGGATCATACCAGGATGATCAGAATTACCAATGTACAGAGGATCATGTATTGAACTCGACGTTGGAACACTATTATTGACATTTGTTTATGTAATCGTCATTATGACAGTTTACACGACAATTAATCAAGAATCAAGAATTCGAGTATTTGCACAAATAAGCCCTAATTTTGCAGATCGTAAAAATTCCACCGGAGAATCAATTCAATTACCGATATACAACAAGAATTTAAACGAATTAGGGCTTTTAACAAACCTAGATTCGAGTATTTAGTCGGAAACTTGCTCTGATGCCATATGAACTCGTACAACGATAGAGAGTAAATCCATATTTTCTATTAGCTTGTAAAAAAATAAGCTACAGTACACATTATAACAGAGAACGTCAACTTTAACTACTTCTAACTACATATTTATGGTTCATACCCCTGAATTATTGACTAAAAAATACTGCCAAAGTTTATCTTGTACATAATGACATAAATGACCCTTTAACTTGTAATAGTAACATATTCTTCATTATGATTACGTTTTAATTGTTAGGTTATGATGCTTGATCGGCTTGGTTAAACATTTTTTCAAATGGGTTGAAAACCAAAAACTTAACATTATAAATAACGACCTCTAGTCAATAAATGTTATTGTAATACTTGTTTCTTAAGTATAGATGTTCACTTACCAGCCACACCCTGGACCATGTCCTATCAAGCAAACTTTGAATACAAAACATCTCAAGTGACATTTTTCTTTAAAAATGCTAATATTCTTTCTTTTCTTAGCAATTGGAATTCGCAGTTTATTCGTATGTTTACCTTTGAATGGCAAAATGCATCATTCACCTCTCAATAATTATATATGTGCGAGTCTGAGTGGCTTGTGAAAGTTTACTAGTCAAAGCAAATTTTAGTTTGCGAATTTCTTCCACATGAAGTGAAATTGGACTCATTCACCCTATGTCATTTCACACGTTAATGCGAATTGCTAAAACTTAAAAATATGTCCTCTCATATTTGGTATTTTTCTCCCAAGTAGCTTGTACTTACTAGCACTAGATTGCTTCTTATAGAGGAGGCATACAATTAAAAGAATACCCAATGGTTGTTAATGATAATTTAACCCCTAAATATGAAATGTCTTCCTGAAATTAACTTTAGGAGATAGATGCTTATGAGAAAACTGATGTGTGTTCAGAATTTTGATTAGTTTTTGGGTAAATTGCAATTTTTGTCCCTGTTGTTCTTCTATTTTGCCGATTTTGTCTTTTAGTAATATTTTTCGCATTTTTCATCCCTATGATTCTCAAGTTTTGCCAACAACGTCCTTTTGTACCTGAATTGACTAGATTACCCTTTTACTTTTTATTTTTATAATTTAATCAATTTCTTTCCTTTTAAAATATAGTGACATGAAATAAAGAAAAACCCTTGGCCCACTCCCACCTTACTTCTTTTCTTATACCTGCAACTCCATTAACATCATCTTCACTAAGAAGCCATGGCAGACCACCATAGCAACACAAAGATCTACAATTAAACCGCGCAGATCTAAAAGAAATAATCAATTTGCAACATCGATTCGAAGAAGTTTTTGTCGATTTGCAACTTAAATATGATATCGATGATGATGGCGCCGGTAGCACGCAAGTCGTCGGTGGTGGTACGCAATAAACTAACCATTTCTTTCCCTAACACACCCATGGCAAGACTTTTTCTTCCGATTTATACATCCGTATTTGCTTGTATTTATAGATCTAACAAAAAAATTGTTAGATTAATAGATCTGTGGTGGTGGTGGTTTGCTCATAGCAACACGGTGATAATGGCGGCGAGTGGAATTCGGAAGTGACGTTCGAACTAGATTAGGGTGGTGGAGGTGATAGTCGTTGGAAGAAGTTGCAGGTTTAAAATTGGCCGGAGGTGATAGTGGCTGGTGATGCGAAAGATATGAAAAATTGAAAAAGAATTGGTGGTGTGATTATGTCTTGTGGTGATATTGGTGTGTGAGTGATCTGAAATATTGGTAGGGACAAAATTAAGTAACAAAGAAAATGGAAAAGAAAATAGTAAATATTAATCAGAAAAGGAATTAAAAATATATTACTCATTCGGTCTCAATTTAATTGTTCTGTTTTGTAGTCTTTCTTTTTCAACTTTAACCTTGAATATATTTGTTTGTGCTATATAATATTTAATGTAAAATATATGAATAGATTGAGTTTTAAATGTATTTTCTTTGGTATAATTTACATCAAATATTATATAACACAAACAAATATATTCAAGGTCAAAATTGAAAAAGAGAAACTTCAAAACTTAAAAAGATGGAGGGAGTAGAAAATAAAAATAAGGTATTGTGGTCATTTCATAGATAAAAGGATGGATTTGGCAAAATTTGAGGACCACAAGGATGAAAAATGCGCAAAAACTTATTAAAGGACAATATCGGCAAAATAAAAGAACTACAGGGACAAAAATTGCAATTTACCCTTAGTTTTTCTTAGTATCCATACTTTCCTTTCTGTACGACTTGTATGTATGTCCCCATTTCGGTAGGAATAGTAATTTCCGTTTTACTGAGAGTATAGTAATAGTACTGTAGTAGTATTCAACAATTATCTAAGGAGGCATACTTATGATTTTCACTCAACAACATTATTAAACATAAGATGGTTACAAAGAAAAACAATCATGATCAAAGGCTGATTGTCACATATCACACCTAATGTATTCTTACTGCAACTGGCTTCATCAGACAGTATCCTGTGATGACTCTTGAACAAGAACCACTTACACCACCACAATTGCTCTCGACTTTTATCCTTTCCACTTCTGAACTTTTCGTTAGATTTTTCTTTCTAACAATACAAGAGTTCATCCTGGGATTTCGTCTTACAGGAATAGGCATTGCCTCCAGTCCCATTAGCTTACCAACTACATTTGGTTTGCACCACATCACCCTCTCCCCTGCAACTTTTCTAGGCTTCCGGTTACTTATATTCGTGGTGACATGATCAAAGTTACGAAATGAAGATCGATACATAGCATCCTTGCCATCAAGAGAAAACCTCGGGTACTGATTAAGGGCGTGTCGAGCAGAACGTAAGATCTCAGAACTATTGACACAAGACATTCTATGATGAAGGTGGTCTAGACTTGTTCTAGATGCCATTTTCTCCTCCAAGTCCAGTTCCATAATCATGTCCTCCATGGTGGACAATTCAGGGGAGTTTTGGTGGTTAGTGGAATTTGAGGTGTCACCAATGCACAAGTTCTTGAAGCCTTTTTTCATCTTGAACGCTAAAGAGTTTTTGAAGAGGTACAAGAAAGACAAGTCTTTCATTTTTTCATAGAAAGTAGATCAATATGACATTAAAGAAATCAGATGAGTACCAAAGAAAGTTTCACTAGATTTTTATTAGCAGTTGGGTATGATACTATTAATTACTAACCAACTAGTTTGTTTTTCATATTTACTTCTTTTTTTTATATAGATGATTGGGAAAGTAAATAGCAACCTAACAATTGTTAAGCTAGAGGATAGATGTACATATATCTATACCGAGGATATAAGCTTAAATGAGGAGTAAATTCACAAATAGTTATTAGAGTGAATTACATAAATTGTACTTATGGTTCGTGCAAAATTTCACTAGTAGTTCTTTACCATTTTTAATTACAAAGATTATCCTTATTTCTGAAATTTATTGCACTAACGGTCCTTTTGTCTAATGGTCGTTAATGTTTTTCGTTAAGTTAGTTCATGTACAAATCACATGAGGGTAAAAGGTCTTTTCAATTTTTATAGAGTAGATGGTCCCTGTTGTTTACACCGATTTATGAAATACGTCCCTGAATTTTTTTTCCACCTTTTCAGTCCAATAAATTTGCATTTTACTTGAAAATGATCCCTAAGCCACCTAAAATGACTAAAGTATCCCTATCCTTCATTTTGTTGATACTAATAACATTTATATATATATATATATATATATATATATATATATATATATATATATATATATATATATATATAAATGTTATTAGAGGAAAGATCATTCATTAGACGTTGTGTGAAGGGTATATGTCTATAAGCACATGTCATGTAGGTAACAAACATTTCTTGTCAAAGTAGAGGTTCTAAGTGAATTAAGCAATGGATCTGGTTTTTAAGTTACATAATGGTTAAATATGAACAAAAAATGAAAGTACAATAGATAAATATGACATAAAAAGTACGTCGGTAAAAAAAGAACAAAATTAAAATTAAATTGTGCTTTTAGAAATTAACCCTAAATTAATTTAATAAATTTCGTACCGTTAATATTCAGGATATTGGGTGGTAGTGTATTAATTAATTGGGTTATATACTTGTAATAATGTTCGGTTTTCTGTTTTTGTTAGGTGTGTTGGGGCTGTTGATTGTTTTCCAGGCTTCTGATTGTTTAGGTTTTGGTTTGTTGGGAATTTATTGAACTAAGAATTATATGAACAAAAACAAGATGCATTAATTAGAGAATAGAAAAGTTTGCAGAAAAATGTTGAGTTTGCAACAGGAATTTGGAGACTCCATTGATGTTCTTGATGAAAACCAGATCATATACTCTGGAAAAAATGAACCCCAAGTAAAAAAGAACAGCGACCATAAGAGAAGAGAGATTATAATTACAATAACTAAATCTTTCCATAAGTGTTGATGAATGAGCTAGAGATAATAAATCTTACATCAGGATCAACAAGTTCCATAGAACTTATTCAATAGCATTAATTCTACCTAATAACTGACTTCCCAGCCTTTTAAGAATAATAATCATCATAAACACATTTTGTTTCCTTCCTTTTGAGTGAATGAAATTTTCACAGCTTCTAACCCACAATTTCCGAGATGCAAATCGCGATCAATCTAAACCTGTTTCATGTTAACAAAAAACATCTTTAGCATTCAGAAGGGGTTCACCCTTGACTTCTAAGGTCAACTCTATTGCTTTCAAAATGCAATATTGACACAGATGCTGCGACAAATTGTATAGCCATCCGTATCTGCTAATAGCATATGTTACATGTGCAATGTGGTCACTGGTTATATTTCAAGATGTAAGTTTATAGGCATCCATTTTCAAGTCAACAATAAGTTTGTATGATTTTTGAAGTCGGCAATAGAGTTACCTATTTAGAGAAGACACTCATGAGATCATTTTGAGAGATGCGATGTGTGATCGGGATTCCTCCTGCTTTAGAATTCTCTACGAATTCGCTGTTTGGCTCCTGTTTGACTCTCCTTCCACCATTATTACTATCCTTATGATTTAAGTTGCTTGATGGAGATTCAGCTTCATAAACAGCAAACCGACTTGGAATCGAAGTACCTTTACCCACAAACCCGAGGTTCCTCAGAGGACCCTGATCAAGCACTTGAACAGATTCACCAAATGAAATTTGTTTCTCACCTAAACATTGACCACTTTGACCACGACTCCTGTTCTCTGTATCCACTATACCACCTATCCTTTTCGCATCTCTTTCAGGTCTTTGAACAGCACCATTTAACGAACCATCAGATTGAGGTAAAACAAGGCTATAGTCAATTACAGAACCTTTATTATAGCTCGTCATCTGATTTACCGAAGCACCACTATTTCCTGCTGAAATTTGAGCCGGGACCACAAGACGAGAAGGCTGTACATTAATCGACTGTTTCTGTACCTGCTGACTTTGACTTTGCACCATACCCATTAACACGTTATGTCCATTTTGACCACCCAATCCAGCGTAATTACTAACCATGTTATTAGAATGCCATGTGCCTAATTCCGAATGAATATCCTCTATTACGGGTTGCGGCATTTGTTTTGTAACATTTGATGGGACGAGCTGACTATAAGACATGACATGATCCACAGGCATGCATTTGGATGGTTGCAATAGCGGTTGATGGTCAATTACCGGCAAGCCTAGATTACCGTTTGGCCGCCCTAAAAGCTCGGCATGAAGTGCCGCTAATGTTTGAGCCGGAATTTGGCCGGACGCCGCCAATGCTTGAATCTCGAGTCTTCCATACGAACCTTTTGGAGTTTGTTCAATAGACCCGCAAAATGAATTAGGACCCCCTCCTTGTTGAGCCACACCACTTAATCTCTTCAAGTATAATCTGAATTTCTGCATAGGCACACATACTTCTTATCAATAAAGTTAATTAAAAATTTCCCAGATTCCACTCATTGCAGGTGTCAAAATCCCTCACGAACTCACCTGCAAATGACTTGCAACATTTTCTCGTGTCAAACCTGGAACGTTCATCAACTCGAGAATTCTCTTCGGTACCGCCTCTGCAAAGGAAGTAACAGAAAAATAAGCAACAAAGGTACAGGAACAAAAATCATAATGATTCATAAACACCTGTAACAAAATAACATGTAAAAATATAATTATTAAAATTGAAAGAAAAACATACTATCGATTCCAAGTTGGTTAACAGCACTAACAAATTGCTGATGAAGCTCTACAGACCAGACAACACGTGGCTTTTTTGATGAACCTGGGTCATCGGTTTCAAGTTCGCCATCATCTTCTTCTTTAATATTTCTTCTTTTTTTAAGGGATGGTAAACTCCCGTCTCCTCCTTCATTAACAGAAGAAGCATAATCAGTATCATCACCACCTCGTTTGACTCGGTCCTTGTCATCCACGCTTCCAGAATGTTCAATTTCTTTATTTTCATTCCATTTTTTTCTAATAACGTGCTGCCAAATATTCTTCAATTGTTCTTCACGTATAGGCTTGATCAAGTAATCACACGCTCCGTGTCTGATTCCCCTTAAGACAAGGTTTGTTCTTCCATCTGCTGACATCACTGCAAATAATAAACCATGCTAGCTAATTAAATACAGTCGTAAAAAAAGTATTTGTTGCAAGGATATTGATATGGCTGAAATAAAAGGGAAAAGACCACACTTATAACAGGAAGGTCCATTTCCAAGCCAACAAGCTCAAGGAGTTTAAAGCCATCCATATCAGGCATATGCACATCACTTAGTACCACATCATAACAGCCTTTCCTTTCCCTTAGTAAATTCAGAGCAGCAGTTGCCTGGGAGCAAGTTGTAACTGCAAAATCGAGCGAATTAGAAAGGCTTGAATATGCGTGTGTGTTTGTGTATATATATATGTATGTATATTTGAACGTATGTATGCAAGTATCTGTTGCATTAGTGTATGTATGTATATATGTACACACAATGACGGAGCTTATATATTGGGTCCTTAATAGCAATTTTTTAATACTTAGGGAATAAATACTAAATATTTTCACTCTTGGCCCCTCCAAATGCATAAACATGTCAGGTTAAACTCAGAAAAACTATTGAACGTTTGGCCTTCATTTACGTAATTGTTCATTATCAATCTCGATTTTTCAAACTTTCAATCTCCATAATCTATTTTGCTCAAAAAAAATCTCCATCATCTATCCAGTATCCAGTATACAAGATAACAAGTTAGGTTTTGTTTTATTTAGTTGCCTATTTTTTTATATATACCTTGTTCCATCAATCTTATAATATATTATATATTTTTTAATTCCATTAATCTGAATATTCTTTTTTAGTTCTATTACATAAGATGGATATATAATTTATTTTAAAAGTTTATAGCAAGCATGTCTTCAGATATATACATTTTGTGAAATTTTGATTTATGATAATATACTTTTATACTAAATTTTATTAGTTAAAATGATTTTGACATTAATTTAGCCACTAACTCACTGTTGTTGAAAATTAGTTTTAAACTATAATACTTTACTGTTATTTTATCGTAGTTTAGCACATTACTAATCGGCTAGTTGCTTAATTATGTGGATCAGGCCATTTAGTCATCCGACGTCGTCTTTACTATAATCCTATCAATGTTTTATTTATATACCACGCATAAGAGACTATATATATCATGACTGGATGTTTTTGGCCCCCCCAACTTTAGTGTTCAAGCTCCGTCCCTGTGTACACACTTATATCTGTATAGTTTAAGAAAGAACAGTTGAATAGAAAATAGATAAGGTTATATATGTAAAATAATTAGAGATCTTGAAACATGAAAGTAGACACTTATACTGAGACATCACAAAAAGGAGAGAAAACACTTGATATAAGAATAGGCATGATTAAGTAGCAAACAAAAGTTACAGGAACTTTAGGAGTGTAATCAAACTTTGAGCAGTACGATTGTTAAATAGTAAAAGTGGCAAAATGTGTGAGTCGGGGTGTTTAATTAGTCAAAACTGGTTATTTTTTAGGTTGGGTAGACCCACAACCACAAATACTGTTTTATCCAAATTCTCGGTTTTCTTTTTATAAATAATTACAAAAACTATATCATAAATATACTAACCTAATCTAAATCTAAATTTCTTAACAGATCAGTTTACTAATTTGTTTGCATTAAAAATACACTTCGAGAGACTTTCGTTCTGTTTGATACGTCCTCTTTTTAGCTACTTTCTAGACATACCCCACTCGAGATGAAACTAAACCCAAATCGACCCAATAAGTGACCGAGTCGATATTACTACTTCTATTTTACACCCTCCCGGGCTAATCCCCATGGTGTTATAATTTTTTTCACCATTAAAAACAACTTTTTTGGGAACTCTCATTTTCCACTCTAAATATAGTATGGTGGTTTTTCATCACGTCAATATCTATTGTTCAAGAGGTTGCACTATTGCTATCTTGGCGATGAAGTCATTACATACATAAAATAAGGACTAGTATAGCTTTATTATTATTAGAAAATAAAGGAATGTTTGTCCAACATGTGACGATACGACACATATTATGCTTCATTTAATGTCTAAAGCTTTCTGTATTCTATATATACATATATATGTCTAATAATTTTGGATTCGATTACATTGATGGGAAGTTCTAGGAATAATTAATAAAGCTTAACCTATACCCTTATGTCACAAGTTACAAAACTCCATAAACGGAATACTAACGAATTAGAAAACGGTCTTCTTTTCAGACGCAATTGTCCTTCTCAATGACTCTAAATGCAACTCTATATCCATAACCAAATTGAGCATACCATCCATTGGCATTTTCAGCTAACTTTCTATATATAGAGGCAATCAGTTATGGTAATAAAAAAAGTTACTACGTTTTCTTAGTATGACTGGCATATATAGATAAGTGAATGGTAATCATTCCATTAACTATTTAGTGTAATATATGGAATTCTATAATTACTATGTTTTTCTTTTTTGGAAAGGAACTAAATTTACTATGTTAACTAGCTAATCTTCAATATTGACGCCACACACTATCGCATTTATAGAGTAATTGAATTCATCGAACAATATAGGAATTCATAATTACTCGTGATTAACAAGCCTTAAAGGTCCAATTATGAATTATGAATTCATAATTCAAATGACCAAAATTCCTCTTTTATGTATTTCTACATATATTCCCCATAACTTACTATATATAATCCATAAATTATAACCCAAAGAAAATAATTATTGAGAAAGTCAAAAATTTTACTACGAAGAAAAAGATACATGGAAATAAATAATACGGCGTATAAATATAATAACAATATTTTTCATGTACAGCTAGCTCATTTGCAGCGGGGACTTATGTCAGTTTACTTTGGCCCAAAGAAAGTCTCCTACTTTGTGATTGTTTATCATTAATCTTGAGAAAATTCTAAAACTTGCACATTAACTATTCACAAAAATTGGCAAGAAATAAAAATATTAAAAAAATAAATTAATATAAACAAATAATGAAATTCTACTAACCATGATATGAGCATCTTCTGAGCATTTGTTCTAAAATCTTTAAACAAATAACATCATCATCAACAACTAGAACTCTCAACCCAACTGGAAACTGATCCGAAACAGTACCCTTTTCCGGTTTACAACTAACCGACCCGGATCCGAAACTGTTCCCTGTTGTCATATTTCAACCCAACTAAACTTGACAGTCCGCAAAATAAAACAAGACCCAGAAGTGGGATAACATAACATCAAACAGAAATTGAAGTAAAACCCTTGAAGGGATTTGGTGGGAGCAGATCTCTGAGACAGTTATGAAATAATTAAGGGAAATTTTGTTTGTGTTTTGTAGGTAGAAATGAAAGCAATGATTGAGAAAGTGGGTGGTATTTATTGTGGGAAATTGAGCTTGTGAATGAATTTGGGGTGGAAATTGGAATTGATTGTGTGTGTGTGTTTGGGAGTAGAAAGAAGACTGAAATGGGTGATGAATTTAAAGAAGTGAAATGAAATAAAATGAAAGGATAATATGTAATAGTTGAAAAAATCCATTAAAGTTGTGTTGTGTTATTGGCAAAATGTAATATAAAAATGTCATGAAAATGACTTGCGGAATGAGGAGTAGTACACGTACACATACACATAACTCTTTAAAAGAAAAAAAAACAAACAAACATATATATCTTGTAGCCTTGAATTTCTTCTAGCAAGGTAGTAAAATTGTTATAGGTCACTCAAAGTATTTGAAAAATTAAAGCACTAAGTACTAAAAGTTGCTTAAAATATTAAAGTAAGACTAGGGGTTATCCACTTTTATTTTGGTCTTGTTACGTTGATTTTACAAGTTACAACTTTAAATGTCATAAAAGTTTTTAAAGTCAGGGTCAAGTGCTAGCTTCTTTCATTCCGTTTTACTTAGAGTCTGTCGAAGATATAGTTTATATGGAATGATGATTAATACAAAATCTATATATATATATATATATATATATATATATATATATCCTTTGAATCGTATTTTAACATTTTCATATTGAAGTATTTCAATCCTAGGCATTCGAAACAAGAGACTAAACTAAGATAGTTGTATTAATCAAGTGTTTACGAGACCAAATGATATGATTATATGCTCGAGATACGATCATATGATCCACAGTGATCCTCAAGTGTTTATGATACTCACAAATAACTTATATTACTTATATTATACATGGTGGTTATATAACGTTTTATAGTAGTTATAACAATAGTTTGTGAAAAGTCCCAACTTTTCATAAACAATCACAATTTTTTATTCATGTCCAGCACTACGCATACCGATTGAGTGTGTCCAACGGGTGCTTAGCTTGTACTTTCCCTATCAAATTGTTTTTATCAGTTAAGAGGACTGAATCATCCATTCTGTACTCTTCTTAAAATATCACAATATAATGAAATTACTCGTTTATGATTTTTGCTATCTTATCGATTCTCATATTTTGCCCAGCAGATGATCTAAGATTCAGTGGAAATTGTGCCAATCACCAACGATGTTGTAGCATGGTGACTTTTTAATCGTCTCGCCTACAAGATTTAACTTGGACAAGCGTGGTATACACTTTAATAGTATTTTGTGCCCGTCGTGTGATGATGAAATCGAGTCAGAAAACTATTTGTTTGCATCGTGTGCTTTTTCAAGAAAAATTTGGTCAGGAATTTTACACTGGTGGGGGATGTACACAATAATTAGTCACACTCTCGACTATTTGTTAACTTTGTCTGACGACTATATTGTAACTTTGGGTGTTAATTTGGTTAAAAGGCTTGATGCGGTAATTCTTTGTTCAGTAGGTTGGATTTGAAAAACGAGAAATAACAAAATCTTCCAAGGGACGATGACAAGATCGCCAAAGATTCTAGATGATATCATTGCAAACTCGTTTATATGGTTAAAATGTAGGGATTAAAATTTTTACACATCTTGTGTTGATTGGTGTTACAATTCAAAACTCTATAATTTTAGAATTTTTGCTACTAGTTTCTTACTAGCATGTCTTTATAAACTATCGTCGTTTAAAATAAAACAAAACATAAACACTCACCATTTACAGAATATTGTAACATATAAGTTCATTCTGTATTAAGTTCATTATGTATTACGTACCTCCTAACATGTAACACAACTTTATATCAAATCCTTTATATAGTCTCATGTAACTCTTAATTTCACTAAGATAATCAATACGGTCAAATGGCAAACCAGGAACAATTATCACAACCTGGCATGTCAACTTTTGTAACATTATATATAATAAAAGTTTATCACTAAGGTGGGATTTACCATTTTAACGGAGTTACGCGATTTATCTTCCTCAAGTTGACTGTGGGATCGGTCGACGGGGGCCGTCAGAGGGTCTTTGGAAAACAAACCAACAAGTCAAAAGTCCCCTCGTATAGTTGTTCCTAGCGTTTACCCGTAAGATGTAGGCCATCAATCAGTGATTTGAGTGCTAGTAGTATGAAACACTTGTAATAAAAATAAAAATAAAAACATATCTCCTTCGATGACATAAATATATCTTCACAAACTTTCTTTTACAAAACATGTGTTGTAATTGCAATTGCACGGACTCAAATCCACCATATTTCTTCAAATATGCTGCTTACCTCTTCAAAACAGTCACAAAACTATTGAATATGCATACTGAACTTTTGTTAGATAGAAAAATCATTTTAATTTATATATAAGAGTCATCACTCTCATTATGACTATGAAATGTCAATACATATCACACTTTAGGACTGCTATATCATGGAAACTATCAAAGTTACCACATCGATATCAAAGTCTTTCGTTAGTATACAGTGCAAGAAGCAACTTCTCTTTATCAGGACAAAAGATAGAATCATCGACTCGAAAAGTGACGGTTACAAGCGTAACCAAGTGTTTAATAGTAAGTTGTTAGTTAACGGTCTCGAGCAAGGGAGTAGCATCTTGGTTAGGCAAATAAAAACTTTGAGCACGTGAAGCTTTTGGAATTTAACTCAAAATAGATTAGAATATTTAAATGATAGAATTCCTATATCTAGTCGATTCAACTTTGATTTAAAGTCGAATTATGATGAATTTTGATTGATTGTGTCCTTATTCAATGGGTTTAGTTGTATCGGTACATTCTGACTATCAAATCAATCAAGGGTGTGGTTGGATTGTGGTCTCGTAATAAGGGTATGAAAATTAAAATGGGTACAAATAAAAGTGTTGGTTTAAGGGTTTGAGTTTGAAATTTGAAAATGAAACCCACTAAACGAGGGTTTTCTTTTCATACCCATCAAGGGGAGTGGGTTTACAAATTGTAACCCATACTTAAGCCTGTAAGCGAAACGAACGTTTAGTGAACAATTCGCGAATCGTTTGGCTGTAAGTTCGTTTATGTTCGTTCGTTTCGTGATACGAACGAACATGAACAAAAATTTACGTTCGTTTAATTATATGAAGGAACATGAACATCGGTCTCGTTCGTTCATTTACGTTCATGAACGTTCGATAAGATGTTCGTGAACGTTCGATAAGATGTTCGTTTGTTTACTAATAGTTTAATTATATTGACATATATTTGTATACGGAGTATATTATTTTAATCTAAGTTAAATTGTAAGTATAATAATATTGAATATTTAGATATTTCCAGGATCATTTAAAATATACTAACATTACCTTTTAGTAGTGTTTCACACTTCATTATATAATATAATATATAATATATGTATGATTATATATTATACGGAGTATATATTAACATATATGTTTGTTTGTGTTTGTTTAGGTTCGTTTAACGTATTAACGGATGAATGCATTAAGTTATATATTCGTTCGTTTGCGTTCGTTTATGTTCGTGAACAAACAAATTTTCTTAGTGATTTTGGAACATGAACAACAAAATCCGTTCGATTATCCGTTCGTGTTCGTTCGTATATTCAATAAAACCTTAATAAACGAAGACAAACAGGCTCCGTTCGTATTCGTTCGGTTCATATGCATGCTACCCATACTCATTCTTCGTATATACCCGTATTCGTTCTCATTCCCAAACACAAACCAAATGAACCCTTAACTTCTAACTAAATAATTCTAAGTAATTGTAGCAGATGATAGTGAGTGCCAATTTCTGACTTATATTAATGGTAACATTCTCATTTAATGCATCTTTTAATTATCAACACGAACACATTTTTCGTACTTTCAAAATACAATACAAATACAAATACAAATATAAATCATAGGTTAAAACAGAGATAATTTAGTAGTGTAAACTAATTTATTGACATTTTAATAGTTCGTAAATTTTTTTGGCATTAGATATTTCAAAGGTATAATGTAAATATACAGGACAAAGAAAAAAATTCTTATCCCTATCATATAATTTATACTTTTTAAATGCTCATGGATACATGAATGGAGACAGGTGAAAGGGGAGAGAGATTTGGTATAATAATAGTAAGAGGAAACTGGAATTAGCTTACTCAAACTCAAATTTTTTGATAATATTAAAAGATATAAAATTGTAAGGAAAACATCAAATAATGTAATTTTCTTTCTTTCATAAAATAGTTATAAATGTTATATAAAATTTATATTATAAATCTTATGTGATTACTAAATTAATACATACAATTAATTTTTTGATTATGTGAAATGAAAAACCTTTGATAATACATTAAAAGGTATAAAATTGTAAGAAAAACATCAAAGAATATACTTTTCTTTTTTTATAGTATGGTTATAAATGTTATACAAAATGTATATTATAAATCTTATGTCGTTATTGAATTGTATAGAAATAAATTTTATATAAACTTACACGTATCTACAACAAGATATTTACAGTTTAATTAATATCAGTGATAAATTAATAAATTTTATTAATTAAAACTCAAAGAGTACAATTTATTATATTGATAAAGCGCATATTGATATGTTGTATTTTTTATTTCATCGTACACATTCAATTTATTCATCAAAAATACATATTTTTCATCTTGAAAGTTTTACTACTCAAAATTATATAAAAAAAAAAGTAGATTTTTTTCCTCCTACATTAAAATGTAGCTCCGTCCCTGCTTCTAGTGTTTTCATGCTTGCAAATTTTCTGAGACAAGGATTTTGAAGCCTTTGTATCATTAAATGAAAGATGAGAACATGAGATGTATGGTGTTGAAAGAAATTAAACCCTTAAACAAATATGAATGAAATAGCAAACAAACATCAATTTTTAGTTTTAATTCTTGGATAGTTACATCAAGGAATCGGCTCGAACCAATGAGAAAACCAGCAACTAAATGCGATCCTTACTCATTGCCATAAAACGAGCCGTCCCGAATTGACATTTGAACCCATGATAACAACAATCGTCCCCTCTATTATCGATGATGACATTATGCTACAATTATAATTTTATAAAAAACAACTTATGATGATTGAAATGAACCCCCTCAACTCTTGGTGGCTCCGCCCCTACGTATAGGTAAACGGAAATACCTTAACCGATTGACAGAACTAGGTAGTCCAAGGTTTGACATATTCCAAGTCTAACCAGATGTGCTTCAAAGATCAAGGCCTGATTCAGGACCATTATTCCTAAATGGATCCTAGGGTGGGCCTATGCAGAGCTCTGCTGGTCCCAGGCCAGTTCTAAATAAACAGTGGTCCATTAGTTCAGAATACAAAAATGAGTCTTGTTGTAGGAAAATGTTAAACAATATTTTGAAGGGTTTTTTTTTGTCCATAAAACTGTAGAAACAGGTCCAGCATCTAAGATCTAAACAAGACTAAAAAACCACTTCTTTAACCAAAAATTGCAACCATATTCAAGTGAAATATAACATCTAAGTTGCCATCTCCTTTAAATTATCAACAGGTCAGTGTAAAGTGTCACACCCCGCTAAAGTGAAAACACGAGGTGCAACAGCCAAGGGATTCACAATGCAAATGATATAGGATAATACCATATTTATATACTTGGCCTTAAAGGCATCAAAAACAATTCATTAAATCCATTATCGGTTACATAAGAAGTTCGAATACATGTTCAACATAGTTTAATCCAAGTTTCGACATTTATCAAAAGGATTTGGGAATTCAAAAGCCTCCATGCACGTGCCCACAACATGATCCAACTTACCAGCGTTCTCCTGAAAAGCATGACAAAGCAAAAAGAGTCAACTATGGCCATAGTTGGTGAGTTCAAAGTTTGTAACTGTTAAACCAAAGATGTGTCCAATCGGGGACATAAGTAAGGGTATAGCCGTCCAATCGGGGACGCTATCACCCATGTGTTCGTCCAATCGGGGACGTAAGTATAATGAGCATTTGGTTGTTAAATGTTGATGTAATTAAACATGTGGTAATAAAGAGAGAGATGTTCAAGCCTTGAGACCACTACTAATCCGATTATCCGACCGAGGTTTGCCCCAAATGCGCCATGTTCTTCAACCAACATGGGTAATGGCGATATTATGCACCCACGTTGAAGTGTGAGTGAGAGATGGTCTACCCTAAATAGCATGCTACCCATAATATCTACGGCTCGTCGCTACGAGTTAGTTAGTAGTGAATGAGTTGCCGGGGACTTTATACAAGAATTCTCAAGCTTAACATAATGACATACCACAGTTTGCGTAAAACATGTAAAAGTGCAACCAAAAGTTTAATGTAAATTCATGCGTTTCAGCCCCAAAACAGAAATCATAAAAGGGGGACAGTGAACTCACCTTGTGAGTTGAATTACCGAGTATAATCTGTGAGCAAGTTACAATCTGGAATGAATCTCTAACCGAGACCCAATCCAAGTAAAAATGTGTCCATTAATGTCTAATGATATGCTTTAATATATGAGTTTATATGAATTGGTCACCCACTATATTTAAATAATGAATATGTCCGGGTTTTGTTGTTTATTTCGTGACTCTTTTATCAAGACTAAAACGTTTTCTGGGCATCTCCTTGATGCACCTCAAAATACTAGGTCATTGGTGCATGATTTAGGTTTTGTGCGATTTTTAACAGTATCAACCCATGCAACAGTTTCCCACATGAAATCACATCAGATTCTGAAAATCTGGTGGTCCAAGCCGTGATCATCAGCTGTTAGAGAGTCGACTCCTTTGAGTTAAACCATGAAATTTTTACACATTACAGTTAACATATCAAACTACTCCCAGATTAAAAATCAAGACTTTTTATGAAGAATAGATGAAAATATGGTTGTCCAAAGTTAGGTGAGGAAATCTGCCACTGCACGACAGTCTCACCTCTTTGTCATTCAACCAGTGTTTGAAGACCCAAATCTTAATATTTTGCATGAAATCAGTTGGGTTTGAAAGATAACACATAAATGTAAATTTTAGAAGAAAAACCATCACTTTTGGTGGAGTATTCATGGAGTTACAGCCTTCCGAAGTTGGCTTAAAAATCTGGACAGAAAGTTGTCCAACTCTCTTACTTTTACCAAAAGCACATAATTTGTTATAATTCCGAATGTAGATGATTTGAATAGTTTTTAGGAGTGTTTTTATACGGAAAGCATCATGAAATTACAGATACAAAACCCTAGTGCACGCACCTTATGAAGACAGATGTAAAATAAACAGAAATAGTTGGGTTAGTGCAAGATGAAATATAATCATCTTGCACTTCTCATTACCTCTGCGACCAGGAAGGTGTGTACGGAGAGATGAAGTTTTATCCACAGAGAGTTGAGATCGAGCAAGTTTCTGGAGTGGTCGATTATTTGATGAAAGATGATGAAGGAGTTGAATGATTGAGTTAAGATTGGGTGTAAGTGTTGGGAGTGTTTTTAGAGAAAATAATTGAAAGTGTTTTGAGTGTGTGTTTGTGTAATCTGCCGTTTGAAACAAAAGAGAATAAGAGGTAGAGTGTATATGATTATTACCAGAGAATTTGATTGGGTGAGGGTGGAGGTGATTTATGGGGAGTGTAAGTTAATTGATTTGGTTTTATGGGAAATAGGTTTGCTGGCCGTTTTTGAAAGGAAAGAGGTAATCATAGCCCTTTTTGCGTGCACAGGTATCTTTATTTCAAATATTAATGTTCCTTTTTACAGAATATGCACGGTTACTTTTCATATTAAGCTATTTAGAAAACTTTTAAATCGGGCAGGATGATCTGCTGGGTGTGTGGGTAACACTTGGTTGGTTTTAAAATCGTTTAAGCATATCACTAACAGTAGATTGACACCAAGTAATTGTTCGTGACATGAGTGTGCTAACTGTATAAACTTTGGTCTACCAGTGGAAACCCTAGTAGGAATACGTTCTTGATGACAGTATTAATTTACCTTAACAGTAGAAACTAACAGTGGAAACTGAACTAGCAGTAGTAACATAAACAGTTGTAACAATAAAAGCAGTAGTAACTCGACTACCAGTAGAAACTGAACTAGCAGTAGTAACATAGACAGTTGTAACAATGAAAGCGACTACCAGTAGAAACTGAACTAGCAGTAGAAACTGAACTAGCAGTAGTAACATACACAGTTGTAACAATGAAAGCAGTAGTAACTCGACTACCAGTAGAAACTGAATAGCAGTAGAAACTGAGGTAAATCGTGCTAGCAGTGGAATGTGCTAGCAGTATTAACTGAGGAATTGTGCTAGCAGTATTAACAATGACAACAGCAGTACTTTAGGATTTTTGCGAGAACAGTGGAAACTTTGCGATAGAACGTAACAGTATTAACTGAAATCAACAGTATAAACTTTTAACCAACAGTACTAACTATAACTAACAGTAGTAACTTTTGTCCAGCAGTATTAACCGTTAACTTAAGAAGATCAGGTCCAGGTTTAGGTGAAATTAAGTTAGGTATTAACCTAATATTTTTGATGGTTGTCACATAAAGACACATGAAAGATCAATTGCTTACCGAGACTAGAGCTTCATTTTGAGCTTCTACTCATGTTCCGCCACTTATCTTTAAGGTCACCAGGTGTACGACCCCTTTGAAATTTTGAAGACCCAAGATCCAAGATTTTTCGCCAAGGAAAGCCTCTTTCATGAATGACACCATCGCCAGTAAACTTTTGTACCCATTTCTGCAAGCCAGTAATTAACTTATAACGAGGGGGCTAAAGAAATACAAATAAAATGTTATAGATATATATCCGTCGCCAAAAATCATACAAAAACATGAAAAAGCTCCATATATTCGTGTAACAAAAGCAGAATTTTTTTATATTAAAAGTATACACGTGATGAATGAAAAACAGTTTATGGTTATATTTCATTTCTACTTGGAATATGAAATTTTACCTTTAGTGTCTCTTCCTCACTTTGTGTCCAAGGGACTGGTACTCGTCTTCTTTGAGGTACATATAAATTCGTACTGAAAAGAACCAAAATTCATCATCACCAATAGTAATCAAACAATATGCCATGTTTCAACATGAACCCATTTTAAAATAGGAAACACTTACCATGGATTGATTTGCTTTTGGGATCTAATTGAGTAATCAGTGTGATCTGCTTGTTCTTGACTTTCTTCACTGCATCCCTCACTACTACTACTTTCAGAGTATTGGTTTACTAAATCAGGATTTGAAACACCATTTAGAATACGAAGGTCAGCATGACTCTCAATACTCTTGTGGGACTTTTTGGGTATATTTTTCAGTGATGAGCAGTTAAAGAAGGCAATATCATTCCTTGCCAAAGAGGCTTTTCTCGTAGTTTGCCAGTAGCTTGCAATTGCTTGAGAATGTCTACAGAAAGGGCAATAAAACTTTCCCGTTGACTCATTGACAAAGGTTGAAATAGACACCAAGCAGCTGGCGTGAAACACAAATGAGCAGGCATTAAAACTGCAAACCAACAACCTACCACCTTTATTACACTTCATACAGCTGTTTGTCTCTTTCCAATGAGTAAAACCTTCCCTATCCTTGCAAATTGAACTAAAAAACACTTGTCTTTTAGTGGAAATATCATTCAACTCTATGTGATACCATTCATCATCATTACATGATCGATATTCACTAATCGGCTCAACGAATTCTCCTTGACCTTTACTATTTTCCTCATTAGATGTATCTTGACAGACTTTATCATCGATGGAAGGACTCTTTTCTTGATTACTAGAAGTAGCACCATTTACATCATGAACTTTAGTTCCATGTAGATTCAAATGTAGAGATGTTACCATTTGCTTCAAAGACGTCAGATATGACGGTTTTCCTTCCACGAGTGTATCCTTAATCTATTTTGTGTAAACAAAGCTAATCATAAGGTTAATTCTTTTGAAAATAATGATATTCTATCATCAGATATTAAATATTTCCAAATTTACCCGTCTTAAATGAGATTTGGGCAAGCAAGATCTTTTATATGCAATGAAGGGCTTAGCATGCCATTTTGACTTTTCTGATTCATCCCATATATTCGGCTCATGCATCTGCTATGATATCCACGGATGTACATACAGATTTATATGTGTTAGCATTCCATTTTCTTTGGGACTCGACAACAATCCATGAGATATGGTGATTTATAAATGGGCCGATTCAGGTAGTGTTCACTCTAAAAATGATCAAATGGGTCAAATAAAAAATAGTTAGTCAAACAGGTTGAAAGTTGCCCAAAGTCTACTCCTAATGCGTACAACCTCCTAAATCATTGTATTCAAATTTTAATTGTTACAGCTTTTGTAATCATTATTAATGAATTACCTATTTATAAAAAATAAAAATAAAGTAAAAAGCAGACTATTTCAACCCGTACTAAAGATGGATTGTGTTAACGCAACTGTTTTGACCATCAGCTAACCCCACCAACTCACCCATTTTGACGCCTCTACTGTAAGGGGTAAGGCTATCACTGCACTCCATATATCTTGAAAATCGGAAAATGTTAAGCGTATCAAATGCAATGTTACCTCTCCCAAGATGTGGTGAAGCACATCCTCACAGCTTTTTGAAAAGTCAAAACTAGCTCCAGAATTTTGGGCACATTGAACAGGTTTTAAGGGTCCAGGATCTGGATCAAACAACCGTTCTAAGATTCTAAAGGCGACCATTTCCCTTGTATTACTCCCAACACCACTGGTCATTTTTGGAGACCTAATGAACACGTCTAGAAGGAATACAAACAATGATATCAATCAGATCATCTTGTAAAATACAGTCGATGTGGAAAAACATGTGGCTAAGGCAAGTCAAGTAATGGATTTGGGCCAAAACAGGTAAATTGTTGTCTGGGTTGGGCTGGGTTGACCCGAAATAATTGACGTGTCGAATATGGGTAAAAACAATATTATTTCAATAATACTCTATTATTTATGGATTAAAAAAAAATGAAAAATCAAACATTAAGGATACAGTTTCATTTTGGGCGACGGTCAACCAATCTGACCCTTTCATTTTATACTATTTTTTACCCGTTTGACACATTAGAGATAAAGAATAATCATTCATAAGTAATTGGGTTGAAATGGCGACCTCTATAATAGAGCATAATGAATCAAATGCTGATCACAGGAAGGTAACGGTACACTTACTGATCAAAGTAGTTACATCTACTTCCTTCAAATTTGCAAGTGCTTCACTGACCCAAACCCATGGAATGACTGAAGAAGGAGGAGTTTGTTCAGCCATAAAGATCAGACTTTCAGAGTCACTGCATCTGTCGAAATAAGATTATACTACCCAAATTCTTCGCCTTTATTTGACCTTCGAAGTCACAGGAGCTAAATATCTACAGCGTATATATACATCGTAACACTGACATTTCAGAATGTCACGACTTGGAAGCATCAAAACAAAAGTTGTTATGTAGTATGTTTGACCAATATGGAACCAGCTAAATCTCTATTGATGCTTTGATGAATTTTATAGATACATCTTGCAAAACGTTGATAACCGGCAATGTTGGCCCACCCACATGCCCCGCTCTAAGAGAATTGTATAGCTACTTGTTACAACATATATGTTATGGAATGACTTAAGATTGTTCTAGGGAGAAGGAAAAAAAGGCAAGTTTTTTTGTGTGTCCAAACAGTAAATTAACAAAAATCTACACATGTCAAACAAGCAAATGCGATTAACCTATATGCAGTAATAAAGTGCAATTAATTTGATTCTGATATTAAAATACAAGGAATTGAACATTTGAGTTTGAAAGTGTATAGTATTCACAAAACCCTAATGGAACAACATTAAATCCTCAAAAGTCAAAAGAGAGTGACAAACAGTAAATAAAGTGTCGAAATGTCAAAATTTCAAGTAATTAAATTAGGTCACAGGTCATTTGATACAAACTTTTATGATTCAAGTTTGAGAAAACAAACTTACCATCAGGGGAGTACGAATTCTGAAGTGTTTGTTTCATAGGGACGGCGAAGCTGCCGTTGCCTTCGCTTCTGTGGTAGCGGTGGTGGAGACTGCCGTATGCCGGAACTGAACTGTTGGAGTATATACCAATTTTTTAAATTTTATGGTTGCGAAAATATAAGAAAAAGACTGTGGAAGTTAGAATTCAAATTAATTCCATTAAAAAAAAAGGAAAAATTTCATATATATCTATAAAAATTCTTAATATTAGTTACAAGTCCATTCAAACTTCATATCATATACATCCTTTCGGATTATTTAAACTCTCTCATTTATCCATTCTACTAATAAATAAATATGTTTAATATTTTAAATGAGTATTAACTAATTACGATTGACATTCTTACCCTTTCTTTCTTATCAAGATTTTATGGCCGCCAAAAAATAAAAAATCCCCGTCAGAATGATTTGTGATTCTACTGTATAAAATTAAATAGATTTGGAACAATCCCCGTCAAAATTAAATTGTTTTGGCAGTTTTGATTGTTTCTTCTAACGTTATTCTACTATATAAGAATTTTGGATATTGTTGGTTTGAATCATATTTATATGTATATGTATTTGTATTATATATTAGATCATTCAATAGCATGTTCATGTGTCGATGGTCTAATTTTTTGGTTCTATATACAAAGTAAATCTTCTTTATTATAGTGTAGTTATTAAGACATATGATGATTCATCTTGTTGGATTTGCAGAACTCAATTCATTACTTCTTCTAATTGGTAACTGTCATCGTTATCGATCCCGTTGCTACTGTTTTTTTTAATCACAATTGTGTTAATGTAGCTGCTCTTTTTTAAAGTGGTGTTTATATGTAAATTTATGATCATTGTTACAGGAATTCGTTGCTAAAATTGTGGTTGATTATAACCTCTCTTATCCTTGAACACTTATAATCCAACATGGATGATGCGATCGATAGTTCTATTCATGACTCATCAAGACCAATATGGGAGAACATGGCCGAATCACCCGTAATCGAGTAAATTTTCGCAATTGTGTTAGAGTAAATATTACTAACTTAAGGTAATAGTACATCATTTTCTATCTAATTTATTTTCATTTTTCAGGCAAGCGCCAACCAAGTACAAGATAATACTAAAATATGGAGGCTATTTTCGATTAGCTAAGAACTCATATAGGAAAAAATATTGTTTTGGCTCTCAAAAATCAATCAACATAGAGACAGGATCATATAACTTGAATCAACTTATTGAAGAGGTGATAAAACGTTATCCATCAAAGGGGGATCTAGTGTTGTCAATAGAGTTAATTTATCTATTCTAGTGTCGCACCAATGTTAAACATATTAGCAAGTATTTAAAATATTTGACGAGAATTTATGCTTTTGGTACAGTAGTAAACATGAAGTTATTGACGAAACACACTTTGAGAATGATTCAGACTCTTGTCCCAGCGAAGAAAGCTATCATAGCCGTCAGAGTACTGATAATGAAAGCTGAGTCATTGAATTATGAAGGCGAGACTTACTTTTCGAGCAAAGAAAGTCCAAGCTTGAAAGTGAATTCTAAATTTCAAAACGTGATTGCTTTTAGAAGAGCTTTGAACCATCATGCCATTATAAATGAATTTGAGTATGTCATTGAGAAAAGTGATTTAATGCGATTCACCGCACATTGTGCAGAAAGAGAATGCGAGTGGAGAATTCATGCTTCTACTACGGAAGATAAAAGGACCTTTGAAGTAAGTATCTAATATACTAATTATTACATTTTTTACTTCTAGTTTTGTTAACCGATTAATATTTTTTATTTTTAAATTGTGTAGGTTAAAAGATTGGGTGAAACACATAATTGTACTTGAAGCAATAAGGGTGGTAATAAGCATGCAACTCAAGGATGGATTGCTGATATATTTACTGATAAATTGAAATCTGATGGGGATGTAAGTCCTAGCGCATTAAAAAATGGATTATGAAAGTTTATAATGTCGAGGTACCATATATGTCGAGCATGGCAAGTTAAAAGTCTTCCTTGTGTGCATGCAACAGCTTTTTGCATTCACGAGAGATGCCAACTGGGACAAGTATGTTGATTCGTGTTTCACCATCGATAAATTTAGAGAAGTGTATGCTCTGAAAATTGCAACGATGTCCGGAAAGGATGAGTGGGTACACATAGAAACGGGGGAGAAAATATATCCCCCTACTATCAAACGTCCCCCGGCCGACCTAAAAAGAATAGAATTAAACCATCTGACGAACCCAAAAGAAGACATAAATGTCCGCGATGTGGTCAGTATGGGCATCATCAAAGGACTTGCAAGAATCCAGAAGCTAGTAGTAGCACACCTAAATCATTTGAAGGTTCTGATCTACATCAAGCATCTACAAGTAAAAGGTTAATAATTACTCATTTTATTAAGGTGTTCTATATTCAATCCCAATATTTAAATAATGCTAATAGTTGTACATTATTTCAGGGGATAAGGAAAGAATGCAAAAGCTAGTGAAAACAAGAAAGCAAGGTCAAACCCACTGTGTGGTAGGATAGAATGATGCAGAGTTTTCTGTTGGTTTTTGCTTTGGTGAGCTCTAGAATTTAGGTTTTTTTTTAGTTATAGAATTACAACAGTGTGGAAATTTTTTCTGTCACTTTGGGATTTTTTTCCAGTTATTTATTATGTTTATGGGTCACTGCATTTTTTGTGTTGCATCAAACGGGTCAATATGGGTGTTGCATTTATGTTTACGAGTCACTGTAATTAATTAATGAAGATTGGGTAGAGCATGTTCATGTATGTAGAAAATTGGGTATTATCTACAGGTCTCTCATGTTGAACATCATGTTGATAGTTGTACTCGTTGAGCATGATGGAAAGGAACCCAACATATAGACAAGAGTAATATTTGATCCATGGGATTGGGTTTGATATTTGTAATCTACGTGAACTCATTTACCGAATAATTTCATTTACCGAATAATTGTTTCTATCAGCTTTTGTTCGTCAATAATACAAGTGTTTCATTATTTCCTTTGGACTGGAAAAATATCCAAATGTTTCAATCGATTTGGTTGTAAAAGTTGGGACTAGTATTTGGGTCTTATTAATAATTGTTATAGGAAATGATTGTTCGTATCGTAAAAGCGCAAAAGCTTTTTGGTAGTGGTTAAGCGTCCACTTCAAACATAAGAGTGATCTTTTGTGTTTGAGTTTCATGAACGTGAATACTAAGAGGGGTAATATGGGTATTTAGTAAATAAATTAGTAGAATGGATAAATGAGAGAGTTTAAACAATTTGAAAGGATGTATATGATATTATCAAGTTTGAATGGACATACAAGTAACATTAAGAATTTTTAGGGATATATATCAAATTTTCCCAAAAAAAGGTAATAATAACTGCACATTGTTGCGGATTATAACGTTTTATTACATAATAACTCAACGATATCTAATAACAGAAGATTACTTGTAGGTCAAGTTAAAGATTCGAGATTTAATGGATATATAAGTTAATGATAAATTTATTATAAAATAGAAATAGTACAAATATAAAAAATGATAAATTATTATAAAATGGGAAGAGTGAAAAATATAGGAAAATGATAAAAAAAAATCAATATAAATATTTAAGGATGAGACTAAAATGAGAATGGAAATTTTCGTTAGAATGAACGAACCAATAGGAATGCGTCACGTGTCACAAAACCATTTGCCCCCACGTTTTTAAAAATTAAATATCTCAATAATGGCTCATTGAAAAATTATAAAAATTGCACCATAAAAATCAGCATTTTTTTCTCTTCGATTACACATCTCACATGATATACTTTCGACGACTTTTTTTTATGATTGTACAATATTAGTAACACATGTGTTACTCGTTTACAAAATCCAACGAAAATGGAAAAAAAAGTTGTCGAAAGTATATCATGTGAGATTTCTAATCGAAGAGAAAAAGACGCTGATTTTTATGGTGCAATTTTTATGATTTTTCAACTTACCGTTTGGGAGATATTTAATTTTTAAAAACGTGAGGGAAAATGAGTTTTTGTGACATGTGGCGCGTTCTTATTAGTTCCTCCATTTTCACATAAAGTTGTTGTACTCATTTAAACCTCACTATAATATTGAAATGAAAATTACATTAGTTAAAGTTCAATATAGAAATGTTTGAGTCTTTATTTAAGAGGTTTCTAAATATATACACCAACATATTTTATATATTAAGTATATAGATATTGAGCTTAAAACTTTAAAAGGTTTACGGAAGAAATATTTATGTGTGATGTTTATAAGGTATTTTTAAGTAAGGTATTTATAAGTGTGGTGTTAGGTTTGGTGTTTGGAGGGTTTTATGGCTTTGTAGGACTTGTTTAAGTTTGAATTATCAGTCAAGCATTGTAATTTCTATCGTCTCGCTAATTTTTTCGATGAGAATTTTTTCCCTTCAAATAAAAGAAATATGTATGTGAGAAAAAAAATATTTGTTAAAAAGTGGAAGCGTTTGAGATAGATGGAATTTGCATTTCATACTGATTATGTTTACATGAAGGCAAAACAAAATGTAATTAAAAATTTATATTATCTAGTGTTAAAAAAAAAAAAGAAAAAAAAAAGAATGATTATAATTCTTTCAATGTTTAAGGTATGACATTAACATTTCTTACTCGTCTCTAATATTTACATTAAATTTGTCATGTATCTAGTTAATATCAGTAGATTATTTTTCAGACAAGAATTATACATATGGAAAAAGATGCATTGATGAAAAAGTTATGCTGTCTTGATTTAGATAGATGGTTGTTTTTCTAAATCATTTATGACTAGCAAAGCACCCACCCTATATAGCGAAAAACGAAGTTTCATGTATTGCTAGGCGTTGGTGATAACGTAATCTCATCGTGTTTTCCAAAAAGTTAATCATGAGGATGAATTGGCGACTGTAGTATGGTTGTTGGATCGTGTATAGGAGGTTGAATACATCAGATGCTGTAGTGAAGAAAATCAGTAAATGTAAGCTGAGTGACATAATAGAAGTTGTAAATGTTAAAATTAAGGAGTCTTAAACTTGATTAAAATAGAAGGCCGAGATGCGTTATATATCAAATAAAGTATAGATTACTAGTCAAAACTTCATGTCCACAAGTATCTGTTGATAGATAAGCAACACAAAATGATGTACCAAAACTTGAAAGACAAAATCATGATATTTGACAAAACATTTTACAATCTCACATGCCCATTATTGAACACAAACCCACAATAGAATTCTCAACCTAACTACTTCGACTAACCCCAATCTACCATCAAAACTGTGATTTGTTTCAATTGAACATGCATGTTTATTGGTATCAAGGTTGTAATATCGCAAAGTAACCACAACATATATTGTCAATAATCATTCAAAAGAATGTATACATCGTCTTCAACAACTTGTTTGTTTCTCCTCCAGACAGAATGTTCTGGCATCTTGACTTACCTGAAGTTGGAAAGAAGGTAATAATGATAAAGTACATTAAACAAATTGAAGCACTATCAAATATCGAACTGGAATGTCAGTAGGTAAAACACACTTGTATGTCAAGTGTTTGTAATAGAATTCCACACTCTGATTTGTTGCAACTCGTATGGAACACTGTATACAAAAATAAATATATGACCCCTAGATTCTACTAATCCAATTACTTGACCCCTGAATCAGATTATCAGAGTATGATTATTGCGACTTTAGGTAGCAACAATCAAATAACTAGTTTCAAAACAGAGGTTCTAAAGGCCTTAACTGGTTTATGAAACACTCGCATCATTTTAATTTTTTGAGTAACAAACAGAACAAAAAGTAAGGGATTATGCTTGTTCAGGTCATGCTACTTTATGGACATGACAAAAAAGGCAAAAGGAACAAATATTTCTCAAGGGATCATAGTTTTTCAGTTACATGGTCCAAAATTACAGTCTCAAGCTATAAATGCATTATCAAAAACAAATGTAAACAAGCTGTGATCAAAATGTATTGAGCACTAACATATATTACTATGTCGTAAAAAACTGCTCAAACTAAAAAGATTTGTGCTGTTTTATTAAAATTAACATCTGATCAGCGTATGTTTCATTGGGCAGAAATCAAACCTGACTAAATGAAACACTTTTAAGTTACAGCAACATCTCAGCAATCTGGACAGCATTAAGAGCAGCCCCTTTGCGTATTTGATCACCACAGACAAAAATATCCAATCTGTATTAAAATTATACATTAATTAAGTGTCAATTTATATAATTAAATAAACTGCATAAGAGTATGTTCAAGAGTAACAACAGACCCATGGTTTCCATCTTGAGACTCATCCTGGCGAATCCTACCAACTGCCACATCATCCTTGTTTGAAACTTCTAAAGGAGTTGGGAAGTGATTGCTAGCTCGATCATCGATAACAACTACGCCAGGAGCTTTCCTCAAAATCTCCCTAGCTTCATTCTGGAGTAACAGCACAAGATATAAATACATTTTTATAGGTGAGCGTAAAGAAAATAAGAAACATCGATGGTGTCATAAGAGTACCTCATCAAGAGGGCTCGCAAATTGTAAGTTCACACTTTCGGCATGTGCACGCATAACTGGAACTCGTATACATGTGGCAGTCACTTTGACATTATTGTCATTCTATAATGAAATATAAACAATTTGAATTACATCCCGTTAGCCATTTTCAGCATAACAGCAATAACCATGTAAATAATAATAAAAATAATAAATATATAAATAATAAATGATAATAAAATAAAACAATACTCAAAACTGCACTAACCCAAATTTTCCTCGTCTCCTTAACTAGTTTCATTTCTTCCTCATTATATCCGTTTGGAAGGACTGGTGCATTATGTGAAAATAGATTAAAAGCATACTGCATTTGAAGCACAAATGTGAATCAGTATTCCCAACTTCATTCATTTTCAAACTAAACATTAAGTGAAAAGGTAAAACCTGCTGCTTAAAGATTTGACATGTGGGTCGTTTCCCTTCAAGCACCTTCATTTAAGGACATAAAAGAAAGATCAAATCCAGTAAACTTGTTACACACCATAAGTATTAAACAAATTTAACAGAAACTATTATCAAAACCTCACGAGTCTGCAACTCAAGCTCTTCCATAGCTGCAGCACCAGCACCACTAGCTGCCTGGTATGTACTAACCACCATTCTCAATACCTAAAATATTCATGTACCGAAAACAAATACTCGTTCATTTCAAGTTTTCAACCTTAGAAAAATAAGGCATGTAACTTATGCAACCAAGTTTTGATAGTTTACCGATCAATGCAAGTAAGACAATTTGTCACCAACTGATTAAACCATATTTCAACTTCCCACAACCCCAACCTGCCCATGCACACAGACTGCCCAGACCCATTACATTTAAGGTAAATCAAGCCCACACCACTAAGATTGAGGTCCAACCAAGTCATCCATGATTTTTTTGACATGTCTACCAAATAAATTATTTATCACATTCTGAGCTTCCATTTTAGGCATACCACACATTTTTCATTTCCATAACCAACTAGGAGAGGCACACAATTGAAACTTGATAAATATTTAATCAAAGAAATGAAACTTGGTTGGTTTTTATGCTAAAAAGGTATAACATGGTTACATGTTTTCAGACCATGTTTCTAAATTTTAACTTAAACTGGTATCATCAAATTAAAACATTATTGCATAAAGTAATCATCTCCCTAAAATATATCAATACCTAAATTATCAATCAACAGCTTCTAATAAAAAAAAAAATACTACAAAATACTCACTTTTGCCCTTTTATGTAAAGGAGTAGCAGCCATCAAACAAATAATAGTCGAACAATTCGGATTCGCAATCAACCCGCCTTTACCCGAGCCGACTTTAATATGTTTCATTGCATCCGGATTAACTTCAGGAATAACTAATGGAACATTCTCATCCATTCTAAAAGCAGAGCTATTATCCACTACAACTGATCCACACCCTACTGCAATAGGCCCAAATTCTTTACTAATTGAACCACCAGCACTAAACAGCGCAATATCAACATCTTTAAAGCTATCTTCATTCAATTCTTCAACTGTATATTCTTTTCCTTCAAATGTATATTTCTTTCCTGCTGAACGTTTACTTGCAAGCATTTTAATTGACCTGTACGGAAACGCTCTATCCGATAGTACAGATAGAAATTCTTGACCGACGGCGCCGGTGACTCCGACGACGGCGAGTGACGGCGCGTCTTCCCGGAGTGCCATGCGGACGGTGAAAGGGGAGGTAATGGAACGTGTAGGTTTGAGACGGCGGAGGGAAATGGCGGTGGCTCCGTCGAGGAGGTTGCGGTGAGCGACGGTCGGTGATTGCATTGTGACCGGAATATGATCGGACGTTATTAAGTTGGAATGTGATAAAAGTGGCGGCTAAAAAAAGATCGACGTAGGGTTTATACGGATGTGGACTAAAAGTAGGTGAAATTACACTTTGGGGCCTGTACTTTATTGGATTTCAAATATTTAGTGGACATGTTTTGGTCAAAAATACCATGCTAATTTTTAATAATGTAGCAACTTTTTTGAATTTACACTGCGAGTCGTTACTTTGTTATCATCCCCTACTAACAATAACAATTAATACGTGATGAACCCTACGAGGCTACAAATAGTAACTGTTTTACTTTTTGTGACATGAAAATATGAATATACTCCTACTATTATTCAAGGGAAAAGGGGGAAGTGTTTCAATAATGATGTTCTAGCATGACATGGTTGGTGAATGCATTGTGTTTCAAGAGGACTAGAGGACCACTATCTACTAGTACGGGTGTTAAATGTCAGGTTTCGGTTAAACAGAGTTATTTGATTTAGTTTGTATTAAATGTCAGGTTTCAGTTAAACAGAGTTATTTGATTTAGTTTCTTTAGTTTTTAGAGATGAATCGAATCACCAGATGCACAATGTCAATCCAAACCAACCGATTAACAACCAAGTTAATCGGTTCGGCTCCATTATTCGAAAATGAACAATGAGATAAGAGCGCATCATTAAGATTGTAAAAGTAATCCAACTTATTCTGACGGGGTAAAATTTGTTACCCGGAAAAGGTCAAAATTTTAGTTTAACTATTCAATAATGTTTTTGTGGATAAAGTGTTAGTGAAGAGGTGATCGTGATTCGTAAACGCTTCAAAAAGGTGATGAAAGAAATGAAGAGTTTTCAATAATCGAAATTCGGTTAATACTCTAATGCCTCATTACATATTAACAAAAATAAAAATAAAAAAATCTAGTGGTATCGTATTGAATTTCCTGGGACCTTTATTTAAAAATATTCAAAGCCGTACTAAAAAATCATGTAATATATCAGTTAAAACTAAATACTCAATCCGATTACTGGTCGGTTAAAACTAAATACCCAATCCAAACTCGAGTAATCCAAAACCGATAATCCAACTTTATTTGGATCGAGCGTTTTGTGGAATTAAATAGTTTAATAAATACCCCTGACCACTGCAGTTCAAGATCTACTTTCAAGGAAATTCAAAGGGGCTTTTAGTTACGGAAAAGTATATTCATTTTTCCTTTTCTATTTTTATAGTGTTTTTTGTCCCTTGAAAATCACAAGGGGTTTAAAGAACGCGTTCAAATGTAAGGGATGAAGTTTTCATTTTTCAAATTATAAAAGTTAGAAAACCTTGAATCATATATTTCATTTTTTTAGAAAACTTCCCCGGAAAACTCCAACTTGAATGCATTTTCTAATTTTTCAGTTTCCTTAGAAATTTTTTTAGAAAAATAGAGAAATTTTTCGAAACTAAACGCGCCTAAATATGTCTTTTTCAAACATATATAAAAAAAAAGTATTTTATACTTTTGTCCTACCCGTTGGCAAACCGCAATTCGCGGGTGGCGGGTGGCGTGTTCGAGTCAAGCAGGGCGTGGTCGGGTATGCAAATAGTGATGACTAGGTTGTGTGTGGTGGTTGCGGTTGTGTGTGTTTCACTATTTTGAATAAGATGGGTTATCTGTTATCTATTTGGATAAATTTTTTGTTTGAGATTTTCAAAATTGTTATAAATATTGTGTAAAGTTAATGTTTGTTTTGAAAATAATTAACGAAATGCCAATGTATATGTTAGTAGATTGCACAAGAGTTATTTTAAGACTTCGTGTTGCCCTAGAAAACCATATAAAGCTTTGTTAAACTGTTTTAAAAAATTTAGGATTAGCAGTTGATAATAAAATTTGTATTAAATTTGGTATTAAAAAATAAATATAAGGTTACCGTTTTATACTTGTTAAGAATTGAAGATTACAATGTACAAATTATATTCGTGAAACGCAAGAGTTTAACGCTAAGTTAAGGTAATGAGTGGTTAACGGTTTAATGACGTGTTTTTGATGTGTCTCGATGTAGTTGTGGAGCTGATTTGGCACATGCATATAGACGATCCAGTCATTGTTGTTGATCGGACTTGGTGTTAACATCACATGCCAGTCCCATCTCGCTTCCGGAACATGGCATGACATGAACACTGGTTTCCCCCATCCGAAATCCTTCTTGCCCATTAGTAGGAATTTTACTCCAGCTGATACCATGATGGAGACTGTATGTTTCTTTTCGGAAAGTGATCGACATATTAAAAGGTTTGGCCTTTGATCTTCAACCCAATCTATTAACTCTTTGAAGTGTTCTTTCGTGGATGCATTTTCGAGTAGGTTGCGAACCTCATTTGCCAACGAACTCAATGGCATGTTCTTCAGATCCTGTATTATAGTTTTAGAATCACCATTGTTAGGAACTATGATAATTACATTAATTCTTTTTATATAAAAGTTTCTAGATAAAAATAATGTTTTTAGTACATGTTATCCAGCTTGCATAATAGGCCAATTTTAACGAAAGTTCGAATTTGCTTGTTCTGTTTTGTATTTTTAGATATTTAAGGTAGCACAATTTAGACATAAAACAGAGTGTTCAGCCGGCTTTTTTAGACAAAAATAAACAACTAGGAAGTCGTTAATTACCTTAGCTTGCATCCCTCGAGACGGCATAGAAAAAATATTACCAAAACGTGCAGCCATTAGTTTTTGTTTCTCGACTCCTTCTCCCTCACTTAACCATCTCCTCCCATTGACCGGAACCACAAGGTTGCACTTATAGCCAAGATGGCCCGAATCCTCCAACAACGAACCTGTTATCTTCCATAAGAACGAGGTAACCGCCTCTATCTTAGACATTTGGGACCCATTTTCACTAGCCAAAGATTGGAGTCTCTTAATTTGGTCACCCTCCATATAGTAAATTCGATTTGTAAGTGAGTGTTGATATTGATCATTTTTGGAAACGTTTTGAAGTGATAGGTAGATGGACAAAGGAACATACATGTTGGCTACCGAAGGTGTGTAGACGCGTGGGTGCCTAACATCAAGGTTAGAACGAAGAAAATTGGGAAAGAGTGGTAGTGGTTGGGACAGAGCTATATTGGCCCATGAAGATGTGAACAAGTTGATTGAGTAGCCGTCTATTACTCGATGATCAAACAAGCACGTTAGAACCAGTCCCCCACATCTCAACATCGTGGCCTGCAAAAATATGAAAAATGATAATGGCACCTAAAACTGCCTAAATATGTGTTTAAAGATGTGATTTGTGCATATATCAAAATCATTTGTAGAGATAAGGATATATGTGTTCAAACAATGTATTGGGCCAATGTTTTTGGCAAATATAGCATTACTTAGTTTGATATATAGTGTCTTAACATAATTTTGGTAGCTACTTAATTTCATGATGGTAGGACCTTATATTAAAGCCCGATGAGATGAGGTTCCATTCTTGAATCATTTGGTGATACGGGGAGTAGCCCATGACGTATACACAAGTCGTAGCCGGTTTCTTTATATTTCCAATATCGGATATAAGTTTGCACCCAACACACGAGTATAAACACACGATGAATATAACTTGTTAACCTGAACAGCAAGCACTCCATGATGCCTCTTGGGCATTAGTTTTCCTCCAACGTTCTCGTCAGGACTGTAAAAGTTGAGATCCCTGAGCTCCACATCAGCAGCGGCTTCAATAAATTCGACACCTTTGTTGTTGCAGTGAACCTCAGGTTCACCAGACGTGTTGTGTTCGATTTCTCCAGCAAGTGTGTAGAATAAGCCGAGTGCTTGAGATAAAGACGCCTTAAGAGCATCAATCATAGTGGTGGCATCCATTTGACCATGGGGTTTCTTGTAATACAAGTAAAAACCCGAATCAATTGGTGGCACCAGCAAATCTAGGTTCGTAAACGGTAGCCGGTGTTCATGACATGGTGGTTTTGGTGCCACCACTTCAGTTTTTATAACCTTCAGTTGAGCAGCCATTAAAGAGATGTATAGTGTCTTGCAATGTGTAATGGATATGCATAAGATCATGAACATATATATACTAGGTGATCTTTTGGATGTCTTGCGTTGAACCATTGTTTTAAATTTTAATATAATATTTATTAATCATAATCATTATTAAGTCAAAACAAGAAACATAAGAACAAAGTTTGGATAATCATCATAAAACAAGGATATATCATGACAAACATAACATTACTAATTAAAGAACCTTGTGTGCTATTCATCTTAACCTATGTTGCCGTTGTTGAAAATCACGTCTGTGATGTAACTTTTAGAATTAAACCGATATAATCAAATGAATAAATTGGTAAAAGTGCTTAGTGCTTGGGAATGCAACTAACTTGTGCCTATCCAACTTAGGTTTGCTATTTTTAATGCATCAAACTTTCAAAAAGGGTGTTTTAATGTATTTTGCTGATGTGTCGCTCATTTAAGGTAGCACGTGGCATCCGGAGAGTTTGACACATCATCAAAACATCACCAAAATACACTAAAACACACTTTTTTAAAATTTGATTCATTAAAAATAGCAAACATAAGTTTGATACACACAATAGATATTGGGTCTTAGTTAGTTGAATTCTCAAGCACTAAACGCTCGGTAAAAATGTGTTGATACACCCAAAAGGACAAAACACCACAAAATTAGGGACGACAGTAAATCAGGGTGAAATTGAGCTACATTCATATCAATTTATATTTTCTATATTATATATATGTTCATATCCATTCATTTTTCAAATCATCCATCCAAATATGTTACGATCTCACATCGACCAAGTATAGAACTGGTTGGTGGCTTATAAGTCTAGGTGTTTCTTTGATGTAGAGTACAAATAAATAAACACGGATTAAACCTGTTGATTTCCAAAATACCAGGTTAATCACTTCCAACACACGTTGATTCAAAGAATACCGCGGTTAGAATAAATTCAACTCAATTGACGACCTTGAATTGAGAGAAAAATTCAATTTTTATCAAATCAAAAAACAAATATGTTCATCAACACAAAAGAACCCTAAAAAGGGAGCAGAAATTAAAATGGACCTAAAATATGCAACGGGTCAAACAGAAAGTCCAAAACAAAAGCACAACTTAAAGATAAAAAACATAAAATAGCCCATAACTTATTCTAGGAGGAGTTTTTGGGCCTCGAAATGGCGGTTTACCAAGCCGTGCTCTTCGTTCCCCAAGCTTCGATTTGACTATTCATGAGCCTGAAACGGAGCCCCGTAGCTCAAGTTACGACCTTTTTCGTGAAGCTCCTTTAGTTATACGTTCATGGGCATTCGGAAACATAAAAGCCCGATCCTCCACGCTTGGGTCCGCATCACTCTTCCTCCTTCAAGATAGCTTTTGGGAGTGAGTTCTACAATTGGGATTATGGTTTGATATGTGCCTGGTATGAGATAAGTTCGTATCAATTGGTATCAGAGTCAGCCCCATCTTTCGAGGTTCCAACACCTCGGAGTGATGGCCTATGGATTGGTGGCTTGGACTGAAAAGAGAGTATCAACCGTGACCAACATAATCGTGACCAACGAGGTCTCGGAGTGGTGGCCTATGGAGCGGTGGCTTGGACCTAAAAAGAGGGTGTCAACCGTGACCAACGAGGACGTTGGCTCTTCAAAGCGTGAGATATTGTTACGATCCCACATCGGTCAAGTATAGGATTGGTTGGTGACTTATAAGTTTATATGTCTCCTCCTCTTTCAAGCTAACTTTTGAGAATGAGTTTTACATTTGAGCTTATAACTTGATACGAGTCTAGTATGTAATAGGTTTGTATCATATTCATATTCCTCGGATGAAAGGGTTTAGGAATATTGATTAAAAAAAAATTCCTACTCCAAAATGGAACCAAATTATTGACGAAGAAAACAAGTGTATAACACAAGATAATTTAGACATAAAAATACGTGCACCTTGTGTTAATCCTAACATAACTTGTTATAAATATAAAGTATGGTTCAAATGAGTACAACAACTTTGTGTAAAAATAGGGGAATCAGTCTCAACCACTCATTTTCATCAAATGCCCATTTCCCCCATCTTTTTAAAAACTAAATATATCACAAACGATAAGTCGAAAAATTATAAAAATTGCACCATAAAATTCAACGTTTTCTTCTCTTCGATTTAAGATCTCACAAGCTATACTTTCGACGAGACAAGTATAGGGTTTAGGGGTTAGGGGTTGGGGTTTGGGGTTTCGGGTGCAAACCCTAAACCCTAAACGCAACACTAACACATGTGTTACTAATTTGTAAACCCACCAAAAAATGAAAAAAAAAAACCCGTCGAAAATATAGCTTGTGAGATCTTAAATGAGAAAACGCTGAATTTTATGGTGAATTTTCATAATTTTTCGACTTGTCGTTTGTGAGATATTTAGTTTTTAAAAAGATGTGGGAAAGTGGATTTTTGTGACACGTAGCGCATTCCTATGCACCGTTATGAGCGGTACGTTTCAACCAATTAAACTATAAGCCCCTACGGATCTCTACATGCAATTCGCTCACTTCGGGAAGAGCGAACGGAAAGAGGAGGTTTTTGTCATTCTCGTTTGAACCTCATCCTGTAAGTATAAATAGAATATACAAATGAAAAGTTTAAAATCACTTTCATTGATTTCTTGTTTAGCTAGATACATTTTGATCTTAATTTATCACTAGTTAGTGATTTTCCATGTACGGTGAGAATTATCAAAATTTCGCTCAATAGTCTTTTAATAATATATATGTATATGTATATTTTTGCGTTTTAGTTAAAATATTATATTGAAAACTAATAAGAGAAAATTAAATATATTTTTTCATCTGCACACGATCAATTAATCATCAAGGTCCATATCCATATCTAGTATATACTCATTTAGATAATATATATCGGCCACTAGTGGATCCGATGGATATCCATCAAATCAGGTGATGAACTGATGATTGCCATCCACTCAAAACACTCTATTGTTATTAATATCGCTCAGTTTTATATATCAATGTAACTAAGATGCCATAAAGTATAAATCGTTAAACCCAAAATGATAATTGTTCATGAAACAGGTAGCTGAGTTTGTTTTAATGAAACAATTGTGTTTGTTTCTATTCTTAATAAAGAAAGTATCTAGACTCTGTTTTGAATTGATTCGCATTAAATTAGATGCCTGCTTTGTGACACGATACAGAATCCATTGATCGCTTCCTGATGCTTTGGCTGGTCGCCAAATCAGTTCAAAATGCCATTGGCCTTTGGTGGAATATGCAGTTGAATGATCAGCTTGTAAGCATCAAATCTATCCTCACATACGGTTGATTCTTTCAGTATTGGTATCTTTTTGAATTCTGGCCATTTTTAGATGTCATTTTGCTGTCGGATTATAAGCTTATTATCTTGATGTTGTGTGTGGTTCAAGGACTCAAATGCCCCAGACTAAAAAAAAAAATTTGGATACCCCTTAACCCTATCATATTTCAATGGTACGCGTCTGTCCCAGTTGCAAGGAGTATCAACACCGAACAAATTATTTGTCCAAAAATCACCCACATATGCTTAGGCATGGATTCGAACCCCAACCAGTCGGTCACACATGTAAGGTCTAGACATTTTCGGTGACGGTACCACTTGGCCAATGTCCCACAAACTATGTACATTGAGATTGCAAAAGTTAACTAACTAGATCCAACTATGTCAAACTTGCATTGCAATATTAAACTAACTATTACAACAATGTAATTTTTATACATAATTTGACGCCTCGTTGAATTACAATTAAAAACTATGATTATATTTTATCCAATAATTTGCTCCAACTTTTTAATTTTCTTGCCTAACTGCTTAATTCGCTACTCACGAGTGTATAAGCTCATATGATTATTAAAAGATTAATGAGCAGACAATAATATCCAAACTAAAGAAGTTTAGGGGGACATATTATATGTGTTGATCAAAGCCGTATAATATCGTTTTAGAAAGATTTACAATTATTTTCATCTTATTGTAGCATATAGTATTGTTCCATGGGATCCCCTCGGCGAAAGAAAGAGAATAGAAAAGAAGAAAAATAAAATTATGTTCTTCGAGTTTTCTACTAAAAATAAGAGAAGTGAAGTGAAAGGAGAATTATGCCGTATTTTTTTTTAAAAGAATTGCTTTACGAGATTGAAAATTAACGATCAGTGTTGCTAGAGGTTTACCGAGTCTTCTTCCAAAGGGGTTTTGGTGCAAACGACTTTTGAAGATGAATGGACTATGAAAATGGGGAAAACACGTTATGTGCGGAAGAAGTGAAAGGTTTTCTGGTTCTAATATTACACTCTTAAAATTACCGTTATGCCCCTTGCTACATTCATCATGCTGTCACTTGTCAACGACATAATAAACCTCACTTTTTAGTTGTTTAATAAACTTGTGGGTTATATACATTATCAATTTATCATACTTCTGTAGGTAACATGTGTAAGTATTTTAGTTGCAACTTTTTTGTTTGTATTAGGTTCTATAATTAAATGTGCATAGCTCATGGCTTATTCTATAATTAAAGTGGCAAATTAAATGGTGCTCAGGCGATGAATATTCAAGGGCTCATTATTATTATTTATAAATTAAATTTGGCTATTATCTGCCATTTGGAGTTTAATATAAACATATGGTTATATTATATGGTTATATATGAACGGTTAAACTGTAAAATAGTACGAGTAATATATTGATTGTGATTACATTGTATCTCTATCCATACTCGATTATAACTTAGGGAACAAATAACATAGTTTTCACCCTAAAAACTTAATGGATCACAAACCCACAATTTGATTTGAACCAACATAGTCATCTAATATGAACAACACTAAGAAACACGTACATGACATATATGGGTTACACAATTCCTATTTACCTGAAGTTTCAAACATCCATCATTATATATGTCTAAAAAGACATGAATGATGTTTACGAATTTAAAACGATTAATCTTAAATTTTAAGGTAATCAGCAGTCAAGGGCTTAAACAAGTGACCCGCGCATGCCTCGATATAGTTCAAATGCTTTGTGGAGAGATGCATGTAAACAATCCAATCCTCATCGTTGGTGGGACTAGCCATCGTCATGACATAACAATCCGTCCTGGCTGCCGGAACATAGCATGATCCAAACACAAGTTTCCCCCAACCGAAATCCATCTTGTCCATGATTGAAAACCGTTGTCCTGATGACACCATGATTGAGACTGCCTTCTCTGTTCCAGAAAACGGACGAGATATTAATGGGGACGGCCTCTGATCCTCAACCCAATCTATCAAGTCCATGAAGTGTTCCTTGGTGGCTGCCCTTTTCAAGAACTCGTGAACCTCGTTTGCCACTGAACTCAATGTCATATCCTCCAGGTCCTGTATAAAAGCTCCCTGAATTATTCTAATTAAAAAATGATAAATTCTAAAGAGATCAAACACTTGAACTCACGTACATAATAATTTTGGTTATGTACAGGGTCACAGGGGAAAACATTCGTTTCAATTGATTGCAGGGATTTTAGGTGCTGTGAAGAACAAAAGTTTATTAGTTGTGAAAATATTTCCAAATTTTTCCATCTCCAATTTTCTAAAAAATGGAAAATGTTTTGTTCTCTAAAAAAGTATTGAAAAAATGAAAAACATGTTTGAAAATTGATGTTGAAATTAGGTAAAATTAGGAGAGCTTGAAATTTTGTAGAAAAGTGGGGATAGAATTATAAAGAAAAATGTGAAGAAGTGAAAAATCTTATTTTCCAACTTATAACTATAACTTAGAAAAAAAGAAATGAGTTTTCCATTTTCTTGAAATTTTTTTTAGAAAATACCAATTTAAATATGTTTTCCAATTTTCCAATTTACTTAGAAAAATTTTCTGAAAAATTGCCCTATTTTTCTACGACTAAACACAACCTTACACTTTTCAATAATTTTTACAAAATTAGTCATATATTCATTTTATATTGTGGGGACCATTTTCAGCCCAAAATCCAAATAAAGTTTCACTTTAAAATCAATTGGTGATAGAGAAAGTAGCTCATGAACTTATATACATATTTTAGTTCCTTTATTTTTTCAATGTGGGATATGAGTTTGCACCAACAATCATCCCCTTAAACTCAAATTTCACATATGGCCTCCCTTTCAATGTGACTACATCCTCTTAAATCAAGCTTTATTATTTCGTGGTGGGATTAGGACGAGACCAGGCGATCACCGGGATCATTGACCAGAGTTCCCTGTCGATGATGTTATTTCCCCCAAGATCAAGCCTTATTATTCTCAGAGTACGACGAGACCAGGCGATCTACCAGGATCATCGACCGGAGTTGAGAGTTTCCAAGGATTCCGTCCACATCAACACCGGGCTACAACCGTAGCTCTGATTCCATTTGTCAGGAATTTTTTTCAGCCCATCCTGTACATAAGCTCAGATGGGGTTTCACTCTAAAATCAATTGGTGATAGAGGGAGTAGCCCACGAACCTATATACATGCTTTAGTTTCTTTATTTTTCGATGTGGAATATGGGTTTACACCCAACATATACCAATTACAGCATGAAATGTACTGTTAGATGCACATAACGCTTACTCTAATAGTGTTTTGAAGTGTTTACATACCTTTGATCGGATCCCTCCGTAAGGGATAGATAAAACATTACCAAAGTGTGCATTCATTAAATTTCCTTTCTCGACTTCTTGTCCATCACATAACCTTCTCCTTCCATCGACTGCAACCGCAATGTTGCACATAAGACCTAGATGGTTTGAATCCTCCAAGAACGAAGCAGTGATCTTCCATAGGAAGGAAGTAAACGATATTAATTTAGACCTTGGGCATCCGTTTTCACTAGCCAACGACTGGAGTCTCCTAAGTTGGTCACCCTCCATATGATAGATTCGACTTACAAGCAAATTTTGATCAGGTTCTGACACACTTTTAGGATCGATATGAAGTGATGGGAGACTAGAAAGGGGAAGAAACACATTGGCGACTGATGCTGAGTAGACACTTGGCCGTCTAGCGTTAAGGATTGAACGACGGAAAGAGGGCAAGGTAGATGGTGGCTCTGATCTAGTCATATCGGCCCATGATGAGACAAACATGTTGGCTGAGTAGCCGTCTGCTACTCGATGATCAAACATAGTTGCAATCACCATGCCCCCGCATTTAAGCATCGTGACCTGCAATATTATCGTTGAATTGAGATTACAAATGGATTAGAACACTAAGAGAAAATATTACAAAAGTGTTATGTACGATGTGGGACGTTCAACTCATTAAAGGCTCCCAAACATTCAATTCATCCCAAACATTCAATTCATCTACACCGAATGCAACCAACTTGGGAATGGAAAACAATAATCGCTATCTTGCCTCTTAAATTATTATGAAAACATAAATAATTAATGAAAATTTAAATATTTTAACGGCGTCAAATCTACGATCTAACCCACATACTATGTACAATCATAAATATTATCTTTGTCTCGAGGTTTGAACCCACAACATGTTGATTGATGGATTGTTGTCCCCGCGATGGTAGTCTAATGATAGGGATATACAACATAAAAGGTGGATGACAGGGGTTCAATCACTATCCCCTTGTTCCTTTAACCGCGAATTACACGATTTACCTCCCTCATTTTGACCGTGTGACCGGTCGATGGGGGCCGCCGGATGGGTTACCATTTCTTTTATGGATTGCTCTCATACTGCTAGACCAGATGACCTTTAGTAAATGACTTATTGAATTCAAATAGTTACCTGAACAGCAAGCACCCCATGGTTCCTATTGGGCATGAGTTTTCCTTCAATGCTTTCATCAGGATTATAAAAGTTAAGTTCCCGGAGATCGACATCAGCAGCAGCTACGACAAAGTCGACACCTTTGTTGTTGCAATGAATCTCAGGCTCACCAGCCGAGTTACGTACAATCTCTCCGGCAAGTGGATAGAACAAGACTAGTGCTTGAGATAAAGAAGTCTTAAGGGCATCAATCATAGTGGTGACATCAGCTGGCTCATGAGATTTTTTGTAACAAAAGAAAGAACCAACATCAAAAGGTGGCACCAACAAATCTAGATTAGTAAAAGGTAGCCAATGGTCATGCCATGGTTGTTTTGGTGCCACTACTTCACGTCTTATCACCTTAATTGAAAAATCTTCAGTTTTAACACCCATTAATTAATTAAGGAAATAGAGATAGAGATACAACTAGCTTGCTACATATGTATTTATATATAGTGTAATGGAGAGTGGAGATATGGTACTGTTGTTTGACTCCGAGTCAACTCATTCACAGGTATATTGTTTAAAAATTGTTCAAATTTATAAGTGTGCATGATTAGTTATTTGAGAAACGTTTAAATAACAATGATATTGCATGATTTCAAATACTCATTTTTATTTTTTTCTTTAAAATTAAATATCTCTAAAATCGTACATCAATAAATTATAAATATTACACCGTTAGAATCAGCGTCCTTTTATCTTTCATTAGAGATTTCACATGATATACTTTTGATGATTTTTTTTTTCTCATTTTTTACTAGGTTAAAAATTCGTAATGTTAAATCATTTAACACCAAATTATAACCACGGGCTTATATTTCCAATTATACTTTAAATTCAAATCATTGATCGTTGATGACTTAAAATGATTTATATACAAAACTAAGTTGTAATCACATGCGATTGGACATCAAAGTATCAATCATATATGATTAAAGATTAATTAAATATGAATTTTAAATCATTGACAATAATTATACAATTAAATAAAAATCAAGTTGAAATTACATATGAATTATCATAAATCGGTAAAATGCTCACAAAATATCAATTTTTAAATTGAAAATAATATGTGATTATATACAACATCACATGTGATTATATATTAAATCACATGTGATTAAATATAAAACTAGTAATCACATGTAATTTTTGATAAAAACAAATGCAATTTAAAATTTTTTATCTATAATTATTAATGTGAATTAATATTAACTTATAATCACGTGCTAATTAACATATACCACGGATAAATAATCGCATACACATTTGAACTTTTTTTCATAAATCATATGATTATATTTTTAAGACCCGACAAAATAAAAGGAAAATTTTTTGTTAGAATTATCGCTTGTGAGATCTCTAGTTAAAGATATCATAACGATGATTTTGAATGTGTAATTTTTATAGTTTATTGACGTATAGTTCGTAAGATATTTAATTTTTAAAGTAAAAGTGAAATTGGGTATTGTAATGAAATGAAACAATCTTATTGGTTCTTTCATTTCTTAATTTTTTAGCATTATTATTTGAACTTATTCCTCGTAAACCTTATGAGGTTTAATTTGTGTATACATCATCGTTATATATGTACATATGTAGATGTTCTATTACAACCAAATTCGTGATATATATATATGTATGTATATATATATATATATATATATATATATATATATATATATATATGTTCAAATGAGAATCAACTAAAAAGTTGAAAGCTTGTGAGAACTACTAGTTTACGTATTTGTTCACATGTGATTTACTTCATTCATATGTGAATATTGATGTACGTTTAATTGATAAATAAAAAAATCAAAAAAATCCTAAAATTATATCGAAAAAGACAAAAATACAAATATGTGTTTACATGTAAACGATCATTTGAACAAATCGGTTCAAATGTGATTTACGACGTAATTTTTAGAGTTTTTAACATTTTTTTTCTTTGTAAATTTATCATATATTAATGTTCACATATGAATGAAGCGAATCACATGTGAACAAATACGTTGTCTAGTAGTTCTCACAAGTTCTCAATTTTATGTGGTTCTCATTTGAACCTCCATATATATATATATATATATATATATATATATATATATATATATATATATATATATTGAAAGAATCAGGTGAGAACAAACTTAAAGTGAGAATTACCTACTCAATAAAAAGTTAAAAAAAAAAAACCGCAAATTTTGAAAACACACTCTTTCTAGACAACTACCTACTAATTATCTTCTCCAATTTGTTCATAAATCACAAATCACCGCCAATCATCTTTTTTTTTTACCGGATATTCACCATCATCGTCACCTTCTACATTTTGCCGGCAACCTCCACTTTGGTGTTCACTAAACCGTCACTCTCATCTCCGGTAAAATCTTCGGCATCGCTGATATTGTTTTGTGATTACAACCGCCGCCATCTGCTTTCAAAAACGATTTCATACGCCCTCACCTACCTGTTTACAACAACTATTCAAATTGGACGATTTTATACTATAAGGCCGTTAACCGCGGTTAACGATAATCGATTGTCTCATGGTTCAAAAGAAGTAACACCGCATATGTTTCGTTTACGTCTGCATCTAGATGTTGATTTTTCTTCTAGCAAACAAAAATGAAGGAAAAGAAAGATATACAAGTACGTTGCCTCGTTGTGTCACTGTAGGAAGAAAAGGAACATATAATTTTTTATTGTTCATTTGTTAATTTTACTTCTGTTATTATCCTTCTCATTTTTTAAAATTTTAGAGATGTTAATTCTTATGGTCAAAGTTACCATGATGGCTTCTCAAAAAATTTGTTCTGTTCATTTGAAATGAAAGTGAGTCATCGTTTCTTTATTAGGATAATCGCATATCAATGTGTTTGAGTTCCAAATGAACAGATGCATAGCTAATATTGAGTTGTCGTCTCCGATCTGCTTCAAGATCTACATCCTCACCGAACTTTCAACATACTAAAAATTTTATAATGTGTATCACAAAAATGAGTTATGTATCATATTTTTTTAAAGAAAGTTTATCTCTTATTAGAGAGCATAAAATTCTAACAATTTTGATACAACTTTTTTCTATCAAAATGACTAGTTAATGTTAAATTTAAAAATAAAAAATGTTAATTCATAACGTTCCTATTAAATCATGCATTCCTATTTGAACATTCCCCACATACAAATACTGTAAAATTAAAAGTCCTGGATGATGTTTTCTATCAGGTGATTAAGTGAGATGGTTTTCTAACGTGTGCCCCTGTGGCACACGATAAGGTGTGTTTAATGAAGTCGAAACTTCTTTAAATATTATAATTTGCATTTAATACTCATTAATTCAATCTAATAATTACCTTTTTTATACATATATTAATTACAAATTCTAATATTTAAGAAAATTATGGGTTCATTAAATGTTTCTTAACGTGTACTACGAGAGCTCACGTTAGCAACACCCTTTTAGGGCCGCTAAATTGGTTCTTTGATAAATTTTGATAAATTTGTATTGATCATAATTTTGGTAGCAACCATCTTTTAGCATCTTTGTAATCCCTATCTAGCTAGTTTTTGTTAATATTCATTATTATTAATGTCTTTCAAAAAGAGAATAGCTTTTTTTTTTTGTCATGGAACGAAAACATGAGAAAATGGCGGAGCAATTAAATTGGATTAAGGCATTTGTAATATTATTCTAACTCAATTGTTTTTTGTTTTTGTTTTTGTTTTTGTTTCTCTTCTGGTGAGTACGGTTAAAATGAATACAATAATATTTAGTAAATATGAAGTAAACAATAAGAACGCGACATGTGTCACAAAACCCACTTTTCTCTACATTTTGAAAAAATTAAATATCTTACAAAAGGTAAGTCGAAAAATTATAAAAATTGCACTATAAAAATCTACATTTTTATCTATTCGATTAGACATTCCACAAAGTATACTTTCGACGACTTCTTTTTCGTTTACGGTGGGTTTTGTAAACAACTATCACATGTAATACCAAGGACTATCACACGTGATACCAACAACTATCACACGTGATATCATCGAATCGAATAGAGAAAAAACGCCGAGTTTTATTATGCAATTTTTATAATTTTCCAATTAGCTATTCTTGAGATATTTAACTTTTAAAAACGTGGAGAAAAGTGAGTTTTATAACACGTGACACATTCTTATTAATTCCTCCATTCTCACCAAAATTCTCATTTTCATTCTTTTTTGAACCTCACACGACTTCTTAAAGAAGAAGCCATACACGAGTATCGTTAGTAATTGGGTGATATAGACACATAAATTTTTTAGTTGTAGAGTGAGGTTTGAACGAGTATAACAACTTTTCGTGAGAATAAATGAACCAATAAGAATGCGTCACATGTCACAAAACTCATTTTCCCCCCACGTTTTTAAAAATTATAAGAATTGCACCATAATAATCAGCGTTTTTTTCTCTTCGATTAGAGATCTCACAATATATACTTTCGACGATTTTTTTTTCGTTTTTCGTGGGTTTTGAAAACAACTACCACATGTGATACTAACGAGTAACACATGTGATACCAGCGAGTAACACATGTGATACTAATACTGTACAATCTGTAAAACTCAAAAAAAAAAGTCGTCGAAAGTATACCTTGTGAGATCTCTAATCGAAGAGGAAAAAAAAATGTTGTTTTTATGGTGCAATTTTTATAGTTTTTCAATGAGTCATTCTTGAGATATTTAATTTTTAAAAACGTAGAGTAAAGTGAGTTTTGTGACACGTAGTACATCCTATTGGTTCCTCTATTCTTACAAAATTATTCATTCTCATTTGAACCTCACTGATTAGTTATACCCTAAAGTTACATTTGTCACTACATAACTTCTTTACATCTTTTACAAGCTTGAAAAACAATCAATACATGACACTCATAAGCGCCAAAGGTAGTTTATATCTATAGCTGTGGAAAGCTAACGAATTAGTCCAATTACTATATACATTAATTTTAATTGGAAAATGATTGGGATATCTAAAACGTGTTAGAAATTGCGACGGAATTAATACATCCAACTAAGAACAACAATTGTTAGCAAAAATCAAACTCGGACAACACTCGTGTAATCGCGTTAAACCTGGCCATCAAAACAAGCAACAAGATAATAATATGAACAATACGACACACAGATATAATGTGGTTGTATCCAATCTCCAATTTGGAGATTGATTTAGTCCATGGAGCCAAACTATAGAATTTTACTTTATTACTTTTACGGCTAAAGTATTACAAATGCATTAGGGTTATATTTATAGGGAAGAGGATAACTTAGCCAACAAACTATACCTAAACCCTAGCCACCCATTAATCTTCACAAACTCAACACTATCCCACTTGAAGATTAATGAATTCAAGATTAGTTTGCCTTCACAATCCATTCCTTCAATAATGTTATCCGTTTAAATCTCATACCTTCGAAATGCCATTCGGAACACACTGCTCAACCTTTTAGAGTCGAAAGACCTTCAATACAAAGCTACTAGAACAGAAAACTGATACCACTCTCTTTACACCATCATCTTCTAGGCCCAAGAAGATTTGTTGAAGCGTTCGAAAACTTCAACCAAATGATTCTTTCAATAGACACAGTCGTCTCTTCAATTCGTCGATTACAACAACGTCTGATCCTGCCACCGACATGTCATCAATCAACCGTACAGAATTTCGTCTATCCGATTTTCATTCTCAACAATAAAAAAAATCACCGATAAAACCTACACGTAGATCATTATCAAGGTTCGCCAGTGAGAACGCAATCACAATCTTAAAAACTACATTACCAAATTTCTATGAACACATTTTCTAGTTCATAACACACGATCACTAGCAAATTACTTTGAACCATTGGAGAGTATGAATTCGAAAATCTGAACGCTCTAGTGTTACCCGAAATATGCACACTAAACCTGTAGAAGCTTGAGATCCATTAATCACATAACCGTCTCAAGACTCCCACTAGCTTCGACACTTCCCTCGGTTAACGAACTCTCAAGAGTTCCTGAAATTCTCAACAATATTCAAAAACTCAAACACTAGGACTTACAAGGTTATCTGCCTCTAACCCACTTGAAAATTCCTAATTTATTCCTCCAAAAGATTTTCTCTATCGTTGAACCAAACTCATCAACCAATACCCGAGCCCAGTCGAACGCGTTCTATCTGACATATTCCACAACCAATATTTTCAAGCGTATGAGCTCTAACTTGCCTATTCATTCCAAACCATGCAATAAAAATTTGGTCTCCCATTTCAATCCGCGAGCGACAGTCAAACTCCCTCTGACACCCGTCAATGTCGATTACCAAAAGGGATGCGGTACCGTTTATAAACAACGCTCGTGTAATCACGTTACACCCACAAACAATAAACGTATAGATAATAGTAAACCTAATAATTAAAACAAACAACAAGATAATAATATGAACAATACGATACATAAATATAACGTGGTTATTTCCAATCTTCGATTTAGAGATTGGTTTTGTTCACGGGGTCAAATCCAAAGAGTTTTTCTTTAGTACTTTTACGGCTCAAGAATTATAAATACATTAAGTTTATATTTATAGGGAAGATAACTTAGCCAACAAGCTATACATAAACCCCGACCCACCCATGCCCAACAAAACGTATGTCTAAATATAGGTCTAATAAATCTTATACATGTTAGATCGATTGGTAAATATAATGATAAATGATTAAGTTTGGAAATATAGGTTTAAGCATTTATACTTCGTATTTAACAATAGGTTTCGATTGTTGCCTTGAAAAAGTTTGGAATGAATAATTTATTTTACTTTAACCGTATTTAGATTAGAAGTATTGGGTTGTTATGGTGCGAGTAAATTTTTTGATCCATGTCATAATAACTTAGTGATAACTTTTTAAGAGTTCTCGTCAATGTTTTGAAAATCGGTTCAACCGGTCCGGTCCGATTGGTTGAACCGGGAATATCAAAGTTTTCGGTACATTTAAAATCGGTTTTAAGCCATTATTGAAAATTGGTTGAATCGCCCGGTTCACCGGTTGAACCGGAAATTCGACCGGATTTTGAACCGGTTTACTATAAGAGTCTAATAATAATACACATTTTAAATCTTATATTTTATTTATGTATTTATTATAAGAATCTAAAAATAATACACATTTTAAATCGTATATGTAATCAAAAAAGTCAGAATCGAAGAAAAAATTAAACTTTTTATATATAATTCATCAAACCGGTCCGACTGAAACCAAACCTCCCTCCAGTTCAACTTAAAAACTAGTTTTCAAAACTTTTGGTTATCGTGGTCATTTTCTCTGACTAATTTATTAAAATATTTGTAGATATTTAAAAGTAAAAAAAATAAATAAATATATAGCGTGGGATCTTCTTAGAAGAAAATAGTTTTGCCGACATCACTCTTAACTTTCTACATATACGTCTTATTAATTTAAGACATGACTTATCCAAAACATTATTTATGAGTCCCGGCTTGAAATTAAGAATGCCTTTTAATTAGAAAAAATGGTCATCAACAATTTGAGATCGACCATATATATATATTGTCGAATAGAGAATTAGCATTTTAATTTTGCCGATGTAAAAGTAAAATAATAAAAAGTGAAATTTAATAAATACTGATCAGAATCGATCAGAATCGATGCTATGAATGTTAAACTTCCTTAATAATTTTTTTTGTAGGCTAAACATCAATTGATGAATATTATATCCAAAATCGTTAATATTCATCGTGATGAATGTTAACATTCATTATAATGAATGTTAAAACTAAAAATATTTGTCAAAATGGTATGCTTTAACATTCATCGTGAAAATGTTAGTTAACATTCATATGATGAATGTTAACAATTTATAAATAAATATTCATCAACTGATGTTATGAGTTAAAAATAAAATTAATCGGTGAATATACTCTTTATAATATCGATTATGATTAATATTTACCAGTAAAAACAATTTTTTTGTTGACATTTTGATTGGTAAGTGTAATATTGTTCGTTATGCATATTAACGCTTTTACCTTCCCCAAAAGTGAAAGAAACATTCCTATCACAAGCCATTTTTTATATACTAACATGTTATTCGTGGAATGTAACGACATTCATAAAAAATTACTTGTGGTATTTTTGTTCAATTACATGTCGTTCTTTAATAAAAATTGAAAAAAAAATATTGTTATCAGTTTAACTTTATTGTATACATTATATTTCAAATTATTATAATTAACGATGACAATTTTTGACAAATCCTTAAAAAAAGATAAATTATTTTATGGGCCCGATTTGGTTTAAATTTTGGGTCAAAGGTCGATCGAACAACCATAAAAGTAATTTAAAAAAAAAAAGTCCAACCCATCAACTTGTTTGTCCCATCTACTTAAACGGGTTATGTGAATCGTATTTGGGTTGAATGCTTTTGACCCATCAACCCATCAACTTGTTTTGAACTTTGGAACTAAAATATAAACACGATAGCTTGACTCGACTTGAATTGCAACTCAAATTATAATAATTGAAAGTTTATAAGAAAGATTGAGCTACGAATTTATGATGTAGCTATTAACTTTGATAACTAAGTAAAGATCTTTACAAAATAAATAAATAATAGATCTTTGTTCAAATACAATTTGATTAGATGTTGTACTAACTAAGATGCTGAAATGCAATTTATAGTAATTTTACTATATAATGACCAAACTATTTACACAGTAATAATAAATTAACTTTTACAACTATTCAAATGTAATTGATTTTAAGTGTTAACTTGTTAAATAACATACTTAAAAGGGTAGTAGTCTTTTTTATAGCATCTCCTTATTAAAAGTTTAATACAATATAAGTTTTTAACTTCTCATATATTAGTATAAAGATGATTATACTCTGTAAAAAATATTAGATTTCTATCAAAACAATTGTAACTGACATTTTAATATGTATCAACACATTACGTCCGTTACATAAATTATAAAAAATTAAATATTTTTAGGGGTGCTATGTGCTCATGGCACACATTAAGAGACATTTAATTAGCTCGTAACTTCTTTAAATATTAAAAATTTGTAATTAATATATGTATAAAAAATAAATATTGGATTGAATTAACGAGTATTCAATGTAAATGCAAATATAGAGATAATTACATAAATCGTCCTTTAAGTTTACTACAAATTTCACTGACAGTTCTTTACAAAATTTAACTACACCAATAATTCTTTCTTTTGAAACTTGTTACGTTAATAGTCTTTTAGACTAACGCTCGTTAACTCTTCGTTAAAAAGGACAATGTGTGACGGATTTTTATTCTTTTAGTTTTTTTGAGTAAAATATAACTTATAAAAACTAAAATATGTATATATACATTATTCGCTGCACGGAACATACATTTTCCCAATTGAAATATTAAATGTTATAGTCCACCATCCAAATCCACCACCCTCTTTCACCACCCAATCATACATTTGAGGCTTAAAGATTACGAGTTACGTATTTGGTTCCTAGTTTTCAATGCCGTTTTACTTTGAAGCTAGAGTTTTCATTTGAGATGTTTTCGAGTAAAGAATGGATGCAAAAGAGAAGAAACAGTGGCTACCAAAGTCGACGAGATAAGATGGATGGGTGACAGAGGGTCCTCGGGTGGTGAAAAGATAGAAGTAGACTATAAAATTTGATGTTTCAGTGCACCACCCCAAGGTCGCGACCGTATACACCCCGCCTAGCGCATTTAACAACCTTGAGAAGATGACCGAATTTGACGATGAATTTGCTAAGTGAAATGGAAAATATGAACATGATGTTAAATGCCGCTAAGAATGTATCTACACATATTTTAGATTTTATAATATATATACTTTACTCAAAAAATTAAAAGAATAAAAAAAAAATATAATACATGATCATTTTTAACGGAGAGTTAACGATTGTTAGTCTAAAGGACTATTAGCGTAATAAGTTTCAAAAGAAATGATGATTGGTTTAATTAAAATTTGTAAAGGACCGTCAGTGAAATTTGACGTAAACTTAAAGGACGATTTGTGTAATTTTCTCACAAATATATAAGGAAGTTTCCACTTTATTAAATACAATTTATCGTGTGTTACGGGGGCACAAGTTAGCTAGATCTTTTTAGGGTTACATTGTTTGAAAATCGAAATTAATTATGATATATTGAATTGAATATAATAATTATTTACGTTGATTAATTAAAGTGTTAAATATTAAATTGATTATGATATATTAAAGAAAATAAGGTAAAATAGTAAATTAATACATTTTCTTTTAGAAATTTGAGTTATTATCAAGTAGTAAGGATATAAAGATCCTTTTTCATTGAATTCATGAAGTTTTGATTTAATTTAGAAAATGTAAGGCTAAATGGATAAATTACCAATAGAAAGATCATGATATTAATTAAAGAATTGGTAAACCCACTTAACACTCAAATTAAGGTTCACAGCTACATAGAATACTGTTTCAAAATGCTCTTTTGCATAACAATTTCGTCAAGACCATTGATCGATTAACCAAACAACTTAGAGGGTATTTGGAATTGCGTTTCAAAACAGATTATGCATTTACAAAAATGACGTTTTGAAAAAACAAGTCCCAACCTGATTTTTCAAAATTACATTTTCTCTTTAACAAAATAAAGATAATCACTTTTTCGCCAGATCATCTATTCAAAATGCAATCCAAAACACCCCTTAAATTGGATTGGACTAACTAGTGTACATAATCGCATAATCGCATATTAAGTACTCAATAAATAATCATATACTCTAATTAAAATTAAAATTATACTTTGCTAGATGCTTACTCAACAACAAAGTTATCATAGGTTATGAAGTTAACATCATTAAAGATACCTCTCAAAAATTAAAGCTAGAATTATTGAGGCATTTTTATAAGTAATAATTCACCCCTTTGTAGACCCTCTCTCAATCTTTTTTTGTGTTCATATACCTTTGTAATTATTTTGTCATATTTTTATAGCGCGTGTCCATCCTATCAATTCAAGTGCATGTACCTTTTTTGTTTTTGTATGAAAATTTTTGGTAAATTATGAATGTCGTGGTTCTATAAGTAAATATAAAATTGTGGTATTTAGGGTCCACTAAGTAAACTAATTCAAGAATTTATTTAACTTTAATCGTAGAGATTTTCATCATCTCTTAAGTTTTTAGTTACGTGTTTCAAGTTCTTGCTTTATAGCTAGTCATATCATATATGTATAATTGAGCAAACTACAATATACATAATAAACTTTGATGGATCACAAATCTATCAAACTCTATTCTTTTGTCTAATACTGTACGCAAGTTCGAGAAAAATAGATAAGATTCATAGAAAAGAAAATATAGATGAGCTTTGAGAAGATTTGTTGTTTACAAAAATGCCTTTCATTTTTAAAGAAATTGAGTTGAATGACTTTCAATTTGACGGGCTTTGATAAATACCGATTTATTGTAATTTTTAGGTTCTCGATCACAAAAGTGCAATCGGTATGATCGGATCACCTTGCGTAAGTGTAAAAAAGGTTAATGGTGGCGGTCAAGTTCATTACATACTATGAATAACGATACACAATATGAATGTCATATCTTATATTAATACATTATTGTGCATTTAATCCTTGAATTACTAACAAAAATACATAATTTATTTTTATAAAATGATAAGAGCACGGAGTGTGGAGACACTATTTTTATAGTGTTTTGGTGAGAACACTGTTGCTGAACTAGTGGGGGGTGTGAGAGAGTTTTCCGGACATCGTTCTGGACTTTTTGATTTTTTGTTTTTCAAAAAAAAAAATTAATTACAAATAAGTGAATAAATTAATTTAAATAACAAATAAATTAAATAAAAAGAAATTCATTCAATAAAAGCTAAGTCCTAAAAATATACATAATTAAAGACACTATTAAAAAGTCCTAAAAATTTAAAATGTGATACAAAGTAAATCGAACATCTCCGGCTCCCCATCTCGATCTCGAAACACCCAATCCCGATTCCGTTCGGTATGGGCCACCCCATATACTCATAAATCTTCATCTTCTCCATTTCCATGATGAATTTCACTTGCTCCGACAAACACTCAGTCGGCATGGACAAAATTCTGAGCTTGGTCTCAAGATCCTTCGTCTTGTAGCAACCTTCTTTTTCGTTTCGGATGCTTTCGAAGGTTAATGTGAGCAAATCATCAAACGAAGCGCGAGATGAAGCGGCTGAACCGGAAGACATTTTTTGGGACTTCGATTTTCTTGATTTTCTCCGCGGACATGGGTGCGGATCGGCACTAAATAAAGTCGCATTCCGGTGTGCGGTATCTTCCTCGTTACCCTCCAGTTCTTCATCCAAGTCCAATTCTTCCAAATTAACTGTCTCACAGCGTTTGGAACGTTTCACCTACCGAGGACAAACGGCTCGGGATGTAGCCACTTTTGTCTATCTTTCAAATAATTCCACGTCATCAAGTGTGTGAAATTCCGTTGGTCATTTTCCAACCTAAATTAAATTTCACACCGTATCATGAAATCTTCCGAACCTTCACCACTTAGGGGTTGGTCTTTTAGCTGATTCCATATACCCATCCATTTTTGGCAATCGCCGTTAAGCTTTGTCCACTTTGAAAACAAAGCGTTCTTTCCACGTTGGAACGGCGGGTTACGGACGTTGTTCGAATCCATAACAAGGTACCAAAACGAAGGTCCGTCTTGGTCAATTCCGCGATTGGAATTTTCAGATACCGAAATTTAACTTTCGGCCAAACAAAGCCCGTCCTCCGATTACCAAGCGTTGCGGTTGGGAACTGTCTTTTTTTTTTGTTTCGGTTGGGATAGATCTTTTTTCCCGTTTTTTGGCTTTGGTTTTTTCAGACGAAGTTGGTGTCGGGTTTGTTTCTTCGACGGATTGCATGTCAGGTTGTTGTTGGCTTTGACGCCACATTTGGAATGGGACGATTTCCTCCGGCGTCATGTTTGGTTGCGATTGTGGAATGGGTAGTGGTTGATTGTATGGTGTTTGGGTGTGTTGGGTTTGTGGGACTTGGTTGACAAAAGTGTATGGAGTGAAACTGACCATTTGTGGATTTGAGGAGGAGGGTGTTGATGGCAGGTTTGAAGATTGTGGAAGGCCCGTGAACAGGTTCCAAGTTGATTGAAGGTGGTATGTGTTGTTCTGGTTGTTTTAGTTGTTCGAGTTGTTTTGGTTGTTCGACCTTATAGTGAATTATAGAGTGAAAGAAGTGTATGAATTGTGTTTTAGTTTGTGGAAGAAGTGTTGTTTAAATAGAGAGTTATAAAGTATTTTAAAGAATTTTTTTTTTTTAAAAGGCCACAAACGGCTAGATTTTATTTTATTTTTTAATTTTTTTTCTAATAAAAGAGACGTTAGGCTGTAAAAAAAGAAAAAGAAAGGAAATGGCGTTTTGAGATGATGGTAACCGGAACGCTGCAGTGGTGCGGCGAAACGCAGTCCGTCAACATTCTCGAACGAGAATTTTGTTGAACGCTTTGACACTGTGTGCTCTAACTACAGCTCTAAAGCCAACAATTAAGCCTACTATGTTTAACTTAATTCCGAAATTATAACTCACACTTACGATGAATAATTACTATTATTAAATTTAATTTAGAGGTAGGTGGGGAGCTTATTTTGCTGGCTTATTTGCTTATTTGTTTATTGTAACTTAATAAAATAATGTTATGTGCACCTAATAATATATCTATATATATTTTAAATTTTAGATTTTATATTTTATTCAAAAATTAAAATTAAAAGAATAAAAAAGAAGAAGATTTTATAACTTTAAAACAAACCATAAATTTTAAGCTTATCTACTTATAAAGAATAAGATAAGATAAGATTTAAAATAAGCACGATTTAAATATAAAAATTGAAAGATTATCGCGAGTAAACAAGTCATTAATCTGTATTGGATTCGAAATTTTTTGTACGAGAATAAAAAGATGTCACGAAAGCACCAAGTCATACACAACAAACCAATCAGAATCTTCTAGAATAAAGGTAAAGTATGAAAACTTGACTTGCCATTGACGATCAAACTCCCTACAGTCAAATATATACATACAATACAAAGAGAAATGATACTTCCTAGTCAGCAAAATTCAAGCTCTACGCACATCATTATCATCATCACTACCTGGTAAACCTCTCTTCCATTTCATATAACGTCGGTATCTATTTTCCGTTCCATCATTTTCCGTCAGTTTCTAACGCATTTGCTACTTTTTACTGAAATTTGGGGTAAAATTACAGTTACTTGATTCAGGATTTTTAGGTTTTTTAAAAAGCAAAAGCGAAATTAGTGGAAATGAGAGTAAAAGTTTGTTAGGTTCGATAAAACCGGGAAATTTCTATTTATTAAATTAATTATTAGTTAAATATGATTCCATATTAATCATGAATTCTAGGATTTATAAATGGAATGTGAATTTATGCTTCCATATTAGTTAATTGTTTGATGTAAAATGTGTGATCTTCATTTTTGATCTGAAGTTGATTCTAAGTTTATGTCTCGATTTATGTTTCCAGTATCTGGATTATATACAAAAAATTGGTAAAATTTTGCTAAATTAGGTAGGTATATAATTGTTATTTAGTTTTACATAGAAGAAACATGCATAAACATTACGATCGAGATGGTTATTGCTTATAACTGAAAGTAGATATTGATACAGATATAAACTCAAACAAGTTTAGTAATGTAAGTTTTTTTTGCTTAAATTGCTTAGGATGCCTGTAGTTGCAGAAAAATTTTATATCATTTATTTGGAAAATGAGAGGTATTTTTTCTCTAGAAAATTAGTAAATTTTCTAAAAGCGTTTTCAAGCTTTCCATGAAAATTTCTTTGGAAAATACTAATAATTTTTGCAACTAGGCACAGTATTGGTAATTTTTTAGTTATTTATTATTATTTATTTATTTATGTAAGATGTGGTTGCAATGAGGACATGTGGTTACACTTGCTGATTCTTGTTGTACAATGTGAAACTGCAGTTGAAAACATTTTTGCTATATGGGTAAAAGCAAGACAGTTGACGTGTCGGGATTCCCGAGGTTAGTACCAGCGGATGATGTTAAGGCGTCTCTGGAGCGGTATACGGGTGCAGGTAGTATTGAGGCTCTAGAAGTTAAACAAAAAGGTGGAGCTCTGAGAGCGCATGCGAGAGTCCAATTTACCTCCAAAGATAAAGTAGATTACATTAAAAATTTGGCTGACCTAAAGCGGTTATGGTATGGTAGCTCATATTTAAAGGTTTGGGAAAGAGATATGGACCTTGTACAAAAGCCTAGGCAATTTGCACATCAAATGAAAGATGTAACTCTTCATTTTGGTTGCCAGGTGTCGAAAGAGGTTTTTTCGGTTCTGTGTGAAATGAGAAATGCGTCAGTGAAATTCGGATTTGGATTAAGGAAGATATACTTTGATGTCTCCAAATTCGATTCTAGTTACAAGCTGCAACTCTCATATGAGAATATCTGGCAAGTTCAGCTACATTCTTCGCGTGCCCTTCCTGCAAGTTTTCTTGTTATTCAGGTTAGTTGAACGATGAAGTATTTGATGGGTTTTCTATTCCCTTACTATATTAACATACAATGCGAAAATAATAATTAATCTAGGGCATGAAGGAAACTAAACCCTAAAGGATCTTAACTTAATAATAATAAGCAACAAAACAAAATAAATAGATAAGAAAATACTAACCTTTGAGAAAATCAGATTTCTCACACGCAGACCACCTTGACTTGGAGGCAAGTACTCAAACCAGAGCACCTTTAATAGCTCACACTCACGAACCAAAGAGAAAATTCCAACTCCTAAGGTCCCGAATCTAATCGTGTAAACTCTTACAAGGAGAGGATTGAGAAAGAGAGAATTGAACACCTTGAAGCCATGGCATGCCCCCTATTTATATAGGAAGATGGAGGCTGGGGTTTGTTCCTTTGACCGATGTGGGACCGCCGGTTGGATTATCCAGCCGCCGGTTGGGTTTACATAGTATCCAAGTATCCGAGCCACGACCCGCGTGCTCCACCGCCTTACCCTTGGACTCCAGCCGCCGGTTGAACATTCCAACCGGCGGTTGGATTTAGCTTCCAGAATTTTCCATCCGTTTCTTTTAGTTTCTAATTAATTCATTAACTATGATAATTAATAAACCAAATAATTAACCATAATATTAATTCCAATTAATATTATCTCTCATTTATTTCTCTTAACTGTTTGTTGAGGGCTACTCAAAAAGGACTCTACTTTTAATGATATACTTACCAATTAGTTATGAACTTGGACACTACATCCAACAGATCCCACTTGGACAAGTCATCAACTATTATTGGTCCAAGTCTATCCCATTAACTAAGCAGAGAGTGTCATCCAACGCAACTGCCGAACTCTGAATCATATCAAGAGAAAGCCCTTAGATAAGTGATCCAATATTCCTTTATTCTACTGATATTGTATGAATCTGAGACATGGATTTTAATCAATCTCAAGATTCAAGATTATGTTTTCTGATTTTCGATTATTTTGACTATATGAGACTACTGAATTGTGCACATCAACTTAGTCTCGGCTAGGCCTAGCACTTTAGAGTCAACTTTTAATCATCAGAGGGCCCATGATATCGCTTTTCCATTTTGGCAAAATGAACAAATAAATTTCGACTACACAGTACTAGTCCACTCATCATGTTACACCTAGCATACCCTTTATAACTAGCATTTACGCGCAGTGTTTGAATAAATTAAAGTATAACAGATTTGAAAAACTGGAAACTCAATGTATCTCCATTTTAAGAATAGAGGATATTATCATCTTAAAATCACTCGTGATTTCAACCCATGAAATGATCTCTTTAAGTACGGGTCTCTCCTATACTTAAATCTCTATCAAGTACTCATGAGTGTTGCAGCATTCTCCATGTTATGTCTAATCTCCATAGACAATCTACTAACACTCCATGACAGTCTTAAATCAACACTAACTTCCTGTAGTATGAACGACTGAGGAGGTTCGAGTAAAACTAATTACTCGGGAAGTGAATTCCAAACATGCAAAACGAAACACAATGACAAACAATAGTAAATGGTAGAACTCTTTCAAATAAATAAATCTCCATTATTTAATCACCAAATCTATTACATTTCAATAATTGCTATAATGTTTCAGATTCAAACTAACAACTAAAACTTTATATTATCTCTTAAATCTATGCTCCTAGCATGTTCATCGTGTTTGGACCTTGCCAGTGCCTTTGTGAATGGATCAGCCGGATTATCCTCTGATCGTACATGCTTCACAATCACGTGTCTTTCTTCTACTTTTATTCGAACAAAATGGTATTTCCTTTCTATGTGCTTTGACTTCCCATGATTCTTGGGTTCTTTAGTCAAAGCGACTGCACTTTCACTGTCACAGAATATATCAATGGGGTCTTGTACTGTTAGAACAACTCCAAGATCTCCAATGAAATTTCTCATCCATATGGCTTCCTTTGAAGCTTCGCAAGCTGCAATATACTAAGATTCGCATGTGGAGTCTGCTACTGTATCTTGCTGTGAACTTTTCCATGTTACCGCTTCCCCATTCAGTAAGAATACCCAACCAGACTGTGACCGACTATCATCTCTATCTGTTTGGAAACTTGCGTCACTATAACCCATTACTCTAAGTTCTTCTTCTTCACCATAAACTAAGAACCTGTCTTTAGTATTTTTTAAATACTTAAGAATGTTCTTTACAACTGTCCAATGACCTTCATCAGGATTCTGCTGATGTCGACTCACCATGCTCAAAGTAAATGAGACATCAGACCTTGTACACGTCATGACATACATGATCGATGCTATAGCCGAAGCATATGGGACTCGACTCATTCTGTCCAGTTCTTCCTTAGATTTCGGACATAGATCTTTATTAACCTTTATGCCATGATGTAAGGGTAGATTCCCTTTCTTGGAATTTTCCATTTTAAACCTTTTCAAAATTTTATCTAAGTACGTGTCCTAGCTGAGTCATATGAGACGTTTCGACCTATCTCTGTAAATCTTTATACCAAGAATATATGCTGCATCTCCCAAATCTTTCATAGCGAAACATTTTCTCAACCAATCTTTTACACTTTGTAATGTTGAGATATCATTTCCTATGAGTAGTATATCATCTACATATAATACTTGGAAGACTACAACACTCCCACTGACTTTGACATATATACAGGACTCATCTTCGCTTCTAGAAAATCTAAACTGTATGACTTTCTCATGGAAGCAGAGATTCCAGCTACGAGAAGCCTGTTTAAGTCCATAAATGGCTTTTTCAAGCTTGCACATTCTTTTAGGATCTTTTGCATTTTCAAAACCCTCTAGTTTTGCCATAAACACATCCTCTGTAAGTTTTCCGTTAAGGAAAACAGTTTTGACATTCATCTGCCATATTTCATAATCATGAAATGCAGCTATCGCAAGCATTATTCTAATTGACTTTATCTTTGCTACCGGTGAGAAGTTTCCTCATAATCAATCCCAAGGGGTTGAGTATAGCCCTTTGCTACCAACCTAGCTTTATAAGTGTGTACCTTCCCATCCATGTCTGTCTTCTTTTTGAAGATCCACTTACAACCCACCGTTTTAAGACCGGGTGTAGTGTCAACCAAATTCCATACTTGGTTGTCATACATGGACTGAATCTCGCTTTTCATAGCTTCCTTCCACTTGGCAGCCTCAGAGCCTGCCATCGCTTCCTTGTAGTTAGCAGGCTCATCCAACTCGACTAGTGTACCATCACTAATCTTGTCCTCTTCTTCAATATGGAAACCATAATAGAACTGAGGAGGATTGCTAACTCTACTACTTGTTTTGCGAACGGGTAAGGATATGTCTTCACGTTCAACAGGTGTCACCACCTCTCGTTGAGTGTCAGTGCTTACTATAGGTTCTTCATCGGTCGATTCTTGAATTTCTTCAAGATCTTACTCCCACTGTCCTCTTTAGATATCATTTCTCTCTCAAGGAACACTCTTCTTCACGCTACAAACACTACATTTTCCTTGGGTCTGTAAAATAGGTATCCAAACGACTCTTGTGGATAACCGACGAAAAGACACTTTTCAGATCTGGACTCTAGCTTGTCCTGAGTTTTTCGTCTAGCGAAAACCTCGCAACCCTAGATCTTGATGTGACCAAGAGAAGGACGTTTTCCCTTCCACATCTCATAAGGTGTCTTTGAAACCTTCTTAGTGGGTATTTGATTTAAGATATATGCGGCTGTCTCTAATGCGTAACCCCATAAGCTTATTGGAAGTATTGCTCGACTCATCATAGATCGAACCATGTCTAACAGGGTTCTCTTTCTCCTCTCCGCAACTCCATTAAGTTGTGGTGTTCTATGAGGAGTCAACTGTGAAACTATTCCACAGTTTCTAAGATGGTCAAGAACCTCGATACTAAGGTATTCTCCTCCCTATCGGATCGGAGTACCTTTATCTTTCTGCCCAGTCGATTCTCTTCTTCGTTTTGATATCTTTTGAATATTTCAAAAGTATCGGACTTATGTTTAATCAGATAAACATATCCATATCTACTAAAGTTATCAGTAAACGTAACGTAGTAGCGATTTCCATCTTTTGTGGCGCATCGGAATGGTCCACATACATCTGTGTGTACCAAGTCCAATAATCTTTCTTCTCTTTCACATGATTCAGTGAATGGTGATTTAGTCATCTTGCCTAGTAAGCAAGATTCGCATACATCATCCGATTTGATGTCGAATGATTCCAACACTCCATCCTTTTGGAGTTGGGCGATGCGTTTCCTTTTTATGTGCCCAAGACGATAATGCCACAATTTGAATTTATCAAGCTCATTACACGAATCAACATTTAAAATCACATTGCTAACACATTCAACATTTTCATATATGCCTTTGTAAGGAGAAGCTTTAAAAAAAAACTACCATTTAAATAAACCAAAAAATCTCCATTCTCATTATCAAATGAAAATTGATAACCATCCTTGAACAATGCATAAAATGAAATTATGTTTCTAGTAATTTCTGACGAATAACAACAATTATTTAAATCTATCCTAACTCCAGACTCCAGCATGAGCTCGAATTTTACAATCTTGGTCACGGGCGTGAATTTTCGGTTTCCTATGATTAAATTGAGCTCTCCATGCTTCAAACTTCTACTTTCCTTTAGTCCCTGTAATACATTGCAAATGTGAGTACCACACCCTGTATCCAGGACCCACGAATCAGAAGTTGTAGTATTGTGGAGTTCGATAATAAACATACCTGAGTGACTACTCTTTTCGACCTTTCTGTCTTTAAGGTTATTCAGATATTTTGGGCAGCTACGCTTCCATTGTCCCTTTGTGTTGCTGTAAAAGCACAATGCTTCCTTTGGATCATTTGTAGGTGCAATCTCAGATTCAAACTTTCTCTTGGAACCACGACTAGACTTTTCAGTCTTTCTTTTCCAAGTTTTTCTTTTCTTTGCACTGTGATCAATAGCCAACACAGGAGCTGCTGAGGTAGAGGGCACATCAATCTTCTTGATCCCTTGCTCAGCGGTTTGCAGCAAGTTATGGAGTTTTATTATTGAGGTTTCTTTCTCATTCAAATTCATTTGATATGAGATTATAAACTGATTGTAGACAGCTGGTAGGTGAGATAGAATTATATTTATCGAAAGTTCAGTATCAAACATCATGTTCAGAGATTCCAACCTATCAAAGTACCCTTTCATCTTCAAGACGAAAGCACAAATAGAGGCTCCAGGTTTGGGTTTGCAAGCCATGAGAGATTTAACCACATCAAGGCGTTCTTTGTTTGCCTTTGCCTGAAACATTTCCTTTAGCTGTTGGTTCATTTCATAAGCCCAAGTATTCTCAAAAGTCTTTTGCAATTCAGGGCTCATGGAAGATGCCATGATACAAGACACTTTGTTTGCATCATTATAATGTTTTCGGTGAGCTTCAATTTCCTCTTGAATTGAATCATTATCAATGGTGGGAATCTGCTCATCGAGAACATACTCCTTCTTCTCATTACTTAGGGTAAACCTAAGGTTTCGCATCCAGTCCATATAGTTTGGACCCGTGAGTCTTTCCCTCCCAAGAACTGAGAGTAGTGAGAAGTTCGAGTTGTTTGCGGAACTGAGAACGGGTGGATTAGTACCATTTTCAGTAGACATCTATTGTATAAAGCAGTTTTAGTTAGTATGAGTATTCCTTAATTGTTTAATTACCCAATTCTAAATTAAGGCTAGGATCCATATTTTCGATTCGTTTTATGAATAGGTTTGCCGTAATTATATCACGAATTTATTTTAGGTAGACAATGCTTTTGTCAATTTCATTCTTTATGAAATTCCCAGTTCTTTTGAGATTCATTGATTTAATCAACGGCATGTTAATCTCGGATATGCTTATCTACCATTCATGACTGGGATGCCGAGGATCATGAATAAGATAGTGAACTTAACCATGCAAAATCCGCGTGGTCCCCGGCCCGAGTACGCTCGAGAATCGCGAGTCTCACATCACCTCTCACTTACGTCCTATCATTAATGTGTCGGTAAACCACACACGCTCCATTAACAATCCATATGAGAGATCTGCGGTTTTCATGGGCTAGCATACAATTCACATTTGTTATACTTAAAACGGGATTTTGTTTTAGTACTTTAAGTCAATACTTTTGATCTTGACATCATCCTATCAAAAGTCCTCAGTAGCTCCATTGAACGCACAAAGAGGCGAAGAAATAGGTAAGCGCGAAGCATTTTAAAAACCCACTTCTTTAGGGAAGTAAAGCGTCCCGCCTTATACCTCTCTTATAGTTTGTTCACTATGGGTGAGCCGATTTATCAATTGGCTGACAACGTATTTAGACTTTAAATGATACATATATATTGATCATAATATATATAGGTCTCTTAAAACTTTTAAAGTTTAGGGTTCTATTTTAAACATTTTAAAATTTAGATGTATCATTTAAACAAATTAAATATTAGTATTTACTCTAGATCCATATTAACATTTAATGATCATACGAATTTATCTATGGATTACTATTTACAATTAACCATTAACTAAGCAGTAACTCCATGTTAAGTGCCTATGTTATTAAGCTAATGCTCTGATACCACTGATGGGTTTTCTATTCCCTTACGAGATTAACATACAATACGGAAATAATAATTAATTTAGGGCATGAAGGAAATTAAACCCTAAAGGATCTTAACTTAATAATAATAAGCAACAAAACAAAATAAATAGTTAAGAAAATACTAACCTTTGAGAAAATCGATTTTCTAACACGCAGACCACCTTGACTTGGAGGCGAGTACTCAAACCAGAGCACCTTTAATAGCTCACACTCACGAACCAAAGAGAAAATTCCAACTCCTAAGGTCCCGAATCTAATCGTGTAAACTCTTACAAGGAGAGGAATGAGAAAGAGAGAATGGAACACCTTGAAGCCATGACATGCCCCCTATTTATATAAGAAGAGGGAGGCTGGGGTTTGTTCCCTTGACCGATGTGGGACACTTGTTTTCGGCCATCCAACCGCCGGTTGGGTTTACTTAATGCCCAAGTATCCGAGTCACGACCCGCGTGCTCCACCGCCTTACCCCTTGGACTCCAGCCGCCGGTTGAACATTCCAACCGGCGGTTGGATTTAGCTTCCAGAATTTTCTATCCGTTTCTTTTATTTTCTAATTAATTCATTAACTATGATAATTAATAAACCAAATAATTAACCATAATATTAATTCCAATTAATATTATCTCTCATTTATTTTTCTTAACTGTTCGTTGAGGGCGACCCAAAAAGTACTCTACTTTTAATGATATACTTACCAATTAATTATGAACTTGGACACTGTATCCAACAGTATTTAGTGTAAATGACTCCATATTTTCAGCATATTGGATCATAGATGTTTTAACGAATAGAAAAACTTTTGTGTTGAAAAGTCTGATATAGAATAGCGATCTTAGGTATGAACTCCTTTGTGACGGCTTTATTTAGTATTACTTCTTTCACACGGTGACAGCTCTAATATTTACTAGTTCTAATAAAACTAGCTTTCTGTTAAACAAGCCACTTTATTATTACTTCTTTCACATGGTGACAGCTTTATTTATCAAGGACTAGAAAAATATTAGTGTGTATGTATCTATACTCTTCAAAGGTATGATGCCCTTTCTGAGTGTTATATTAATTTCATAAGAAGACAGTGTCTTAAAGTTGCAGATTCAGTCAAAAAACTAAAAGTATTGCTTACAGAGTGTTTACAAACATAGTGATCAACTCTGTATATTTTGGTCCCATCCTTTCATGTTTCATATAATGTCATTCATATTTCTGATATGCCTAATCTTTAGATATTTATCTTCTCTAAGATTTAATATGTTCTCAAAAATCTTTTCATATATGATGATTGTAAATATTAGAACTAGTAAAAATAATTCGAGTGTTAAGTTGGAGATTGCTGAGAATGTATGCCGAAGTGCCGAACAACATCATATAGATACCGCGTTACGTACGTATTATAACCAGTCTGATACATCTCACATCTCATATCGCACAAACTTCATATATGTATTTTTTGTTTATCATATGCTAATATTTAAATCAAATCCTCTTTTTATTTGTAGCTATTTGGTGCTCCCCGTATATATGAGAAAGTTGAAAACAACGAGTATACCTTCTATAAGGAAACTCCCGATGATCAGTGGGTTAGAACAACTGACTTTACTCCATCTTTCTCCATCGGCCAGTCGTCTCATCTTTGTTTGGAACTATCACATAATGATGAACTCCCGAACCTCAGTCGCTACTTTCCATACCTTGAAGAAAGTAAACGTCCCTTCAACTTGGTGTCTGGTCGCGGTTTTTCTCAAAATTTAGCACTTGTTCCGATAATTGGTCCCACCCGAGGTTCTTATCTCCCATATAATATAGTTTTCAAGATTTGTGCCTTGGTTCAGCATGGTTGCATACCAGGACCGGTACTTGATGCTAGGTTTTTTGAGTTATTGGATCCACTGAAAAGAGACATTGCTGCCGTTGAATACGTTCTGGAGAAGTTATATTACCTAAAAGATTGTTGTTATGATCCCGTGAGGTGGATAACTGAAGAATACCGAAAAAAGAAAAGGCTTAGATCTCCTACTATCTCATTAGATGCTGGTCTTGTATATGTTAGACGGGTTCAAATAACACCTTCAAAAGTGTATTTCTGTGGGCCAGAGGTTAACGTTTCCAATCGGGTTTTACGCCATTATGCAGAATATATCGATAATTTTCTTCGTGTATCCTTTCTCGATGAGGAACTAGAGAAACTTTATTCAACGGATTTATCCCCACGTGTAATTGGTCAAAATGGGAATAGCAAAACTGCCATTTATAGAAGGATTATATCTGTTCTTAGAAATGGCATAGTTATTGGTGATAAGAAGTTTGAATTTCTTGCTTTCTCTTCAAGTCAGTTACGCGATAATTCTGCTTGGATGTTTGCTTCAACTGGCAGACTTAATGCTGCTGTTATAAGGGAATGGATGGGTGATTTTAGTAGTATAAAAAACGTTGCTAAATATGCTGCTAGACTTGGGCAATCTTTTGGTTCTTCGAAGGAAAGTTTAAGTGTTGCACATCATGAAGTTGTAAGGATTCATGATGTAGAAACTGTACTATCGGGTACTAAGTATGTTTTTTCTGATGGAATCGGGAAGATATCGGCAGAATTTGCTAAGAGAGTTACCAATAAATGCGGTTATGATTTTATTCCATCTGCTTTTCAAATTCGATACGGTGGGTACAAAGGTGTTGTGGCAGTAGATCCAACTTCATCTATGAAATTATCATTGAGACCGAGCATGTGCAAGTTTGAATCAGATAACACGAAGCTTGATATTCTTGCAATCAGCAAGTACCAGCCTTGTTACATGAATCGCCAGCTCATCACGCTTCTTTCTACTCTCGGGATTCGGGATTACATCTTTGAAAAGAAGCAAAAAGAAGCAGTAGACCTTCTAGATGCTGTTTTAAGGGAACCAATGAAGGCACAAGAAGCGTTAGATTTAATGTCACCTGGAGAGAACACAAACATTATGAAGGAAATGCTTTCGTGTGGTTATAAACCTAATGCGGAACCGTTTCTTTCAATGATGCTGCAAGTTTTTCGTGCAACAAAGTTGCTTGAATTGCGTACTAAAACGCGAATTTATGTTCCTAAAGGAAGATCGATGATGGGATGTTTAGATGAAACCCGAATACTTGACTATGGTGAAGTTTTTGTGCAGTTTTCTAGTGGGGGAAGAAGGCCGTTGTCTGATGATAATAGCGGATTTGGCTCGAAGACGTGCAAAATTGTTGTTGGGAAAGTTGTGGTTGCTAAAAACCCGTGTTTGCATCCTGGTGATGTGCGTGTCTTGAAGGCAGTTAATGTTCGCTCGTTACATCATATGGTGGATTGTGTTGTTTTTCCACAAAGAGGACCAAGGTAATATATATATATATATATATATATATATATATATATATATATATATATATATATATATATATATTAATATGAAATTTATACTTTCTTAATTTTTTTGATTTTTTTTTCTTGTGGTGATATAGTATGATTGTTAGGATATCTTTGGGCTTATATATTTTCTTCAACTATGTTTGAAAACGACTATAGGCCTCATCCCAACGAATGCTCAGGAAGCGATTTGGATGGAGATATTTACTTTGTTTGTTGGGACCCTGATCTAATTCCACCTAAGCAAATTGAGCCGATGGATTATACCCCGGCGCCAAGTATGCAACTAGATCATGATGTTACTATCGAGGTACAAATGCTTTACTATATATGTTATAGGCTTATCGCTTTCTGAACTCCATGCTAGTTTATATTATAGAAGTTTTGTCATTTTTATTATTTATCTATGTATCTTTATGATTGATAGTGTCTGTTAACTTGATGAAGAGTAATGTAAGGAAGTATCTTGCTAGAAGGGGGAGTAATAATGGCCCAAACACAAGGGAAATTTGGATGTGTTGAGTGTCGACCTGCCAACATTTTTTCGTCATTTTCTTGAATTTTATTATTATTATTATTATTATTATTATTATTATTATTATTATTATTATTATTATTATTATTATTATTATTAAATGAAGTATATAATATGATTACAAAATCTGTATACTATTAAAATAAAACTCCTATATTTTGGACTTAAATGATTTAGGAGAAGTTAAAAGCGTTTGACTTTTTATCCATAAGACCATAACGGTGCGCATGCAATTAGTTTAAAGGTTTACTGCTTTTAAAGCTACAATTTATTAAAGTCTAGTACAGTAATACTAACAAATTTTAAAGTTACGTTTAATATATTTTTTCTATAATAATAAATTAAAAAAGGAGATGAACGAATTAGAGCAAACATGACCTGGGTTTCTATGTTAATTTAGGGGGTGTTTGGTTTGTTAGTGTGAATCACTATGGGTATCAATATGTAAATCCAACCCCCTAGGTGGGTTTGGAGGATGCCCATTTTCTTGTGTTTGATACCCTTATTAGAACCTAACCTCACAATCCAAACACACTGAATGGGAATGTAACCCATGGTTTAACTGCTATTCCCATAAACCAAACACATCCTAAAAGTAAATGATAAGAGTTAGCGAGCCAACTTGACCTGTCCCTGGCCCACTTGACCTGACCCAAACACATTTAGACTAGTTACTCAACCCGCCCATTTTGCCACATGTATTTGCTTACTAAGCTTTATTGCATAAGACTGGGAACAGATGCCCGCATTTTTTTTTTAATCTTATCAATTCTCGTTATTTCTGTTATCTACTTCAGGAAGTGGAGGAGTACTTTACAAATTATATAGTCAATGACAGTCTTGGAATAATCGCAAACGCCCACACAGTCTTTGCAGATCGAGAACCCAAAAAAGCAATGGCTGATCCATGTGTAGAGCTTGCAAAGCTCTTCTCAATTGCTGTTGACTTTCCCAAAACCGGAGTCCCAGCAGAAATACCCACAGATCTTCGTGTCAAGGAGTATCCTGATTTCATGGAAAAACCCGACAAAACCACATATGAATCACAAAACGTAATCGGGAAGCTTTTTCGGGAGGTCAAAGACATCACACCAAAAAACAGCCCGGTCAACCCTTTTACACGTGAGGTGGCAAGGCAGACATATGACAAAGACATGGAAGTAGATGGCTTTATGGATTATGTCGATGATGCGTTTGACTTCAAAACAGACTACGATTACAAGTTGGGTAATTTAATGGACTACTACGGAATTAAAACCGAGGCAGAACTTTTAAGTGGTAGTATTTTGAAAATGTCGAGATCTTTTGATAGGAGGAACGACGCTGAAGCAGTTAGTTTGGCAGTGAAGTCGTTAAGGAAGGAAGCTAGAAACTGGTTTCGAAACGGAAGAGGAGATGTAGATGTTACAGATGATGATACTTTTGCAAAAGCATCCGCTTGGTATCATGTCACGTATCATCCAGATTATTGGGGTCGGTACAATGAGGATATGTCACGTGGACATTTTCTGAGTTTTCCGTGGTGCCTTCACGATAAGTTGATTGAAATCAAGAAACGCAAAACTGTTGTTAGGAAGTATGTTGACTCTGATTGGCTTCAAAAGCAGTTTGGTACTACATTGAAGTTGGCATAATTACGGTTATTTGAGTTGCCACGAGGTACTTTTGGAGTTTGGTTTACTCTGTTTGTACATAACTATGCGAGTGTGGTCTTGTTTCTTATGGATTGTTGCATTAATGTAAATATTGTTAATTGCTTTTGAATTGGATGTAACTTTGGAGTTGGTTTTAACTTTTAATCAATGCATACGTTGCTATGTAAGTGGATTGTTTGTTTTGGAAATTTGGAAAGTGATTGAAATTGTGTGTTCTCAAGGGATGGGGTTTTATATGGGGTTTAGATGCGTGTTATGTTCATGATGCTATATAAATAATCACTTTTGATGGTACGAGTGAAAACTTAAAAGAACCGAATTACCAAGTTTTTGTCTTCATAAATAACCTCGGATGCATAACCTTTTTTTTTTTTTTTTTTTTTTTTTTTTTTTTTTTTTAATGAAGAAAGCTATAGAAAGAAATCTGATCTGATGCTAATACGTTGATGCACGAAAGCAACATTTGCATCTAATAGTTGTCAATAGGCAAACTAAAGACCAAAATTCACTATGTCCATCCGATTATTGTTAAAACTGAAAGGGTTTATATTTTACTTATGTATCAAATTTTACACATGTTACTATTGTATGTATTCAAGTTTTAAAATCATCTTCTGTATGCATTTAACTTACTATTATCCATATGTATTAAACTTACAAAAAACATGTCAATTTACAAAGCCAAAAGCAGGCAAAAAATATGCAATATATGATTTTAAACTTTAATACATACAATAAGAGATTTTAAATTTTTATACATATAAATAGTAAAAGGTATAAAGTTCGATACATAATCAAACTATAAACCCAAACTGAAAATCCATCAAATCTACATATTCTTGTTGTTGATGCTAATACGCAAAGTCACGAGACAGGTCAAGACATCGGAAGAGTTCAAAGTAGAATAATTTATCAGATGTAATTTATTTTAAAAACAAGTAGGTAGGTCAATATCAGGGGTCAATATATCACTTGAAGCAGGACCATATGTCATCATTCTTCAATTATTTGTTTTGGATTTCAAGTCGTTCACACCATGAACAAAATGTTACATCATATGAATGCAAACAATCTTTGATCGATATTGATAACTGATATGTTTGTGCCCTCGTGGATAATTTTGGTTCGTGCTAGATTTTGAGTGTAAACGGATCGAATGCAACATTTTTGCATGTAATCGTATCTGTTTCCTATGTCAGGGGTTTGATACAAAGGTTTTAGAGATCAGTCCCCATAAAAGAAACGAGATAAAAACGAAGTTTGATACATGGATTGAATTTTAAAAGTTAAGTATACACAACAGAGGCGATTAAATAACGATACAATAGACATTCGTCTAAAGTTCGTTACATTTCAACATACTTAGCCCAAAATAAATCGATATACATAATAGTTTATCCTGACGCTAAGTGTGGGCAATATAATCTAGTTAATGCAACCAATTTTCTTTCTTCAATTTTCTATATTGTCAAAGTCCTCAAAGAAAATTAAGGGTATGGTAAAGAAATAAAGAACAAGATGAGTGGATTTAATGACTTTGTGTATGAACGGGTGTTTGATTTTTTAGAAATTTAAGGTTGTTTTTATTTGTACCTACATAGAGTAGATCAAGTAATCTGTTGTCACGATTGAAATATATTGGTCCTAACTCTTATTGTAGAGACTAACAAACTACTTGTGCAATGCAAGAGAAAATGCAATTTATAAATTTATAAATAATAGTTAATTGTGATAGTGTTAGGTCATTTTTGTTTTATTTTTTCCTGATTGATTTGCTATTATAATCGATATATAAGCGATGGTAATACGCTCGTATGATATATCTAAAATCTTTGAAGAAAGATAAATAGCAAAAATAAGTTAATTATTAAATGTAATTAAATAGTTGAACATCTTTTACTTCATTGTAAATGATCCTTTCAATTATGGACAACTCTTTGCAGATGATGGAGGTTCAAATGAATTATTCCTTCAACAGTAGCTCAATTCTTCGAGAAATGGAAACAATGGATAGGAATTAAGGGAAACGTTTTCTAGTGTTAGAGGGTGTCAGTTGAAAATAATAAGTGAGTTTAGAAAGTTTTATACATAAAAAGCATAATGTGAAAGATGTTTATGCGGTGATTAATTGTGCAATTTAAACAGCTTATGGTACAAGCTAATGAAGTAGCCACCATCTAAGTGTGTTAGTGTGTGTAGTGGCAGATCATGTCAACCAATAAAATAGGAGAGTGTGATGGTTTTGGATGGCAATTCATAGTTCCAAACGTCATCCCATGATCTCCTATCTTTGACCATTTGTTCCATATTTCATTTTATAAATAATGGCAAAATGGTAGCCATTTATGAGGGGAAAAACACGCACAATACTCACGCAAAACTGATTCATTTTTGCTGCATTTTGATGCTTCCAAACTTATGTTTATGCTACCACCATTGTCATTGTGTTGCACTCGCTCGCTGGCGAAACACAACACAAGTCTGTATTAAATACGCGATCGTGTATTTCCTAAAAAAAATTGTACGTTTCAAAAAAATAATAATTGTATTTTATTTGTGATAAAAGGAAGCTTGGCTTCCTTTGTTTATAAATAAGGTGTGAAGATTCTTAGTCAAGGTAATTGTTGTTTTCTACGTTAGTTTATATATACGAGATATAGAGAAAAATGATAGTGACTTGTGAGGCTGGTAACTTATGCTATGTGTGTATGAAGTAACTTCTAGCAATATTTGGACGCTTGCATAGTGGCTTGTGTCGATTTTAAATCCGTGTGTTATGTCTCATACTTAAATGTAATCTTTTACTTATGAAATATTGTATTTATTAATAAAATTTATACATGTTTATAAAGTAAAAATAATACAATAGTTTGTTAAAATAAAAGAAAAAAGAATAAACGGAGTTAATTTTATTTGGATTTTTCTAACGACAGCCCTTAAAGCTATGTTTAAGATATTCGGACACGCATTATTTTGTTGTACTATGAAAATAACCACCTTATTAACTTTTTAATAACCACCCCACTAACCTTAATGTCCCAACATTTATGCACAAAATATTTTTTTAAACATAACCTTAAGGGTTATCATTAGATAAATCTATTTTATATTGTACTCCCGTTCTTTTGTAATTTTTGTATGGTTAACTAATTTACTCAATTTGCAAATACTTTGTTTATGAAATCAAGAATACATTGACGATTATAATATACATTTCTATCAGTTGCCATTGTATTATTATTTTTTTTTTTAAAGTAAATTGCCCAGATCTCATTGGCAAATCTTGATAACTAAATCAAGCACTCATAAAATAAAGTGAGATTAGTGAATCTCTCTCAATCAAACAAAACACACAAAAAAGTATAGTAGTCGCATAATGGATGTTACAATCCATATCAAAGAGTGAGAAAATTGAATCATTTGGAATCTAAAAATAATGATATGGTCTAATAGTTTTAACATACATGATAGATGACTTCAACAAATTAAAGTTTTGTGAATATATTTTATGAAAGATCGAATTATGATGAACAAAGTATGGAAATAAATGAAAGCTTTCGTCGTTGATAGAAATAAATGATGAAAACTAAGTTTCTTAAAAGTTTCGTTAATATTGGAGAAGTTTTGGTAACTGATTTGACAAATTTATAATCATGATATATCAATTATCATTAATAAGTAATTAAGTTAAATATATTAAATATAAATATATCAAAAGGTATAACCGTTTATAAAATGAAAGGGTATAACGATTGAGAAAGAAAAGCGCGGGAAAATGAGAAAAAAGGGTGACGTGGATACCCTAATTTGTTGTTAATTAGTTATCTAATATCCCTTTTTAATATTTGGGATAGATTATGCAAAATGTTGTCGATGAATGATTTTTATCAGATTTAATAAAGCAAAAAAAAAAAAATGATTACTAAGGTTTTGATAATTGTTGTGTCATTGGTATTTTGATACAATAAAACAAATTTGCTGAGTTGTGGATGGAACTTTCATTCGTGTAGGGATGAACCGTAGTTCGTTTATCTATACTTATGAGGTTGCTAGTAGTAGATTACTGTACATACACCATCATGTTACCTGGATAGTAGAAAACAAACTTAGTGACTAATTGCACTTCACGAAGGAAGTTGAACTCGTTGCCTGGTTGTGGCATATAACGAGGTGAAGTGAATTTGAGATTCAATATCTCATGATTTCGTTGGGATGGAATGCTTAAATAAGTTTGTGAAAATGGTACCATTAGTGACATGTTTGTCAAGTAATCTAGAAACTTGACTTTCACACTACTAAGCCTCTGACGAGAGACTTAGTGAGTGTTTGTGATACGGCCGACATGAGTTTGGTGACTTGTTGGATATCCCTTTAAGCCTCTAACGAGAGACTTATCGAGGATTAATAGCGGCAAGGATCTGAAACCATATTTGAATCGGTTGGTTATGGCAACCCGACCCGAATTTAGTGCTCATATCTCTTGAGTTTTATGGGTAACACCAGTCATTATCTGATAGAAGGTACTATCATCGAAATTGATCCATGTGAAATTAAGATAGTACAGCATTACTGAGAAAAGGTTGAGGTTATACTCTTAACAAAGCTATTGAGGAGTCTTAGCAACGAAGACATTAATTAAAAAGATTTGCCTATATAACCAAGAGGTGGTGCCGCCTTGAATAGAGAGTTGTGGTTTCTCTCCTAGAGGGTTATGAATCGGGATTTTAGCACATGTCCATATTCGCGCTCAGAGAGAGATGTAATGGTTACGATGGGAAGTGTATAGAAGTGTGCCAATGAAGTCACAAGATTTTGGTTTAATTCTTCGAAACCATAAATCTAAAGATTCGGGGTTTAATCTTCGGACACCATTTGAATCGACTTCACTTTGCATACTTTGACTATACGAGGTTTAATCTTAGTGACACCTTCATGACATAACCCTTCAGAGTAGCATAAAACTTAACAACCTGGTGGAGGAATGTTGAAAATAATAAGTGAGTTTGAAAAGTTTTATACATATGAAACATAATGTACAAGATGTCTATGCGGTGACTAATTGTGCAACTTAAGCAGTTCATCGTACAAGCTAATGAAGTAGCCACCATCTAAGTGTGTTAGTGTGTGTAGTGACAGACCATGTCAACCAATAAAATAGGAGACTGGGGGTGGTTTTGGATGGCAATTCATAGTTGCAACCACCATCACATGATCTCCTATCTTTGGCCATTTGTTCCATATATCATTCTATAAATAATGGCACAATGGTAGCCATTTATGAGGGGAAAAACACACACAATACTCACTCAAAACTGATTCATTGTTGTTGTGTTTTGATGCTTCCAAACTTATGTTTATACTACCACCATTGTCATTGTGTTGCACTCGCTGGCGAAATAAAACACAAGTCTACATTAATTTTGGGATCGTTACGCATGAAGGCTTGCAGCGAATCGAGCACGTAAACACCTTTTAAGAACAAGAAATCTCTTCCCTTGCAAGACTCATTGAAGTTGCTTGTTCGTGTTCCCTAAAGAAGACAACAAATTGTTGTTGTTCTCGTTCTTAATCTACATTAAGGTTATATCTTTGTTTGTATTGTGTTCATATTATTATATATGTTTGATACAATACTTGTCCCATTTCTATAACACGAGTAGGTGTTATAGGATGTTCTCTAAACAATATGAGCCCAACCAAATATCCAACAGGTGTTTGACAAGACTTTTCAATTTAACCTTTTAGTTTTTTAGCTTACGAGCTTTTAAGCTAAAATTCTAAAAGTCTCACTCCCTTTGGTTTCTTGAAAACTATATTTTTTTGTTGTGAAAATTGATTAAGTCAAAACGTTATTTGGCAAAAAATACGAAGCGTTTTAAAACAAATAAGTGAAAAAACTAAAAAACTCTTTGAAAAAGCTAACGCAAACACCCTCTGATCAATTTGATTGGCTAGGGACGAACCGATTTTCCCTGGGAAATTCTTGAGCTCAACATCTATAGCTTGCAACATCAAAATGAAAGTTATTATCGGAACGTGTCTATATTTTCTGGGACTACCAATCTTGGTATAATTTTTAATGTTTTAGCTTTTGTCAAGGTGGTTGCGGTCTTTTGTATTTCATCGATTCTTTCAGCTTATAATTTGGCGTATTTGTTGAAAGTATAACTGCTTTAATTTAAATTTGTAGCACGTGACTGTTTTAAATGATCGGACAAAATGTATGTCGTTACAGAAAATTAAAAAGTTTCTAAGGTACAATTTCACGCATCGACTTGATGCTTATCATAAAAGATTTATGAGGTAATTATCCTTTTTATCTTTCCACATTCACATGCTTTTTGTTTTTTTGATAAAAGATTTTTGTTTTTTATTTTCAAAATGATGATCATGAAAATTTTGAACTAGGTTTAATGATACATGGATCCATGAGGGTTCAAATTCGGGTATTTGAAATTCCAATATTTTGGGTGTCGGATATATGAAATATTTGAATTATCTGATATTTGAATCCAAAAATATTAAAAATTCGGGTATATGAACTTTAGAATATATAATTTCGAATCGAGTTTTTAAATTTTTAAATAACAGATTCCAACACGAATATTTTTGAACACCTAGATGGATCTAAATGTAATTGACATATCAAATAGATTAATGACATTGTTACTCTTAAATATTCCTATAAAAATAAATGGAAATTCAGAATATTTATCCCAATCAAAATAAACGTATACTGTACTCTTTTAATATTAAATTATCAAATTTCCTATTTTGTTTCCTTTACACATTTTTATGTATTTTAAAAGTAAAGGTAAAGTTTTTCATATTAAAATTGTGAGAGAAAATAATAAGTCATCCTTCTCAAAAGGAATTAACAAATTTTTATTTTTATTTTTCTCAAAAAGATTGTCCACTTATAAAAAGTAACTATTAAAAATTATTAAACTTTTATTTTACTCTAATATATTATTCTCAATCAGTATTTTTTTAATAATTTCCAATCAAACTTCTTTTAAATATAAGGACAAAACCACATTTTATCGATCTATCATTAATAATAATAAAAAAAAATTATTTGGAGACATTTTTACTTAAACGAATAGAGTAATTATTATTATATATAATATAATATAATTATAAAATTGTATACAATCTATCTATTTATCTTTATATATAATAAGGTTTTGATAAAAGCTTATGTGATAACTAATTAGTTCTCCGTTTACTTAAAAAGTGTTTTGACATTAAATAACAAAATTCTTATAATTTAAAAATAATTTTACATAAGCTGATTCATTTAATTGCCTTAATTAAACTAATTAAATGTAAATTTGATCATTTAATTTTTTTCATGAATACCAAATAATACATAGACTGATAACAAACTAAAACTAATGATTATTATAGTATTTTATTTTTATTTTTATATAGCTAAATATTTGATCTAAATATGAATTAACACTAATGTTGAAACTCTTTTGAGTCCACACATGTTAATAGGTCCTTTTATAAATGAATACCGTTTAATTTTCAAATAATATAGTACGCATTGACATTGGAATAACAAATAACAAGAGTCAAACAATACATCTCATGTCGATTGTAATATTATAATATATATCATTTGTTATGTGAAACTTTAAAATTGATTGTTTTAATTTTCGTGTTATGTAATATGTTACTAATGATTTTCAATAACAAATTTTCAACTTTCAACTTTCAATTAACAATATTAATCGATTGCAATTTTTTTTTTTTGATTAACTGTATTTTCGAATTGTAGTACATCAGAGGGCTCAAAATCTAGTTCGTATCAATTGAATTCAGTTTTACAGTGCATACAAATTAGTTACCAGTAAGAGAGAGAATCCGTATACTCTATTAAGTAGCAACAAAATTATCACGAGGATTATTTATTACTATTCATTCATTTCATAAATAAATTATTATAAATTATTATTATTATATAAACAAGCTAACTAATTTAACAACGAAACTTCCGAGATACACCCAATATTCTGAAACAATGTCTTCATCCTAAACACGCACACGTATAAAACCCCTTATTTTTCATATTAAGTCCATTTCAAAGCTCCTCTCACGTTCTCCAAACAAAAATGAGTGAAAAACTCGTGCAAAAAGCTCTTGATAGTTTAGGAAAAGGCTTCGATTTAACGTCCGATTTTCGGTTGAAGTATTGCAAAGGCAACGACCGTTTAGTTCTACTTAACGAAAATGAAAACGAGCTTCTCGTGCCCGGATTCGGGTTGTTTCAAGGCGTATCACCTGATATTAAATGTGATAAAGGTGATCGCGTGCGATTTCAATCCGATATCCTCGACTTCAATCAAGTAAGTTGTAGGATTTGAGTTTCGAGATAGATGGGTTTTTCTTCTTCTTTTTTTCGTTTTGAATAACAAGTCTGTGATGTTCTCAGATGTCAGAGTTTTTCAACAAAAAGTGCTCAGGGCCCGGGAAAATTCCAAATGGAATGTTTAATGCCATGTTCGGGTTCCAAAGTGGTTCGTGGGCTACGGATGCGGCTAACACGAAGTTTTTAGGGTTGGATGGTTACTTCATTATGTTGTTTAACGTACATCTCGATCGTTATCCATTGATTCTATCGGATGAAGTCCGAAACGCGGTTCCTTCAACTTGGGATCCACCTGCTCTTGCAAGGTACGCACACTTACAAATCATCTTTTTTACTATAGAAAAAATCATTCATGCAGCTAGCATCGCTCAAATTGTAATCATAGAATACAATACAATGTTCATATTGATTGTCTTCAAAAGAAAAATTTATATAAAAACCACAAAGATTTGTATATGAAAAGTCAAATGAGTGTAACATGGTATGATGATCCAGTTGGTGTGTGTATGTATTGATTTTGTATGTGGTGCAAACATGGTTGATTTTGACCCACGATAGGTGACCAAAACGAGTTAGTAATGACCGAGTCAAAATATTAAATTTGCACACTATTTATTACAAAATAAATTATTTTCTAAGATATTTGAATTATTAATAAGAGATGTTTGGTTATAAATCACTGAATCCCAGTTAAGAATGCATTTTTTTATTTAATTTTATGGAAAATATCTTTTTATTTAAGGACAATATCCGGTCGACTTTTTCAAAATAACAAAACAATTCCAGAAATGTCAACAATTTGCCAGGTTAGTTATACAACATTTTCCTTATTTGACTGGTCAGATTAATCTTGAATTATGTCAACAATATCAACGGCTGATTTTGCGTTTATCATATTGATTTGGGTCTTAAATCCTGTTCAATATTGGTTAAAGTAACAATTAATAATGTTATAAATTTGTACATTAATATAGGTTAGCAGTTAGCACACAAGACAAATGTATCATATTCATTCAACTCAGATAAAAAGTGATTAAGATGTAATAAATAATTAAGTAGCTAATTAACAAAATGATTAAAATAACCATATTACCTAAACTTATACACAAGTTCGTACCGATGTCTTTTTTTTCGTCTGAAATCGTTGTTTGTCTTTCCTTTCCTTCCCTTAAAAATACAGTTGCCGCTCAGAATCTTACCCTATTAATATATGTATATATAGATAACATTTTTACTATAAAAAAAATTACATAAATTATATTTATTGCCTTCCAAGATATATGAGATAACTCATTTTCACTTGCTATTTTTCTTAATTATATTTGAAAGTTATTGAATATTTCTTCAAAACCAATAAATGTACGTGTAATATCTTTAATTTGTAATTAAATCAATAATGATGACTAAAATGAGGTGGCGGATGAGTAGTTGGTTAGGTGTAGACATCAGATAGGCGACAAAGAAAACTATAGAAATAAATTTATTTAATTTATCTATATATAATAATTATTATTATAATTATAATTATTATTATAATAATAAAATAATAATTCAAAATAAACTAAATCATGCTGACGCATACTAGTTATTTCTTCAAATAATAGCTATGTTTGACATACTTGGTTTATTTTAAACATTTCCTTAGAAATTATCCAATTTGTACGTCGATTTAGTGTGTTGCACGATCGACTTATAAGAAGCAAACTTAATGATTGAAAGAAAAAAAATGCCTTTTACATACAAATATTGTAATTAATACCGGTCTTTTTTTTTTCGAAAGTGATTTAGTGTGAAAATGAATCCTCAAATTAATCTTTAGCCAATAAATTGCAATAAAAAAATAAAAATCGTCCATCCGATGTGGATGGTCTTCGTCTATTTTCCCCTCTCCATTCCCTTAGCTCTAATTTGGAGAAAATTATAGTGATGATTGGCTAGTTAGTCGTAAGTGGTAAATTAGAGCATTATCTTAGTGCATAAATAAGATGATTTTGGCCTTTATTTCATTATTGTTTTTTTTCTTGTTGGCAGGTTTATAGAAAAATATGGGACTCATATAATAGTTGGCATAAGTATAGGGGGGCAAGATGTAATAATGCTAAAGCAAAGCAAATCTTCACATTTGGAGCCTTCCCATCTGAAAAACTACTTGGAAGACCTTGGAGATCAATTGTTCAATGGGGCTTGCACTTTTTCTCCTCATCAACCCAAAACCAAAGAACATAAGAACAAGGTTAGCTACCTTTTTAATTAAGTTAACACATACAATTAAGTAACCTAATTATGCACACAATGCATCTTCTTCATTGTACAAATTAATGATACTTTGGACATTTTCATTTGAATAAGTTTGTAAATATGTTTTATTGTATTGGTTACTAATTCTTAATCTTGAACATTTTAATTGCAGACATTTTCGGCTTTCAACACCATTTTTGACCCAGAACCAATGCTCTTCAACGGATTCTCTTCTAGCACGACGAAGGATGTAGGTTTGATCTTCATACAATTTTTTTATTTTATTTTTTATTAATATGCTCCTACTTTTGTTGAATGTAAATTATACATAAGGCTACATGGGTCAAGCCTTTTACTACCTAGGTATTTGACATATATGTACAAGATAGTTATCTTTTCGGGTCATCGGGCAGTTATGGATTTTAGAGGGGCATCTTGAAATCTATTTGAATAATAAAAAAAAAATACGATTTAAACTTTCACATCACTTTGAGACATGTTCACACATTTGTAGACCAATAGCATGTCTGAAATCAAAAGTAAATAAACAAAAATGTAGGAGGAATCCAAGGTCTAGTGAACAATATTTAAGTCATTGTCTAAGTTCCAAATCTTGTAGGTGATATCAATTTTTTTGAGACCATATATTGCCCTTGTCAAAGTGTTAAAATTCTTTTACACAAATCTCATAAGCAAATTAGATTAAGAAAAAAAACATAATTCTTACATTGTTCACATATATTCAAGATAAATCTTATGTTAAATATAATATACGAAGCGGGGTTATGACATCATCGATTTAAAGTTAAACTTTCAATTAAAAAAAATTCAATTAGTCATTTTGATCCCTTTATTTTAGTTGAAAGCCCGAATAATCTTTCATTAATTAAAAATATATAACATGATTTATTATTATTTTATTTTTTTAAATAATACATTATAAACGTATGTATGTTTGGTGCAGGGTTTAACGGTAATGTGTTCGAAAAGAGGAGGGGATCTCACATCGACAACGCATTGCGAATGGTTATTAACAGTACCCTCAATGCCCGATGCCATTACTTTCGATTTCATCCCAATCACATCGCTTCTTCATGGTGTTCCCCGAATGGGCTTCTTGTCGCATGCCATCAATATTTACCTTCGTTGTATGTATTCTTCCCATTTCCTTTTTTTCTTCTCACTATAGTTTACATTTTCGTGTTCATAACATTTTTTTCTTCTCTCATTTCCTACCTTTTAACAAGAGCATATGCTGTTAACAGCACCGTATATTTTGATTAGTTAACTTATATATGTGAATTGTTCTGATTTGCAGATAAGCCTCCTATTAGTGATTTGCAATATTTCTTGGATTTTCAGGCCCATAAATATTGGGCTCCAGTTCACGGTGACCTCTCATTAGGCCCAACTACAAATAGAACCATCAGAACCCCAGCCTTGAATTTCAACATGATGGGACCCAAGCTCTATGTTAACACCACTCAGGTAACATACATTGCATCAAATTAATGATTAATGGTTAACTTTTAAATTGTATTAAGATATTTAATTTTACTGAGTATCTTATGTACTTCTTCATCCACAGGTTACAATAACAAAAAAACCTGTAACAGGAATGAGGCTATATCTTGAGGGTATGAAATGCAATAGGTAATTAACTAATGAGACTACATTCTTTTGTGAACAATACATGCATATATTTTTAGTTTGTTGTATAAATTGTAACAGAAAAAATTATTTTCTATATCAGGCTAGCCATACACCTCCAACATTTATCAGAGACACCTGTTTTATTCCAAGATAGAATAAGTGAACCTTTATATTGGCGCGGGTCAGAAGAAATACTTGACCCGAGCTTTTTTGAACCAATTCAATGGAAGAAGTTTTCGCACGTTTCAACGGCTCCAGTAAAATACAATCCCGAATGGGCTTTACCTGAAAAAGACGCCTCATTTATTGTTACGGGAGCTCAACTTCATGTCAAAAAACATGACTCAAAGAACATTTTGCATCTTCGGTTATTGTATTCCAGGGTTGCGAGCTCATGCATCTTTCGATCATCGTGGACTATTGGCCCACTCAATCAATCACAAAAATCGAGCTTTATGTCAGCAATTAGTACATCATTTTCCGGAAATCCAGATAAAGAGTTGAGATCTTCGGATGTGGTTGTAGATTCGGGTATTTTTCCAAATGGGCCACCCGTTGAGGTACCAACACCAAAACTTTTAAAGTTTGTTGATATGACACAAATATGTAGGGGACCGAGGGACAATCCTGGACATTGGTTAGTCACCGGGGCTAAACTTGACATGGATAAGGGGAAAATACGCCTTCTTGTCAAGTTTTCGTTATTGAACATATGCTAGAATATGAAGAACGTGTGAATGAAAATATGATAGAAGGTGGAATATGTACAAAATCGTATGAAGTGAGTAAGTCTTGCCCCTAATAAGTGATTATTTTATTTTTCATCAAGTACCAACAAAGGTCAAGCACAAGGTCCTTTAATTTGCAAAGTGGCATGAAATGTTTAGTTATGTAAATATACTCTCAGACTTAGTATGGTGAATGTATGCCTTTATTCTTTTCTTATATTTGTTTAATCCCAAGTTATGATTTACTACAATGCCATGTAATATAAACCTTACTTTTTTATTTTATTTTTATCTTGGTCGAGTTACAAACGAGACGAACTTTTATCCAACCTCATTTTTATTCATCACTGTGGATAAAAGCTCGACTGTGGCAAATGTAATAGATAAAGCTCTCGTGTGAAATTGATCCGAGTTGAATCATATGACATCTTAATTAATGCGATCGTAGTATCGGTTCTTTTTTATCTCCTTTGGGTTTTGATATTGTACATACTTTGGTGCCCTCTCGGTGTGACAAGACAAAGGTGAGTAGGCATAACTATAATAGGATCTCACTTCCATCTGCACTATACAAGTATGGGTCCATTAGACGATCTTAGATGCAAAGTTTCTTTAGAACAGTTTTTTTCCCTCTGAAATCAGTTGTTATTTTGAACTAAACTGAGAGTTGAAAAGATATTAAAAAATAAAAAAATTGTTGTGATCTTAGACTCTCTTTACTCGTTAGTCGTTACTATTATTTTAGAGGGTTTTTTTTTTTTATGGATTTGTTGTTTTGAAAAGGTAGTTCATTCACCATGTAAAAGTTCGTTTTCAATTTTGTACTACCCCGAAACCATAATTCATGTTACAAGATAGAGTAACTCGCAATCGAGAATTCAAAGTGGTAATATTGGACAGCAAAAAACAAAGGCAACCACAGTATGCTTAATCTCAAGATTAGTAAACTCGGGGAGATTTATTGTAGTTCATACTCCGTATTAGTAAACTCAGGAAAAAATGACAGAGATTTATTGTAGTTCGGAATCTTGTCAGAAGTTCAAGATAAATTCTTGCACAATCGAGTAGATCATGGTTATAAACAACGAAACTTGATAAGTGCAGATAAAGTGAGCAATGAGGCAGTATGTTCATATCAGATAACACAAATTTGCAAATTCACTTTTGTAAGAAAAATCGATTGAGAAAAGAATTGAAGATGTTTAACGCCAACAGTATATTAAGAGCCAACCGTGGGTACCTACATCAAGCACGTAGCTACCAGAAGAACATGCACTATTTAGCGACTAGATGATATGTTTTCTGAAAGGGAAACTCCTTTTATATCTATAAAAGAAGATATACAAAAGTAGGCATTTTAGGACGCCAATTTAGTTAATAACGGAATTTTAAAAGTTAAGACAATAATACTAAAGCTAATGATGTTGGATTATAAAACCGTGTAAGAACACAACAAATAGCATTCCCAGGTTGCCTTTACAAGCTATCAAATCCCACTACATGGCGAAGTTCCTCCTCCCTGGTGAAACTATCACAGATTTCTTGAAACCCTCGGTCAAATATCTGAATTCGTCTACTTCCATTTCTGGGGAGCCATGTTCATCATCAATAAGATCTTTAGTCATTTTACTTTTCTCTGCCGACGGACTGGAAAGAAGCTGATCTAACACATCATCTCCATCAGGAAGATCATGTAATATAAGCGGAGAACCGGTCTCTGACGAATCTAAACTCTCATCAAATGTTGACCGGGGCATGAAACCCATAAAATGATCATTGACTTCCTCAGAAGTAAGACCCAATTCAAATGGGTTTTCAGAAATATAGGCTGGTGATTCAACTGGTGGCTGATATTTCACAATTGCACCTTCCACTGTTGTGGTATCTTCTGTAACGGGTTTCAATATAGTTTTGCTTTGTACCGGTGTAGAAAGTTGAGCAAAAAAACCAGGGCTCTGCATGGCCATGACTATAAACGACAGCATTTGGTGCTGGTTTTTTTCCATACCTTTTAGCTGCTCCCGTAGGACCAACATCTTGGTTTGTGAAGTGTCCTGATGTTGTCTCTGTTTCACGAGCTCTTGCATTAACACGTTCTTATCAGTTTTAAGACTCTCGACCTCCTTCCATAGATTGGCATGTCGGTTCTCTTCAAGTCTGTTGACATGTATGATCTCAGGCTCAGGGGCTTTCGCCTGTGCAACTTTTTGTTGAGCCTTAACTGGTGTCACTTTCTTTCTGGTGATTGATTTCAATAAATGCTTTTGGCCTTTGATGAATCCTTCATTTGCAAACTCCCACCTATCTGTATCGGTTTTCCTAAATCCCTGAAACAGTTTTCAATTTAGATATTACTTATCTGCACTGACAGTTACAAATATGCAAATAATAGGTTGGCACTTAATTTCCATGTATCAAATCTGGTGACATCAGTTATTTGACTACAAATGTTGATTTATATTATACATAATTCTATCTGGTAAATCGACATACAAATTGATTCAAGTTCCAAAGTATAATAAAACCTTTGCCCTGAGATAAAGAGTTACAACATTCAAAAAGAAATCTTAGGTTATTCAAATCATCATCAGAATCCAAATGTCTCCAAATTCTAACCCTCAAAAAACCTCACACAAGAACAATAACAAACGATTATTAGCTCCATCAGCATATGACTAGGTACTTGAAGTATTACAAAGCTCAATAGTACTTTAATCACAACCTAAGAAAATTATGCACATAAACAGAGACAATAGCGAATTCTGTTATGAAACTAATCATCCAACACATTATCACTTACAAAAAACTAAATACATAAAATAATTATCGAAATTTTTTAAAAATTAATTAAATAATAGAAATCTCACATAAATATTGAGTTGACGTTGAAAGCTGGAATAATTACTATGCTTGAAGTATTTGGGAAGCAATTCAGATGTAAATTCAGCTTCATTCCACACTATAAAGCTTTCATTAGACGGACTCCATGAGATTAAAGCGTCAGTTGATGGATCATCAACCATCTCATAACATTTTGATAAAAACGGTGCGATCGATGATTCACCGCTTTCCGTCGATTTCTTCACCATAATTGATCGATTTCTGGTCTCAATTTACAGTATCGAGTAACGAATTTATGTATAGCGAATGATTATAGCGTGATTTTATGTAACTACAGATAATGCTAATGAAATTGAAATTTGAAACCCTAGAAGAGAATATGACTTTGGCTTGAACAATTATGTCTTGCTCCACAAGTAGGGTGGGACTCACGAAAGTCTAAACGACACCACTTCAAGTAGAGATTAAAACGTGCATACATTTTTGGGCCTGTATCAAAGCCCATTGATTAAGTTTGGTCTACAATTTAGCCCATCTCATTTTCTTTTGAAGATCTTTTTTTTTTTTTTACATTAGGTAATGGTGATAGGATAGAAATATATATGTCATATTTAGAAAGGTTATTAATCCCGATCTTAATCATACGATTTTATGGTCCTACGATCCTACTACACAAAAATGTGTTGGATCGTATTTTTCATAGGATCATAGAATCATAAAGATTGGTAGTATTATCGTTAACAAGATTTAAGTAAGAACGTAAGGATCGTATTTTACGATTTCGATCTTTCAAAATCGTTAATTAAATTAGAATCTTACGATCTCTATCCTATTTTACGATTCCGATCTTGTAAAGATAAAATTTAAGATTTCGATTTTAACAATCTTGATATTTGGTACTCAAATATGATGATTGTTAAATAATAACAAACAAAAGTTGACTTAATACACACATTGTGATATGTTAACTAGATTAAGGATAATTCAATTTTTCCAAAAGAGGTTTAAACTTTATGCTAATGATCATTTTAAATCATAAGATGTAACAATATGATTACACACTATATTATATTAAAAGTCAAGCTAATGAAATAATGAATCGAACAAGCGTCTAAACGACATACATATACCCACAAAAGAATAAGTCGACCGTGTATTATGGGGTGTTTGGGATTGCTTATTCGTAAGCACTTTTCTACTTAAAAATAAGCAAGTGACTCCATACTTATTTGTTTTTCCTTATCTGCTGTAAAAATAAGTAATAAACATATAAACAGATAAAATAAACAAACCCAAACACTCGCGATATGCTAAAAGGCATACACATACCCACACAAAAATATGTACCTAGATACAAAGTTCGTTTGACTTTGACCCATGCCTAGTAATTTACAAGTCAAATTACCGTGTCTAAGTTTTATATATCTATTAAACAAGTTGTTAAACGTATTGTGTGTAATCATGTATAAATGGATGATACCAAGATGTTTCTAAAATTTAATTCGATGCAAACAATAGACGTCCTATGGAAACTTCCACATGGAGGTGATCTACTTGCTATTCTTATATTAAAAAAAATAATTAAAAAATAAATCCAAAGCGTGTGATATTTCCCATCTTGTTACTATAATAATAAACTAAATAATATTAAATAATAAGTCTTCTCTATACTATATACTATACTCTATATATATTCAACCAACATATTTCCATTCATCACACACTTCATCATATTTCTCAAAACACACATAAACCACAAAGAAAATGGCTTTAAAGATGAACTTTGTTTTTCAAAAAAGTGATTTGATGCTTAAGAAAGAAAGAGGTATGAAAACTACAAGTATAAATTGTAGAGAAAAAGAGTTGCAAATACACAACAAAAAGAATTTATACCAAGTTCTTTCATTAGAATCCGAAAATGTTAGTTTTAATGATCTTAAGAAAGCGTACCGAGCCAAAGCTCTTCAACTCCATCCCGACGTTTATCCTTCTTCCAAAAAGGAGGAATGCACGAAGCAATTTGTGGAGCTACGAGAGGCGTATGAAGTTCTTTCTGATCCTTATTCTAGAAGAATGTACGACTTAAGTTTAGGTGGAAACCATTCTAGCCGTGAAGAAAACGTGCGTTTCTCTACAACAGTGTGGGAAACGCAACTTGAAGGACTGAAGAATCGGTCGGCTAAGAGAAGAAGCATTCAATTCATGTAGAACCGTGTGTTTTCGTTAGGGTGATGGTAACATTGTTTGATTCATTATTGATTATTCGAATTCAAATTCAAATTCTTTGAAATTCTTTTTTATGTGTTTATTCATCATCGCTATTATTGATGACGGATTGATGTAATGTCTTTTGACAAACTTTCACAAATTAATGTGATTCTGGTTGATAAGTAAGAAACTATGTGTTCAACTTCATATGTATAGTAGTCTTTGGCCCTAGTTCGTACTACCAACGCCCTACTTTTATGTTTCCAAAATTAATTAGCAAATAAGTGGGAAATGTTGATTATTAATTTATTTCAATAAGATGTTTTTCATCTAATTTTAACTCAAAAATGTAAAATGTCTTATATTTTTAATCAGCAGTAATTAAAAAGAAATCTAATTTATTAAAATAAATTTTCGGTTTTGTTGATTAGTTGGCCGGTTGAGGCTATTGATCGAGCCACAATTTAAATGGATGCTAGATGAGTTAGATTTACCTCACCTCATGGAAGTGAGGCGGTTGGACGTGAAACCACCTCGGTTGAGGGATTTATAACACTTTTAAGAAATGTATCATGTTGAGATTACTTGCTCCATAACATTTAAACAAATAAATCAATATATATTCTTAAATTCTATTGTATAACCTTAATGTAAATGTATTTAACTCACTCATTTTTACTAAATATGTAAGTAGCTAGCTAGTAACACGATTGAACCACTATCAGAGAGACTTATGAAATACTAAAAGGTTACCTACATAATGCGACGGTAATAGTGAATCGAACGAAAAATATATTAACCGATATTCTTAAATGCGACGGTAATAGTGAATCGAACGAAAAATATATTAACCGATATTCTTATTAGAGAAATATTTTTACTGTCTAAAGATGACAAAACCATATGTTAAGGATATGTTTGTCTTACAAAAATTACAATATGAAAAGTACTACTTTATCATGTAGAATAGTTTGAAAAGAACATCTATCGATATTGATTTCTTGTTGCCATTACGTATTTACTAATTATTTATATTATATTGTAACATATTGATACAATTAGAATTCAAAGAAGACAAAAAAAGATGATAAGTAAATCAATCGAAGTTGTCAAGCAAACAAATTTTATATGATGATCATTTACCAGTTTCTTCATCAGTGAGTTTGTATACTCGATTGCGACTATTACAAAGATTCAAAAAAATTTCGTTTTTTTAATATCATCCATAAACAAAATTCTTCTTCGTCGGAGCAATATCATTCCAAACTTTTAGAAGAATTTGAATTTTTGATGGTAATAAGTAACTTTACCTTATAAGTTGGATGTTTTACAATTTCGAATTTAATAATTATCTTGTCAACATGTGAGTCCATATATATTGGTATAATTACAACTAAAAATAAGGATATACCGCATGTTTATAAAAAGGTTATGGGTGAATTTTGTGTGATATGTTATATATAGAGGTAAAATAGGTTAAAATTCAATTAAAACATGAATTGATTTATGTTGTTTAACTTATATGAAAATACGATGGTGAAAATTGATTTCCTATTAAAATTTTAAAACGTATTAGTTATTGTGATTAAATTTAGAATTCACATATATATCAATAAAACATTAATTAAAAATAATAGAAATCACGCATGTTACAAACATGTAATTTACAAAGCAATTGATACATCAGTAAAATCGGTAAAAATAATAAAAATCATTCAGGGTAGCAAGAATTTAAGTTACAAAGCATTTATGTGGAAACATTTTTCAGGGTCATTTAAGAGTACTATTTTAAATTATTAATTTGTTGTTTTTATTAATTTTAAATCATTTAAGAGTAGTATTTTAAAAATCATTTGTTGTTTCTTTTTTAAGGAGAGTATAGATAAAGAACTGAAGGACAAAATGCTTTGATTTAGATAAGTAAACATTTTGATCCAACAACTTACACAAATATTTGTTTCTATATATGGTTGTAAGTGATTTCAATAACTATTAATAGGGTATTTTGGTCACGCTTTCTCTTAAAAAGTGAAGTTCAATTACTTTTATCTGAGATTACCTTTAGTCTCGAATTCTAAATTGCTTAACTAGAATGGTGATAATTTGTTTATCATCATGTTTTGTCCATCCGCCACTGATAAATATTTTTTATTGATTATTTTAACTTTAAAAATATGTTGCTCAATCATGTTTTTTCGTTAAAAGGTAATATTATCAATAACCACTAATTTAGTGGTGTATATATATGGGCAAACTTTAACGTTGTATAAACCACCACCTTAAGTAAAAACATCGTTTACTTAATTCTTACATTTTTCGATTGGGATATAATGTGTTTGTTTGCAAGGAACACATTATTATATTACAATTTTACTCTCTTGACTTTTTAATATGTACATTTTCAGTTCTTAACAACACATAAATTAACAGTACCAATTAGGCCTAAGAAATATACTCATTAAATTAAACATTGTCATTATATATTCTATATTATATATATGTTATATATTATATAAGCATCATTAGAAAAAGAACAGATTAGGTCTAGAAAATAAAGGCTAAAGTTTTTACGTACCAACTGATATCATTTCGTTGCAAAGACCAAGTCTAAAGACTAAAGTATTTAGTAATTTAATTTTTAGGTTATATGTGTCACGTTTGAAAAAAAAAATGAAATATATTACTTTAAGCGCAATTAAATTAACAAAGCAGCAAACAAATTAAACAGTGGCACATACCTACTATCAGATGAGACAAATTCAATCTTTTGGAAATTTGGTCAGCAAATTTAGTGTGGGGATTATTTAAAGTTTAAACCCAAACGAATCAATCGATAGATCGTCTCTGACTCATTGTAAACAATTTTGGCCCTAGCTACTACTATCATACGTTGAACCATTCAAAAGATATAGTTTAAGGCGGCTAACTTTTATTTAAAGCGAATTGGACCTAATTTGCTAATCAAAGTAAACCATGCGTAACCCTTAAGATTATTCAACCGACCAGAGAGAAATAGTATATTATTGTGTTTGAAATGTGATTCGGATGTGAGGATAATCTTGAATAATTTATAAATCTCGTTACGAGTGAAGATGAAAAACAGCGAACAGTGAAAACCAAACTACTGTGAATGCTATATATATACATGATGTTAAGGCGTTAAGCCAGGAAGATGTATGTAGTATGTGAGCAGCGCACAAGTAGGTATGGACATGTAGGTTCCTACACATGATCGTTCAATTCGAATCCAATTAACAATTCGTGTGGAATCCAAGATTGTAAATTGCATCCGTGAATTAATTGAACAAAGTAACGATATCAAAACACAAGCACGTAAATACAATTGAATTCTATTAATTTGAATCAATAGTTACAGTTAAACGATTTTCCCTCAAAACACAGATTCGCAGAACTCCTACAACGAACACATAACACTCCTATTTATAAACAGATTGGCCAGATTCGCAGAACTCCAACAACGAACACATAACACTCCTATTTATAAACAGATTGGCGACACTATACAGACTCTGCGACACTACAGAGTGTGGCTATAAGCGACACTAGCAAGTGTCGCTGCAGGCGACACTAGCAAGTGTCGCCAACACTTTAAACAAAAACTCTAAGTGTTGAACCTAGCTGACTGACACAAACCTGCACTAACAGGACATATGCATGCTTTATGGCAAGACAAATGCTAGATTTACTTGAAAAGACACGAAAGTAACCCTAAAAAGATTGAAAACACGAATTTGAAAGTAATATTGTTATTGAACGTATTATATGGAGAAAACAAACACTAATATTTATTAAATGTGTCTTGCTGCAGATGTATAACTAACTCTTATTTCCAGAATAGCTAACAATCTAATTTAAATAGGAGAAGATGGTAAAACGGGTCCGACGGGTCGAGTAACAGGCAAAAACCAGTTGACGTTATGTTCTTACTACCATGAATACTTTTTTGTCTTATCTTTTCTAGAAGTTCACAAAACTATCATAATTTTTTATTCAAACTAAAACTAATTAATTAAAATTCTAAAAACGATTAAAATAGAAAAATCACATTTTGAGGAAACGACTCCGGATGGTCAAAATAGCCAATATGTCCGTTTTTCAGTGACGGTGAATCAATTCGACAATTATAACTATAATGATGATGTCACTTTATTTTCAATCCTGCTAGTCATGACTACTCGCGAAGCTTTTCACGTTTAACAAGCTCGAATTTCTTCCTAAACATCTCTGTCATCTTGTTAATCGCGCCCTTGTCACTTAAAAAAACTATAAAATTAAGATGTATGTATGATCCATCATTTAAGGATCGGAATTTTCTAATGTTTTCGGTTTTTATTAATTAATTTGTCATTTAATTTCACTAAAACTTAATAAGGCGACTTAAAAGATACATACACTACAAGAAAATTATCGATATTGACACACCAAACATTAGAATGCGAAAAATTTAATGTCACAACTAATTAAAAAGGTGTACCTAAACGTAAAGTTGAGTCACAAAAGTTTTGAGGAACTCAGGAACATTCCTATCGTTTGAAGATATAGCCCTGGATTTTCTTGAATTTTTTAGTTAAAAACAATCTTAAAACTTGGGTCCCATCATTGTTAACGACAAAAATACATAAGAAGTTAAGAACCAACCAAATTTCCACGTTGAACGACTCTTTCAACCAATCGATTTGACAATGAAGACTTATTTCTCACGGTTTTTCAGCAGACAAGTCACAAGCTTATGAAATTATTATAAATATAAATATATTGAGGAATTTTGTCATATTGGTTTAGGAACTTCCCCTCTAGTCCCCAACGTTTGAGCCAAAATGATTATATAAAGTTTGAAGCGGCGAAGAAACATACAAATATTTGTACAAGTTGACTATAAACTATAAAATAATATTATAATTAATAGCTACATACATTTAATTCAATGACAAATATTGAAATTATATAGACTAGCTTCTATAAACATACCCCTTAGAAAAGACGAGTACAAGTTGCCAATATTAATTCAATGAACGATTAGATAACTGTTGCCCTAAGTAAATGGTTAAGATAATATAAACATGATTCAATTATCAAAATTACTATTACTATTTACTATTTATTTAATATTAATATATTATTATAAATGTGGAATTTGATGTTAGGGTTATGTTAAATATGACAACTTTGAAGTCTGTTAAATGTTGATTTTGTTTACATGATAAGTTTAACCATCGCTTTACTATTGCCTAAAAATCAACGAATTCGTTTTCAAAGTTAAATCAGTTAACGTGTAATAGGTCATAACGAGTTAAATAGGTTGAACGATCTAAAAGGTTATACGCACATTTCAGGTTTCATCCATGTATTCGACCCATTAAGAATGCAAGAGACACTTCACATTTGGCATGTACTTCCACTAGATGAGACAAATCCAACCAATTCAATATATATTCTTATTTTATTATCGAAGAATTGATCGAATCCACGAGATCGTGTTTTGAAAATGTGTATGAGGACATACAAATACGTACAATTAAAACGACATAGTTTGTGTCAACAATATATGTACTTCTATAGTTCTATGAACATGCGGGAGATTTGTCTTTTAATGATATCAATACAGATAATATCAGTGACATCAATGCCGCCCAATTATTAATTAATATCTAGTTAAAACAGATGAACTCTTGATCTGTTTTTAATTATTTCTATGTACTATAAGTGGCTTCATTGGAAGCTAGTAGACCTATGGCTCTAACCCAGTCGAGTTGAGATTCAACTTCGATAGCTCGACGAACTTTTACGGTGAAATTTCGAGGTTGATTCGATAAAATATTTCAGGATCGCTAGCTCTCGGCTCAAAAGGGTCGAACTTTTACATTAAATTAAATTTTAATACCTAATTTTGTTTTATATTTTTTTAAGAAAATAAAAAATCAATACCAAATACCATTTCAAATTTTTATATAAAATATAAATAAAACGTGGAAATTAGGCTAAACATATGTAAAGGAGTCTAAGAACATATAGATATATATATCCAAAAGACAAATACATACATATATTTATATCAAAATATATGTATATTAACTAAGTCTTGAAAAATTCGATAACAACTTGAGTCGAGCTCTTAAAAGCTCGAGCTCGACTCGATATATATTCCGAGCTCTACTTTTAAGCTTTAGATCGGGATCGAACTCAATAAAAGCTTGACTGGATTGAGTTCAAACTCAAGTCGAGTTCAAGTTACTCGATAAAAGCTTGACTAGATTTTTAATTCCCTCACTTTTAGTACATAGCCCACCAGTTTTAATTATCTTGATCACTTGATAATTGAAAATTAACTAACTTGGGTCATCAAAACAGTTTGTTCTATTATATAAGTTGTAGATTCAAATTTTATCATGAGACAATTTGTATATAATTGTATGGTGATTGTACATGTATTAATATGGGTAGAGTAATATGAATAGAGTTAAAAGGAAAATGCCCTATATAAGGAGAAGGAGAAAAATAGATGAGACCAATCACAATCTGCCATGTGTCAACCTCATCGTCTTCACTTTTAACCTCCACTTTCCTCCTATGTTACTTTCAACCCTTCAATTTTCTCCTTCACACTCTCCCATCCCACAACTATTAACTCTCTTTTTTTTTATCAAACTTTAGGCTATAACATCAATTGATATATATTATATCCAAACATCGCGGTAAATGTTAGTTAACATTCATTATGATAAATATTATAAATTAAAAATATTTGTCAAAATGTTATGGTTTAACGTTCATCGTGAAGAATGTTAGTTAACATTCATTATGAAGAATGTTGACAATTTATTAAATAAATATTCATTAACTAGTGTTATGACTTAAAAATAAAATTAATCCGTGAATGTATTCAATATAGCACCGATTTTCATTACTATTTATGGGTGAAAATAATTTTTGTTGACATTTTGATCATAGCTTCCAAAAGCTATTTTAATAATAATCATTGAAAAAGTTTTGAAGAAAAATATGTTTTGAATAGTTAAAAAGTGTTTTTGATTTCTACTTTCCTACGAAATCCACTCTTTTTATTTAAACTCACTTCTATGTAGATATATTATACATGTGAAGCCAGGTATATGTTGTTGCACGTTCTAAAGAAAAAAAAAAGAAACTAAGTTGAGTATTTTGTGAAAAAAAACCAACAATTAAATTGGTTATAAGTTGAAGTTTACAGGAGTATAAATATTAAGGTAGCTAGACTTTTTTTCTTGCTTCTTCTTTTAAAAAGGTGGGATTCAAAGGAGCAGTCTCTTTATTAGGGGTAGAAAAAAATAAGTTTTTGACCAACCAAATTGTGATATATGTCACCCGTGATTCTCACTATCAGGCCATCAGGGACTATTTTGTAATTTCGACAAAGTTATGGATCTGTCCAAAAAATTACACGAAAATTTATCTAATAAAAAAAAATTAAAAAATCAAAGCGTTATTCACAAAAATCAAATTATTACTATTTTTTTGTTGCATCTTATATGTTTGGTACTGTATTTTATGTTTTTTTCTGTTTACAATGCAGTTTTCTTATAAAATGCAGTAGAATGTCTTTTTTTCAACATATGGACGTAAAATACAGCAGCATAATTGCAATTAAATACAATACGTAGTGTAAAATGCAATTAAAATGTTTTATGGGTTTTTTATTTTTCCCTTGTTACAAAGAAGTATTCCTATAAAATGTAGTAGTGTAGTATAAAATGCAATAGACTATTTTGAACGTAAAATGCAGCATGATTCACATTAAATTGCAATTAAAATGTAGTAAAAGAAATGTAAAATGCAGTAGAAGAAATGTAAAATGCTGTGAATTGATAGACGGAGCAGAGATGACGAAGATTACCACAGTTGGTTACGTTCGGTGGACACCGGTTCACCAACGGTGGTTGTTCGCATCTCAAATCTCCGGCCACAAATCCGTCGTCGCTTCTTCACCTCTTTTCTCCGGTCACGACAATGATGATGGTGACGGTGGCGGCGGACGGTGGCGGTGTTCGTGGACAGTGACGATGGTGGTGGACGATGACAGTGGTGGTTTGTGAGTGTTTATATGTGTTAGTGTGTGTAAATTAGAGTATGGGTGCGGGTGTGTGTGTGTGTGTTTTTTTGTGAAGAGAGAGAGAGAGGGTGATCAAGAATATGCTCTAGTTTATCTCTCTTATCTAATTTTATTAATATAAATTGCAAGTTAGTCCCTCCATTCAAAAATAAGTGCAAAATAGACCTCCGTAACATAGTATAATCTGCACTATTGATCTTGAAAAGACGAGATGATCTGCCCCTCTATATCTTCCCAAAGTGTCTGCTCCTGTATCATTTTAAAATAGGTCCAGTTTTATATCAATGATATAAATATAAATAAATTGCATTGACACCAGGGATATATATAGAATGAATGGTAGGGCAGCTGACCCTTCAAAATATTCTAAATTATGAAAGAGAGAGTTTTTAAAGATAATTAGTGATATTTTAATTAACTTTTGCCTTCTCAAAAAACGATAATTAAATGAATGTTTTTCCATTCTCATCCTCATAAACAATATTCTGGCTTCTCTAGCAAAAACATTTCCATATCAAATGACTGCTTCAATGACCTTTAATATGACAAAATTTATTTGACACATAAATCTACCGTTGGAAATTATTAAAAGACCAAGATTTGTCTATTGTTTTAAGAACTTTCCTTCTGCCAAGAGACTTTTTCTTTTCTTTCATTTTTTATAGTTTAAGACCAAGAGATTACATAAGTAGGTATCGCGGTTTTCCACCATAAAATCGATACGTATAGTGACAAATTGAAAAGCTTTAATTTTCTTTTAATTAGTAGAAAAGACGATAGTTGCTAACTGACAATTTTACATTCAATAAACATGTACTCCCCTAGTCCCCCAAATTATCTTTGGTTAATGTCATGTTTGTCCTTGTATTCACGGAAAATTTGACTGAATTGATTTAAGAAATAAATGATTCAGAGTAATAAATGAGTGTAAAATGAAGAGTTCAATGATTTTTAATATTCACTTTTTGCAAGTGGACAATTGTGAAATAGATATAAATAGTACACTAATATAGACATTTATTTTGGAACAAACGGAGTATTTAACATCATATCCCAAACCCACCCAGTGACCATTCCCCACATTTTAATAAGAAATTTGGATTGATTACATGTTTACATAGACGTTTTCAACTGATTAATTTGTCATTTAAGTCAAACTATTAGTAGTATGAAAAATTAGAAGGATAACGCTTTTTTCTATCTATAATTTACCAATTTTAACGATTACAAACTTATCTCTTTCACGAAACATAATATTAAATTATTTTATTTCACAAAGTAAACTAAAATAATCTTTTTAAACTATTAATTATTCATAATTATAAAATTAACTCACTTATTCACATCTACAAGCAACTTTTTTCCTTTATATAGACTCATCTCATGAAACCAACCATCCTTCACAAGTTCACATCTACACTGCTACACAATTAAAGTTGACCATTAACTAGATCTTTTCTTTCACTATTTCTCTTCGAAAATGAATATTGTGTTACAGAAAAAGGATTTCACTTTCAACAAAGAAAGAAACAATACCAACATTAAAAACAAAAGTATAACATGCAGGACACAGGAGTTACACATGCAAAAGAAGAATTTGTACCAAGTTCTTTCCTTAGAGTCCCATAATGTTAGTTTCCAAGAGCTCAAGAAGGCGTATCGTGTTAAGGCTCTACAACTCCATCCTGATGTCTGTCCACCTTCCATTAGAGACGAATGCACCAAGCAATTCGTGGAGTTACAAAAGGCGTATGAGGTTCTTTCTGATCCAAATTCGCGAAGAATGTATGATAATGAGTTGCTTTTTGGTGAATCTTTTAACTATGGTTTGGACCGCCATTATGTTTATGAACAAAAGGGGAATTCTTCAATAAAGGTTTGGGAAATGCAACTTGTTGGACTCAAAAAACGATCTGAAGATCGTATGGAGATGAGGATGAATCATGAATGTATGTACTATGTAGGATAACATTTTTTATTTTATTTTACATGTTGATAAATGATAATGTCATCTTGTTGATCAATAATTTAATATGAAACTTTCATTTTAGGTGTAGATTATTCTCATGAAGATCACCTTCTATTTTTAACGAAAATGGTCAGAATTATACCTATACTCCGTAACATATACTTGTATTTGTTCTTTCTTCTATAGCCATTTAAACAACTTTGCGATACATCTTCCACCTGATTTGTGTGGTGGTGGTTGATAATTGTAAATAACGAAGTATTTTTCATCCGCACATTGCGACGGATGTAAAATATGTATAATTTTAGATGTACGAATTTAATTATTCTTTAGGTTGTTTGGTTATTTTATGTAACTTCAAATATAGAACAACTTCATTTTCTAGATAGTGTAATAGGGATAGTTTATCGAAGTAGTTTTGGATTTTCTCAAATCATTGAAATTAAATTGTTCTTTTTGTTAAAAGTTCTGTATCCAATTACATAGCAAATTTGAATTTGTATCATACTTTTAATCGATTTTCCCCCTTCTTCGATCTAAAATTAATTTAACTGATTAGGTTGCTTTAATAGACTTAAATGAAATACATTCTACATATTGTAATTATGAAGCTTTAAGAACTCAATTTCAAAAATATACGAACTCTATATTTGGGTTAAAATAATAAGCATTATCTATATTATTATCATCAATTTAGTGCTTTTAACATACCTTATAACCATAAATTTCATATTGAACTTTTATTTTACATTATTTTAACACTTATAGTTGATTTGTTTAATAAAAAGCCACTCATTTAAATGGGACTATAATTTTTGGATGAATAAATTAATAGTTAAGTGTCAAGATGTATATAATCGAACGTATTAATAAATAAAGCTGAAATACATTTACTTTTTTTCCTTTATCGGCGTATATTTACGATAATGACTCATTAATTCAAGATGTGACACCCTAATAATTTGTCATAATTGATGTTATATATGTCCTCCAAATAGAAAATAAATACTTGTTATTATGGTTATAAGATACGTATTATTCATTTAAGTATAATTAAAAGGAATTGTCGGTTTTAGCATTTTAAACTAAAACACATAACATTTTTTTATTTTTTATTTGTGTAGAAACATCATGAGCTTAATACATATACATATAATAATAAATTACAAATATATATATATATATATATATATATATATATATATATATAGGGTAGAGTTCCAATGAGAACACCTTAAAAATAAGAACGGCTAAGAACACCTCATATGTATATTCGATTATTGACTTATACTCTATGAAAATAAATTACATAATGATAAAATATATGCATTTCTTAGATTGTTCTTTGATATTAAAGTTAGGTTGAGTAAATAAGTGATATAATTACAATTTAGTATGAAACAAAAATTAAAAATGATTATACATGAGATATCTATTTTATAATAGAAAATAATATAAATACTACTAATGAATTTGCAATAGTATATTGAGTTTGAATAGGTTAAGAATACTTAAAATCACATTTTGTGATTGTATGTGCTTGTGTCGTCCAAATAGAAAATAAATACTTGTTATTATGGTCATAAGATATGTATTATTCATTTAAGTGTAATTAAAAGAAATTGTCAGTTTTAACATTTTAAACTAAAAAACATAACTTTTTTTCATTTTTTCTTTGTGTAAGAAACATCGTGAGCTTAATACATATACATATAATCATACTTTACACACACACACACACACACATATATATATATATATATATATATATATATATATATATATATATATATATATATATAAATGGGTATTTGGGCAACCCACTGGACCCCCTCCATATTTCAATAGAGCACGACCGAACCCCCCTCACAAGGTCCAAAATCGCCGGGCAAATCACCTCCATCACATATACCACAACGTCCGAGCCGGAGCTCGCGCGGATTAAACCTTAACATTGTGGCCATGCACTTCATTGGTGGTGGCCATGCACTTCATGGCGAAAGTCATGGGTTGCCCTTATCGCTAGTCTATTTAGTCATTGGTATATATATATATGTATACATATATATATGTATACATATATATATATATGTATATATAGGAGTGCGATAAATGGAGAAGGCTTTTTAGGGAGAGAAGAGGGAGAATGATATTTTGTTATTACGATAAAGTGTTTTTATTTTAAGATTCAATTTTTTATTACAACAAATTTTTGAATCATAGCAACGAAAGAATAAATCTTATTAATAAAATAATGAACCAAAACAATAAAATGTATAATTATATTAATAAAAATTTAAATCATATTAATAAAGTATTGAATTATAGTAACAAAAAAATTTTCTCCCTCTTCTCTTCCTAAATTTCCTTCTTTTTTGATCATGTTACTATATATATATATATATATTGACTTATATACCCTACGAAAATACATTACATAATAATAAGATATATGTATTTCTTAGATTGTTCTTTGATATTAAAGTTAAGTTGAATAAATAAGTGATATAATTACAATTTAGTATGAAACAAAAATTAAAAATGCTTATACATGAGATATCTATTTTATATAATAGAAAATAATATAAATACTATTAATGAGTTTACAATAGTATATTGAGTTTGAATAAATTAAGAGTAGTTAAAATCACATTTGATGATTGTATGTGCTTAAATTTGATATTAAAGTTAGGTTGAATAAATAAGTGATATAATTACATTACAATTTAGTATGAAACAAAAATTAAAAATGCTTATACATACATGAGATAGATATATATGTAAAAGTAACAGAATTGATTTACCGGTTAAAAATAACAGCCAACTAATTTTTGAACTGCACGTAAATGCACAAATTTCAAAAAATGACTATTCAAATAATTTTTGAAACTTAGATGACCGGTGAAACATTTGTCAAATCACATGGACAATTTAAATAATATATTCATTATATACTTTAACTTCCTAATTAAAAGTCCCATCAGAACATCGTCATAAATCCGTTGAAAAGTCAGCAAAAATTAGATAATCTTTACGGCTTATATTTTCTCCTAAATTATCTTCCGTATCAAAAGCAAAAGGTTCAATCATATGTAAAATGATTTTTTTCAGTCTGAAAATGTAAATAACCAAAAAAAAAAGAAAAAGAAAGAAGATTTTTGCGAAGACTATAAAACATGTAAAAGGCTGGTGGCGCGGTTTTTCAAAAGATAGTTGACAAGTATACCGACAAAAAAGGTACTCTCATTGATGTACATACTACTTACTAAAATGACAAACACTAATTGCTGATTTTATATTCAACGGATTTGGTTTGAATTGATCTTGTCTATGTTTACTTTATAGGGAGATCGAGAATGTGTCATTTAAGTCCACCACCTATATACATACAAAATTTAAATTTATTGTATATATTGTTGTAGGATAGAATAATTAATTGGTTCTATAGATCAAGTTAAGAGAAATGATATAGTCATAAAAGATTACAAACTTTTATAAGCACAATTGGCACACTTCACCTGCCATATAATTTTACACGTTTTTGTTTATATAGTTTGTGAATGTATGATGTGTTTTTAAGTTTGAAGGAAATGAAAGTAAGGAAGTGGTTCCTTCCTCCTCGTCTTAAAAATGGGAGGAAAGTTTTTAAGAAAAATGAATTGAAGCTCCCCCTCCTATTCCTTCCTCTTCTTTTCCTTTCCTTCCATATAAAATTTAAGAAAATAATTTCCTTTTTAAATCTCCGATCTTTCTTTCCTTTCCACCCTTTAATCAACTCAATAACACAGTGTTATAGATGGGCTGGTTGCATAATAGGATCACCTTATGAATCGTTTATTGCTTATGAGTCTTTTATCACTAGATTACCAAGCTAGTTAGCTCATTTTGACAAAAAGGACTAATTACTAAACTAGCCCCGTATTCGATGAGGTGGCTTAATGTGTCATCTATTTTACTTGCCATACTGTTCCAGTTCCATTAATAACCAGGTCCAGAAAATATCGCGTATATAATTACATAATGGGCTTTTTAGCTGGAATTATTATGGGCTTAATGTTTAATGACTTCAATTATTGGGTTTGAGCCTGTGTCCAATTCTCTTATAATATCCCTTCTAATTGGATCATATATCATTTTTCTTCTACTGCTAGATCCATTTTATTAGATCCATTTTAAAATAAATGTCCATATTATTATTAGTATCTTAAATTATATATAGGAAACCCATTGATGATGTCATCAATTAAGAATTTTCAATTAGTCAATTAGGTCCTCCAATTTTACAAAATTTTATAAATAAAACCCCTTAAATTTTTAATTTTAATTTAAATAACAATAATTGTTATTATTATATTGGAGTGAGGTTTAAACGAGTACATCAATTTTCTGTAAGAATGGAGGAACCAATAAGAACGTGTCACGTGTCACAAAACTCATTTTCTCTCACGTTTTTAATAATTAAATATCTCTCAAACGGTAAGTTGAAAAATCATAAGAATTGCACCATAAAAATCAGCGTTTTTTTCTCTTCGATTAGAGATCTTACAAAGTATACTTTCGACAAAAAAAATTTCGTTTTCGTTGAGTTTTGTAAACAACTATCACATGTGTTACCAACGAGTACCACATATGTTACTAATATTGTACAATCATTAAAAAAAATCACCGAAAGCCATTCTTGAGATGTCTAATCGAAGAGGAAAACATGTTGATTTTTATGGTGCAATTTTTATAATTTTTCAAAGAGCAATTCTTGAGATATTTAATTTTTAAAAACGTGGAAAAGTGGATTTTTGTGACACGTGGCGCATTCCTGTTAGTTCTCGCATTCTTACAAAAATTAACATTCTCATTTGAATCTCACTCTATTATATTAAATAAATTAAAACGAATAAAAAGTAAAAAACAAAGAAAAACAAAAAGTGGTTGATAGAAATTAACAATCATACTAAATTAACGTTTTGAATTATTTTATTTTTTCTTTTAGTTACTAAATAATAATATTTAAATATTACTTTCCCATATAATTTTAAAAACGTCGTTTGCTACTTACAATTCGAATATAATCACAATTCGAAAGAAAATAACATTAAATAAATTAAACTACAACTACGAAATTTAATTTATGAAAACTTATGTAACTAAAAATGTTCTAATTTATCACATTCATACAAGGATTATGCCAATTTTTATGAAAAAAAATACAAATCCATCGGGCCGTGTGTATACACGGGTTTTAGGACTAGTTTATATATATTACAAAATAATTATTCACTTGCAAAAAATAACTATTAAAAATCATTAAACTTCCAATTTTACCATCATTTATTAATTTCGATCATTTATTTTTTAAATAAATTCATTCAAAATTACCTTAAATATAAGTGCAAAACTGACTTTTATTCCTCTTAACTTAATTTATACAAAAATTGGTGGGACGAAGGAAGTAAAAATATAAGACAAATGCCTAAGAATCGTTTAAGCTATTGTGATTCATACGCTGAGCATTTAAAGTAGCCCATTCAATAACTTTCCCTTAATATTCTCATGTTACAACAACGGTCGTATAGTATATGATTATTAATAATTTATTTAGGAGAAACCAAGACGCTTTTGATATCAACTGGACGACTTTATCAATTACTTTAACTTTTAGTAGAGTCGAGAGTCTATTGAATTTACTAGGAAGATACCACCCACTTTTCTTCCAAATTAAAAAGATTCCAAATTTTGAGCTAAACCAAATTCATTTTAGCTCTCAATCTTCTTCAACCTGAATATACTTTTGATTTCATGTGTAAAAAAAACTCAATTTGATTATAATGGCAGATGCTGCTGTTGAATTCCTACTTGGTAATTTGAAACAATTGTTAGTCTACAACGCGAATTTGATCTCGAGCGTCAAAGACCAAGTGGACTCTTTGTGCAACGACCTCCGTTTGCTCGCAGCTTTTGTCAAAGAAACGACAGAGAGTCGTAGCAAGCATGCTGTGGTCAAAGAACTCGTGAGACGAATCAGAATTGAAGTCTATAAAGCTGAAGACATTGTTGATATGTATGTCTTCTACTCATCCATACAGAAATCACGGACCAAATTCGAGAAAGCTCTCCACATTGCTGAGTATCCCATGAAACTACGAGTGGTTGGAAAAGAAATAGAGGATATACGAGGACGTGTGAAGGAGATTTACGATAACAAGTTGTTTGCAAGTGAAGTTTTTAACAAGATCGAAACTTTTACTAGGTGTCCTCCATCTGTTGAGGAGGATAACGTGGTTGGTTTTGATAAAGAAGCTGAAAAGGTGATCGGCTGGCTAAAAGCGGAAACAGAGGATTTGGAGGTGATCTCCGTGGTGGGTATGGGCGGACTAGGTAAGACCACTCTTGTCAAGAAAGTTTATAATGATTCAGAAATTCAATATGAGTTTTGTATTCGTTCTTGGGTTTATGTTTCGCAAGTTTATAGTCGGCGGGAAGTTTTTCTTAAGATTTTATATGATGTTACTCGAGAAAACAAAGATACATCTCACTGGAGTGTTGATACTATTGCGGATGAACTTCACAGGCAGTTAGAAGATGGGAGGTACTTAATTGTGTTGGATGATATTTGGACTAAGAAAACATGGGATGATTTAAAAATGGTGTTTCCTAATAGTAAAAATGGGAGTAGAATCGTCGTAACTAGTCGAAACAAAGATGTGGCTATACATGCTAATATGAATTTAACTCCTTATCAGCTTCGGTTTCTTACTGATGATGAAAGTTGGGAGCTTTTAGAGAAGAAAGTCTTCCCCAAAGGAGTTCGTTGCTCGAAAGAATTGGAAACTTTAGGAAAGCAAATTGCAAAAAAATGTTATGGTTTACCTCTTGCACTTGTTGTGATAGCAGGGATTCTAAAAAAGAAAGATAAAACGCGTAGTTGGTGGGAAAGAGTAGCGGAAAAGGTAAATACTTATGTAGCTATGGAGCCAGAACAATGTATGGATGTATTAGCTTTAAGTTATAACCATTTACCTTACGATTTGAAAGCTTGTTTTCTTTATTTTGGTGTTTTCCCTGAAGATTTTGAGATACCTGTGTGGAAATTGATCCATATTTGGGTTGCCGAGGGGTTTATTCAGAGAATTGGAGATGCTAACCCGGAAGAAATGGCTGAGGAGAACTTGCAGGATCTTGTGGACAGGAACCTAGTGTTGGTTGAAAAGAGAAGGGCTAATGGCGGGATGAAAACATGCCGAATTCATGATATGTTGCATGATATGTGTGTTAAACAAGCTGAAGAAGAGAATTTCTTTAAAGAAATTAAAGGTTTGGAACAATTTGTTTATAAATCTATTGACCCAAATGTTTTTCGTCGTGTTTCTGTCCATTCTCGAGTTTTAGATTATATTTCTACAAAGCCCGATTCTTCACATATCCGGTCTTTCTTATGTTATGGAAAGGATGAAACACTCTTACGACCCGATCTCATGACATATTTTCCTGGGTCGTTTAGTTTGCTTAGAGTTTTAGATATTCGGCCCATTAGTTTCCCTCGTTTCCCAAGCATCCAACTTATTCATTTAAGGTACATTGCCTTGTTAGGGACTTTTAAGGTTTTTCCGGCAGCTATTTCAAATCTTTGGAACTTACAAACGCTTATTGTTGAAACAAATTTTCGTAACATTGATGTTCAAGCGGATCTATGGAAGTTGTTACAGTTGAGGCATGTTTATACTAGCGCTGCTAGTGATTTACCGACCCCATCTTCCAAGTCACGAAAGGGTAAAGATCCTTTGGTTAATGAAAACCTTAGAACCATGTCTAAAGTGTCACCAAACAGTTGTACTGATGTGATCTTGGCTCGAACTCCAAATCTACAAAAACTAGGCGTTCGTGGGAATTTGATTTTACTTTTGGAAGAGAAAAAGGGTACATGTAAATTCGATAACATTGCAACATTAAGTCATCTTGAGAAGTTGAAATTGTTGAACGACACATACCCGATTTCACCATTAGATGGTAAGTTGCGTGGTCTTCCTGAATGGTATAAGTTCCCACCAAAACTAAAGAAACTTACTTTATGTGACACAATGCTCGATTGGGAAGACATGTCGGTTCTTGGGAAACTTCCTGGTCTCGAAGTTTTGAAACTAGGAGACAATGCGTTTGTGGGTAAGCGTTGGGTGACACCTGATGGTGGTTTTGTTCAATTAAGAGTTCTTCAAATTGGGAAAACGGATTTGGTGCATTGGGAGACTGCAGGTCCTCAGTTTCCTCAACTTCAAAGGGTTAGTTTAAAGCATTGTGAACACCTAGTCGAGTTGCCTTCTGGTTTAGGGGATGTAGCAACACTTGAGATTATGGAGTTGTTTTGGACTTCTCGTTCAGCCGTATCTTCTGCTCGTTTGATTCAGGCGAAATTCAAGCTTTTTGTCTTCCCTCCGGATCACGACAATCAAACTTGAGCTCTGATAAATGTTATTGAGATTCTGTTTGTTTCTTGATTCTTGAATTACTGTATTTCACAATTGTTGTTGTTGTCATTGAGCTTTGTATAACTAGAGTTTAATTTGCCTGTAAATGCGCAGGGTGAAAATATGCTGTCTTGGTTTTAAAGTCAATCACATTATTCATGTGTATGTATTGTAAAATATTGTAATCTAGTTTTTCAAAACCTTACACAACTTACTCACTCTTATTTTGAAAAAAAAAAGATGAAGTTTTTTAGTCTTTACTAATTATATAAAATTTTATTACGTTAATATGAAAAGGATTTGAAATTAAATAAGGTGTTCAGTGTTTTCTTTTTATAGAGCACAATTTAAAATTTTATGAACTTCTACTATATTGAGTAAAAAACTTTCAACAAAAAGAAGCTAAAATTCTAGTTATTACATTAATTACTGTGAGCATCAAAAAAATGTTAACTAAATGTTTATAAAAAATAAGTGATGATTCGTACACAATCAACTACATCACTAATTGTGCTTTATTGTGTTATACATTATAACTATAAATCAAAGATAGTGGTATTCGGAGAAATTTTAATGGTGTACTAATCATTACGATAACTAAAACTATTCAAATAAACTTCTTTATCTTATACGATATATAAAGAGGGGATATTAGAGCACACAGAGTGGAGGCTAGCATGTGTCGCCGTTCACTGACTTGAACGTCAGGATCCGGCGTTCACCATATCCGGCTGGCGTTCAATCCCGGCATTCAAGGTCAACATTCGGCCTTGATGTTGAATGCAACGACTTTTTTTCTTTTTTCTTTTTTCTTTTTTTTAAATGTTTTCAACGGATAGTTTTGAAATAAAAATAAATTTAAAAGAATAGCCATTTTATAGCTTTTTTTTTTACCTTTTTAAAAACAATTACGTTTACAGTATAAATACAACCATTTACCTATTTCAATTTAAGCACCTAAAAACTCAATTACTTCCAATATTTCAGTACAATTCAACAAGCAATGTCGCAAAACAACGATCAATCACCATACCACCTACACTCACAATTGAGTCTATTTCCACCTTCGTACAACCCCACAACACCAACGTCGTCAAAAGCTCAAATGCCGGGGATTTGGTCAAACCTACCAAATACCTCAAACTCAAGTTCCATTAATCAAATTTCCACAAACACAATAATATCCCAAAATGACACCCGAACAAAACCACGAAAGCTATGGAAGCAAACACAAGCCCCACCATCGGAACAATCGTCCGAAGGCGAGACACCTACGTCGTCTCAAAAAAAAAGCCACCGCTAAATTCAAATCCACTCCACCCGTGGAGCCCAAAAAGAAAAAAGTAATTGCGGTCAGCAACAATAATTGGAAGAGTAACGAAGAATTACTTTTGGCAAAATGTTAGATTTGTTGGATATAGTGTCCAAGTTCATAACTAATTGGTAAGTATATCATTAAAAGTAGAGTCCTTTTTGGGTCGCCTTCAACGAATAAATAAAGAGAAATAAATGAGAGATAATATTAATTGAAATTAATATTATGGTTAATTATTTGGTTTATTAATTATCATAGTTGAAGAATTAATTAGAAACTAAAAGAAATTAAAGGAAAATTCTGGAAGCCAAATCCAACCGCCGGTTGTAAAGTTCAACCGGCGGCTAGAGTCCAAAATGTGAGGTAGTGGAGCACGTGGGTCGTGGCTCGGGTACTTGGGCAGAAAGCAAGCCCAACCGGCTGCTGGATAATCCAATCGGCGGTTGGAAGCCCGAATCAGGCTGTCCCACATCGAATTCTAGAAGAAACCCTAGCTTCCCTCTCCCTATATAAATAGAGGGCATGCCATGGCTTCAAGGTACACAATTCTCTCTTCTCATTCCTACTCCTTATAAGAGTTTACTCAATTAGATTCAGGACCTTAGGAGTTGGAATTTTCTCTTTGGTTCGTCGGTGTGAACCATTAGATGTGCTCTGGTTTGAGTACTGGCCTCCAAGTCAAGGTGGTCTGCGTGTGAGAAATCCGATTTTCTCAAAGGTTAGTATTTCTTATTTATCTATTTATTTTGTTATGTAGCTTATTATTATTAAGTTAAGATCCTTTAGGGTTTAGTTTCCTTCATACCCTAGATTAATTGTTATTTTCGCATTATATGTTAATCTAGTAAGGGAATAGAAAACCCATCAGGATTTGTATATCCGAATGCCCGAACCGAGGCAATTACCAAGCTTCCGATTCTTTTTGGTATTTGGTGTTGAACGAGTACAATAAGTGTGTGGACGTGGAAAATGATTTCCACCAAAATAAAGATGTGTTGTCATCAAAAAGGAACTATTTGAACCAAAGGTTTTGGGAAAGGGGGTCGTCATAAACATAGTGGTAAATCCATTGAAAATTTTAGGTTGCGGGTCTTGAATCAATACAAGTTTGAGGTTTAAACGAATTTTTTCATGAAAAAGCTTGGGATTTTTTGAGTGATAAACTAACGTGGTTGGTTCCGAGACAATTATAGTCGGAAGGTGAAACAAACGGAGAAAAACGGTGGATTTAGACGACATAGACGTTGAGTTGGAGGATGACGAGGAGGAAGAAAACAATGAAAACTCAAACGCCGCCCTATTCGGTGATGATGTGAACCCACGGCCACCGGAAAAATCAAGACGTCCAAAGAGAAAAAAAACGTCATCCGGTTATGCCGCTTCGTCCATCCTTCTTTTGATGACCCAATCACCTCAAACTTTGACGAAATCACTGCTACTAAAATGAGTGTATATTATACGCGAGACATAGCTGGAGGCATGAAGATATTGAAGATGACTACGGAAGGCTTTTCGGAAGATGACGAGTGTTTCTCGTTATGCAAAAAGAGAAGATTCAGACCAAGTTTGGTTGATTTAGATCGGGCTCGGGATCGGGATCGAGAGCGGGAGATGTTTAAGCCTTGTTTTTTAGTTGCTGTCTTTTAATTATTGTATTTTTATTATTGTCTTTTAATTATGTATTTTGACAGGATCGATTGAACCTTTCGGGTCAATAATTATAGCGATTGAATATTTATAGAAATACCGCGGAATAGTAATCTATAATTAAGAAGTAAAATTAACTCTGATTCAAGCACCAATTAATAATAAGTAAAAGCGAAGGAATTATCAAAAAGCTTCAATATTATTTCCTTGAATAATACGAATACACTTAAGTATCAGGGTTACAATTTAACCTTGAAGCTTACAAATGACAATTATACAGGCTAGATATTGAGATGCTAAGATTCTGCTATATATTCTATTGAAGGTAAGGAGCTCTATTTATAGAATTATAGAGCTCCAATTACACGCTACAGTAATTAATGCAAAGAACCTTTCTATCTAATCCTCCTATCGTCTTGAGCCATGCTCTGTTTTACTGAGCGCTTTTGCTTTTGCAGAGAAGACTTTTGATTGGCCCACTTGGTTAAAAAGATGCTCTAATCATAAACAGTATAAACTACACGGGCAATATAAACTTCTGAAGAACAGTAGAAACTTCCGAGAACAGTATAAACTCAACCAGTAGTAAGTTATAAACAGTATTAACTTTGTACTGGCAGTAGAAACTTCACCCGGCAGCACTAACTTTGTTCTAACAGTACTAACTCAATCTTTTCTACCAGTAGTAACTGTTTCTACTGGTAGTGTAAAACCTGGTAGCAGTAGTAACTTTTGAACCAACAGTAGAAACTCCTCTTCACCAGTAGTAACTAGCAGTTGTAGTCTAACCAGCAGTGTTAATCTTTGATCAAGTTCTCTAGCCATCTTTAGACCCAACATATTTGTAGGACTTTTTAAAATTTATGAAAGTAATTTTTTATTTAATATGTTATTTTTTTATTTAATAGTTATTTGAATATTTGCATTTAAAAAACAAATATATAAATAAACTGAACATTTAAACTCAGTGTTCTCCAATTCTTTTAATTTCAGCTTCAATGGTCTTTTCGGTGTTAAACTGAACACTGATCTGAATACTGAACATCCAGGCAATCACTCCTCGTGCTCTTAGAAAATCATCATGTGTATGCTAAATACATTTCTTTTTCCTTTTTTCACTATTTTTTTCGTTGGACTCTGATAAGTGTATATTTGTATACATTTTTAGATAGTAAAAGAAGATAACTTTGTAGAAAATTTCATGTGAATTTATATTTAAAATGTTCATATTTGTTATTTGTTATTTATATAACATAATTCTGGAAAAAAAAGTTTGAGGACTAAAGTGTAAATATAGAATATTCGAAAGAAAGACTTGCCGAGTAAGGGGAGTTAGACGTGCCGAGCTTCAATGTAGATATTTTGTTAATTAAAGTTATCTCAATATTTAAAATGAGAGACTCTATCTCGCATTTATCTCAACAAAATATTATCTGTAAAAAAAAAGATAAAAGCTAAAGTAAAGAAGTCCAAAAAAGTATTCTTGAATACAATACCAAACGAAGACCAAATTCATAGCTAGAATTGGGATTGCATCCAGATCTACTGATTTTAATTGTGCATTTATTGGTGATTGGATACTAATATGTCAGAGTTTAATTTATTTACTTTAAAAATATACTTTTAACTGCATATAATGTATTGATATTTGGATTCCATGATATCTGTGGATCAATTTTCTTGTTTAATATATCGTGATAAATACACCTAGTTATTAATTAATTGTTTCATGATATAAATTGATTATATATAGATACCTTGTTTGTATTAGTATGTTTTGTTGGTTGTGTTATTTTTTATGTTACCGCTTTATTTACTTATATAATTGAATTTATGTCTATTCCTGCTACTCTTGTACCTTTGTAATCATTGGAAAACGATCTTGATAAATATTAATCTTATAATTATAATTAGATTTTTCGTTTACAGATAACATACTAGTCTCCCTATATATAAATAGGTACAGACAAGCCACGTCAACCTCACTTTTCGGAGTCTTCTACAGTTCTATGTTGTTTTCTCATCTATAATTTTTGGAGTTTCTCAATGCATTGCGAAATTTCTAAAAAAAAATATGAAAACAAAATCTAATTAATCAGTTGAGGCTTTCTATAGAATTTAGATATAGGTAATACTAGAAATCAAGGGAGTCTAACTATTGCAGATTTAATGCTTGCCAAACAAGTAACTAAATCAAATATGTAAATGTGCCGAACTACTGGAGAGCTATTCGAGCTCGACTCGTTAAAAGCTCGATTCAAATCGAGCTTAAATGAGATCGAGCCCGAACTTGAACATATTTTGAAATTCGTTTATTAAATGAGCTCGTGCTCAAGCTTGTTATATCGAGCTCGGATAAACCCGTAAGCCTAAATGAGTCTTTCAATTATATATATTAAAAAAAATCATTTAATAATATAATATATTATGTAATTACATAATAATAACTATTTTATATGTAATATTTAAGATAATAATAGTAAATCTTAATATAGGTGGTTAAAAATCACACAAAAACTAAATAAATATTATATATAAATTAAATAATAATGATAAAATAAATAGCAATTATAAATAAATGATTCGAGCCCAAACCAAACTCGAGCTTGTATAATATTAAACGAGTAATTGAGCTCGAGCTTTATATACGAGTTTCGAAACGAGCATAGCTCGAGCTCAAGTTCTTTGACTTTTAAACGAGTCGAACTCGAGTCTAACCGAATACGGACTCCGCTCGTTTACACCCTATTATAAATAAGTAGGTGTGCTTACACGTATTTAAATAACACCTTCTACAAATTAAATATTCAAATAAAGGATTACTATGTTTGAATTATATTTGTGTATTGATTTTCGGGTTGATATGATTTCGTTCAAGACTTAAACATTATGAATTTTTATAATATATTTTTTAAGATATTTGTATTTGTCTATAAGTTAGCGTATGTTTTCGGATAATATGATTTAACATGTTACTCCAAATTTTAATTGTAATATATACTAATTTAAGTTCTAACTAAAAATTCTAATTACTTAATTATCTTCTAATAATTATATAATTAAATTAAATTAAATTAAGTTGCCACATAACTACATAAGCTCAATGTCACATGCAAAATTGGTGCTTCAAGTTATATATTCGATCGTTCAATGAAAATTATGGTGCTTGGAGTTATATTCGTCTAATATATATTTATATATTTAGATTTAGATTTAGATTAAGATTAAGATTAGATAAAGGCAATTAGTGCAAATCTAGTATTTTTAATCCTTGCCGAACAAGTAACTAAATCAGGCAGTAACCCTCACCTATAAATAAATAGTTCGCTTACACTTTCACATAATACAATACTATCATTTATTCAAATTAAGATTTAGTTTTCTTTGCGTACGACAAGAAGTTTTAAGTTTACATGGCTACATCGATGTGTTCATCATCATGTGGATTTATACTCCCAAAATGTCAAGAACATGTGATCGTTAACGGACAACAACATGTAGGTGGTGATGTGGTTATTGATCAATCTTCAACTCATGCAACAACAAACCAAAAGAATCAAGATATCATCTCCGTGTCGTTTGACAAAAAAGAAGAAACGTTTTGTGCTATTTGTGTAGAAGAATTTAAAGACGGTGATAAGTGCGAGATGGTGGACTGCGGACATGCATATCATGAAGAGTGCATCGAGCAATGGTTGCAGAATAATAACGTTTGTCCACTTTGTAGGGAGATTATTGTTTGATTATGGTTCATGTAATTTCCTTGTTAAGTCTCTTTTGTTAATGACGACTTATTATTGTTTGGATTTTGTAACTTTTAGCGTATTGCTAGCTTTTTAATATATACAAATCGGTGCATTAGCAGTGCTTTAACTTTTTGATCAATTCCATGGTTGTATTATTTCGTTTTGAGTTATATTCTATAACCAGAATACTTATGCATGTTTTGATGTGGAACACTATTGCTCAAATAATAGGAAACTTATCTAGCAAGTAATTAGATAACTTGACTAACAAGGAACGATATTCCTATCTCTAAGTATTTGAGTCGTTTTGAGTTATATTCTTCTCATTGTCGTTTCCTCTGTACAAAAAAATACCATATCTTAATTTTAACTTAATTTTAAATTCGAATATATACAAATATATATGAAAACTTTAGATTTAGATAAATACGGAGTATATCTTTATCTAAAAGTTATCTACGGAGTAATTTTGATTTTTAACATATTATTTTATTTTAATGTTTTAGCTTTTTTTAATCATGGTTCTTGATGTTATCATATCATAAATTTTAGCTAATTGAACACAATCAAACGTTTTTATTGGTCAATTGAGTTCTTAATGACATCTTCGATTCTTATATTATATTTAAAATTTAAGATTATATTGTATTGGACTAGAATTAATATTATTAATTATTAGGACTGATATTATAAGTTATAAAAATAGTTTATCTATGAATATTAGTAGGTATAACATCGGTTTTGATTAATATTTCTTGTAAAAAATTTATTTTTTTACGTTTGACTATCATTTATCGCGAATGAATGGTTAACTTCCCTACTTCCCTCAAAAAATTGCTTCCCTCTTGATCCCTTAGAGGAGAAGGTTCAAATGAGAACCAACTAAAAGTTAAGAACTTACAAGAACTATTAGTTTACGTATTTGTTCACATGTGATTAACTTCACTTATATGTGAACATTGATGTACATTTAGTCAGTTGTTAGTTAGTTTCAGTCAATTTTGAGAATTGCTGACATGGTGTTGAGTTGACAAAAATTGGCCAGTCAGTTTCAGTCACAGGTAGTGAGTGATCTTATTGTTGAGGTGTGAAAATCGAACATAGGAAAGCAAAATTGCAGTTTAAGGAGCGATCACGATAGGAGAATAAGTTCAATTATGGACAACGGATATGATCCCGGTGGGATAAACTTTTGGTGATCACGATTCCGGTGGGATCATTGCGATCCTGATTGGATCTCATGGCGACCAGATTTTCTTGTTTTGCAGTTTTGCACACCCTATATAATGTAACCCTAATTCTTGTAACCCATAACATATGAAAATTAATAAGATTTTTCGCTAGTTGGCCGTAGATTAAATGAATCGAGTAGATTGGAGATAACTACATTATATACACTGTTCATTTACATTCTCGTACAATCTTTATAGTGTATTGCTTTGTGTTAATTACTCGGTGGTGATTAATTGATCCATTTATTGTTGTGAGGGATAACACTATAACTATGGTTATACGGTTCTTGTTTGATGTCTTGTATGAGAAAAAATTAGTAAGTTTGATGGTAGCGATTTTGAGTTTTGGAAGATAAAAATCGAGGATGTTTTGTATGAGAAAAAATTGTACCAACCGTTGTCGGGTACTAAACCTGAAGGTATGAAGCAGGAGGATTAGGTTTTGTTATATCGTCACGCACTTGGTGTAGTATGACTTTCTCTGCCCAAGAATGTCACATATAATATTGTGGGGGAAACCACGACTGCAGGTGTGACAACGACGTATTCTAACATGTATGAGCAACCCTTGGCTTTGAATAAGGTTTTCTTCATTTGACAGTTGGTAAATATGAAGGTAGTTGAAGGTGCATCACCATCATGTGAACGAGTTTAACTCGATCTTGACTAGGTTGAGATATATAAGGGTTAAGTTTGAAACTAAATTGGATGCACTTCTTTTTATCTCTGTTGCCCTAGAGTTGGTCCGGCATGGTTACAGTTGTTAGTAGTTCGTCTGGAACTATTATGTTGACTTTTGAGGGGATCCGTGATTTGATACTCAGTGAAGGAATTAGATGGAAGAGTTCCGGTGAGTATTCGAGTTCTACTTTGAGTGCGATGGGCAGGGGACGTAGTATGAGTAGATCTAAATCGCGGAGATAGCTATCGGAGAATAGGAACGTCACATGTTGGAACTGTAAGCAACTGGGTCACTTTAGGTATCAACGTTCGAATTGTAAGTCGAGTGTGAATATGACGGTTAATACGACTGAAGATGCGTTGATATGTTGCGAGGAGAATTTTGTAGAGTCCTGGGTTTTAGATTCGAGTTCATCTTTTTATGCGATCCCGTGCATAGAAGAGATGACGAATCTTAGGTATCATTCCAGTAGGGTTCGCCTTGCATACAAAAAGAAACTTAAAGTTGCGGGTATTGGGGATGTTGTCCTCAAAACTTAATTTGGCACGTATTGGTTCTTCAATAATGTGTGGTTCATTCCCAAGCTCAAGAAGTGGTTGATTTCGATATAGTAGTTGGATGATGAACGATTCCACGTTAGATTTGATGATCAACAATGAAAGGTTATCAAGAGTAGTTTGGTAATTGCTGGTGGTTATAAACGGGGAACCTTGTATATGGTTGAGTTTTCAAATGAGGAATGACTAGGCGATAATGTAGGTTCGGGAAGTCCTAGTCGAGTTGATCTTCACGAAATTGTTGAGAGATCTGGAACTAGTAAGAGTTCGGGAAGAGTTGAAACAAGTGGGAGCTTGGCGTTGAGTGGGAGCCTTGGGGTTTCTACGGGTTCATTTTGTCATCTCGGTGCTAGCGTTTTCAAGTTTTGAGTTAAATCATCTCCAATGGCAACTAAGTTGCGACTGACCGAGGGTGGTAAGCAACATTCTTTTCCGAGAGTCATGTTTGATAATGATTATGTATAGTGGGAGTTGGCTCATTGGGAAAAGTTGTGTTTGCCGAAATTCATGCGCATGTTTGTGGTCGGTAATCAAATTGTGAAAGCGAGAGTGATAGAGTGGATGATCAAGGGTGTGATGTCTTTGTCAGAAGGTTGCCTAGATGGTGTTATTCACGTGTTTGTTCTACAGTGTGGTCTTCTCTTTATTGGAAAGAAATATAGTGTAGGCGAAAGACTGTATGGATGGGTTGTGCATGCAACAAGAGTGTTGGAGCCGAGTCGGGCTTCAACCGGTCTTCTCATAAACTAATGAGAGGGCGTCAAACTAGAGACAGGTCTTAGCTACAGTTTAATAGTGGAGTTCAGTTAACTGGTATCGAAAGTCTTCCGACTCTGTGTGGTCGTGGGGCGTGTCCCAATGATTTTGGCGGTATATGTTACACCGTTAGAACGATCTTTATTAAAGTGGCATGTTGAAGGGTTAAGAGTTTGGGTTTTGTTTGATCTTCAAGTGGGACATTGTTAAGGTGTGAAATTCGAACAAAGGATAGCAAAATTGGAGTTTAAGGTGTGATCCCGGTGGGATCACCTTAATCCCGGTGGGAGAATTAAGTTCAATGTTAGACAACGGATATGATCCCGGTGGGATGAACTTTTGGTGATCACGATCTCGGTGGGATCGTGGGGATCCCGGTGGGATCTCCTGGAGGCCAGATTTTATTGTTTTACAAAGCTTGCATACCCTATATAATGTAATTCTTATTCTTGTAAACCTTAACATACGAAAATTAATATATTTTCTCTCTAGTTGGTCATGGATTAAACCAATAAAGTAGATTGAATATAACCACGTAATATTCGCGTGTTCATTTACATACTCGTACAATCTTTATTGCGTATTGCTTTGTTTTAATTGCTCATTGATAATCGATTGATCCGTTTATTGTTGTGGAGTATAACTAGAATTATACAATTCTTGTTTGGAGTCCATAATTCCTAACACATAGGAAGAGAAAATGAATGAATAGAACGTCACTTAAACAATAGGTTAAGGTTAAGGTATACATAGCTAGCAAAGAAAATATAAAGTTTAAAACATGTTATTTTGAACAAATCAATATATTGAATTTCCTAGTTTATTGTCATTTAGAAGTTATATGTAAATTCCTCCAATAGACTAATAGATAGATCAAGTAAATTCTCACTGTCATAACCTGAAATAATTTCATTCCTTTTTCCAGGACACTTGGTGTTATTATATTTTTTAGACTTTTGTTAAACGTAATTCCTACGACTATAATTAATAACTGAAAATTTATCGTGATTGATGAATAGTAGTTAAAAAACTTACTTAGTCAATTAATATTCATTATTTATTTATCATGTTCTGATTATCGGTTTGATAGTGATTGTCGATTTTTTTTATGAAAGTTGATAGTTATTTTTGAGAATACTCTCGACATGTTGTAGAAAATACTTACTAAAGTACAAATAAGAAAGAAACCAATTGATAAACTAAACAAAAACGATAAAAACATAAAAATACAAACTATAGGGACTTGATGTAAGTTTTCATTTCTCTTTGGGGCCCACGTTAACACACGTACTCCCTGGGCCTATCACAACAAAGTCGGTTCTCTCTATTGCTCGCAAAATCTCACACAAGAATATTTCGTTAGACACAAAATTACAACAGTAGCCCTCCCACCTTTTCCAATTCTCCTGCCTTCACAGACCCATTTTCGTCATTTCATAATAAACCCCACCCCCACACTTTCTCTCTCTATATTCCACCATTTTCAGTTCATTTTGTTTATCTCTCTAAACTCTCCAATGGCGACACTGGAAGCTTGCAACAAAAACAATATCAGTAAAAAACGAAAACAACGAATTTTCGAATTTAAAAGTTTCGGTAAATCATTAATTGATTATTTAGGTGCGTTTCGTGATAACATTCGGTTGTTTCTGGATGAATTTGGTGAACGGATTGATGGAAAACAGAGTGTGTGGTCAACTCTGCTGTTGTGTGAGTCAAACGGTGCCGTTTTTCCTATTTATACTATTGAAGAATGCATTGATGATACTTCTGTTCGTCCCTTCTGCTTTCACTGCAAATCAGTCGGTTAGTTTCTTTTCTTCCTTTTTTGTGATAATTAGAACGTGTGTATAACTGTGTATAAGCGTTTGATATGTAATTGAATTTTGATTATCAGAACGTGTGTGAATCAATGTGTGTAAGTATTTGATTTGCAATAAGCAAAATATGTCTATGAATCAGTGTGTGTAACTGTGTTTTCAGTCTCCATATGTCATGGAGAATTTAAGTAATTTTGAATTGTGATGAACATTATGTGAGTATGGATCAACGTATGTGAAACTGTGTATGTGTTGAATTTGTAATTAACTTGTGCTGTTGTGAAATTGAATTTGAAGGATGGGGACATCATTTTGTATGTAAAAGAAGATACCGGTTTCTGATTCCGTCATACGGTGATAAACAATCACTGAAGAATTATGATCAGAAGAACAATTTGGAGCTTGACGATTCACTTATTTTACATGGATTGATTCACTGTAATGGCTTTGGTCATCTAATTTCTATCAATAACTTAGAATTAGCTTCTTCAATTTCACTCACTCAAACTGATGTCATGAATCTATGGGACAGCATTTGCAATTCACTTAGAACTAGGTACGTTAGTACGGGGTCATTTCAATTTAATATTCCATACTTAACTTGTTAATAAAGCTGAATTTATTGTATATTTTGTATGAATTTGTGCAGGAAAGTATCAGTGGCTGATGTTAAGTTAGATAAATCGATGGAATTAAGGTTAATAAATGGAGTTGCTTACAAGAGTTCGTGGTTTGGGAATTGGGGATATAAATTTGGGCATGGAAGTTTTGGAGTTACAGAGGGTAAATACAGGGGAGCTGTAGAATTTCTAGCAGAATTAGACCTTGATAAGATCATTGTTGACTTTAATAACACTCACCATGGGAGGAAAATTCAAAGTATAATTAGTAAATACCGAGGATTAAGTGAAACTCGATTGATTACCTTGAGTGATCTTCTACAGTGTTTGCTTGAATTTAAGAGAGCTGAAGAGATTGAGAGGCGAATTTTAGGACGATCGAGAAAGTTACCTAAGTTTGAACATCTTACATTTGATGAAGAAAGTCAAAATTCAACGTGTTTTGAAGACTTTTTGGCTTCTCTTATGGATGCAGATTGTAGTTGGCCTGAAAAGCGGATTGAACACTTGCTTGAAGTGATTGTGAAGTTACTGAAACAGAAGATGAACGTAATGTCGAAGCATGAACTGAAGGAGACTGCTCGAGAGTATGTCGGGGATACAGGGTTGATTGATTTTGTGTTAAAGTCGATTAGTGTAGTGAGTTATGAGAATTACATAATTCGTCGGGAAGTAAACTCGTTGACAAATGTGGTTGAGTTTCAGATTCTTGAAATGGGAAAGGATTCCAAGAAGATGAAATCGGTGTCATCGTTGTGGAAATTGGAGCCGAGGTGGCCTAAGCAGAGGCTCGAAAAGACGGCTAAAGTGATTGCAAATATCTTGAAAGAGCATAAGGTTTTTAGTAATGGAAGAAATAGACCAATGTCGCGTAAAGATTTGAGAGATATGGCTAGCAAGTATGTTGGGGACACGGGTCTGATCGATTTTGTATTGAAATCGATCGATAACTTGATGATTGGGAAACACATCGTTACTCGAACAAAAAACCCTCTAACCCGCTTAATGGAATTCGATATCCGAGATAAGAAAGGTGATGAATTTAGTGTTGAAGAAGAGGGAGATGCTTGTGGAGATCTGTTGTTTGTATATAGAAATGTCCTACTGGGTTACCCCTGGTGGAACTCAGTGACTGAAGCAATTCGAGTTGTGTTAAACAGTAAATATTTCGTTAAAGAGTGGGAGTTCGTCGTAAGAACTGATAAGTTAATGACACTATCATGCCGGGTTTTACCGAGTTTTGATGAATTGGAAACCGAGTTGACTAGCCCGCTGCCACCTGGCGAGATGGTAATGGTGCCACCGTGGATGACAATTGGGAAACTAAGGGAAGTGGCGCAGTGCGCATTCAGGGATACTTATTGTATGATGGACAAGTTTGTAGTGAACCAGATTGGGGGGTTAAAAGGGATACGGGACGAGGTGGTGCTATCATGCGCTGTGGAGGCAGGTGCGCAGGTTTGGGTTAGAGGGTGTGGGTTGGACTTGGATACGGTGCTGAGGTACGAAGGTGGTGATGGATACGCAATGGAATCAAAGGTGGATTGTGTTTGTGGGGCCCGTGATGATGATGGAGAAAGAATGGTTGCGTGCGATGAATGCCACGTGTGGAGGCATACGAAATGTAGCGGTATAGAGGATGATGAAGCCGCACCTGATTATTTTGTTTGTTGTGATTGTGATGCGAAGAGCAAGAGTGAATTGTTGAGCCAATAGGTTGGGAGAAGATGGGTCATTTAATTAATTAATTTATTTCTTAATTACTTCAATATTATATATTACTATATTACTAAAGACATATATATTTCTGATTTAAAGTAATTCTGTTGGTGTTTATATTACAAAATAACTTATAGAGTTAAAAATTAGTTTTCTTACGTAACTAACTCAGAAGATTATTACAATTTGCATAATGTCTTTAGGAGAGGACGTATGAACCAATTATCATAGCCGGTTATCAATATTTTAGGATGATTGTTGTAACGTAACACGAGTTAGGCCTAACATTAAGTTTCAAATGTGACACTAGACGACCCAAAATACAAACAAATCGCATAACGCATAACATTAGCAAGCGATTCCAAAATCAACTATAGATAATTAGAGAAAAATTTTAATAAATTAAAAAAGAAGCATATTTGGTCTTAAGAACAAAACCAAATGTCAAGTAGTGTTTTTTAAAAGCAATGCGTGTAATTTTTGCTAATTAGATAACATTAAACCAAGTCAGTTGGATGAATCGGTATTAACGTTATTTTAACTGTTTTTAAATTCCTACTTGCATTATTCTTTCTTCTATATAGAGCTTATTCTTTGTTGATAATTAGCTTGATATCGATATATAGTTCTCTCTTTCACTCTGTTCCAAACATTTGCGCTTGCCTAATTAAAAGTAACTCCCTCTGTCTATCATTATTTATTTCTTTGTAATATAATAATCGTTTTATTAATCGCTAATTAATATTAATTATCTCATGTTTTGTGTAAGATTATGTGGCCAAGAAAATTGCTAAGCAAAACGTTGAGCAGCAATAACTTTGTGGCCAATGTTCCCACAAGCCCCGAATCTTTCCCTCATCTTCAAAAATCAGATATCTTGCTCGAAAACAAGAAGACAGAAAACTACAAGTACGATTAATTGAGCCCATTTTGTTGCTAGCTTCATTGTATATGAACTTAATTGGGCATATATAGTATGTGCACGTGCGTGAATACGAAATTAATGAACTCTTTGTTTTGTTTCTCTGATTTGAAGTATATTCGTTGGTACATGGAATGTCGGAGGTGTAGCTCCCACAGAAGACATGAATATCGACGATTTGTTGGATACAGACAACACCTTTTGCGATATATATGTTTTTGGGTAATCTATTAATATTAGTTCACAGCTTAGAATGTGAAGGAACGATACTGATCATACATTTGATGAATATTGTTTTAAAGGTTTCAAGAAGTGGTTCCTTTGAATGTCTCAAATGTACTTGGATTACACAATAAGAAAGTTTCGACGAAATGGAACTCTTTAATCAAAAAAGCCCTAAGCAAGAAATCAAGTAGCGATTCGCAACATGAATTTCACTGTCTCGTCAGTAAACGGATGGTTGGTTTACTAATAACTATTTGGGTTCGCGGCGATCTTCTTCCACATTTCAGAAGCCCGAGCGTCTCATGCATAGGATGCGGCTTCATGGGTTGCTTGGGAAACAAGGTATCATTTAGGATCAAAATTTATGTTCATGAATCACAAGTTCACAACCATCATGCATGATTTAAGGCTTATTATTATAATAATTAGATTACGTTATCCTTCATTTATTACTAGGGTTCAGTTTCAGTTCGGTTCCAGTTATACGAAACAAGCTTTTGCTTTGTATGTAGTCATCTAGAATCTGGAGGTGGAGAAGGCGATGAACTAAAACGAAACTCCAATGCCGCTAAAATATTGTCACGTACAGCTTTCTCGACGATCAAAGGGTCTTCAGTTAACCTGCCCAAATCAATTTTAAATCACGAGTATGTTAACTTCTAACTTAATCTTAATTCTATTTCAAAAACCATAAGTCATTTCTAAAATTCATCAATGGCAGCTAGGAATGATTCAATGATGAGTATTTAAGAAGGTTACAAGAAATGAGAGATGATGCGTGATACCTATATATACATGTAACATATATAGAATTTATTAGAATATACTCGTAGTATTTAGATAATAGATATGCTTATATTTAGTTTATAATTAGTATAAATTTTCTAATTGCATTAGTATGGTAAGTCTATAAATAGACCATTATAATCCCTTTTATGCGATCCAACAATAATATTTTTTCGTACTTTAACATAAATAATAATAAATCTAATAAATATTAATCTTCACCTACAATCCTTCCAGTAAAATCAAATAATTATGTTTGGAAGTTGGAACTCATAGATATCTTCTGGATTTGTAGTTTCTAATTAAAATATTTAATTGACTAAAGGCAATCTGATGATTAAAAAGTCAAAATTATTAGCTCTCCGACTTTTAACAAGCTAGCTACAACGTCCTTTCAAGATTTCTTCGGATATAATGTCAATGTTTATATGCTTAATTAGGCATATTTAGCATTACTCATTTCTTATTTACGTGCTTTAAATATTTACAACATTTTGCATGTCGTGTCTTTACAAGAGGTCACTTTCTGTACTATTGTAGCTAGAAGAAAAGTTAAGATTTCAATATATAGAAGTTTAACCTAGCTCGATTAAGAAGATTAGTTAGCATTTAAGTTATCATTAAATTACATCTTAAATCACATCTTAAATCACAAATTATAAGTATCTAAATTAATATTACTTAGTCGTTGGGTAATATCGACAGTCAGGGGCGGACTTGAGGGTGTTGAAGGTGAGCAAACATACATGGCCTTTATTTATTTTTTGGGTTCAAAATTTGAAACTTAAAGGTGTATGTAGGCTGATTTCGTACCTTTTATGATAATTTTAAAGGATTTAAAAGAAAAAAACATTGAAAATATATTCAGAGTTGAATAATAAATACACGGATGCAGTTGAATTCATATTCATATTCATATATATAAATTATTAATGGAAAATAATAATAACCAAAGTTAGCATCATTGTGATAAAACAAAAATCCATGTGTTTAAAAGGACTACAACTTAGTTATGGCACATCGCCTTTAAATTAATGGGACGGCCCTGTCGACAGTCGTGTGGTGTTGTTCGGAGACTTGAATTACCGGATTTCATTGCCGGAAAAGGAAACAAGATTGTTGGCACGAAAAAAGGATTGGAATACACTTCTTGAATATGATCAGGTAACTAAATAATTAACTTAATTTATTTATTTTCGAACATAATTTACATGTATTCCGTACTAGTATTTACCAAAAAACCTATAACATGAAGCTGCGAACGGAGCTCATGAATGGCCAATTTGGAATATGGCAGGAAGGAGCGATCAATTTCACTCCTACTTACAAGTATTTTCCGAATTCCGACGAATATTTTGACAAGAAATATGAAACAAAACGTGCCCCTGCGTGGTAAAAATCTCTTTCATTTCTAAATCTTTTTCACTTGCGCTATTTTATTTGGTATGATTTACAAAATATCATGTATATGATGTTGCATATATTATAGGTGCGACAGAATAATATGGACAGGGGAGGGACTAAAGCAAATTTTGTACGCTAGAAGCGAATACAAGCTGTCGGATCACAGACCGGTGAAGGCCATATTCTCTACCCAAGTCAAAGTCTAACGATTAGCGTACCAAAAGGGTTTACATTCAACTGGATTTGGTCAAACGTCAACGGGCTAAGAATATTCAACTAATTTTGGCCAATTAAATTTTCTATTCCGATAAATCAAATGGCTCCAGGAAATTGATTGTTGTGTTATTTGGTGTATATATGTTCTGAAAAAGAAAGGTGGAAACTGTATATAGTTTGTGACATTTGTTTGAAGTTTTTTCAATGTACACGAAGACACTAAGCATCGAGTCCGTACGATGCACGATGATTTAGAAAAATAAACTGCACGATGATTTAAAAAAATAAACTGACATGTTTTATTAGTCTACAATAGTATTAAGGGTGATAATTAATAGTTGCAAATTTGTTAATGAAAATAGAAAATGAGAAAGCTGTCAATAAAACTAAGAAATCTTAGTATAATTAGATCAGCTTAGTTCCTTGATTGAATATTTTTCGTAAAAAAATATTCTAAATGATTACTTAAATTCACTGGGCATAAATCTAAATTATGTAAATTACTCTAGAATGGAATTACAGAAAGTCGAGAGAAATAACCAAGGTGATAATTGACAACATATATTCTGTACTTTGATTACAATTTCCTTTTTACTTTTATTTTTTTTTTTAACAAATAAGAAAAAAAAAATAGAAACACAACATAAACCTTTAACTGATATATCAATTCAAAATTTTAAATATGAATTTAAATTTGAGTTTAAGTAGAAAGTAGATGATTAACTAAATTAAAGATATATTATAGTGGAAAGTGGCTAACACATTTATTAAATTGCAAAAATCGAATGACACAATATATGTTTATTAGAGTCGATTAAGGCAACTACTTAGTTGCATTAGGTAAGATGGTTTTAAATTATCAGCTTATTATATTTTAACAGCACCTCATATATTGGAGTAAAAAGAGGGTAAATAAGATTGTTACGTAATCATGTGAAAACCTTGTTTTATATTTACTCCGTCCCATAATAATTGTTTAAATTTCAATTTTGAGTTATCACAAAATAAGTGTTAACTGTGTATTTCAACAAATTAAAATAGACTTTAATGGTTAATGATGATATTTGATTGGTAGAGAGTGAAGTTAGTGGAGTTTCATAAAATTATACATAATTTTGTAGTAGACATTTATAATGGGATGGAGGAGTATATATATATATATATATATATAGAGAGAGAGAGAGAGAGAGAGAGAGAGAGAGAGAGAGAGAGAGAGAGAGAGAGAGAGATTTTGTAAGTTTTGTATGAAAATGGTAGGACAGTGAGCCAGTGAGCTAACATGTGAGAATTTGTAAATCCTGAAACAAAGCCCACGCCTTAGGTCCTAAAATGGTTGGACCGTTAAGATGGGTTGGAACTTGGAAAGGCTATAACTGTAGATCCTAAAACAAAGTAAATCAGAGGCCCAGTTACAAATCTAACAAAATAGATGACAGGCCCCCCATACAAAGCCCATGCCTTAAAACCGTACTGTGGAGTGTGGAAATGTAACCGGTTTGAAAGAGAAAATATGTAAAGGAAGAAAGAATATGACCAAAACAAAATGAGAAATTTCATCTACTTTTATACCATAGAAAAACTTGCTGCCCTGTCATTATTTTGTATTTACATTATGTAAGGAACAAAGTCTAACACCCGGCCCAGCTTACGCCCATTTGTTTGTGGAAAATAACACTAAAATAACGCATAACTTATACAAAACAAAGCAAAAGAAGAGAAAAAAAATAATTCCATTTTAAAATAATCATTTAATCGTCTCCCAGAAAGAATATTGTGGGCTTTTTGGGTTCAATGATCTCCACGGTTCCTTCAAGCATCTTGGCAACTTTCCCCATCGAAGGTCTCATCTCGGGCCGATCTTGAAGACACCAGATCGCGGTCTTCACCATCCGTGTGATCATTTCCTCGTGGACTCGACCGTCGTACGATCTCTTGATTTGTTTGTCCAATATATCCTCAATGTTCATTTCCTTGTACACCTTATCGAAAGCCCATCGAGGGAAATACCAATCTTCACTGTCCATTTTCGAACCTTGAATGTCAAAATTACGAAGGCCCGTAACAATCTCTAACAAAACCATCCCAAAACTGTAAACGTCTGCTTTTGGTGTGATTTGATCGCTCTTTACCCATTCGGGCGCCATGTACCCACGGGTCCCACGCATCCTCGAGTAGCTAACCATGTCCTCTTTCTTCCTTAGCTTTGACAACCCGAAGTCTGAAATCTTGGGGCAAAAATCAGCACCAATAAGTATGTTTTCGGGCTTAATGTCACAATGGAGGACCCATTCTAAACACTCCTCATGTAAATAGGCAATTGCCCGTGCTACTCCAAGAGCTATACGATATCTAATACCCCAATCGAGTATGGGCTTTCGTTCCAACAGCTTGCTATCCTCGACATCTTGGTCTCCATTTGAGTACTCGACTTTACCCGAATGAAACAAGAACTTGTCTAGTGATCCGTTTGGAACATACTCGTAAACAAGTATTCTTTGACCCTTTTCAGCACAAAAACCCCATAATCGGACCAAATTGAGATGATGCATTCTAGCAATAATCGTGACCTCGGCCCAAAACTCATTATCCCCACCTGTAACATTTTTCAAACATTTAACCGCAACAATCCGGTGATCAGTCAACACCCCTTTATAAACATCACCAAACCCACCTTTCCCAACAACATTCGTGCTCGAGAAATCATTCGTAGCAGTTTTAAGTTCCGCATAACTAAACCGCTTCGGCCCACCCGCAGGCAAAAACTCTAGCCCGAACGTTCTAGCCATATCTCGATACTTGACATATTTCTTGAGAAAAGCCCAAAAGAACGCCACACCACTAATCAACTCGGCTGCAAATAAAGTCGATATGATGGCTATATTTCGTGTCGTTGACTTTGACTCTTCCGGCGGTAAAGGAAGGCTAATTGCAACTGGGCACGTCGTCTCAAGAACAGTTGTCAAACCCGTATAATTCGACAGGTCGGGCTCAGACTTATCGACTTTAAGGAAAAAAGTCGCTTCAGTCGCAGGAGACCATATCCCGTAATACAACTGCTTCACATGAACACAATATCGTTTCCCGTCGTACTTGTACCCAAACCCTTCACATTTCCGGTCATTCAAGCACCCGGACTGACACTCCGAAAAATTCGAAGCCGTATAAGAATATTGGTTCCCCTGAGCTGCGGCCCCACTAAAATTCACATAATCCAACTGCAAAAACTTGCTATCTCTCCCAATCTCAGTTTTCCTTTGGCATTTTTCACCATCTTGACCAGATACCCGGTGAAACCCAGCCGGGCAATCACAAACCGTAGTATCATAAGTCTCCCCATACATACATATATAATTCGGCCCACAAGATCCTTTAATTGTACATAACTCCGGTACAGCTTGCCAAACCACATTCCATTTACTCGAATTCGAATCAAACCCATAAATCCTTAAATTCCCATCATCATCAAGCTTCAATCTTCTTAACGATTGATCGCCAAAATCGGAAGTACTAAACGAAGCACCGTTTTGTAACTTAACCATTCCCGAGTCATCAAACGTTAGAAACGCGTTATCACTCTGATAATACGATCTTTGAGCGTCATAACTTCCGTTAAATTTTAACTGTTTTCCATCAAACAGAAACGCACCGTTTCGTACGGATAAAGTCGTTCCGGTTATGTTTTGGTTCGGGACGATTGTATTTGTCGGGTATAGGAAGCTACTCCAGCTTCCGAACAACAAGCTTCCGTCATCGTTGAGGCTGAGAATCGGTAAACTAATGTTGGTGAATGATCGTGGAGTGCCGGGGAACTGAATTTCGGTGAGACGGAGCTCGCCGGATGCGGTGATGAGAAGGGACGAGGATGCGTTGACTGGGGAATCATCGTTGACTGACCAGATTGGTGTTTGTACTGAGATGTTAGCGTAATATACGGAGAATATGTAACGATTGGTTGTGTTTTGGGCGGGAAGGAAACCGGCGGCAAAACGTGAGTTGTTAGATAACAGAATTCTATTATCTGTTGGAGTCCATGGGAAATTGGAAGTCGATGATGACGTGGATTGGTTTTGGGCGTAGGTGGATTGTGAGAATATGATAAATGTTAGCAGGATTGTGGTGGTGATGGGATAAGGGATGGACATGGTGGTGATTTTGTGATGGTTTGGTTGGGTGTATGATATTTATGGAAGGTGGTCGTGGGTGGATGCGTTGACGGAAGACCATTGACTAGATGACTTTTTACTTGTTTTAGTAATTTCGCTACGGTCTACACGTTATCAGTGGTTTTTCATTGGTCACAAGTAGATGTCAGGGTGGGCCCATGGGGTATAATTTGTTGCTACAGTTTTTGACTAATTTGAGTTTTTTCTACACGGCCGCCAGTGAATATATTATTCAAATAATAATAATAGGTGGATGGATGGTGGACAAATAAACAATTATTAGCGGTCCTTTATAAATTTTAAATTTTAATTACAGAGATCATCATTATTTCACATACTCTTTATTTTACACACTCGTTGCACTATGCAATTCATGTGAGGGGTACAATAGTTTTTTACAGATCAATATTTCTTTTTCTTATAAATAAAATAAAATAAAAACAAAAACAAAATTAATAAAATGACGAAAAGTCAACTACACATTTCCTCTGACATTCCGATTCCTCATTATCCATCCACCATTATTTCCATTGATTTTTTGTTCTTCACATGAGCAAATCTCCAACAACACTCCATCATATCGTCTGTTTAGATCATCTCTTTTGCCATTAAAAACTCATTTTCACCAAATCATAACCCACAATTTAAATCATAACCAACTAAATTCAGTAACCAAGATCATTAAAACCATATTAAATCAAATCAAAAATTGTATGTTTCTGTCATATTGTATTTCACTATCAAACATGAATATCAATTAACTAAACAACATACCTGCAAATCTAATCCGACGAAAGTTCTGTCACAATAAACCTACAAATCAATTATCGCCGTCATCGGAAATCATCTCCTCTGACCAAAATCCGGCAGCCTCCATTCTTTCTATTTACGTCAGTGACATCCCGTATTTTTTCTTGGATATATACAAATATAGTACGGAGTAATAGACTAATAGTAGAGACTGACTAGTGGCGGCTTTTGGTTGGTGGCGGTTTGTCTGGTCGACATCAACGGTAGTGAGGTCGGGTGATAACGAATTGTGTGGCCGGAAGCGATAGCTGCTTGTGGTGTTGGTGCAGGTTTGGCAAATTAAAAATTTTAGATTGTAAAAAATTTTTCACGTGGATTGTGGTAAGCTAAAGAATGATTAAGATATAATAACTTTTCTTCATAGTGTTAAGTTTGGGGAAGAATAAGTAATCATGGTGGTGATGTTGAACAAGATGTTTGTCTTGAATTAATTAGAAGGAGATCGATAAATGCAAAGATTGTGGGAGATGCTGGAGACCAGAGAGAGATGGGGAAACAAGTAGGGAAGATAAGACAAACGAAAAGAAGTTAATGACCTTTTTATCCTTGCATGAGTTGCACTTGATATAAGTTAACCGGAAAACTTAACGTGTGTTACCGTGAAGGACTGTAAGTGCAATGAGTTTATAAATAAGGATGATCTATATAATTAAAATTTATAAAGCATTGTCAGTGAAATTTGAAATAAACTTAAAGGATAATTGTGTAAGATCTTTCTTTTTGGTAACAAAATAACTTGAAAGTTATGAGCAGAGCTTAAACATGGTTATAGAAGTTCCATAGCTTCGAAGACAAACATATACATCGAAACTTGATCACTAGAGAAGAACTATCGCTGATGGTTGAACAATGAACATCATTACAGATGAATTAAGAAACTCAGCTGTGTATTTTTTGACATTTCCGTATACGACAAACAAAGAGAGAGATTACAAAAGATCAACGTCTTTCCTGAAATTTTCGAGGTCATATGCGAGTCGTCACAAATAAAGCCCTATAATATAAAGACATGACGAAATTATAAATCTATCAACGCTATACATCCAAAGCTTAATAATATAGTAAGAAAATGAAAATTAGAAGTATTTTTAAAAATACGTTATGTAAATTATGTGGGTTGTTTTTTTATTATATGAAAGAAATTGTTAAAATAGCGAATGAGATCAATTTACTTGTGTAAATCGTTATATAATTGTTTAAAGTAAAGTTTATATTCATTGCAAAGGTATAGAACAACTATAAATATACAAAGAAATGTGACATTTTATAAAATAATGAAAATGAAACTATATGATGCTACAACCAATATTTGCACTGACTATTACGGAAACTAATATTCAAAAGGGACAAAAATAATAGGAAACCAAACGTTCAATAACTAAATGGCACGGTTACTATTAACCATCTAAAAACAAATCTATCTATGTTTTATAGAAATTGATCCCCAGTTGTTAAAAATTAAATGTGATATCGAACAAAAGTTTCGCTAGCAATGAATAACGAGATGCTATCACAAAGAATAATGTATTATAGCAAGTAAGATAATATAAATAAAATTCTAAATAATGTTACAACTGGTAGTTTGATTTAAAAACTAGGGTGTGTTTGGCAGGACTTCTATGTGCTTTTAGAACTTGAGTTCTACTTTTAATAAACTTAAGTCTATAAGTCTTGTTTCGCAACACAAAAAATGAGGCTTCTTGAAAAAGTAAACCCCCTAAAGCCCTTAAACAAAAAGCTTTTTGAATGGACTTTTGAATAGAAACCGAAGTCACAAGCTCCACCCCCAGCTCCGGCCGTTGTTGCCAAACACATCCTCGCCAATGTATAAATTTGGAACTTCTTTCTCGAATATTAACAACTACTACTAGTACCGAACCTAATTTGAAGACCCTAAATATTTGAAGGTCCTGTACGACCGCAGGCAGTTCTAGACTCTCGATGGCTTAGATCACTGCCAACAGTAAACACAACTAACGCCGTCAGTTTTTGCCAAATCAGTGTCACGTCAGCAGTTTACAAAACAGACACAAAACTGACACTACACTGCCAACAGTAACATCACTTCAGTTTTTCGTGGACCCACATATTATTTACTTTAATTATTTAAACTACAAAATTAAATAAAAAACATTATATTATAATAAAAAAAATTATATTAATTAAAAATAAAACATTACAGTAAATAAATAAATAAAAAGTACATTTATTGAAAAATAAAGTGCAGCTAGTCGTCTATTCCGAATCGTCGAGATCTTCGGCTTCGTCTTCGTCCTCATGTTCTTCCTCGTCCGAGTCTGAATCAATTTCTTGAACCGGAACCGAACCCGAAGCTTGACCAAAAACCGTTTGGTAATCCGACTGATATTTACTAACCACGGTGTTTCGCACCTCTTGGAGAATTTTTTTCTCCTTTTTCTTAAGACCCTTCGGTATTTTTTTATAAAGCATTTTCCACGTTTTGGGAATGGTCTTTTTTCCGAATTTGATTCGATTGTAGACAATGTTTTTTGGTTGTGCTTCCGCGAATTTGATATTAGTCAAACGTTCTTTTTCCTTCAAACTTCTTGAAGAAGTAGCCGCATCACTCGAACCCGAACTCTTTTGGCTTTTTCTTGAAATTCTACGACCGGACGGACGACGAATCCGATCGTCTTGGAACAACCGTTCCATGTTAGTGGCAAGCGGATCAGATGAAGGGATGTCATCGTCAAGATTGATGGGGTCGATTTGGGGTTGGTGTGTATGCCGGTTGGCCATGACCCCCTCATCCGAATAGAATTTCGGATAAACTTTTAACGCATCCCAACATTTCTCGTATATAAATTCTTGTTTTTGTTGTGACTTAAATAGTTTATAACACGCGTCAACAATGTCTTTTTCCGAAGCCCCGTTTGGCTTCAGGTCGGTTGCGTGGTTGTAGATAGCGATGAAAGCTTTGACATCTTTGCGGATTTTATTCCACTTTTCTTGTATTTTACTGACCGTACGTTTTTCGGGTGCCACTCTATTGTAGTCGTTTACTACTCTTTGCCAAAAAGTATCGTAGCTTTGTGAATTGCCTTCACGACTCTTTTCGGATACGTGGACCCATCGTTCGAAAAATATAACCGCCTCCTCGTCCGACCATTTTACTTGTACCCGTTTTCCTTTCCTATCTTCGGGTTCGGGTTTGGGTTAGTCTTCGGGGGATGTATTAACATTTTCGAATTGTGGATAGTTAATTGGGGTTGGTGGAAATGGAGAGAAAGTCGACGGTGCATGTTGGTGTGGATAAAATGGTTGGTTTCCAAACGTCGAGGGAGTTTGGGGGAGTGGATGATAAGGTGAGTAAGGTTGGTAATTTTGGTATGGTGGGTGTTGTGAGTATGATGCAAATCCGAGAGGTTGACTAGGTGAAGAGTTGCTCGATTGAGCGGAAGATGAACCCGTTGGTGAAAAGGGTGGATTCGGTTGAACATTTGGTATCGGATTATTAATAAGGTTATTCCACATATCGGATTCTTGTGAAGTTGGTGGTGGTGTATTTTTGTTATGATGTCTTGGCATTTTTGAAGTTGGTGGTGGTGTATGGAAGATGTAAATTTGTGTATGGAAGATGTATATTTGCGTATGAAAGAAAGTAGATAAGTTGTAGTAGATTGTAGTGAAAAAATATGCATGGAAAGGGGGTTTATTTATAGTGTAAAAAAAGGTAAGTTTTTTAGTTTAAAAAAATAAATAAAAATGTGACGGTTTGGCCCCAACGGATATTTTTTAAATTTTTTTTCAATTTTTTTTTAAAAAAAAACTCAAACGGTCAACCAAAAAGAAAAAAAAAGTACAAGCGGGGCTCGCAACCGAACCCTTCCGTTCCCTCCACATTTCTGACGCCAAAAACCGACGTTCGCGAACCGACGGCCCGTACCAACGGCGTCGGTTCCGTCGGCAAAAACCGACGCCACGGACCGACGTTCGTCGCAGTCGTCTTAGAGAATAAGATGCGTGCATATTATGATTGGGATGAGATGCCCCAAAGGCCTAAATATAACGTACAAACTTGTATGTCCTTACTAATTGTGGGCTCTATACAAGTTTCTTAAAGTCCATTAAAAAATAGCATACTACAAAAGACATTGATTGTTTATGTAGATATTATCATATTAATAGCCATATGAAGCCCAGTAGCTTAAAGCCTTGAACTACGAAAACATATACTCGTAGTAAATTCATTATACAAGATTTTCGATTTGTTTCGGTTATTTCAATTATTTTGCATAAAAACCAAAACCGAACCGGATATGTAAGTTTCTAAAAATGGATAATCGAACCGTCAGTTATTCTAATGGTTCGGTTTTCTCGATTTAGTTTTTTTTAACTAATTCGGTTATTGGTTCGATTTATGTCACTCTTTTAAATACATACAATACGCTAGATAATGTGAAACTTATTTTGCACATAGGTAATCAAAACCTATTAGAGCATCTCCAATACAAACTTTTTTAAAAATAATAATTTATAACATTTAAACCTTTTCACATCTATTTAATTCGATACGATAGGCTCTATGAACTTGTTGTACGACATCAATCCCAAACAGTGTTTTGTACAGTAGTTCTTTTTGGGCGATTTATGCGTGTACGACATTTGTGGAATGTATTGCATAAAAACGTTGTTTAAAATTCACTACCCATTTAGCCAGTTTACTAACTGATGGTAAATCGAACCAATAACATCACTAAAGTTTCATTCAACCTCGAACAGAATTCAATTCATAGCTAAAAAGGTTTCCAAAAAACAAACCGAATTTCATCATCCTCGTATTCGACACAATTCGATTACACCATCACTGTCTCCAACTGTTTATTTAACATAAACAGCCTGCAGCCAAGAACTAATATTAAACTCATCCAAGTGGCCTGCAGATCCCAAAAGGCATTTCACTAGATTACATTGCATGCTACACAAAACATTTGGACATATTTACTCCAATTTTTGACTCAATCAATCAAGTGACAACTTCAAGAGGTTTTTCTACTACCTCCAACTTTTCATCGTAAACATCGTTTTAGATTTCAACATTTTCATCGTAAACAACGGTATGATGCCAACAATTAACTTTAAAACCTTATAAACACTCAACCCCATTTTATGTTTTTTAGCTTCATAAAACCATTAACACACTACAAGCACGATGCATAAGCGGTTTCAACGAGCGTACACTTCGATTAAAGAAAACGCGTTTGTTAGTTATGCAAAATTCGCAACAGTTGGAGGGTTTTGTGACGTTGATTTGCTACTCGTAAAAGCAACATCTCCGGAAGACATACCTCTTCGCGATCGTTATGTCCTTCAGCTTTTAAAGATATTCGCGGTTTCACCACAATCTTACCGTACTTTTGCATCTAGTTTTTCGCTAAGGTTTAGCAAGACGAAATGTTGGAGGGTTGCGTTAAAATGCCTAATTCTTCTTCATCGTTTGCTTCGATCATTGCCCTATGATACTCCGTTTAGAACCGAACTTCTATGGGCCCGTTCCAATGGTTTTTTGTCGCTAAATCCATGTCCCTTTCGTGACACATCTTCGTGTAATTCACACAATTACACACAATTCATTTCTTCTTATGCTAATCTCCTCGATGAAGCATTATATTGTCTCACACTCGATTGTGAGGAATTCAACGAGGATCCACTAGAAAAACCGGAAGATGATGAAGAAGATGAAGAAACAATGTTCCAAAGCTATCCCGACAAAATGAAAAGTTTTACCGACAAACTAGAGATCTTACCACAATATCAAAGCCTAATTGATCGAGTCATCGAATGTAAACCAAACGGGTCCGCTGCAAGAACCTTTCTTATACATTCGGCACTAAAATACATAGTTCGCGATAGTTTCTTTTGCTATACTAATTTTCGTAGTGAAATAGGTGCGATTCTGGATCATCTTATTCAATTGCCTTACAGAAGTTGTATGATAGCTTTCGGGTTATACAAGAAAGCTGCAATTCAAGCTGATAGGCTTATTGAATTCTACGATTGGTGTAAATCTGCCGGGCTTTGTGGAAACTACGAATACCCTTATGTTGATCGAATCCCCGAAATACAAATTCAAGCACTAGAGAATTTTCTTAATGGTATGTGGCAATTAACAGACTCTTCATCTTCAAATGCTTCTCCAATTGCATCCACGATTGAATCACCATCGAGCTCGACAGAAGATGATACTCAAAGATTCAATAATTGGGTTCAATTCGAAGACGATGAAAAGAACGAAGAAAAGGCATTGATCTCATTCGAGACAAACACGTGTGATAAACAAAATGATGTTATGAGTTGGGAAGTTCTGTTAGAAGCTTCAGTGATTCTTGCACCGCTCATGGTAGCGAATAACTATTTCTACTTTGAGCCCGAATCTAATGATTTGCAGATTCAGTTGTATAATCCTTGTGTGATCAACCCGTTTCATCAGTCGAGTTATACGTACAATGGTTTTAATGCGTTGCATTAAATCCTAATATACAAGATACTTATAGAAAGCCTGTTATATATAATCAAGACAAGATTACTATTGTCTAGATATTATTTATTTCATGATTTAGTTGAGAATGTATTAAATCCTACAAGTCTTGTTCTTATTAATTCTTTTGTTGGTATAGCGAGATATGAATTAGTGACCGAAATACATGTATATTTTTCCTGATTATAAGTCCACTATTACCATTGAAATGCATTTTCACCACTCGGCTCATAGGCAGATGTTGGGCCAATGATGGGCTGGGTTACAACCAAATACCCATTATTTCATGTCCGGCTTTATTATAGACATTAACAATCATTTTTAACCCGCGCGTTGTAGCGGTAATTTTTAAAAAAACAAAATTCTAATCTGAAATAAAATCTTTAAGAGTTACGATATATAATAAATTGTTAATCATATCTTACCTTAATAGTAACATGTAGCATTTCTTCTAACAATTTAAGAAATGATTAAATTAAATAGTAAATTTTTCTTCAACTTATACTTCATATTTTAATATGTTTGCTTTTCATTGTCAAGTAATATTTTTTCTTTACATAAAGTTTATGATATAAACAAAAAAGAATATAATATTTAAGGTGAGATTTATCAAAAAAGTACATGTATTAATAAGGTGTTTAAAACTTTATATAAGATAAGTGTGTATGAATTTTCAAGATATATAATTCTATAACAATAACTAAAATATATCAACCTACAATACCTAACTTTGAATAAATATTTAATTAAAATGATCTTTTTTAATGTATATGAATTTTATTTATAATTAAACACATTTTAATAAGAAAAAAAAACCCACTATTCATGGCACTATTGCACAAATAGTATTTAGGTTTGTTAAATGTAGGAATTGAGAATAAATTAATTAATTTTGTTTTAGCATAAAAAATTTTCATTCTACTAATTTTTGTATATTAAGTAACATCATTCTTAGGTATTTCATCTAGTTAAGGAGAAAATGTAGAACTGTTGACTCCAATAATAATATATTAATAATAAAATAATAATGTGAACTTGTCAAAAGCCCATAATAATTGAATGTGAACATGACTAATTATGTGTGTAATATGCTATCAAGTCTAGGATAATCGCATGTCTTGATAATTATGATGTTTAGTGGATTAAATAAACATTTTATACATGTTCATATTCAATTCTACATTATTTAATTGAAACGTGTGATTTTTTAAAGAAAGTGTATACCAAGTTAAATCGTTATAAATATTAAGATATTTCTTTGAAGTCATGCACGTCTTCTAAAATTTGCGTCTGAGTTACATGGAAAGGCACTTTTCATAAATTCCGTAGATTAACCCATCAAAAATGATGTCGATTTCATCGTCATAAAAAAACAAAAAATAATGTGGACCAACATAAGTGATTTTATAACTAACAAAAGTGGTTCTATGATGTGATTGTTTCTCTTAAATACATTAAAGTAGATTTTCATGGCTTCCAACGAAATGTAACTTCAACATACAACTTCTAGCTGGAAAGTGAATAATATGAGACATTAAGTATTATTTCAAAAGGTTGAAATTTCCGCAACTCTAACCGGCCCACACCAGACTGCTTTAGGCCAGACCATATACAACTAATTCGTAAGTAAAACGCTCTGTAGTATATATTCGATTTATAGGTACCATTAGATCTCGACCAAACAAGGCAGCCGATTCATAAATACTATTGATTCAAATACATGAAATGAGATAATTATGTTGTCAATTTATGCTTAACAAACAAGTACACGTTAATCGTGTGGTCCCTGACTCATTGTACGTCCAAATTCTTCATTTCTAGTTCTTCGAAATTGAAATATGAGCCAAAAATTTGATGATAAAAAAGCTATCTTCTAGATGCAAAAGATTTATAAGTACTAACATTCAACCAAAAACAACATGGTTATTATATGAGAGCCATAAACTTGTTAAAAATATGCAAAAGATAAACCAAAAATGGAATAATAACCAAATTCGCCCAAAGTAACCAAATGAAGTTACGCATGGTGCTATTGTTTATCCTATATATCATTATATATGCAAAAGAATCATTTCCTATGTATATTTTTTTGTTAACTTTAAAAATAATTAAAGTATGTCCCTAGCTAAAACTATCATTTTCAAAATGGCCTCTTGAGGTTCTTGAAATCCATAGATTCAATACACTCAATTCTTCCTCTATGCAAATTCAACCCCTTCAACAAATCACCAGCCTTTTCCTTAGTTTTCAAAGAAGAACCAACTTGCAACAACAACAAAAGCTTCTGAAATGCACCTACTTGAAGTGCTTCAATGGCTACACTTTCTTCCTCTCCAATACTATTCTCATATTTACTTAGTTTCCAAAGAATCGAAACTGAAAACTCAGTAGCAATATCGGAAACTCGCAATAGTTTCTTCACGAGGACGGGGACTGTTAACGCATTGGTGTAAACCTTTTCGAGTCCTTCATCAATGGCGCAAAGACCTTCAAGTACACCTAACGCTTTTTCACATACACTTCTTGTGCAATCCACAAGCATTTCTATGAGCTTTTCGGTTAACCCCATTTCAAGAAATGTTGCAATTAGAGCTTTCTTTTGGTTAAAAGAAGTTGATGGAGTAACCAAATGGTAAATGGCTAATAAGGTAGCATTTGTTGTGGTACCATCAATTGGCTCCATGATGAGTTTTGCTAAGGCTTCAATACTTCCTTCAACCTCCGCGAATTCGTGTAATTTTTTTTGATTGGATGACAAGATTTCTTTAAGTACCAAAACTGCATTCCTACGGCCCAATAAAGTTCCAACCTTTAAAATCTTTACAATCGTACGTAAAGAATGGTTTGACTCGAGACCAGACTTGGTCTCGTGGTCAAAAGGAAGAATTAGGGTTAAAGCCGACAATAATTCTTCCAAAACCAAGGCGTTTTCTTGATTTTCATCAGAAAATGCCTCAATTGTCTCGGATAATACCCGAGCTGACCCATTTGATACAATGCACCTCATATTTCTCTCACTCTCCTTTGCTAAATCTTTAATCTTTACAACTAACTCCATAACACCTTCTCCATTCCTCTTACCCCTCGTCGCAACGATCTTCGATAGAATCTCGGCCACTTGATACGAGCTAACCGGGGTTCGAGGGGTCGGGATACGGTCAAACCCATATGACTTGTTCTCAACACACCAATCTTGGATCATTCTTCTAATAGTATGGTTAGGTACAGGCTCAAGACTAGTCAACGCTACACCAGTTACCGGACACGTGTGCTTTCCATCTTCATATATCCATTTCTCCACACTTTCTCTATCGTATGTTATTCCGGTCGATAAAGTCACCGGATCTTTCATCAATTCAAGCGATATCGGGCATCGAAAATGCTCCGGTACGGTCACCTCAACCTCGACACGATCCATTACTTTCTTGATTTTGTTAGCGTTTCTTGTTGCTCTACGGTTCCTATAAGCTGAAATCATTGGTGGGTGTTGTTAATTTTCTACCAAGAATCAAACAAACTACAAAAAGTTTTTATCTTTTGTGTATTTTGTTTAAGAGATGAACAAATAATGAAGAACTTAAGTTGGTGTGATTGTATAAATATGCAAAGAGACATGCAAACGCGGGTTTTAAGGTTTGAAAAGTTGGTGTTTTAATCATAGAATTTGGGTTGAAAAAGTATGAGATTAATTAAGAAAGTTTATGTAGAATTATAATATTTGTAGAGACAGGTATGTGATGGAAGCGGAAAGTTGAATGTTGACCATTAGGAAAGCTTGAATTTTTGAAGTTTGAAAGAGTAATATTAGAAGAAATTGTTTGAGGGTTTGAAGGAAAGCAAAGGAGCGGTCAACGGTTGATGGTGTTTGAAAGGGTCGGTGTTTTATTATTTTTGATTTTATCTATATATATTATATATATATTATATATATATAATTATAAGTATTTCATTTTAATGATTTGAGTAAGTTTATGAGATTTGGATCATGTGTGTAAAGATATTAACAATTTATAGCATAGGCATAAAATAAAATAAAAAATGTGAGAAAATATTTACAAGCTAGTAGATTGTGGTTTGTATTCTTAACAAATTTATTAACATAAATATTTTAATATTCAAATTACTAACACCAATATTAATACTAACTAGAAAAATACTCGCGCATTGCAATGGACATTATAGGCGTGACAATTTTCGACACGACCCGAAACCTGACACAAAACCGACTTGAAAATAAGCAGGTTGGGTCCAGTTTTTTGGACTCGCGAACCCGTCAATCGTAAACCCGCCAACTTGCTATATTTTTTTTTGTCGGGTTTGGGTCACTCGATGAGTTTTTAGGGTCGGTCGGGCAATACTTTCATTCGACGATGTGTTATATCATGCATCATTTAAGTTTTTTTTACTTACACAAAAAGTTAGTAATATAGTATTTGAAAATTGAAAGCTAGAACACGATGAACGGTAAAAATGAAAAATACAGTTTTATTTCAAACGTTTGATGTTTCACAACTTCGAGTTTTACATTCATCGATTTAATTTGTGAGTCAAACATACTTTTAGTGTTGTTTATATTAAGTGTAATATGTTACAAAGTATAAGTGTAATCAGCTAGACAACTTGTTTCGTTTTAGTTTGTGTCGATTATATAATTAAATATATTTGTTAGTAATTGACATTTTTATATTCATTAATATTGCTAAGTTAGTTACATAAATTATAAAAAAAAAGAATAAATATGGTGTTAAATGTCTTGTAGCTTTAATGATTTATTTAATTCAATTGAATTCAATTATTTAAAGAGTAGTTAATATATTAAAAGGGTATATTTGTCATTTGTATTGTCCCCTTTTTAAGGGATTAAGATGGATGATGCAATTGCTTTATTAAGTAGTATAGATAATAAATGAGTTATATTAACGAAAACCGTTACGGTAGTTTTCAATACAAAATTGTATATACATAATTTATTATATATTCAACTAAAATTTAGGGGGTCAACATAAATCCAGTGAAAGACAATAATTTTGTTATTGTCTTACTACAATTATTGATGCATGTCTAAAAGTATTAACGAAAACTCTAACGGCTCTTGTTAACATTTTCGATAATAAATTACTCAACACCATGAAACAACATTGTATTTTAGCACAAATGCATGACCCATTTGATCAATCTATGCGTTCTTAAGAATTTACATTATTATACTTGACATTGATTTTACTCAATATTTCAACTAACCTACTCAATAAAAGTGGATGACCCTTTTTAATCATTATACGTAGTTAGCTTTATATTTACTCAACAATGCAATTAATCCTACTCAAAAACGTCACGCGCTAGTACATTTAACCAGAGCAATATGCCAATATATGAATTGTGCAGTATAAATAATACTCGATATCTATTACGAGTAATATTTATATTTATATTTTTTATTATTAATTAATTTGTTTATAGCCTTATTATTGTTGATACCTGTGACCCCAATATTGGGGGGAAGGGGCCGTGTAAAAAGGTCCAACCTGAATACCTGTGTTTCTGTTTATCCGCATTTTGCGCGTGATTTTATTCGCACCCTAGCCTACGCGCATGTAACGCGCATAAGTTAATTTCCCAAAGTCAATATTGCTTTTTCCAATTTCAAAAAAATTAAAAATTCTCTTAAACAAAATGTTTGATATGTTAAATTACGTGAACATATAAGATTTGATTGTTGTATATATATTAAATGAGTAATTGGAAAACAAAATGAGAAAATACGTAGAACTCAGGTGTTAAAAACGGTATGATTATATATAAATGTAAATTTATATTTCAAAATAATAATAATTATTATTATTATTAATTTATTTTTGTGTTTTGTTAATTTATATTTTAAAATAATAATTTATTATTATTAATAATTATTATTATTATTATTCTGAAAGCAATCTCTCTACCTTTGAGTAGAGGTATTACTGTCTACATCTTACCTCCATCATACTCCGCCCACGGCGAGATTGGGTAGTGTTAGTGGTAGTGTGCTTCTTTTAAATCGACCATCACGAATCCATTAAATCGAACACCACGAATCCATGACACCGGTATATAGGTGAAAAAAAAAACCGGTTTTTTTTAACCGACCGGTTAACCGAAAACCGGTTTTTAGAAAAACCGGTTTTTTTTAACCGAACCGGTTTTGGAATAACCGAACCGGTTTTGACCGGTTATCAGTTTTGGGGAGAACCGGTTTTTTTCCGGTTTTTAAACCGGTTTTAACCGGTTATTTGAAAAAACCGGTTTTAACCGGTTTTTTTCAAAAAAAACAAAAAAACGGCTAGTAGCCGTTGGAGCGGGGGTGGGAACGATTTTTTTGAATTTTTTTGACATTTTGGCACCTCTAAATCCCTATAAATAGCCCTAGTTGGTTTGGGTTCAAAACACACCAACAAACATTCTCTTCTTCTCTCAAAAACACTCTAAATCTCGATATTTATATATTTTTTGTTTGCGAAAAATGGAAAACATACAATCACAAGCTTCCGCTTCCGGTTCCGCTTCCGTTGGTAGCAATGTACGAAACAAAGTTTACACAAATGTTGATGTTGTGCAAATTAAATCAACGAATCGGAATCCGGAAATTTGGTCGAATTACGAGTTGTGCATTATGAATGATGGAGTGGAAAAGGCCCGTTGTAAGAGATGTGGGAGGTTTTATAACCCCACATCAAACTCAACATTAAGAAGTCACAAAAACGGTTCTTGTAGGGCGGCTAGTCAAGATGTGTCACAATCGACACTTGGTTCGGATGGTGGGGTATTTATATACGATAATGATGCGCTTCGAGAAGATTTTACAAAGTTTGTCATCCAAGAGGCGCTTCCATTCAACCACTTCGACAACCAACGGCTAACGAACATCATCAAAAAGAGACTACAACCGCGATACCAACAAGTAAGTCGTACTACCCTTAGAAACGATGCATATAAATTATGGAAAACGGCTAAAAAAGATATAATTGATGGTTTTCAAAACTATAAATATGGCGTTTCTATTACTTGTGATGTTTGGACCGCACCACATGGTACGGCAAATTCTTATTTAGCCGTTACGGCCCATTGGTTTCATCCCGAGTCTTGGTTATTAATGAAACGTACAATTGCTTTTAAATTGTTTGGTTGTCCGCATACGGGATGTAATTTGCGAAAAATTTTAAATGACACTTTAATTGAATATAATTTAGACGATAAAGTTTTTACAATTTCACTAGATAATGCGTCAAATAATAATAGAGCTATGAATTTACTAAAATTACGTATAAAACCAATTTTAGATGGCGCTTTTTTTCATTCCCGTTGTGTTGCTCATGTTATAAATTTGTCCGTGCAAGCGGCACTACAAATATGTGCTAATATACGTGAAAAATTTAAGAGTTTATTAGTAACTATATATAGTTCGAGTAACGAACGACAAGCTAATTATAGACGTTTTCGTGCACAATGTGGTGAAACTCCCCTAGGACCTTGCTACGATAATAATACTAGGTGGAATTCTACTCACACTATGTTTGAAAATATTTTACGGCAACGTGCTACTTTAAGTGCTTTTAATGATATGTTAGTTGCTAAAAATAAGTCCGTAGCTATAACCGATTATGAATGGGATCGACTAAATGATTTAACTTCGTTTTTAGTAGTTTTTAAAGAGGCTACTACTATATTATCGGGTGTATATTACCCAACTAGCACGTTAGTTTTAAACCAAATTTTTATAATGACCGAAAAATTAAAAGAATTTGAAACCTCGCAATATCCAATGTTTAGAAAAATGGTTAGAGCTATAAAAAAGAAATTTATAAAATATTTTGGTAGTTTGCCTTTGATTTTTACTTGTTCCGCCGCACTAAATCCAACTTTAAATGTTGGCGGCGTACAACGTATAATCTCAACAATTTTGGAAAATTTAGACTTACACTTAACCGACGACCCGCACTATATAGCAAATGAACTTTCTAAATTTGAAAATAATTTTAAACAATTATTTGGGATTTATGCAACAAAATATGGTCAACATCATAACCCAATTGTTGACTCAATGCGGGCGGGAACATCTCGATCATCATCCTACGACATAAATATAAATCTTTATAATGCTTTACTTGAAGACGCTACAAAGCGTCAACGAACATCGGCTCCAACAAGCGAGTTGGGACAATATATGTCTACAAACTTTTTAACCACTTTAACTGTTGAGGAGTTTCGTAATTTTGACATTTTGAGTTGGTGGAAAGAAAGAGAAGTACAATTTCCCATTTTATCTGCTATGGCTCGGGATTTATTATCCGTCCAAGCTTCGACGGTAGCTTCCGAATCGGCTTTTTCTACTAGCGGTAGAATAATATCGGAAAGAAGGTCAAGACTAACCGCTCAATCCGTAGAAGTATGTGTATGTTTGAAAGATTACTTGGACGGAGTGGATAGGATACAAAATGCAACAACGTTGGAAGGCCCACTATTAGGTAACGTTGAAGAAATTATCGAAGATGAAGAAGTCGAATTGGGAATATCACCTCCAACGACCGAATTAGATGAAGGTGAATTTGAAGAACTTGAAGTTGAATCCGTGGATGAAGATGAAGTTTGGGACGACATAACTAGTTAAGTGTATTCGCATGATGGCAATGCCGAAGCTCGATATACTTACTACACGATTACGTTTCCGGGTGATGGCCATGCCGAAGCTCGAAATGTATTCGTATTTGTATTTTATATTTTTAGTTGTAATTGTATTGTTTAAATAAAAGTTATGTTTGTATTTTATAATTTTAGTCGTAATTGCATTGTTTAAATAAAAGTTATGTTTGTATTTTATATTTTCATTTGTATTATCTAAATTTTATTATACACTTATACCGAATTCGAATCCGAAAAAAATCCCGAAAAAAATTAACCGATTAAAACCGGTGCAAAACCGAAAAAAACCGATTCCGAACATTTAAAACCGAAAAAAACTGATTCCGAAAAAACCGGTTTTAACCGAAACCGATTTTTCAAATAACCGGTTTTTTTAAAACCGGTTTTTAAAAAACCGAAAACCGAAAAAAACCGGTTTTTTTGCACCTCTACACCAGTATCTTGTGAAGATGGATAATAATTGTACATTAGTTTGATAGATAATGATCTGATCCACAAAGAGGGTAAGATATATTTACTTCTAATACAAATGAAAAGTGTATAAAAAGGCAAAAAACTACATTGTTACTTACTTACTTTCGTTGGTTAATTTTATTATAAGGTTAATTTTCCATGTCGATTATGAGTACAATAGGCAATATATACAATTACAAATGGGCTATCATGGGCCGATATGTACAGGCCGATACTCTACATGTCAATTACATTAAATATACATATGCTAACATTCTCTCGCAGTTTTATCGGAAGGAGCAATCCGAACGTTCAAACTGGATCGAAAGTCGATGAATAAAGACGTCGGAAGCCCTTTGGTGAAGATATCAGCATACTGGGAGCGTGAGGGAACGTGGAGAACTCAAATGTTACCCAAAGCAACCTGGTCGCGAGCAAAGTGAATATCAATCTCAATGTGTTTCGTACTCTAGTGTTGAACATGGTTAGAAGTCATTTACACAGAGCTAATGTTGTCACAATAGATAAAAGTGGCCTTGGCTGGCGACGTGTGGAGCTCTCTGAGAAGGTTACGAAGCCAACACGTTTCAGCAACAACGTTGGCAATACCTCGATATTCGGCTTCTGCACTGGATCGCGAAATGACCTGCTGACGTTTCGAGGACCATGAAAGAAGATTATCCCCAAGGAAAACACAGTATTCGGATGTGGATCGTCTAGTAGTGGGGCATCCGCCTCAATCAGCATCAGAATATGCAACGAGACCGTCTGTAGTGGAGACATGAATCTGAAGCCCATGGTCAAGAGTGCCACGAATGTAGCGCAGAATGCGCTTAAGAGCAAGAAAATGTGACTCACGCGGATCATGCATAAATAAACATATCTGCTGAACGGCATATGATATATCAGGTCGGGTGAATGTGAGATACTGAAGCGCCACTGCAAGGCTCCGGTACAATGTAGAGTCCGTAACCGGAGGACCAGTGACATCCAGCTTTGACTATGTGTCAGCTGGAGTACAACACGGGTTACACTGCATCATGTTAGCACGCTTGAGAATGTCTGTAGCGTACTTCTTCTAAGAGAGGAACATGCCAGTCGAGCTGCGAGTGGCCGAGATACCCAGAAAATAGTTAAGTGCCCCCAAATCAGTCACAGAAAATTCTCGGCTTAATTGGCCAATAATAGATTGGGGAAGAGATGTCGATGAAACTGTAAGAATGATGTCATCTACATATAAAAGAAGGTATGTCGTGGAGGAACCCTGATGATAAACAAACAGAGATGAATCACAGCGTCTGCGCTGAAAACCCTGTCCCTGAACAAAATTTGCAAAACGCTGATACCAAGTGCGAGGAGCCTGTTTCAGGGCATACAATGAGCGCTGGATGTGGCAGACATAGTCAAGAAATCGAGGATCACGATAGCCCGGTGGCTGACGCATATAAACAATCTCCTGTAAATCACCGTGGAGAAATGCATTCTTCACGTCAAGCTCATGAATAGGCCAGTGGCGTGAGACAGCCAGACTCAAGACTATGCGGATGGTGGCCAGTTTGACAACCGGACTAAAGGTCTCATCGCAGTCAATACCAATCTGCTGACTCTTACTGTTAGCAACCAATCTGGCTTTGTATCGAGCCAGAGAGCCATCAGCATGAAACTTCTGCTTAAATAACCACATTGAACGGACTACATTTGAAACATCCCATATTTTTTTTATGTATACTTGATTTAAATTCTCAAGAACACTTTATATATTAATATAAAGTAATAACAACATGGTTCAACACGAAATATATCATTTTTTACAAAAACATCACATGTTAATATAGAGCATGATCTATGAGTCTGTCTTCTTACTATCTTGCAATAGTAAGTCCATCACTAGCAGCTCTAGGGTCATTTGCCCGGATCCCCGCCCTTCATCCTTTTAGGCGTACCTATCAACACAATATCCAACAATACATAAGCACATTGCTTAGTAAGTAAAGGAAATTACATTCACAGTTATATATTAAACCAGACATCTCATGTCTTTATCATTCAATCATACATTTACTACATTCAACATATACTCAATCGGCACAATTGGTCACTCAGCAATTGGCCACTCAATTCATACGGCTAAACACAATTGATCACTCAGCAATTGGTCACTTAACTCACATATACATGGGCACAATTGATCACTCAGCAATTGGCCACTCGGCTTAATCTCATGGGCACAACTGATCACTCAGCAATTGGCCACTTAACTCAATCTCATAGGCGCAATTGGTCACTCAGCAATTGGCCTCTCAACTCATTGATATACTCAGTTATTCAATGCAACTTTGTAACACAATCATTATTAACAAAATCAGCAAATTAAATTCTTTACTTTCCTACTACTTACCTCGAGAATGACGTTCAAATATTTATGAATAGCTACCCGAAATACCTGTCGAGGCGACCGTATTCAATTAACTCTGATAATAATTAATATTATTTAAAATATCAATTAATCCTGCGACATTACCCCCTAGTGTCGCTATACCTTCTGGCGACACTAAATTAGTGTCGTTCAACACACTATCGCGACACAACCTGCGACACTAGCTCTTAGTGTCGCTAAAACAACAATTACAATTAACAGTGGAAACAAGCGACATAAGCTGCGACACGATCTCTTAGTGTCGCTACAGCAATAGTTTTAATTTACGACACCATCACTGCGAAACACAAGCCGCGACACAACCCTTGTGTCGCAATGACGAACAGAACAGCAGCAGCTTTCGAATTTAACAAGTTTCTGGGTAAAATTCACACTCTTTAACCCAATTTAGTTTCTAAAGATGATAAAGCACATAATAAACTCAAACTCTTACCTGGAAATGATTTCAAAATACAAGGAACACTTTCAAGAGTTAATTCCTTAACAAATCTCAACTTTTCTTGCTTTCTCTCTCTATAATCTCAAAAAAAAACACACACAAATGGTTCTGGAAGCGAATTCTTGTTTTTGGAAAGTTTTGGAATGAAAAGTGGGGTTTAACCCCTCTGTTTTTACACTTTTAACCCTTGCTAACCGCTTTTCAACCCGACACTGCGACACAAGCCTTGTGTCGCACTGGGCTCTGTGTCGCTACCTGTAACACTAGCCCTTGTGTCGCATAACAGTACACAACTTTTAAATTTAACGAATTTCGGGGTGTTACAACATTAGCCCCGGGTGGGCGTGGAACAAGTACCCAAGTGCCATTAGCAATAAGAGCATGATATTCCTCATCCATGGCTTTATGCCAGTGAGGATCCTGAAGAGCCTGTAAGTATGACTGGGGCACAGAGGAGTGGGTAGTAGTAGTGTGCAAGTTAAGGCGAGTAACGGGTTTAGTAATCTCATGTTTACCACGGGTCATCATAGGGTGGGAAGGAGGTGGGGTGGGTGTAGGGGAGGGGGAGGTGGAAGGTGAGGAAGTGGGTGAGGACGTGTCCGAGGGTACGGAAGATGGGGAATTAGGTGTGTCGGTGTCCGAGGACAGCACTGGAGAGGCAGGCTGAAATGCTGGACAGAAGAATACAGGAGGAGAATCGAGAAAGTCATATGATGGAGGTTGCGTGGGAGTAACCGAGCCAAATGGGAAGACGGTTTCATCAAATACGACATGGCGTGAAATGATGATCTTACGGGTAGAAAGGTCAAGACATCGAAAGCCACGATGGTCTGAAGGATATCCAAGGAAGATGCACGGTGTAGAGAGTGACGCAAGTTTGTGAGGTGTGGTAAGGTGAGGAAAGCAAAGGCAACCGAAGACACGTAGGTGGCCGTAGGTTGGGCGTTGGTGAAATAAGCATAATTGAGGGGTGTCATTTTGTATGGTCGAGGAGGGTAGTATGTTGAGAAGGTGAGTAGACATATGGAGTGCTTCTGCTCAATACGTGGGAGGAAGTCGAGCATGGAATAGGAGGGTGCGGATAATGTTATTAATGGTGCGAAGCATACGTTCAGATTTTTCGTTTTGTTGAGAGGTGTGTGGGCAAGAAAATCGAAAACGAATGCTTTAGCAAAAAAATCATGAAATGCAGTGTTGTTATATTCGCCACCATTGTCACATTGAAACGATTTTATTGTACATTTTAATTCATTTTGAACATATGCAGTAAAATGTAAAAACTTTTGAAACACATCAGATTTATATTGCAACGGATACACCCATAGATAATGAGTAAAATGATCAAGGAAAATAACATAATATTTCAAACCACTCATGCTAGTAACAGGAGAAGTCCAAATATCAGAATGTATAATATCAAAAGGGGAACACACACTAGAATCAGAAGTACTAAATGGAAGTCGAACATGTTTGCCAAGTTGACATGGATGGCACATTACACGCGACTTCTCCTTATTACAAGAAATAAATTGACGTGAAATTAAATGTTGTAGAGCATGGTCGTCGGGGTGACCAAGCCGTTGATGCCAGAGAGAGGAGCTAGAAGTAGTGAAGACTTGGGGAGTGGATGAGGTCACAGGATATAGAGGGCCAGTGCTGTCACATCGGATTAGAGGCTGACGGGTGCGATAATCTTTTACAGTAAAACCAAAAGCATCAAAGTCAATAGAGCATTGATTATCAGTTGTAAATTGACGTACAGATATAAGGTTCCTAATAATTTTAAGAGTAATAAGTACGTTATTTAGGTGGAGTTGTCGATACGGATTAGGAAGGTCGGTCTGCCGAGTGGTCATTACAGGAATTGAGGAACCATCACCAACAAAAATAGAATGAGTATCATGATTATTAGAAATGGACTTAAGTATACCTGCATCCGAGTAAACGTGGTCTGTAGCACCCGTATCCATGATCCAATTAGAATTAGCGGGCTCCTAAAAAGTCACGATATTAAACAAATATGGAAGAGTAGTGAGTTGATCACTATTTCCAGTCCAAGCCCACTTATTTGTAGGTTGTCCAACACTAAACATGGACCTAAAATCTGATCCGGTAACAAAAGTGGAGGCCTGGTGGGCTGGTTGGGCCAACTGGGCTTGTGGTTGAAGTCCATTTGTGAAAGCAGAAGCAGATTGAGCAGCCATTAAATGTGCTTGTGAAACTGGGCTACCTGGGCTATAGGGAACAGTGGATGGGCCTAAGGGTGGAGAACCAAGCAGGCTTGCTACTGACTTTGGATCCCAAGTCTTTGATCCAGCATGGCGTGAATTTGGAGAGTACGTAACAAAATCATGGCGGTTGTGATGTGCACGTGGTGGTGGAGGAATATAAACCCACCCATATTGGCCGACGAGTGGTTGACGGCGATCATTCTGACGGCCACCACCGCAACGATCGGTGCGGCGCCCGGCTTCGCGATTATCCGTTCCGATTGTCATAGCGGAGAGGGTGAATAGCACGACAGTGGGTTAGAGAGAAGATGGGTGGTGTTGGGCTGAATATAGAAGATATAATGGCCAGAATTGTAGGAGTAAGGGTGGCCAGTGGTGGACCAAAAGTTTTGGCCGGTGACTTATTCCAATAAAGTTGGAAAGTGTAGCAAAAGAAAAGAGGAAGGTTAGGTGTGATTAAAAGGATTTTAGGAATGTGTGGTGGGAGGATTTTTAGAGATCAATTAAAACCTCTGATACCATATTATAAGGTTAATTTTCCATGTCGATTATGAATACAATAGGCAAATATATACAATTACAAATGAGCTATCATGGGCCGATATGTACAGGCCGATACTCTACATGCTAATTACATTAAATATACATATGCTAACACATTTTACTTTTTGAAATGGGTACTTGGAGGCCGTTTACAATGTTCTGAGTTATTCGAGGAATGCGATTATTTTAACTTAGATTTATGCGGTTTAACCAGGATTAACCGTTTACAACTCTTAAAAGATTAAATCATTAGAAAAAAAACTTAGATGGTTACAACGAAAAAAAGTGAAATTTTGAGAATTAAATCATTATTAACTCTAGTTTTGAATCATACAATCAAGGGTTAATTGATAGGGTTAATAAGTTGAAAATTTCAAAATTTTGTATTAAATCATAAAATCACGGGTTAATTGATAGGGTTTTAGCGTACATAAATTTAGGGGTAATAATTATGGTTTTAAGAGTGCCAATGCACCCGTCGGTTGGGCCGTCGGTTTGGCCGACGAAACCGATGCCACTGGCACGGGATCGTTGGTTGAGCCGTCGGTTAAGCCGTCGGTTCATTTTAGTCGGATATCCGACGAGCTTCGGCTCTTTTTTTGTTTTTTTTTCTTGTTTTTTTTTCTTTTTACAAACGGATCAATTTTTTTAAATTTTGAATTCTCAAATTTTGGGCCAAACGGCCAACTTCACAAACCAACAAAAAATTTAATTTTTTTAATTATTTATTTATTTTACCCCTTAATTCATACACAATTACTCCTATATATATACCCACTCCAAACAACTATAATTCACACAAAAAATAACCAATTATCTCTATAAACTTATATAATTTATACACCCATTTTATCCACACAAAATACATATTATGTCTAATTCCAATTCCGATTCCGATATTGAAGAAATTCAAACGCTTACGAGTGTTTTCGATACGACCGCCGCAATCAATATGATTAATTCGATAGACTCCGATTCCAACGAAGATTTAGAAAGCTCATTCAATCCGCCAAGAAGACAAAGATGATTTTTAAGGAGAAATCGCGACGAGGCGGGCCAACGTTTATTTTTAGACTACTTTGCCGAGCACCCAACATTCCCGCCAGATTACTTTCGACGACGTTTCCGAATGAGCCGGCCTTTATTTATCCGTATATGTCAAGGTATATTATCGTACTCCCAACTTCCGCTACCTCCATATTTTGCATATTTTCACCAAAGTCGAGACGCTGTCGGTACACTTGGTTTTAACGTTTTTCAAAAGTGCACTTCCGTCGTACGCCAATTGGCATACGGTTGTGCCGCCGATGCGTTTGATGAATACTTACACATGGGTCAACAAACGTCATACGATTGTTTAGACAATTTTTGTAAATGTATATTTCATCTATTTTCGACCGAGTACTTAAGAAAACCTACACTCCAAGATGTGCAACGTTTACAACAACGTCATGCCGAGTTGCATGGTTTTCCGAATATGCTCGGGAGCATCGATTGTATGCGCTGGCCTTGGAAAAATTATCTAGTGGCATGGCAAGGTCAATACATCCGAGGTGATCAGGGATGTCCAACGATCATACTCGAAGCGGTAGCCTCTTACGATATGTGGATCTGGCACGCCTTCTTTGGTCCTCCAGGTTCGAGTAACGACATCAACGTTCTGAATGAATCAGATTTATTCTCCGGTTTACTACAAGATAGAGTTCCTCAAGTAGAATTCACCATTGCCGGACAACAATTCACCAAAGGCTATTATCTTGCCGATGAGATTTATCCAGAATGGGCTACTCTTGTAAAGTCGTTTAAGTTTCCACTAACGCAACAAGAAATACGGTTCAAGAGATATCAAGAATCCGCAAGAAAAGATGTGGAACGAACATTCGGTGTGCTTCAAGGCCGTTGGCAAATCATCAGAAACCCGGCAAGACCATATAGCATCAACAAAATAAAAAGAATCATGTATTGTTGTGTAATTTTACACAACATGATAACCGAGGACAACGGTCGAAATATGTGTCAACTTGAAGAAGATTATTTGACAAACCCGGCAAATTTACCACAACGTTCATGGCAAGAAAGAGTTGCAACTCAATTACGTATGGACAAGGAATTACGCGATCGAACGGCACATCTTCAACTTCGCAATGCTCTAATCGAACACGTTGCGCATCTCCCACCAAATTTCCGTCAACGTTAATCGCATATTTTTTTTAAATAAGTGTAATGTTTTTAATTATTGTATTTTATTTTTAGGAAATGTAATGTTTATTTTTAATTATTGTAATGTTTTTATTTTAATGAAATGTGTTTTATTTTAATTATTGTGTTTTAAATATATAAATTAAAAACTGACCGAAAAACTGACCGTGACCATTGGCACGGGTCAGTCAGTTGTTAGTCAGTTTCAGTCAGTCTTGAGAAAAGCTGACATGGGGCTAAATTAGCAGAAAGTGACCAGTCGATTTTGATCACCTATTGGGAGTGCCCTGAAAATCCTTTTATGAATGTGTATCTGTTGGGTCACAAGGTTCCCAAAACTTAGATACAGATTAAATAACAGTAATCTTAACGTGATAGTTTATATCCAAGTTTATATCCAAGTTTATATCCAAGTTTATATCAAACAAGTTTAAATTAATCTAGGCGGAAAACAAGATTAATTTTGACACAGAGTTTATTATGAATCAAAGTATTATTCACAATAAAGTGTTTGTCTCACAAAGATGACAAAGTATTCAAACCCACACAGATGGTTTGAATACGATCCAAGTAGTATACAAAGATACAGGTATCGCTACAAACTTCACAGTAAGTGTGGTAATACTTTAGCCTAAGCTTAAAGGTCTAGTATACTAATTCTCTTGAATTTCTTGGATGATAGCAGTGCTTTTTGAACTACTATTTATAGAGTTGGGTGTAACTCTATATTATCCAGCTTACATAGTTGTCCAAGGGATAACAGATGCATCTTGAGCAACTTTGCACGCCTTCCTTTTTGCTTTTCTTGGAAATAGAAAAAGCAAAAAGGTAAAAGGTTTCTTTGCTGAGAAGAGAACCTTTGTATGATGTTTGACCTTTCTCAAACATCTTATCAGTTGTATCTAGCCTAAGGAAAGAAGAATATCTTCTGTACATTTGTACTTTCATTTTTCAATCTGTGCTCTTCAGTCTGTGCTCATCAGTCTGTGATCATCAGTCTGTGAACTTCAGTCTGTGAAGCCTTCTGTATTCAATCTTCATTCTTCAGATGATGAATTCATAAGTCTTCAGGAAGAGCATGGCTTTCAGTCTGTGAGAATCTTCAGTCTGTGCAGCACAGACTCAGAAACAATTCTTCAGTCTGTGTAGCACAGACTCAGGAACACAGACTCAGGAATTTCACTAAGTTTCCTGAATACAACTAAGTTAGATTTTGACTCTTCAGATTTATAACTTAGGTTTGATCATTGTTTTTCTCAACAGTATCAAATGTTAAAGAAAAATAAATATTAAAACTTTCTTCTAACATTAGTCTCATATTAAAGATAATTAAGTTGGTATATTTATGTTTAATTTAAAACTTAATTATCATCATAAATTTATGTGTAAATAAAAAAAATGGTGGTAACAAAGAAAATGGTGCTCGAAGAAATCACATGGAGCAGCAAAGTAGATGAACTGATGAAGAGAAAAAAGGGAAGGGAACACTACCGAAAAATGAGTGACTTGATTGTGGATACTTTTTATTTAAAACACTATTTACAATAATCCACTCTTCAAAGTTATTATTTTAATAGAGACGAGGTTATTAGATTACAATAATTTTTTAAAGTACGACATAATTAATGAGATAGTGTCATTTATACAAAATCTCATTTACTCCATCTTTTTAAAATTAATTATCTAACACGTTTATTAATAATTTGTAAAACTCACTAAAAACGAAAAAAAAATTGTCGAAAGTATACCTTGTGAGATGTCTAATTGTAAAGGAGAAAACGTTGAATTTTATGGTGCAATTTTCATAACTTTTCGATTTACCGTTTGTGAGATAATTAATTTCTAAGATCTTGAGGTAAATGAATTTTTGTACACGTGAATCATTCTCGTTAGTACTCACATTCTTTAAAAAAATATTATACTCTAAAAACTTTTCTCTAGTTATTCTTACCTAATTATTAAGGGGTTAAGAACACGTAAATTATAACGAAAGTTATGGGTCTTTTGTTTGAGCTTATAATATCTTAAAAGGTGGTAGTTATATTATTGAGTAAGCTAAAGGCCATTAAGATATTTTGATAGTTTTTTTAAATTAAGTCTTAACCTAGCTGAAAAATAACTTATTCAGTAAGCTATTTACAATTGCTTAAATTATTGTCTACCATAAATGGATTTCATATGTTAGTTTACGTATTAAAATTATTTTTTTTCTTTTTTTTGGTTCATGTATTTTAGTTTTTTTATTATTTCATGATAATTTGTTTATTGAAGTTATTATTAGTTTATATAATGTTGTGTTGAGAAACTCTTACAATTTTCTCTTTCGTAAGTTGAGTCATTTGTAACTCAATTTCTATTAATGCAATTTGTGTCACGTCATGAAATTGTTAAGTACATGCATTCAGATGATTGCACTTTTTATTTATCTAACGATCTTAATAATTTGTATTCAGATTTCAGATGTCAGCTCTTAATATTCAGAACTGGTTCTCAGATTTCAGCTTTTAGTAATCAGATAAAACAAAAGACCCTTGACGTTTTTTTTAAAAAGAGATGGTTTTCTTTTTTCTTTTTCTATTTTTTTTTCTTTTTCTTTCAATCTTAACGGGCCGGTCCAGTTTCTCAAATGTGTCAGACTGTCAAAAAGCCCACTCCAACTTCGAAGAAAATTCCATTAAATTTGGGGTATTTTTCCATCTCTGTGATTGATCAATTTGTTGAAGAGAAACAAGTTTACTAAACAGAAACCAGTTTTATCAATAGTTAATGATAAATTTACCATCCAAATTGATAAATCCATCAAAACTATGCATTAACAAATTGTCCTGTACGACATGTTAATGCATACTTTTATTGAATTTATCAATAAAATTTGAATGGTGAATTTATCAATTTGAATGGTGAATTTATCACCACCATTTATCAATCATACGTTTAGAAAGACTATAAATGTGTCTTCTATCGTTTTATTTAGAACATACATTCTTGAAATTATAATTATACTTCTAATCAAATTGAATGTATTATTTCTTCATACAAAGTATTAAATTAATGCTTTTGAATCACACGTTTAACTTATACGGAGTACTGGTAAAAAAAAAAAAACTCATTTTGACCTGCTATTTAGTTTAGTGTAAAACTGATTCCCTAATATAATTGAACCAAAGCAAAACTATCTATTAGTAGTCATACTTAGAAGATCCACATGTAACTTGATCTAGTTTAGGGATTTATAACTTTATATTATAATTGATCAAATATGATAATTTTAAGAATAATTAGATTAAAATTAGACTTATATCCGTAAAAGGTGTAAATTGACAGGAACACCATGGTCCCGTGTGTCTTTGACACCCGTCATTATCCACCCCAAAAGGATGACTCCCCTGGCACAGTGGGAGATGTTAGATACTATTTCTTCATTATTAATTAATTTGTTGATAAATAAAAGTTTAATACAGTAAAAGTTTAACGTTTGAAGTCTCGATTTCTACATGCCCTTAAAAGCCCTTTTTTTCTTCTTCTAAAACTGAAAATTTGGATGATAAAAAAGCAAAAGCTGTCACTGTAGACACTAAAAAGGGCTAAAATCTTCATCCAAACAGAAATAGTCAAAGATGAGCCAGTTCAGACTACACAGGTCCTATTTTCACAGTCTGTCAATCAACAGACTGTCATCTGAACAACCCTACTGACCATTTCAAAGTACAGGGTGGTTAGCTTTCTCTGTTGTACCTTGTGCATGAATAACCGTATATACCTTGTGTATAAACAACCTTACAATCCTTTAACCTTGTGCAGTTAGCATCATCAATTGGAACACAGGCAAATATGCATTACTATTAGCAGGAACAATTATACAACATAATCAAATCTGTGATTCCCGTAGCTTCTCAATATCGATAATACGATAAAACAATACAAACAATCGTCGCAGCATACAACAAATCTTGTCCCTGCCCTCTCCTAAACCATCTATACAAACACGTTAGAGTTCAATCCGTAGGTATGCATTTCATCGAGAAGCTTTAATCCAGTTAGGTCCAAAGTTGGTTAGGGTTACGACAACCGGTTGTCCAAAACTATACTGCCAATTTCACGAGATCTCGAAAACAGTAACACTGATGCCATCACCACATGTACATAACATTCTGCACACACCAGCAGGATAAATATGCAAAATTTGCTGGCAATTATTTTTTGTTTTCTTACGAGTCTGCGGTGGGTTTGGATTCGAAGAATTTGGCGACTGCTTGGTAAAGATTTTCTTCCTGAAACGGCTTTGATACGTACCCGTCCATTCCACTTTTTTGGCACTCTTCGAATGTGGCATGGATCACATCTGCGGTCATGGCTAGTATTGGCAAATGCCATTCTTTGGTCTGGTTGTCACACGAGCCTTTCACTGAACCATTCGATTGTTGCTCGTTTGCTTGGTTCTCCATCAATCGTATACGGCGTGTAGCCTCGAAACTGAAATTTAGTCACGTACATTAGTAACGAATAGTATGCTATACATCAGAAATCAAGATTTATGGTCATAAGAGGGTGTTTGGATTGCTTATCTAAGTGCTTTCCAGCTTATTGCTTATTTGACTATAAAATTAGGTCCTTGAAAGTTGATACCAAATTACTTTCCTAAAATAGAAATTAACTGCTCCGTCCATCTCATTTTCATTTTAAGTGTACACATTATTGTTTTGGTTTGTCCCAAAAAAAAGTGTTTACTTTCGTATAACAACCAATTAAACAAGTTTTTAAATGGGAAATGTGATACTGTATTTTATTGGTTAATAGTGTAATGATTGCACATGTCTAAGAGGGTGTTTGGGGGGCTTATTTTATTGGTTTATTTGCTTATTGTAACACAATAAGCTTGAGATATAGTGTTTAGATAAACTTATTTGGTGAACTTATTTGCTTGCATGTGAGGAGATTTCATAAGTTCAAAATAAGCCACAAAATTTGAGCTTATTTGCTTATAAACAATAAGCTCCAAAATATGCTGCTCCCCAAAACACCACCTAAAACTATGTGCATTTTCAAAGTGGACAGTTAAAGTGGGATAGAGGAAGTAATTCGAATTTCGTCCCTTTTACGTGCAATATGCTCAATGATAAATGAGTATTGATACGTACCCATCCATTTCCGGCATTTGAATATCCATGAAACATGCATCAAAACCATGTGGAATCTGAAGCAGATCAAGAGCAGCTTTTCCGCTATCAGCACACTCGACTTCAGCCCCAAACTTCTTGAGTGCACCGGCTGCAACTCTACGGTTGACTCTATTATCATCAACCACCAATATTTTCTTCCCACAAAGCAAACTCTTAAGATACACCGAACCATTTCCCATAACTTTACCCTGCTCCACCTTTTTCGTTCCTAGTACTTGTTGAAGACAAGCAGCCACCATACTCGCTCTCAACGGTTTCATAATCAAAGTGTCGGAAAATCCCGCTGCTTTTGCCTTATCAAATTCACTGCTCGTGATATTCGTGGCAAGAAGGATCATTTTAGGCGATTTTAACACGTGCCCATTTTGTCTACTGTCATAACACCGTATGTTGCTCAATTCATCACCCGATAACCACACGTCTTTCTCAACGAGAATCATGTCTGGCTGTGCAGATACTGAAACCACCATTCGTATGCTATTAACGACCTCCACGAGAACACCTAAGCGTTTTAAATGGTATCTAGTTACAGCAGCTCTAACGGGTTTTGAATCAACAACAGTTGCTTTCAACCCTTTAAAAGCAGTCGGCAGAATGTCATAAAGCGAACTTTTCGAATCACGAACTACGTTACAATCGCATCGTTTGAAAACAGCCGTGAAAGAAAACGTGCTACCAATTTGAGGTCGGCTAATGAAGCTAATCTGACCACCCATAAGTTCAACCAAACACTTGCTGATACTTAACCCAATTCCCGTTCCTCCGTAATGTCTAGATGTTGAGCTGTCGGCTTGCATAAAAGGCATGAAAACGAGCTCTTGAGCATGTACGGGGATCCCGATTCCCGTGTCCTCAACCGACACCATTAAACCGACATTCTGTGAAGCCCCGTCAGACGTCACCACTTGAAACGGGAACTCTTCGTCTGCGATTAAATGCTTAAATTTTTCCCAATTATTTCGATCATCTGCTGCTTCACGACCACTTAACGTTTTGAATCGCCCGTTTATACCAATCTCAGGTTTTGCATCTTGTACAGATTTAGCATGTTCAGCGAGATGAACTTGAACAAATATATGTCCTTGTTCAGTGAACTGTCAAAAATTCACATCTTTATAAGTATCTTAAAACGAAATAAAATGAATCAAATTCACAAATTTGGCTTACTTTAACAGAATTTCCCACAAGATTCGTGATCACTTGTCTGAATCTTCCTGGATCACCCATCACAATTTGCGGAACTTTATCAGATACAAGAACAGCCAACTTCGATTTCCAGAAAAAGACGAGGATAAAATCAGATAATCTGAAAAGAATAAACTAGATAGAAGTAATTTAAAGGGTTAAACTTGTTTTACCTCGATTCCTTTATTGCGAGACTTCTCGGAAAATAACGAGAGAACATCATCTAATATTGACCGAAGATCAAATGGCACTGCTTGTAATTCCAACTTCCCAGCTTCGATTTTGGCCCGATCAAGCACTTCATTTATTAACGTGATCAACGCCCTTCCACATGCTTCAGCCGTTTGAGCATAATCTCTTTGCGTTGAACTTAAATCCGTATCTAGAAGTAACGCAAGCATGCCAAGAATACCATTCATGGGAGTCCGGATTTCATGTGAAACAGTAGCAAGAAACTGGCATTCGAACGTATGTAGATCAATTAATATCTTTTACCTTATAGTTCATAGATAACATCAACAAAAATGTAAAAAGTTCAAGAAACCTGTGATTTGGCTACATCAGCAGCTTCTGCTCGAACTTTTAACTGTTGCATCGTATCGAAATCATCTTCCACTTGAACAATATGAATGGCTCCGGTATAAAACATGTAACCGGCCAATAAAACAATCACGTAGCCGAAAAAAGCAGTAATGATGCCGGTTAACGAGATTGGTGCCTTATGAAGGTACCTACACGTCATCTGGTGCTTCCTAAAAGGATCGCCAAAGTCAAGCATGCTGACCCGCGAGCGTGACTGATCACCATCTTGTGTTTGGCGACCATACATAATTAAGTGATCAGATGTGTTGGTGACATCGTAAACCTTAACTACGATCTCCTGGTTTCCTGCAAGCTGACCGAGCAGGTTTTCTACAAGTGACTCGACATCAAAGGCTCCGCCAAGATATCTGTTTATAAATCGTCAAAATTCTTCACATTAGATTAACGGACAAAGGAGATTATTTAGCAAAAATACAACTCCTTATAGATTTTCTTTATAAAAAGGTAATTTGAGTGATGTTGCAGTTGGTATAAAACTCATTTCTCAAAAGGGTAGATCGCACAAAAAGGTACCCAACTAAACCAAAGTTCTCAAAATTTTGGTACACTTTCTGCCATTACCCTTTTTAAAACTCATCTTTTGACCCTAAAGAATGACAAAATAAGAAACAGAAGCTGTTGATCCAAATTTGAATTAACCAACTTGGAAAAACAATAGTATAATCAGTTCCAAAATGCAAATTTAAACGACCCCAAAGAGAAAAAGGAATTAGTACCCAGCTGTAGCTTCAATGCGATCTCGGACAGATGCATTTGGGGGGAGCTTCAATTTGTAAACCGGAATTGTCAAAACTACTCCAAGATGATGGGAACCCAAGAGCTTAAAAGGGCTAGTGAGCACTGCCTTCCCAGTTGACCGTGCCCTCAAAATATTCTCTCGGTCCTCCTGTGATCAAATAATAGATTGACTTCCTTTTAGTTTTCAATGAAATACTCAAATACTCATATTAAAATAGTGAGTTATAATCCATAAAGTTAACAATTTCACCTCGCCCGACATCATATCTAGCAGATTGAGGTAAGAAACTGTTTCTTGAGCGAAAATCACTGGAGCATACTCGTCGCGTTGAGGTGAAGGCTCCTTGTTGGCCATTGTTCTTATAGTCCCACCATGTTGTCTTTCGAATTCGTCCCTCTCGGAATTCATTAACCTTGGTGCATATGCTACTCCACTCAATAAAGGTCTTTCAAATGCTGTTCTTGCTGTATACTCTGCAAATGTTTCCTGCAATACAAAAAATATGAATTCCTTCTATAAAAAAAATGCCACATCTTTAATTATATAAAAGTATATCATAATCAGCTAAATTTCTTATTAAGCCAAAAAGGTAACTCCTTTTTTCTTCAGGAAAAGGGATACATGGAGCAATTTAGAAAGCTTAGTTGTATTTTGTATTTGACTTTGACTTTTTGAAGTCGAGGGAAGTAAATTACCAATTTCAGATTTGATATGAACTACAAAAACTTGCAAGAAACAATTGATAATATATATTGAAATTCATAAACAAGTGATTGAAAGAGATAAAAGATGTTTTAAATCTGTAACAATGCACATCAATTTAGCTTCTAACTCTGTTGCTTCCTCCACAATTATGTTTCATTGAATTCCCACAATTTTATAAGGAAAACTAACACTGAATACACACAACAGAAGCTGGGAAATCTTGAAAAGACACCAAAAAAAAAAAAATTAGTAAACAAATAAACAAAATCCCAACCAAGATTTCAACTTAATAGCTCATTTTTTGGTGGATTACCATCAAATTATATAGAGAAAAAGTGAAATCACCAAAAAATCAAAATCAAAAATCATTTTTGTTAAAAAATGAAAATCCAATTATAAATTAAGCCCAGCTGAAAATTTTGTTTCCTGAATTACCCTAGAAAAAGGGGAAAAACACACAAACAGTGACGGACAAACATAAAAGCTGAAATGCTGAGGCTAAAAAAAAGGTTCATACCTGATCAATAACTGATGGATTCTTGAAATAATGAAAAGTAGAAACCAAAACAGCAAGAGCATGAACATGATTAACACAGACACTAAATTGATCTTGTAACATTCTTGCCCTTTGATCACACATACTCACCAACCCTTCTTCAATTCTTTGTTGATGCCCTGCATCTATCCATCTATAAACATAAATAGCAACAAACCCAAACACAATTATCCATAATGCTAAGTATTTCCCTTGATTTGTTCTTGGTATGTATGATGTGTACTTTCTTTTTGTACCCAAATTTTGCTCATTCAAACTCACTGCTACCAAGTGGTGATGCCCTTGCATTTTTGCACCCATTTTTCTTCACTTCTCGAGCTTGTTCTTGGTGTTATTTTCTTGAACACTTCATGTCCAGAAATAATAAAGTTGAGAACTTTTCTTTTATGCAGAGACCTTTTTCAGGAAAATATAAAGTTTTTTCCAAAACCAAATTATTGCAACATTGTTTTGTGTGATTTTAGTCAAGAAAACACATAACCCAAGAAAACCCACTAAAAGAAAAAACACACAAAAAGGGTATAATAAAAGAATTACTAAAATGAACTTAAGAGGGAACAGGCATGGGTTATGTTTGCAGCCCTAAAAAGATGCAGAAAAAAGCTCAAATTCCAAAGGAACTTTGTGTTAAGAAATGTAATAAGAAAAACCCTAATGAAAATTAAAAAACTTTATGTATCCAGAGGCGTGAAGGAAGGAGACAAAGACTAGCACATTCACTGTTCTTCTCTGTAATCTTGATTAAAAATTAATAAAAAATAAAATAAAGAATTCAAATAAAATCTAAGCCAATTTAGAAGATATTTGACCAGCAAAGCAAAGAGACAGACCCACCAAAAACAAGTTGTAATTTGGATAGAAAGAAGTGTGTGTATGTATATGTGTGTATGTGTCTGTGTTTAAACTATGTAAACAGGAGTCGTTTAATAATGGAGTGGTGGAATAAATAAATTAAGGGAAATTAATAAATACAAGATAAAATAAATATAAATAATAATAATAATAATTGTGATAATAATAAAATAAAAAGAAGGATGTGTTTGGCTACCTTACTTTATAAAGCAACTGAATCGAATTTTCAGGATTTTTCCAAGATACGCTCTTGTCCCCCTCTCCCTTTTTATCTTTCAATAAAAACATACCATAAAACAATCAAAATCTTTTTGTTTACCTTCACTCAAAATTTCCTAAATTGTAACATCAAACACAAAGAATGAAATCTAACCACGCATTATGTGTATGACTGCCGTAACTAAATAATGTAGGAATTCTTTATTATTATTATTATTATTATTATTATTTTTAAAAGGTAAACATACATTAAAATTCGTAAAAGATGTATCAACTGTGTGTTAGAGTTTGAGTCATATTACCTAAGATAACATAAGAAGATTTAAAAATCGATTTAAATTATTTAACAAATTAACTTGAACAATAAGTTGCCGGTGTTACCTATAATATAGGAGCTATGATGATTTGGTGAGGGTGTGGAAGGATAATAGATAATATATGAAAGTCATTTTCCGTCGGACGGCGTTCTTGACGTAAAACGACTCCAGAACGCTGTTCACTCCGTATGCTCTTATATGTTTACTTTTGTGTTTCGCTATTTTTGAGTTATAATTATTTGTCTAATTTTGTGTTGTGATTATCGATCCTAGCAATACAATGATAATGAATAGAGTGACGAATATATCGGTTAAAACTTGAGAGTAATATTTAATAGTAGCAATGAAGGAAGAGCTAAGTTATAATTGTAGACGGTGTCCATTTGCGATTGTTAGTACGTAGTATTAGTAGTATTCTACAACTTATTTTTGTTTAATTTTATTTAGTAATTTTTAACTGATATAATGATTCATTTTTGTTAGTTTTGGCCCCAAACTAATGAGACCAAAGTTGTAGTGGGAGTGTGAATATAATCTTTTTCGTTTTCTAAACTATAAGACATTATGCAAGCTAAATAATTTGGAACGCAGATAAATTTTCAACTTATTCTTTATTATTCAATGAAAGAATTACAAGTTTGCGTAGCATAATTACAGAATGTTGAATATATATATTTAGCACTCACTAACTAAAAATTGCAAGTATGCTAAATCACCGAACGCTAATGCTCTCAACTTGCTACAACTTCACAGACATGAACTCATAAAGGAGTCGTCTATTTATAATTAAGAATCAAGGTAAAACATCCTCTAATAATATATCAGCAAATCAAGTGCCTTCAGGAATCCTCATGCTTATAGGAGAATTATGTGCAGGTTATCTGCTTATACTGTAATTGTTGTCGGCTATGACATAGATGTGAGAGTGTAATTGGCTAACTTAGTTAGCGGAAACACCTTGATGCTAAATCAACCATCTTTGCGATTATGTACAATTTTGGAGATGCCTTAAGAACAAGGATTGTAAGGATCGGTTTGATCTAATCAAGACTTATAGCTTTGAATAATTATCAAGAAACTGCGGAATAGTATTTGTTAACTTAGGAATATATAAACTTGTTATCGTAGAATAAGAATAATAATAAAACAATGAATTAATACTCAAAGCTCCAATATTATTATTGATGATAATAATACGAGGCGTTACAAGTTTAGTTATGTTGTTGGGTTCTAGAACGATATTTATTTAAAACGAACTTAAAACGGAAATAAGTAGTGTATTTTTTAATTTGCTATGGAAAAATAGTAGTTTGTATATGTCAACACACATTAGTTTATGCTCATTTCATTATGGGAACTTGTAATACCAGTAGACCTTTACTGTCTACTGATATGATATTATGTGACCTGCATTAGATTCAAATTTAGTAGATGAGACAAATGTATATTTTCACGGGTAGATACATATATTGCAATGAGTCCGTGTGTGAGTAATTATTTTTCTAGTAAATAAGAACATATATCAATATTAAATTTTTTTTCTACGACCGAGTCTATAAAATCTACCCGTGTCGTTGATACATAATTTTGATTTATTTGTATCATAGTTTAATTTAAAACTAAATCAGTAGACCTTCCTATTAACTATGATCTTAGTTGGAAGTTAGTATAAGGTACTCCACATTTATAAGACTTAATTAAAATTATTGATAATTTAATGTCATAAACAATGTGGAATGGATGTCATGGCTTACCTAGTTAGTTAAATGGATTTTAGTTAAGTACGTTTACTAATTTTGGGCTTTCATGATATTGAATTTCTAATGATATATTTGAACGTTCAAGTTAGATAATGCTTAACTTCCAAAAATATATTTTTCTAATTACTAATGACTTATATTAAAGTTTTACTCTTATAATCTATCTTTTAATATGTTTATTTTTATATAATCATTAGCTTATTACCCGTGCGATGTACAGTATTAATAAAATTTATACATTTTTGTAAAGTAAAAATAATACAATAATTTGTTAAAAAAAAAAGAATAAACAGAGTTAATTTTATTTTGTGACTCATTTAATTTTATAATTATTTTGAGTCAGTAACTGAACTAGTGATGTGTTAAAAGGAAAACTATGAACAGGAATGATTTTTTTTTAAATAAAATGGAATGACTATATATATGAACGAAAAAATTTTGTGACAATAGAAGAACCAGTAGGAATGCGCCACGTGTCATAAAACTCATATTCCTCCACGTCTTTAAAATCTAAATATCTCAAGAATGGCTAATTGAAAAATTATAAAAATTGCACCATAAAAATCATCATTTTTTTCTTTTCGATTAGACATCTCACATGATATACTTTTTTTATAATTGTACAATATTAGTAACACATGCGGTACTCGTTGGTAACACATGTGATAGTTGTTTACAAAACCCAATGAAAACGAAAAAAAAAAGTTGTTGAAAGTATACATTGTGAGATCTCTAATCGAAAAGAAAAAAACGCTGATTTTTGTGGTGAAATTCTTATGATTTTTCTACTTACCGTTTGTGAGATATTTAAATTTTAAAAATATTGGGAAAAGTGAGTTTTGTGACATGTTACACGTTCTTATTGATTCCTCCATTCTCACAAAAAAAAATTTACTCGTTTAACCTTACTCTAGTAATTTAATCAAATAAGCGGTAGATGAAAGTTCACTGTAGAATGCGAAAAAAATGTAGAATGAATGAACCAATAGGATTGTTCCAATCCAATTACTCGTTTTCACGTTTTTTTTCTTCTAAATCTAAATATCTCACAAACCGTATATCCATAAATTATAAAAATTACACCGTTAAAATCAGCGTCTTTTTATCTTTAATTAGAGATCTCACATAACATACTTTCGACGAACTTTTTTTTTCGTTTTCTAATGGGTATGTGAAATTCGTAATAATAAATCACATGTGAATATATTTACAATCAAATTATAAGTTTTAAATCACTATCTATAATCACATGTGAATAATCAAATTTACAAATTATAAGTTTAAAATCACATAAAAATAATTTATTTGATAATTTAATAAACTTTTAGAAAAAAATTAGTTATAATCACATGTGATTAAACAATAAATTAGTAATGACATGTGAATAAAGTGTAAATAAATACAAATTTTAAATAATTGTTTATAATTATACATGTAAATAAATATAAATGTGAAATCCATGTGAATTGTCAATTATTATCACATAATTCATTTGAAAAACACATGTGATTAAACCTCAAATCAATAATCAAATGTGATTTTGATCGTAAATCAATGCAATTCTTAAAATCTTATTTATATTTGTTTATATGAATGAATAATAAGTTTGTAATCATGTGTGAGTTAACATCCACAATTGATGAATAGTGGTGTACCAGTTATATTTACTCATAAATCACATGTGATTAAATCAGTCACATTTTCTACGATCCAACAAAAATGAAAAAAAAATAAAATTTGTTGAAAGTATAGCTTGTGGGATCTCTAATCGAAGAGGAAAAAAAACGCTGATTTCGAATATGTAATTTTTATAATTTTTGGTCATGCCGTTTATTAGATATTTGATTTTAAAGATACGAGTAAAAATTGAATTTTAAAGGAAATTGATCAATCCTATTGATTCTCTCATTTTTCAACTTTTTAGCATTCAACATTGAACCCACCTCATAAGCGGTATTTCAAACATCCCGTAACAATATAAATTGTTAAAGGCCAATAAGTGAACAGTTGACCACACAATTAATAGTTAATAGGTGATGTAGGCAATTTTTCAAAAAAAGTTGCAGCTTCAACCCTTGCACGTTTATTGATATTTATATATTTTTATTTATTTACCTTTACTGCACATAACATCCATAGAACACAAAGTTAATTTAACGAATAATTTCTCCAATATTAAATGTGTTTTTATTCAACAGATGAAACAATAACATGAACGGATATTTGCGTACCTAAAATCGCCATCGAAGAAAAATTATTAAAAATAAAATATTGTGGAAGTTAAGAATATCAAACATCACTTTCACATATCTTTATGATTATGACGTGGGGACAACAAGGAGATCTCATTATCGGATGGTAAATTACTAAAACATCCAAACAATTTATCTGACTTAACCGCCATTCATTACCGTTGTTTTTTTATTTATTTTAGTGTAAATTTCATCGAATAAAATTATACTTATGCTTAACATTCTAGCTTTTCATTTCAATAAGTTTACGTTTTCCTCAAAAATGGTCCCCCTTACACCTAAAATGACTAAATTACCCTTTAATTGTTTAGATCATAACTATTCAAATGACAAGAGAAAGGGTATTTTAGTCATTTTAGGTAAATGATGAACCATTTTCGAGCAAAACGTAAACTTATTGAACTGAAAAGGTAAAAATATAAGTATAGAGACGCTTTTAGTAAATTAGTGTAAAATGGACCATTTATTAATTTTTCTGTTTATTTTATTTACTTTTTTTTTTTGCAAACATGCGACACCTGTATATGTTTTAATATTTAATCCAGAGCTTGACTCGACTACGAACTCGAACTTCAAAATAATAATAATAATAATAAATAATCAATAAATAAATAATACTCTCTTCATCCTATAATAAGTGTCCATAATCATTTTTCATAAAGTTTAACAAATTACATTATATAGTAACTTTTTGCACAATGTCCAATGAATGGAGTTGTGTGAAAAAAGATATCGAGTATAAAATAATAAAGTTTGTATATTACTTTTAAAGTGAACACTAATTTTAAAATAAACTAAAATGAAAAAATGAACACATAATGAATGGTAACATATTAGTAAGACAAACTTGAACTTAGAGCGTTCGATATATATGTATGTAATATATAATGACATGTGGTCCTTTTCTTCTTAAACAATTATACACTTCCGTCTTAAAATAAGTGTTCAATTTCGATTTAATTTTAACACTTTTAATTTTTGAACTAACTTTTGTCTTAAAATTAAGTTCAATCTCATTTATTTTATAAAAATATTTTTTAGTTTTGAGCTGACCTTGAACTTGAATTATTTTTAGTCTAGTTGGGTCTTGTCAATTGCGACGCTATGTTCATATTTTGTGATAGTGATTAAAATACGCGATCGTAAAAAAATTGAGTAATGATATATAGACATAATTAAATGTATCTAATATTAGAGCTAATTAATTAATTGGTTGACGCTGTGTTCATATTTTGTGATAGTGACTAAAATACGCAATCGTAAAAAATTGAGTAATGATATATAGAAATAATTAAATGTATCTAATATCAGAGCTAATCAGTTAATCGGTTGCTTGATATTTTTTTCTCTTTCAATTTCAATTTCATTGGTGGTGTAATGCTCATCTTGTTAAATAGATTTTTAAGCCTATATCATTAGTCTATCTTTCATTTTTCAAAAAAGAATTATACGTGTCATTGTATATATTTACTATGAATATCTAGTATTATGGGTTTCTATGCCTTGTGTTTTAAAGGTATATGTTAAAATTATACTCCAACTAATATACATCTATGAGTGATCAGAAAGTTTACTAAATAATATTTTTTTTAAGAAGTCTTTTTTTTTTTTTTTTTGTCAGGTTTATGAACTTAGGTTTATTAAAGGTAGATGCTCAAGCTCATAAAAGCTTCTAGAAGCCGTACGCCAAATACACCCTAAATAAAATCGGGTTGACTGACTAGAAATGTATTTGGAAGTTGAAATGTGTTGGAGGGAGGAATCCGAAATGGTCGTGAGGTGGAGATGGTGGCCACCGGAAATGTTGTTTATGATAGTGGTTGGTGATTAAGATGGTGTAAAGTGGTTGTGGTGATGTTGTCTGAAAAATTAGTATCACCCAAAAAAATGATGGTGGTGACCCCGGAGATAGGGTGTGTTTGGCACAGGGCTCTTGAGAGTTTTTAAGGGCTTGAACTTTTATTTTTAATAAGCTTCATCCTATAAGTCTTGTTTGACAACACAGCAAAATGAGGTTTCTTGCAAAAATAAGCTCAGGAAGCTTAAAACAATAAGCTTTTTGAAGTCGCATTTGAATATAATCCCAAACCCTAGCTCCGGCTACAAGCTCTAGCTCCAGTTCCAGCCTCAGCTTCAGCCCGTTGTTACCAAACACACCCGTGATTGTGATGTGTGGAGATGGTGATAATAGGGGTTGATGGTTAAAAGTTAAAACAAGTGAGCTTGTGGTCGTGTTACTGAAAAAATGTGTCATGCGAAAAAGATGACGGTGGTGATGCCGGAGACTGTGGTGAAGTGGATATGTGGATATGATAGGTATTTTTGAAATTTGGAATGAATCTCAAATTTTCTTTTATCAATATAAGTCAAGAGTCGTTTTAATGATATAGATTGTTTATGTCTCAATACATCGTTGGTATCGATATCAACGTGTACACATCGACTAATACGTTGTATGTTATTTGACGTCCGATATGGCGCTTTCTATTCGTACCATACACCTTCAGATTCAAATAAGTTTATCGTTCATATACGCGGTACATATATCTTTAACGACACCCTACATTTAATGAGTATTTTAGGTATCAATAGCACATCATTTAGCAAGTTTAAATAAGTTGTTGGGTCGTTTTCTCCCAAATATGTACAAATACCATAGACTTGTAGCTATACGCCTATGTAAATAAATTTGGTGAGGTTGATATGTACATTGAATCAAGAAATAGTATGTGTTTGGTCCATGTATAAATATACTTGGATGAAATAATCATAAAGATTGCATGGGGACCAATTTGAAATTGTAACGTTTATGTAGGGTATAGTATTGTTTCAACCTTTGATTTTGTTGATTTTGTCATATAGCCCAAGACCATAAAATGGGTGTGCCCCCAGCCCCACCCCCACTCAAAATGTGTGTGTTTTGGCCTGGTCAAGCCTTACCCCATCACTTTCCCATCAGCAAAAAACAGTTTAATGGATTTTGCTGTTCATTAATGTTCATAATCATCATCATTTCATGTCCTTCTCTAACTTTTTGCCATTACACATTCACATGGACACCCAACCCCTCACTTTGCATAATTGCCTTTTAGTTCAGTTGCAATACTAACTCATCTCGTTGCTAATAAACTGTTGGTGATTTTAGTGTTCATCCAGAGTTTTAAGTAACTGATGTTTCTACGAGATAAACAATTTTTCCCGCGAAAAAAAACCTGGTTTGTCTTGCCAAAACGATAGGGCGTGGCGTCTTTTCCTTGGCAATTATATCAGTTAACAACTTTTCCCACCTTCATATTAACTGAATTAACTGTCATTTCTATATGACTGTTCTTCAATTCTCAAAAGAACTCAACAACAACAACATTTTTTTTGTGTTTTCCCTCTCGATTTCCTATTTACAAGTTCGAGTATTGAACTGATGATGACCAAAAGACATTGTGTGTTCTCGTAAGTAATTGGTAGGAAGTTGAAACTTTAGTTACTAGAAAAAACTTATCTTTAAAACAAACGTCACACACATGGTCTCAAATTATATTGACGCTTCAAAAAGGCTTTACTAAATTGAACATTTGCATTATGGTATTATTATCGGTATATATCTATCTACTAGTAAAGTAACTAGTAATGTCGAAGTTGCCCTCAAGTGGTAAAAAGCATATAATCCATATTGAAGTCAAACTTTCAATATTTCTACCGAAAATAAAGGCTTTTTGGTTTCTGAATTTTGTTTTTCCAATGATGGAATCTTGTAGTTGACAATTCGCACTAAATGGTCGGCGTAGGCCAATGGAAATATTGCATCCCATGAGTGTGGACGTAATAGTATTTCACAAAGTCAAATACGAGTCTTCCTTCCACGATAATAATAATAATAATAATAATAATAATTATTATTATTATTATTACCAGATTATAACTCGCAAATTCACGGGCAATCACATTATTTTAGTTCAAAATTATTACGTAATTTTTAATTGACATGTGCGATTAACATCACGTAATTTTCAATTGAAATACTTGGATCGTCACATAATTTTTAATTTTTAATTTTTAATTTTCAATAATACCCTACATATTGTAAATGTCAATGATAGTACAATAAACGATAGGTGTTACGTATTTTTGTTATTTATCATAAAAAAGTCTAAGAATTACATTCAAATAAATGTTTGTTTCCCTAACCCAACTGCGGGATATTATATGGAAATTTTTGATAATTGTGTAAAACAATTTAGCTGATAAACAATTAACTTTCATAAATGTTTGTGGCTCACATGTAATATAATTTACTTATAACGTAGGTTCAACAAAAAAGACTAATTCTCACAGGACGTAAGAATGACTTCAAAATTATTTTTTAAATATCCAAGACACTTTATTTTACAAAATTTTCTTCGTAGCTTCTTATTCAGATAACTTTAAAATTTTATTTTTCAAATAATTTTTTTAAGGTTTTCTTATCACTTATTTTTTATTAATAATAATTACATTTTATAATTTAATAATCACATAAAAAATATATACGTGATTATCAAGTCCGATTTTGCGATTATTTAGAGCACACGATAATCACAATATATTAGAGAATAATTACATGTAATTATCATGTTATATTTTATGATTCTCTCAAATAATCACAACAGTAGCGACCGGAAAAAATGTTCCAAAAAAAAAGTTAATATTTTAATATTTATATTTTTATCATAGCTTCCAAAGTTATTTTAATAATAACCATTGGAAAGTGTTAAAAAAATCTGATTTGGATAGTCAAAAAGTGTTTTTATTATGAGTATAAGATGATGTTGCACAATAAATGATGTTGCAAGAGCATTTTACGTTCTTATTATCAAATTATTTGATATTTTTCTTTCTTTATTATTTTTTGAAGTCTTATTATCATAGAGTTCACAATTTAGTCTTATTATTATAGAACGAGGGTTTCCATGTAACACACTCACAAAGTTTCAAAACATAAAAAATTAAAACAAAAACCAACTCACGGGTTGCCTCTCGCGATGTGACACCCGACACTTTAGAGTAATGATTACCTTAAGCTAGAACCATAATTACGTGTATACGTGTATTTAGTATATATACGCTTACGTGATTATTTGTAATTACGCGAAACAACGGGACGAGGTCCGACAATCTATACGGCGTTGGTGATAACTTTTCATAAATAATGTAAACCTATTTTATAAATTAAATAGTAATTATTTACCCTATATTATTGTTATTAAATAATAATAAACGAAAAACCTAGACGTTTTGCTTAAAACGTAATAAACGCAACGAAAACGCGCGAATCGCGCCTGACACCCGAACGAAACCGACAAATATTTTGAGAAGGTTCAATGAAGTATTTTAAAGATATTGGTCAAATTAAAATATGAAACATCCCAGATTTTTTTTTTTTTTATGTATACTTGATTTAAATTCTCAAAAACACTTTATATATTAATATAAAGTAATAACAACATGGTTCAACACGAAATATATCATTTTTTACAAAAACATCACATGTTAATATAGAGCATGATCTATGAGTCCGTCTTCTTATTATCTTGCCATAGTAAGTCCATCACTAGCAGCTCTAGGGTCATTTGCCCGGATCCCCGCCCTTCATCCCTTTAGGCGTACCTATCAACACAATATTCACAATACATAAGCACATTGCTTAGTAAGTAAAGGAAATTACATTCACAACTTTTAAATTTAACGAATTTCGGGGTGTTACAACTCTCCCCCACTTACTCAGGATTGTGTCCTCACAATCCACTTTTGATACAACGAGGGATAATATCGATGAACCTCACTCTCTTGTTCCCATGTAAACTCTGATCCCTTACGATGCTTCCACTGGACTTTAAACATTCGGATTTCCTTATTTCTTAACTTCTTTATCTTCTCATCCAGTATCTCGATTGGTTCTTCAATATAATTCAATTTATCATCTACTTCGATTTCGTCCATTGGAATGTAGGCTGTCTCATCGGCTAAACATTTCCTCAAATATGACACATGTTTCAAGGTTCACATAACCAAGATATGTCCAAAAGATTTCATAAAAACGTTTTTCATGGCCTAAGATGTTTAAAAATCGTCATATGCAAACTGACCAGAAAAATGACCCGACTTGGAGAGGCAGTTTCTCCCTCAAAACTTGACCAAAATGGACGATTCAAAAGGAAAAAATTAATTTTAAGAAGTTAGCTTTCATTTACAAGTGGTTTCACAATTTTTGGAGTTCGTTTGATACCCGAAATGATTTTTACAAAAACATGTATACGGGCTGTCCAAAAACTCAGAAAATTCACCTTTCTTGTTTTAATCATAACTCGAGATATACACCTCCAAATGACATGAAACCACCGCCAAAAGTTGACAAATTTTGTTAGGTACAAATGTCGTTTAGATAACTTTTTTGAGAAATGTGCATATTTTGCCCAGAAATCCGATCTTGTTGCATGTATCCGGATTGGTCACTTTCTGACCTCAGGGAACACATGGAATTTTTAAAAATACTTGGGATACCCGAAAATTTTGGAAAAATTATTTTAAGGATCTAACATACTAAAGGACAACATTGATTTTTCTTGGATTTTATTTCGAACACTTGGAATACAAAATCAGACATGCAAAAATGACCTGTTACAGGCCTCTGTCGCAGAAGCCCAGTAGTCTGCGACACAAGCCTTTGTGTCGCCATAACACCCGAATCGTCACAATAGCGACACAAGCCTTTGTTTCGCCATAACACCCGAATCGTCACATTAGCGACACAAGCCTTTGTGTCGCCATAGCACCCGAATCGTCACATTAGCGACACAATCCTTTGTGTCGCCATAGCACCCGAATCGTCACATTAGCGACACAAGCCTTTGTGTCGCCATAACACCCGAATCGTCACATTAGCGACACAAGCCTTAATGTCGCATAATACCTTAGTGTCGCATATAGCGACACTAACCCAGCCAGGGGCTCTGCCCCTTGGACCCCGCCAGGGGTTACCACCCCTTGGACCCCGCTACCAGGGGCTCTGCCCCCGGACCCCCGTCATTAATGGGTTTCGCCACCTTGTCGCACTGATCAATTACCCATAACTGGAAAGTAGAAAATGCGTACATTTATCAAATCTGTGTTTTCACAAAATATCACCAACGGGCCGTACATGTTTTCTAAGCACAAACGATAACTGAACAATTGGACATTTTCTAATTGTGTGAACTAACTTAGGTGGACATTAACCCTCCACCTACATGATTGGCTTAAGTGGACATTAACCCCCACTTATACAATCACTATAGATGGTCTTTTGAGACATCTACTTACACAACCTTATACGTTTAGGACGTTAGAAGGTTGCATTTGGAAACACGCTTTGCTTACTATTTGCTACTTGTTTGCTAATATCAGGTGAGTTTGATAGCCCCTTTTTACTGTTTTCTAACTGGGGTGAGAATACATACAACTGCTTTTATACCGCTATTTTCATGTGAACACAAGTACTAAACTCGATATATTGGTTGCATGAGTTATTTTACTAATCCTGAAAGTCCCCCACATCATAGTTTGTTAGTATCGTTATAGCGGGATTGTTAATGAATAGTACTATTTGGGATTGACTCCCCCCGTCCAGGTTAGTCGCGCTAACTGGTCAAACGGACGCATTATCATTGGTTCTTACGAGTGTTGGATTAGGCACTCGCTGGGAGGCACCCCGATCGTGGCACTTGATTGTGACCCGACACCACAGTTAAGCTCGAACTATGAGCTCATGACAACAATATACCCTATTTTTGCTTTTTGCAATACATTACTTATCATTGTTGAAGGATACAAACGGAAATCTTGTGTTCCATACGATGTTATATCAACTGTTTACAAACCTATGTACTCACCAACTTTATGTTGACCCTTTTAGTATGTATTTTTCAGGAGACCAACCGCAGTAGGGTTGCTTTTGGAAGGAGATAGCTTGAGTCGCATATTTTTCACAAACAACAGAGATTTGCTTGCATTATGATATGTTGTAATCTTGTACTAGATGCGTACTCTACTTTTAGCAAAACATATGTAAACATTGTATACGAAATATAATGATTTTTGAAACGTCTCATATAGAGGTCGTTTGTTGTAATTCTTGTATTGTGATATTTGATTTGGTCGGCGCCCACAACGCAACACCCTACCTTCCGCTGCCACGTGTCTTGGGGGTGCGACACGCGAAGCGCTTAAGTTATTAACGAGTCTAAAGCTAGACTCGGCCTTCCTTCATCAAGTTGGAATCTCGTTCAAACTACCATGTCCTTTCCAATCATACTCACATGGGAGGAAGTTATCCTTAGTTTTATCATTCCTATAAAACATCTCCCCCATGAAATTAATCATGTGAACTTCAACTCTCCCTTTATTTTCCGATGGCTTATTAATTAAGCGAATGAATACCCAATATTTTTTAAAAAATCCACCACATGCCACTTCTAAGGATATAGCAATAGCTATCTCCATATCTCCAGGATCATCCGCAAGAACATAGTTGTCAAAACGTAACCTCTTGGACAAGTCGTCAGGCAGTTTTGGCTCTTCTAAAGATAAAATCTCACGATTACATGGCAAAGGATCAAACTACTGAAATCTTGATTATCATCTGATCATCTCCCTTCAACTTTTCAACATCTTCATGCAACGGATGAGATTCATCCACACTCAAATCCATAATCTCTAACAACTCCTCTTCTGTCATCATCCCATCTCTACTATTCCCGAGCTCGTCATGCTCCTCATCCCCAAAACCAAGTAATACATGTCATTCCTCATCCAAAGTAGGGTAATCAAGCCTCGAAAAATCCTGATTTTCCAACACAACCTGCATGCTCGTTATTATGAATCTTTCACATGGTTCCAAAAGCTTGTTCTCGATGCTCTCCACCTCCTTATTCAGATCCTCACACTTAGTAGACGACTCATGTCGCACCCCCAAATTTCGTGTGCAGCGAAAGTCGGGTCGGGGCGCGACTAATCATGGATCATTACACAAAGTTACGGCAAACGACCTTTAAATGAGACGTTTGAAAATACATTTCACAAATTACATAGTTTAAAATGGAAAACGAGATTTCTTAGAGTTCGCATCTAGTCTGAAGATTCTAATGCATAACTAATTTATACAAAATATAGTAATGCAAGGAAATCTCCATTTGAAAGTTGTTGTAAAACATGCGACTCGAAATATTGCTTCCCCAAGAAATCCTACTGCGTCAGTGAACCTGAGAAATACACGCTAAAAGGTCAACAATAATGTTGGTGAGCTCATAGGTTTACGTAGTTAAAATCATAGTATGAATCACAAGATTTCAGAGTTATCGTAGTAGCACGAATGCCAAAGTAAATCATAGTATACTATTGTCATGGGCTCATAGTTCCGAAGCTTAACCGTAGTTGGTGTCTCCAGTTAAGTGTATAAACCAGTACACTCGAATTACGAATTATTATGCGTCCGTATAGTAGTTAGAGCGACTAACCCCGGACGACGGACTGTCAGTTCCCGTTAGATCTATCCATAATGTTCGCGCTTAGCATTAACGGGCTATGATATTTATTGGAGACCATCGTAGTTTTGTTTAGTTTACCCATGCAATCAGTATAAGTGTTTTCATAGTACTTGTGTTCATAAAAACAGAGCAGTGTATTCTCACCACAAAGTAAGTAAAACAATAAAAGTAAAAGTGGGGCTATGAGACTCACCTGAGTCTTGTAAGCAAATACAGCAATTAGTGGGTGTTCGTATCCCAAATGCAACCTTCTAGCGCCCTAAACGCATAAGATTGTAGGTAAGTGGGGGGTTAATGTCCACTTATGTATGCAAGTGGAGGGTTAATGTCCACTTGTACTAGTTGTCCATTCAACTAGTTATGTTCAAAGTTCGTTTATCGTTTGTGTTTAGAAAACATGTACGGCCCGTTGATGACGTTTTGTAATAATAATTCTTAAAGACATTATTATTATGTTTGTTTCGTTGTATACTTATAACATTATATGTATTATATGTGTAAGTTATATCGTATGAAGTATAGTTGTCGTTACGCGAATTCGATGCTCGTTGGTCAGTTCGTACAGTCTCAAAACGCAAGTCAGAGGGTCAACTTGCAGGTCAAAAGTCAACTCGCAAGTCTCAATTCGCAGGTCAAAAAGTCAACTCGCAAGTCTCAGTTCGCAGGTCAAAAAGTCAACTCGCAAGTCTCAGTTCGCAGGTCAAAAGTCAACTCGCAAATCTCAGTTCGCATGTCAAAAAGTCAATTCGCAAGTCTCAGTTCGCAGGTCAAAAAGTCAATTCGCAAGTCTCAGTTCGCGGTCAAAAAGTCAACTTCCAAATCTCACTTCGCGGGTTTTCCAGAAAAATCATACATTTTGTCCACGCGATTTAGCTAAGTAAATGTCCGAATTAAATTTCAAAAAAATTCATGGTTACTCTACTATGTCTTAGTTATTTTCATTAATTTTTTTGAAAATTTTGAGCAAGTCTAATTATTTTTGATAATTCCATCTATCCTCTGAGGTCCAAAATCGACCAATCTGGACACATGTTCGAAGATCGAATTACTGATCAAAATATACCTATTTTCAAAGAAAGTTATCTAAACGACATTTGTACCTAACAAAATTTGTGAGATTTTGGCGGTGGTTTCAAGTCATTTGGAGGTGTATTTCTCGAGTTATGGACTCGAGCATTTGAGTCAAAAACCTGTCACCCGTAACAGTTTGGCGACACATTTTTGTAAAATCATTTTCGGGTATCAAACGGTGTCGAAAAATTATGAAATCACTTTGAGGTGAAAGCTAACTCTTTAAACTTAATTTTTGTCTTTTGATTCGTCCATTTTGGTTAAGTTTCGAGCACGAAAATTTCCCTTGAAGTCGGGCCAAGTTTCTGCCCAGAAACTGTTAGTGTTTTTATGTTTTCAAAAATGATTTTCGCCTTTGTTTTTGGACATAATCTAGTTATATGGACTTTATAACATGTTAATATGTGTGTTTCAAGTAATATAAACGAGGGATAGAGTTTCTTACAAAGAAGTTGATGAAAGCACGAAGAATGAAGGTCGAAAGCTCGTTTTCTTGCTTTTTCTTGCAAACCGAAAGAGATGATGCTATGGTGTTTTATGGTGATGCTCTTGGTGATTTCTGGTGGTTATTTGGGAGGGCTTGGGGGCTGGAACAATCGCAGAGATCAAAAGGGGAGAAAGAGGGAGTGTTGAGAGAAAATGTTAGAGTGTGAAAGTGAGTTTGTGTTTGAGTGTGGAAAACAGAGAATGGGAGGGGTGTTATGGCATGGTGGGGATGTTGGGTGTGGGGTGTGGGGGGCCCACAAGGGGTGTGGGTTGTTTAAATTTTGTTCTCCAAATTTACGTTACGCGTGATACCCGTTTACCTGTTCGTTTCGTCGCTTGTTTAAACGTTATACGTTTATTAATTAGGTTTTTCGTTACGATTTTAATCGCGTAAGTTTTTGATTGAAGTTTTGTTTAATATATTACATTTTAAGTTATTAAATTAATAGAGTTTCGTTCGGTTGTCAGGCGCGCTTCGCGCGTTTTCGTCACGTACGGTACGTTTTGCATAAAACGTAAAGTGTTCGTATATTATTGTATAATAATAATATAATGTAAATAACTACTATTTAATTATAAAATAGATTTACGTTATTTATGAAAAAAATTTCACCAACGTCCGTATTCATAGTTTTGAAATCTTTCAGATCGTTTCCCGTAATTATAATTAATTACGTGCGTGTGTATATATATACTAAACGCTACTGTACTTAGCCCTATTTCAAACTAAATACCAGTAGTTATAATCAAGCTTAAGGTAATTTAATACGCTTAAGTGTCGGTTGTCACAACTCAACTGGTAAACTAGAAACTTCAAAACTATGAATGACGAAAATCTGATTGACTTTTTCCCCTAAATTATCTTCTTTCGATATCCATCTTCTCTTCTTCGTCCGAGTCTTCCCAATTTGAATCTACCGTGACTTCAAGCTCAATCGTGGGTAAATCCCGCAAAAGTGCATTATCTTCTTCCTCCACGTCTGTATCATATTCAAACTCATCCCGAAAAGCAAGGTTAGAATCATTTGTAACATAAACGTTAGAATCAAATCAATTAACCCCATTAGATTCAATATTGTCCACATTCTCATTTTTATCGATGAATGTATCATACAAACTATCATAGTTATGCTCAATTTTTCAGTCAAAAATTTCATCTCATTCCCTACTTTGTCTCTCTGTCTGTTCTATCGCCTCTTGCAATATCCTCTCAAGATTAGAAATTTTTGGTTCTTCTATCTTCCGGGTGACTAAAGGTTCATCATTCCAAGGCCTTGATCGGTAGGGTTGGCTATCTCTAAAATTCCTCTTACCTTGGCAACTGTCTCGTTGGTAACCTCCTTCTTGTGCATACATCAAACTCTTAGTATACCTTTCGTGTGATACCATGGCCTTGATCGGTTTTTCTATAATCAGTGGGTCCCAGAAATGAAACTGAAAAAATGACTGTTGGCAGTGTTTAGTCAGTCTTTCATCAGTTTTGGTTGTGCTGACGTGGCGCTGAGCTGGCAAAACTGAAGAAGCAACGACTGTGAGTGGTCTAAGGAATATGAAAGTGGGAGGGAGTCACATGTCACTTTTCTAATTGGTTTCCTATCTTTCTGTTGGGTCACAAGGTTCCCAAAACTTAAATACAGATTAAATAACAGTTATCTTAACGTGTTAGTTTATATCCAAGTTTTATATCAAACAAATTTAAATTAATCTAGGCAGAAAACAAGATTAATTTTGACACAGAGTTTATTATGAATCAAAGTATTATTCACAATAAAGTGTTTGTCTCACACAGATGACAAAGTATTCAAACCCACACAGATGGTTTGAATACGATCCAAGTATTAGTATATTAAGATACAATTATCACTACAAACTTTAACAGTTAGTGTGGTAATGCTTTGAGCCTAAGCTTAAAGGTCTTGTATACTATTTTGCTTTGAGTGCTTGGATTACTTGAATTCATAGCAGTGCTTTTTGAACTGCTATTTATAGAGCTGGGTGTAACTCTATATTATTCAGTTCATACATTTGTCCAAAGGATAACAGATTCATCTTGGCCAACTTTGCATGCTCCCTTTTTACTTTTTTTGGAAACAGAAAAAGCAAAAGGTAAAAGGTTTCTTTGCTGAGAAGAAAACCTTTGTTCGATGTTTGACCTTTCTCAAACATCTTATCAGTTGTATCTAGCCTAAGGAAAGAAGAATATCTTCTGTACATTTGTACTTTCATTCTTCAATCTGTGCTCTTCAGTCTGTGCTCATCAGTCTGTGATCTTCAGTCTGTGAAGGCTTCTGTATTCAATCTTCATTCTTCAGATGATGAATTCATAAGTCTTCAGGAAGAGCATGGCTTTCAATCTGTGAGATTCTTCAGCCTGTGCAGCACAGACTCAGAAACAATTCTTCAGTCTGTGTAGCACAGACTCAGAAACACAGACTCAGGAATTTCACTAAGTTTCCTGAATACAACTAAGTTAGATTTTGACTCCTCAGATTTATAATTTTAGATTTGATCATTGTTTTCCCAACACTTTCTATATAACTTCTCATTTTCTATAGAACCATACCCGTAAAGTAAATTAACAATTAAAATTAGTCAATATCATTTTAAATTTACATATACATATATCTAGTAGGTATATACTATGGCGTCCATCGTATTTACATTATTAAATGATTTAGTTAAAAACTCATTGGATAATTATATACAAGAATATTATACATTTTAAAAAAAAATACAAGGGCTATCCAATTTATTGATTGGCATATTTACAGATGTACTATCCACTTGCTACTTATGTATTTTCAAATTTCATTTTTAAGCATGCTTTTAAGGTTTAATTTTAGACCTATGTGTCACTAAAAACAAAGGAATAGATATATTTTAAAATTTTTGAGATGTTCCGTTTTTCTATGTGTTATGTTGGTCAATTAATGTACCAATGAGCGAATATTATGATATCCCACAAGATTCACCAAAATCAATATTTTTATGATTTAATTGATTGAGAGCCATGTGACCAACCTAGTCAGACTACCTGCCAATCGACTTAATCGTGGACCATCTACACTAGTTCCTTGTGAAATTAAAGACAAATAAAAATTAACTGTTTTTAAATTGTTGTAAAAATAATACTTCAATCGTTTTAGGTAAAGTATCGACTTTAACTATTAATACCATTTTATAGTAATACTCACTAATTGTACTCTACATCAATCAAATAACATCTATACTCACAAAGTCTATTTTTGATTGGTTTATATCATACTTGTTATTTACTTATATTTCAATAAATCTAAACGAATTGAGTTGAAAAATTCAATAGATATATACTTAGACCAGTCTCAACGGTGGCGTCGGTGAGCCATCTGTTGGAACCGACACCAATGTATTTTTTTTTTGTTTTTAACCGTTTAAAAAAATTATTTTTAAAAAATGTGTTTAACGGATACATATATAGCCATTTTTTACTTTATTTATTATTTTTAAACACTATTTTTCATTATATATACACTATCTTTTACCCATTTTATTCACACTATAATTAGATCAAGATCTTTGTTTAGAAGTTTAGACTCAATATGCTCGTTTATTAGATCAAATAAGTTTGATAGAAAACATATAAACATCTTTAATTTGAGCAAATGTCTACAAAACACTTTTTCCATTTTCGACAATTATTTAACTTAAAATATTAATGTTAATTGGGTATCAAAGTTAAACCCAACAATCAATTATCTAATTGCATTCTCGAATCATCTATTTTTAGAGTTCTTCTTAGTTATAAGTTGTTTCACCATCCAATGTGGGATGCAAAACGTAAAGAATGTTTATCTCACATAGGAGGTGAGAAACAAAAGAAAGAGAATGCGAGCATTATAAATATGAAGTCACATGATTAAAACTCAAGTTAGGTGCACATTTCATATGGTGCTTGTACAATGTTGTGTTTGTCTACCTGTATAAAGTTTAAATCTTAATACTAAACACTTATTCAAGTAATAAAAATAAAATTATTATGATAACTATGCTCGTTTAGCTCGTTCGACTCGATTAACTCGATTAGCTCGTTCGACTCGAGAAAGTTAAACAAGTTTTCGATCGAGTCGATCCGAATATCAATGTTTTCGAGTTCGACTCGAGAAACTAATCGAGTAATCATTTATGTTCGAGTTCGACTCCAGCTTGAAAAATAGAATGCTTGAATTCGAGATAAACGAGTTCGAGTTAGAGTAGCTCGTTAATTATTCGACTCGTTAACACCCCTGTCGATTTTCAGTCACTGTTGAGAATGATCTTATTAATCTTAATTAACGTGTCTGTTAAAGTTTTAGAAGATTTTTTCTTTGAAAAAAACATCGATTTATAATTGAGAAATTCACGGATGCATTTATATGCATCCCAAATACATCTTCATCTAGATGTATTTATCGACTTTCACACTTTACAATCTAATTAAAAGCTTAAATGCGTCTATATATATAATTGCTAAATAACGAGATTTTGATAACTTATATTTTTTAAATTCACGTGTAGTGAATATTTTTTACATTATTTAAATTCTTAATAGAACTCTTATATCTGTATAAATTAAAACTAATTAAAAAACTTATAGGATCATCTCAATGATTTCTTCTAGAGTTTGTATGTCATGACAAATTAAAGAAAGTTAACGAAATTTATTGCATAATTGCGTATGCTGTTGCGAAGTGATATCATAACAAAATAGATAATTTATTTATAAATGAAGTAAATTACAATTATCGTTTTTGGTTCTTTTGTACAATTTCATCGGGCAGGGATAATCATTCCGGTCGTGGGTGAGGTGACGACCATTCTCTAAGAACAGAAAATACTGAGCTGAGAGAAAGCTTCAAGTAGACACTCAAGTAAAAGTTAATCTTTATAACTCAACTTTAAGGTTGCGTTTGGTTCTCGAAAATTAACGAAATTCAAGGAATTAAAATCTCAATTATATTCCATAAGTATGTTTAATTCACAAATGAATTGATTTAAAAATCATCAAATTCCTTCACTCAAAGGAATTCACAATTCCAAATATTCCATCAAAAACATTCCGCGAACCAAACGCAAGTAAGTGTTCTAATAGTTGCAACTAACATATAGGTTGATAATAAAGTTTTTAAAAATGCTCATCTAACTAAAAAAAGGGTTTTGTTGTGAAACGCGACCTGATTTGATTGCAAACACAAGAACAAACACAATAAACCTTAATAAATGCAATTAAAGAACACGCAAAATTAATGTGTTTATATCCGATCGATGTGATTGGTTTAATCCACGAGCAAGAACCGAGTAATATTCTTTATCGAAAATGGCACCAAGAAATTTCGTAGCTTAGGGTTTAATGAATCAATGATTAAAAATATATAGGATCACTAATTTTGAAAACTAAACAAAAACATGTTTTGTTGAAACGCGCTAGTTCGCGTCGCGGACTAACTCCATCGCGTTGTGAACTCCGGCTTCTCGTCGCCAACTATTCACATCGCGTCGCATCTTCCACTTTGCTTCGCCACCAAGTTCCATTGCACTGCGAACCAGCTTCTGATCAAAACGTTTAAATGGTCATTCCATGATCAAAAAACTGAAACCAAAGATGTGAAATTACAAACAATAGTATGAGGTTGAATTGCTACTTTAAGGTGAATAATTTGATTATTAGCACCATCGGTGTTCGACATAAGCCAAAGAAGATTTGTTTGTTGGATTAGCCGACGAGATAGATCTGAAAATATTGTGATGCTATTTTTATTGCTAAGTATGACGAATCCAACAACGACAAAGATCCGAAAATGCTTCATCTTTAATTTGTGTTTTCCTTTGTTCAAGGGGTGTTTGGACGTGTGTTTTGGGTCACAAAAACGGATAAAAATGAGCACTTGCAATATTCTTCACTTAAATACTCTTCGGAATTGTATATATATAGTGAAAACACACATAAACATCCTTAAAATGATTTCTTTAGAATACTCTTTGAATCGCAATTGATATAAGCAGAGAGCCCAGTATTGGCCCATTATAGTCATAGCCATTGGGCCTATTGGCTCTCAGAAAATGTTGTTTATATATTGTCCAATTTAAAATACAAATCCAACTGAAAACCGGCCTCTGTAACAGTGACTGTGTTTTCTAGTTTATTTTAGGAAAGAAAAGAATAGAAGTGAAAAGAAAGAAAAAAATTTTGTGTTCTTAAGTTCTATCTAAGAAAGGAAAGGAAAAGAAGATGAAGGAAGGGGAATGAAGCATTTAGTTCATTTTTGTCTTCACTCTTTCCTTCCAAATGTGAGATGATTGAGAATGAATCATTATCTTTCCTTTCTCTTCCTTCTAACTTGAGAACACACTCTCATTAAAGATCTTCATTCTCCTTACTTTCTTTTCTCTTCTTTGTTGTTTCTTTCTCTTCATTTCCTCTTATTTACAAACTCAAGAGCACAGTGTGAATGACATGAGCACAGTGTGAATGACATGAATGAGAAATGTGAAACACGTTACATGATCTGTATAACAAGAACAAAATCACCCAAATTGCTTCAAATCACTTACACTCCATAATTTAATTCTAATCACTACTACTCCCACTGGGATCACACAACGAATTTAAATTTAAATTATATATATATATATATATATATATATATACTATGTAAGTATAAATAATTGCTCTACAATTTACCACGTAGGCAAAGATGCCACATGGCAGTGTCTAAGATTTTTTAAATAATTTATTTAATCAAGAAAAGATAATTAGTTATTAATAAAATTTTCTACAAGACTTGATGTAAGTTGAGAAGAAATCAAATTGCTAATAAAATATTAAATTGTCTATAGGGAAAAAACTAATTAAAAAATAACTTACGTATGTTAGTAAAAAATTACTTTTCGTATTCGTATTCGTATGGTGATGCAATACTAATTAGGAATTTAGGAGTAATCCTACTCTTCTACAAACGTCGTTTGGATTGAATTCATCCCGACATATATGAACTTATCTATCACCTTCACCTATATATATATTAATTTATATGGGAAACGGAATTATTATATAATGCTTCATCATCATACAAATAATTAAAATTGATTTCCAATTAATTAAAAATCATACCAACCTAAAAGCCACTAGATTTGTGTGATTCGAAGGCCAAACATGAATCCCTAGCAAGCTTCAATTTTGATAAGGTAAATATTCATAGACTTTTTCTACTAACAGGTTAAGGTTAATTTGGATGAAAAATAGTTCATGTAAAGCCATTTGTTGTATGAAAGTAAACGAATCAATTCAATTTTTATGATCGAAATATATAATGTAGACATAAACTCAAAGCCTACTTCTTGCTGTAAGTTTTATGCTTTAATTAATTATTATCTTCATGTAAAAAATTTCCACGTAAACAACTTATGTTATGAAAATATATGTCTTCTTATTGTTCTATGTGAATATAGATCGAATGTATTATCCAACTTTATTATTGAAGAAATTGATGAAGCTATGTCACTTTCTTTAATATTTATTTTGCATTTGAAATGATATTATATAAAGTATCATATTATATCTATTAGAAGATACAAAACTATAAATTAATATCGAGCCAATTATGAGATTCTATTAATTGAAAAATTTTAATAGCTTACCGTGCATCGCACGGACTTGAATCTAGTATATATTACATGAGTATAAAAGAAAGCTCTATAATTTACCACTTATAATATAGTATATACTTCAATCTCTTAACTTCAGATAACAAATTATTTAATTAATATTATTTTATTATTTTATAATAATTAATAAATAATAAATATAAATGCTACATATATTATAATAATATGGAAAGAGGAGTCATACGAAAATAAAATCCTATAAATTATTTAATTAATATTATTTTATAAATTATTTTATAAAATATGTACTACAATTATCATTTAATCACGTAATATCTAAAATAATTCTAATAAATTACCGTGCATTGTACGGGTTTTCCACTTAGTATATATATATATATATATATATATATATATATATATATACAGTAACATGATCAAAAAAGAAGGAAATTTAGGGAGAGAAGAGGGAAAATGATTTTTTGTTATAATGATTCAATACTTTATTTATATGATTCAAAATTTTATCAATATAATTCTATATTTTATTGCTTTGGTTCAATAGTTTATTAATAAGATTTAGTCTTTTGTTGCTATGATTCAAAAGTTTATAGTAATAAAAAATTAAATTTTAGAATAAAAAATTATTCTCCCTCTTCTCTCTCTAAAAATCCTTCTCCCTATATATATATATATATATATATATATATATATATATATATATATATATATATATATATATATATATATAATTAGCTTAAACACTTTAGCCCGTGTGTATAATAAGTTAAATATATAATCAGCTTATCTTTAGAATTGTAATGCTTTATTGTATCAACTAGATTTTAGACCCGTGCATAAATACGGGTGTTGTATAAAACTACCATTATTTATTTCAAGGTAAAATTCATATATAGAGAGGAATATCGAATCAAACTATCTTTCGTTAATGTGAATGTTAAACCCGTATGTATATCAAATAAAACTGTCTTTGTTAGTTTGAATGTTAAATCAAGCTTGTGAATAAACACGGATGTCATGTAAAACTATCTTCATTTATTTGAATATTAAATCCGTAAATAGACACGGATATCGAATAAAATAATCTTTCATTTATTTGAATGTTAAACCCTTAAATAGATTAATTTAATTAAAATAGATTTTTTAGGAAAATCAAAGTATCTAATTGGTTAATTGAGTGATTAATGAAATCAAGAGATTTGATTGATTGATAGTTTTTATTTTTCAACATATTTATTATATTAATTAAAATTGTTGTTAAATCAATTTTGTTTGAATGCTAAATCAAGCCCGATAACATATTAATGTCGAATAATACTATCTTCATTTATCTGAATGTTAAATAAGGGTGTTCATCGGTTCGGTATCAACTTTTTTGGTTTAACTGAATTGACAATGTTCAAACCAATCACCGAACCGAAACCAGTTATCATATTCGATAAAATCCAAGTCGAAAGCCGTTTTAAAAATCAGTTCGGTGTTAAACAGTTTTTAGTTCGGTTCGGTTCAGTTCAGTTTTTGGAGTAAACAGTTTGAAACCAAATATTGCTCACCCCTAATGTTAAACTCGTAAATATACACAAATGTTGAATACTATTTTTTGTATATTTGAATGTTAACTTTTATTTTCTCAAATTGTGAAATTTTTAGAGTTCGTCAATTACTTCAATTAGATTTCTTTAGTTATTATCAAAAAATCATTCAAACATTCTATCAAATTCATCACAATGTAATGTGAAATCATATTAGTTGATGATACATTCAATCAAGAGAACTCGATAGTTGTATTATTGTTACTATTATAGACACATAAAGAAAAATTAATACTAAACAATTAATTAATAAATCAAAATGAACTCGATAGCTGTACATATATATGGAGCTTGATTTTTTTTTTTTGGGCATTCTAGTTATCTTAGTTTTTAGAATATGGAGTTTTTATTATTATTTTTTTTTTTCAAAAGAGATTTTTTAGGTAAATAATTATATTTGATTGGTTAATTAAATGTTTGATGAAATCTAGTATTTTTTATTGAACTGGCCTCTCTAATCTAATCTAAATCTAATATAAATATAAATTTCTATAGAGGAGGTTTTCTTTTATTAATATTTATTTATATTTATATTAGATTTAGATTAGATTAGAGAGGCCAGTTCAATGAAAAATACTAAAAAAATGAAGAATGAGAAAACCAATAGAAATGCTCATTTTTCTTTAAAACTCAATTTCCACTTCAATTTTTAAAATTAAATATCTCACAAAAAAAATGAAGAATGAGAAAACCAATAGAAATGCTCATTTTTCTTTAAAACCCAATTTTCACTCGAATTTTTAAAATTAAATATCTCACAAACGACATGGCTAACAATTATAAAAATTACATATTCAAAATTAGCGTTTTTTTCTCTTCGATTACAGATCCGACAAGCTATAGTTTCGCCAAAAAAAAAAAATTCTTCATTTTTGCCGGGTCTTAAACAATGCGATTTAAATAATCACATGTGATTTTATGTATAATTAAATGTGATTTATGATAAAAATATAATATTGGTACACAATTATTTATCAATGGTGGATGTTAACTCACACATGATTACGACTTAATATTCATTCACATAAATAACTATAAATAAGATTTTAAGAATTGAATTGGTTTACGGCTAAAATCACATGTGATTATTGATTTGGGGTTTAATCACATGTGTTTTTCAAATGAAGTATGTGATAATAACTGATAATTCACATGTGATTTCACTTTCATATTTATTTACATGTATAATTATAAAAAATTATTTGAAATTCATATTTATTTATATTTTATTGACATGTGATTACTAATTTAATGTTTAATCACATGTGATTATAACTAAAATTTTTCCTGAAGATTTATTAAATTATCAAATAAATTATTTTTATATGATTTTAAACTTATAATTTGTAACTTTGATTATTTACATGTGATTATAGCTAGTATATATATATATATATATATATATATATATATACATATACATACATATATATATATATATATATATATATATATATATATATATATATATATATATATAATACCAATAAAAGAACATAAAAAAGGCAAGCTTCACATGCACAAGATTAGAGTTTGCGTTTCCAGCCTGAGGATAAGTCACAAACCATCCGGTTATCAAGACATTTGCCGTTAATTTTATTAAAGTTATTATGTATATACAATAATGAAATTAAATACGCACCTAAGAAAAAAACGTTACTTGTCGTAGTTGTTTCGAATTTAATAGTATTGGGTAATTTGTACTGAAAAAATGGTATTATAAAAAGTACCCACCCCACTTGCGAGTTGCATGAACGGGGTTTCTCGGACACGTGACCGAAAACGCGAGTAGATTGCCGGGATTGTAACGAGTTGCATGTCCAGGTTAGTAATGAGTTGCGTGTTAAGGATCGTACAAATCTTTTTTCTTCTTTTTTGCTATTTGGTTTTTATATTAAGCGTTATGAAAAATTAAAAATTATAGGAACTTCAAAGTATAATGTGTATTTTATCATACGTGAAATTGTAATCCTAAAATTTGGTTGAAAATTAAAATTCTTGAATATCGGAATTAACAAGATAGAAATGAAATCAAATATGTAAAAAAAGGTGTAAAATTGTTAAAAAAGAATAAGAATATGATTAATTACAATTCCGAACACGAAACTAGTTATGATATCGATCAAGGTTGTCAAAATCGAGATCTTACCTAGCTATGATCGTTTTTGCCTTCACAAGATCGGGATCGTAAGATCGGATCGGGATCTTAAGATCATACTTATACACTATAATCTCATACCCGTGTATCATAATACATTTAAAAGATCAAATGCATGACAAATTAATTAAATTTTTATAGTTTAAACACTATAATATCAAGTCAATACTTATCATAGCGATTACATTACTATATTTGTTATTTAAGATATAGATTTTCACGTGTTAAATTTATTTTAGTTGAAGAAGTTATTAGTTTTACATGTAGTAATCGATTAAATGATAAACATATTAGCCTTTTAGTAGACAAAATAAACTAATTTATATTTTGAAAACTCATTAATTCATGTTAAGTAAGATCGGGTCAGGTCGAGATCGTAAGATTCTACGCTCAAAATCAACATAGGATCTGGATCCTAAGCTGATCCTATGATTTTAAAATCCTATGTAAGATCGGGATCATTTTCGCTTATGGAAATTGTAAAATCATAAGATCTTAAGATGAAGATCGAAATCTTAACAACTATGATCCGACCACTGCAGAAGCGGAGCGGGATGTTGGGGCACCCCCAATAAGCCCATGACTCCTTTAAAAGTTTAGTTCATAACACATAGTTCAACTAGTTTTATAATTAGGCTCCTGCCATTTGGTGTGTCTTGAGCCCTGCCAAATCCTACGATCGATATAAGTATTTAATCCTTATATGTAGGATGTTATTAGTATAGAATTTAAACTACAACTTATATACGGAGTAATAGTTTGGCACCCCCGTAGCAACTTCTAATTCTAATTAAAACACAAAATCTGACATTATAAACAAATGGGTCATTAGATGTTTATGAAACACTAACTAGGTTAAAAAGTTTATTTGTAATTTTAACTCATAAGAATACTTTTCATACAAAATATTGTAGGAGTTAAATTTTTACCAACTAATGTTTGAGCATATAATTCTTGTTGTTAAATGAATCACGATTAAATTTGAATCTTAATTTTGATAAAATTGTTATTTGAAGATGTAAAATAAATTTTAGCCACGAACCCCTAATCAAAATTTCTAGCTACGTCCCTGCCGACCACCAACTCGCACACGTAACCTGCAAAGAGTCATTCGCAACTTGCGGGTGTTGTGGATATTTTTTAAATATCAATTTCTTCTTTTAACGCTTTTTAAAAAGGTATATAGCAGTGAATTTTCCACAAAATAAAGGTGTTGATATATACAACATATATTTTGATGCATACATCAAAAGCATACATTACAGCGTTGTACGGTACTACGTAGTAATATATAAATATTGGTATATGAATTAAAATATTCGTTGAGTACTAATTTTGGCGTGGACTACGGAAGAAAACAAAAGTAGAAAAACCGGGATCTGTTTTTCCAAGTCTCCGCCTTTTGACCACCGAACTCTTGTTTGACCGGTAAGACAAAATCATACTCTTCCAATAAAATTTAAATCATTTTGCATTTTGAGAAAAATGAGACAAATAATTCAAATATACAACATCCCTAGTTAAAACCAACCAATATATATAATTTCGCATAAATGGATGATATCGTAAATAAAAAATTATAACTTTTAAATTTTTAGGCATGAATATTGACGTATAGTAGAAATTTCTCACAAGTCCATGAAGCAAAGTCTATAAACCCAATAACGACACAAACATAACAAGAGTCCCACACGCACAAGTCAGCCGCAATCTCTTACCCATCCATACATACATGATACATCATCATCATGCATGTATATATACATAACAACAATTAATCCAACAATCATTTTCTTCATTTCTTGTAATTAAACTAAAACATAGAAAAATGGATGATCGTGAAATCCCACATCACTTCATCTGTCCTATTTCTCTTCAAATCATGAAAGACCCGGTGACCGTTGCAACCGGTATCACCTACGACCGTGATAGCATCCAACGGTGGCAGTCTCACGGTCAACGCAACACATGCCCGGTTACAAATCAACCGCTGCCCCGAGTGACCAATTTCACACCTAACCATAACCTCCGCCGACTTATCGAATCATGGTCCGATCAAGTTCCACCCTTAAAGAAATCATCATTACTTCAAGTAAAGTTAGTCGCTGTAAACCTCATCAGGAATCTTAAAGTAAAAGATAAGTACTTGCAACTTGAATCACTTAAAAGTATCGAAAAACTTGTGTTGGAGAGTGAAAGAAATAGGGTTTCTTTTAAAGAAGTTGGTGTTGTTAAAGCTATGGTCAGTGTAGTTGTTTCGTGTTATCTAAATTGTATGATATTTGGTCTAAAAGAAGCTCTTAATGTTCTTTATCTTATTGGATTTCCACAAGATGAATTACACTCGATTCTTGTTGAACATGATCGAATCATAAGTTCGTTAACATGGGTTTTAGATCTTGATGTATCATCATGTTATTGTGATGATATTGATATTGTTACATACACAAGCATGAAATTCCATGCATTAGTATTACTAAAAGATATCATACACGATGCAAAATCTCAAGTTCTTGAAAGATTGAACCGCGGTTTCTTCAAGACGATAGTACTAATTCTCCAAAAACAAAAAAGTAAGAATCTTGATCAAAATTGGGTCAAGGAGGTTTTGCATGTGATGATCACCACTTGTACATGGCCAAGAAACTGCTCGATGATCATTGAATTGGGAGCTGTTTTGGAGCTTGTGGAGATTGAACTTGGATCACCAGAAAAGGCGATAACCGAGTTGGTTATGGGAGTCTTATGTCATTTGTGTTCTTTAGCCGATGGGCGAGCTCAAGTTGTTGGTCATGCAGCTGGGATAGCCATGATCACCAAGAGAATCGGAAAGGTTTCACCTAAAGTTGATGAAAGTGCATTGATGATCATTTCATTGATATCAAGATATTCGGCTACCGATGGGGTGCTTCAAGAGATGGTGAGAGTTGGAACCGTTGAGAAGCTATGTATGGTGCTTCAAGTAAATGGTAGAAATTCATATCAAAGGGAGAAAGCAAGGGATATACTTAAAAGACACTCAAATGTGTGGAAAGACTCCCCTTGTTTAGATGTTACTCTCCTAACAAGGTATAGTTAGTTAATTTATTATTTTATGTTCATTAAAAATCATATTAATTTTTATTTATTTTATTTTATACAAGAGAGAATTGAAATATGTGATTATATGGTACATTTGAAAAGTGTAAATCAAAACCATATTTTAGTGATGAAACTGTCTTGTAAATCACAATATCGTTAAGGGAACTATGATTGTTAATGCTTCTTCTTCTTTTGATTTTTTGATTTTAAAGGCTTTCTTAATTTAAATATTATTACAATAATAATAAAAACAAGTACTCTAGTTTTATTTGCAAAGAGCATAACTCTGTGTGCTTTATCATTTTCGATTATCAATCTTTTGCCACAAAAAATTCATTAGAACACGTACGTAACCCACGTGGGATATAAGTTTACGCTAGGGGTGTGTATGTTCTAGAACCGGACCAAACTGTCTTCGTTCGGTTCGGTCCCGAGACCCGATTTGTAGCAGATTCTTAGACCGACCGGACCATATGTCATCTGTTTGGTTCGGTTCGGTTTCAAAATGGGCCTGCTCGTTTCGGTCCAAAAGACCGACCCGATTGGTTATGCACGATTTCATTGTCATTTTGTGTCTAGCCGTCATTTAGTGGCTGTTGACGTGAGAAATACTTAATCACCAGTTTACATGTGAATTATTTGTTGGATTCATGAATTTGGGTCTTTTTTGGGGGCCTACTTTAAAATCATATATCATGTGTATGATTGTCATTTGTGAATGAGGTTTAAAGGGTAAAAAGCTACATAAACATTTTCATATCTCATTTTTTCAGTTGTGAGATAATGTAAATTGATGGCATTCTAAGGGTTGAAGCTTTAAAAATAATGATTAAATAAATGAGCTATATATTTTGGAGAAAGTGCATAAACAAATCCACGTATAAAGGTAAAGAAATTAAACAATAGGCCACCTTGGTTAAATAGATAATCCAACGCTTTTAATAGCCACCCCAAGATGTATTGCTATAAAGGTCTGAACTCGAGACCTCTTGTAATCGAGTATCAGGATGTCATCCAATAGACCACCTTGGTGATGGTTATGTTGACCATTATATAATTTAGATATAAAATTTATAGGGAACAGAATATGAAGCAATGAATGTATATAAACATATATACACATGATTTAAAATAACCAACCGAGTTTCACATTGGTAAAAAAGAATTTGGATGCACAATTATTTTTTTGACGATACATAAGGAAGTTATATGTTATATTTAATCAATGTATACGGATATTCGGTTCGGTCCATTTTCCTTTTTTCCCGAGTTTGGTCCAGGACCGGACGAGTCCGGAATATCTAAAAAGCTATGGACCATGGACCGTACCATATATCCTCGAGTATTTTGATTACGGTCCGGTTCCTCCTCGATCCTCTGGTATTTTCGATTCTTCCCATTTAATGCACGACCCTAGTTTAAGCTCATTTTTTACAATATAGCTCTACGCCACATCCCAAAATAACTTTATTCTTGCTTAAGGACAGATAATAAATGTATATTCATAAATTTTGGTTGTGTCTTATTTTATATTATATATGTAAATGCAAATGCAAATGTGAATAATTATAAATATTCAGAAAGGTTAACATGTATCGACAAGTTTATATTACATAAAAGTCTTAATTAGAGTGATAAGTCCACCATGTCACATCTATAATAGGATACGTTAAGTAAATTTCGTCAAAATTGTTGATTATATTATTCAGGGTGCAAGGGGCCCATCTTCCATACCTATATATCCAACCTACATATACCAATGGATCCGAAGAAAACAATTCATAATAAAAAATAATCGAATTTAGTTGGTAGTGAGTGATACATCTTTTTAAAAAAATAAATGTAAGAAAAAAATACATGTTTGAATTTTTTAAATATGCAATAAGCAAAACATTTCGATTTAGTCCCGGTTACACCTAAAGCTAACCGTTATTAATCAAATCACTATTTAATTAATAACTACTCAGATTTTTTTACAAATGTCTAAGGCTTTAAGCATATTTCGTATTTATCTAATTGCAACATCTACAAATGTTTAAGGCTTTTAAACCCGTGTTTTGTCGAGTTATGCACATAACTAGCTTTTAGTATAGTAAAAATATGAGAATCGTTGTTTTTATGTTTGGATCAAGTCTCTTTTAAATCTTTTTAACCATTTATATATATAGGGTAGAATTCCAATGAGAACATTTTTAAAATAAGAATGGGTAAGAACACCTCAAATGCACACATATATAAAATAAAATCATTAGATTCACACTCATACATCTTGAATATGCAAAGAAAAATTGATGCACATTTCTAAAAATGCACAAAAATCGAAAAAAATGATTGATGCACGATTATCTCTATAGATGTGCATCTATCGTTTTTTTTTTTTTTATTTTTGTGCATTTTTATAAATGTGCATCAACTTTTCTTTGTATATTTGAGATGTATGAGTGTGAATCTAATGATTTTATTTTATATATATGTGCATTTGAGGTGTTCTTAGCCATTCTTATTTTAGAAGTGTTCTTATTTGATCCAAATTATATATATATATATATATATATATATATATATATATATAGAGAGAGAGAGAGAGAGAGAGATAGATAGATAGATATATGAGTCGTTTACAGAGAAAATGAAATTTAGGGAGAGAAGAGAGAGAAACAATATGATTCAGTATTTTATTACTATGATTCAATTTTATTACCTATAATTTTTGAATAATAGAAAAACTAAAGACTAAATCCTTATTAATAAAATATTGAACCAAAATAATAAAATGTAAAATTAAAGTAATAAAAATTTGAATTAAAGTAATAAGATACTGAATCATATTGTTTATCTCTCATATTTTCTTAATTTTTTTTCTTTTTTATCCTCTTAATATATACAAGATTAACGTATGATTAAGTGAACCAAAATGTAATAAATAGTGTGTTGACTTCTATACGTGAAACTTACTAAAAAAATCAAGTCTAAAAAAAATGTTTACCAAAAGTTATTCCCCATTTACAAATGAATCAATAACTAAAATGAAAACAAGCCAAGGTGAAAATGAAAATTCCTTAGTGGGCCACCATATATGCTAGGTGGGCTTGTGGCCTAGGCCCCCTATCTGACAAGTAGGATATATGGAATCCAAGGTGCATGTTTACTGTTGATTGGGGTCCTCACCGCAGCTCTAGTTAAGCCTTTTACATTACATTTTTCCTATATGAATATGTTTTAAGATACAAGGTTTTTGATTTCATTTAGTTATGTTTTCGTAACAAAAATGTCGTGCTTTTGTGGGTTTTATTTCGTGACAACCTTAATAATCAACGGTGTAACAATAATGCATAGAAAACAATGTTGAGCATACCATTTAAGGAAAGTGCACACCCGAAAAATGTGATCACTTTTGGCAAAATTTACTCTCGAATTATGCGACTTCATTCGAATTGAGTACGTTAAAGTTTGAAATGGTCGAACTTCTTACTATTTTTTTCCTGTTTTGTTAAGAGTTTATTCACAACGTGTGTTGTAATGTCCCAAAATAAAAGTTCATATTACCATTTATATATGTCTCAAAATAATTGTTCAATTACAAAAAATAACTATTAAAAATCATTAAACTCACCCCTTTACCCTCATTTATTACTCTAAATTATTTATTTCTTAAATAACTTTCAACTAAACCTGTTTTGAATATAAATGTATAACTGACATTTATCTAACATATTTTAATTCAAATAAAAAGTTGTCGGGGCAAAAATTTTAGGACGGAGAGAATAATACAATTTTATATGATTGTATGAGAGTATGGTGTGCCTGGTGTTGACATAGTAGAGTCTTTAGGCTTTTAATGAAAGTTTAATGTCTATATTGCACCATGTATTTAAGTTTCATTAAGTTTGATATAGATATTTTGATTTTCATAGCACAAGTTTTATTTAATGCAAATCAATATATACCAGCGGTAAAAAAATATTTTATTTGCAATCATATTTTTATTCTAGACATATCATATTTGACTAAATATTAAAACAATAGTGGTATATTATTTTCTATTCTTTTATAGATACTAAACATGATTTTTATTAGCGGTGATAATTTTTGATAAAATTTGAAATTCAACCCGTAACAGACATTGAAATAAACAGGTTATGGCTGAGTTTGTAACCCGTCGACCTGCTATTCAAATACTCGCTAAATATTTTAAATTTTATGGTCGAGGTTGGGACAACGTTTAGGTCAACGGGTAGACCGACTAACTAGCACAATACGTGTCATGTCTGGGTTGGTTGTTATTGACCCGTTAATCAATTTAACAAATTAGCTTTGATCCATGTTGTCAAATTTGACCCGTAAATCTAAACTCAACTCGAATTGCAATCTCTGTAAAAGTTAAAATTTTTAAAAATAAAGCTACAAGTAAATAATCTAGCTATAAAATGCTTATACTACTTACATTAAATGGTGTATTAACTAAAATGGTAAAATACTATTTTATTTTTAAGACTACTATCCGGTAGAAATCTTTATATATTAGCCATAAATTATTTTAAGACTAAAATGCTTATTCTATTTGCATTAGATTATTTTTAAGTCTACCATTAAATTTATTCATATTGACTTTAAGTGTTAGATAACAAAATTAAAAGGATATTTTATTAGTTTAGAACTTTGTATCAAACTCTTTAGTATAAATGATGGTTATAATTTGTATAACTCTTTCAATTTTCACTTATATTTAAATCAAAACAATCGTAACATATACTTCATTATCCATTATTGTGTTACATAACTTATATTAGTTATATAAAAGAAAATTAATTATGGGCATATTTTTATAATCGAAATTGATTATTATATGTGAACTTTATAATAAATTATATTGGATTTAAGTATTTAAAAATTAAATGGAGAATTAAAAGAATAAAATAATAATTCACTATTTCTTTCTAAACTTTTGCTCACTCTTTATGTATCAGTATAGAAAACAATCATTCAATTAATAATGATATAAATATAAACTTAATATCAAGTTACACTAAAGAGTAAAGACACACAAAAGTAATTTTACACAATTAAAAAGGCGAACTTTATATGAAAGAAAACAAGAATCTATCTATAGTTACTGTAGATCACTTCACTGACAACCCACCAAACAGACTCTCTTTCACTATTAATGACCTTATCTCTTTTGTTCACACTTTTGTGTTATAATCTGCTGCTTTTCATCATCTACCCCATTTTTGGCAAAACCTAAGAATACTATTTAAATTCAATGATCATATTTGACTGAATCACTCCTACTGTTACAGCATAATGTATCACAGGTATTGCCCTTTTCAAATCACAGTAACTTACTTTTGAGGTCAGTTTTGATGTTATTTGTATCTAATTAATGAATTGACTGTTTATTTATACAAATTTGGGAGTTCTCTTTGTCTAATTAATGAAAGTTGAGTAATAACTACTAATTGCAGTGTTTATTTATGCCTTACTGAATCTATGAATAAGATCAACAAGGTTTGTAAGGTTGGTCTGTTTGACTAAGAATAGGGATTATAGGTAACAAATTGTCAGATTAGACATACATATGCTTTGTTTATGTTATATGTGTCAGCTATAAGTTATGAGTTTATGTTAAACATCCCATTTGAATCATTACAAACTATTGATTTCTTTGATTTTGGTTTACAATAATCGTTAATATAGTTTCATTATCCAATGGACTCGCTTAAGAACAGTTGGGTCAGGATTGCCACGCCTAATTATGGTTTATATGGTTTCATTATTGAGAGTTTTTTTTTAGAATTTTGTTAATATGATAGTTTTGAAATTGTCGTGGGAATGATATAGCAGCATTCTTCAATAGGATAACAGGAGATTTCCATTATATACATCACTTATTTCATGTATTAGTGAAAATGTGGTGCATACTATTATGTAGGGTAATTATATGAAAATGTAACAAGATTTTACCCTTACTTCTATTATACTGACTTTCAGTTATAGTTTTTGTGTGTATCTGACTTCTTTTGGCTTGTGAACCGGTGATGTGACACCGGTTTTTATGACATGGTGGATTATGTGGCAAGTTATAAGGCTGTCATGTCAAATAGACAGAAAAAATACTGGTTACACGATGATGAAGTCATTGGATACATAAAGTAGTGATCACTGAAAGTTTGATGCATACAGCTGAAGCTTTTAAAATTGGATATGTACAATTGAATTACTTCGTTAAAGCTATGTACTAATTCTGTTCAAGTGCCAAAGTAAATTATTCATTTTTCATCAGGTGATCGAACATGACTATGTTGTGATTGTTGGCTTCATAAAATTTTTTGGAACTGAAACATGGAACCACCAAACGACACATTCCTGGTTGACTTGACTCTTGGTTCTAATGCTACAATTTCTGAACCGCCTGGTTCAGAATCAGGGTCCGCGTCCCCAACCACCGTCTCAGAACCCCTTGCACTTCGTGTCTTCTCTTGTAAATACTGCAGGCGCAACTTCTACAGTTCACAAGCATTAGGAGGTCACCAAAACGCACACAAGAGAGAAAAGTTAATCGCAAAGAGAACCATGAGGCTGAGACAGTTGTCCAATAGACACGCCAGCCTGGCATCCTTGCCTCTTCATGGGTCAAGATTTCGGTCTTTAGGGATTAAAGCTCACGCCTCATTGCATCATCAACACGTTATGCCTAATTTTTATGTGGTCAAAGGTGGACCAAGGGTTGACCAATGCTATTATGGGTCACCGATATTTGTTGAACATGGTAAAGCGGAAGTATTTTGGCCTGGAAGCTTTAGGGATGTTGATGGCATGGGTTCGGTTCCTAATACAGATTCATCTGCAACACCAGATCTAACTCTTAAGCTTTGACCTTTTAAGATTGTCCGCGAATTTGTAGTTTATTTTACGCTTGTACGTGTAATCTTGATGTATAGTGAGAATATGATGATCTGTTTTGGCTAATTCTTCTGGTAATGTTGTTTGGATACGATACAGTGACTATAAATTTGACCAAGCTTCATAAGAGAATTAAGGTGGCTTTATTATATGCAAACAATTCTGTTAGCTACCAGTCCCAAGAGCATTCTATATCAGCAGTTGATTCAGAACATTGTGATTTTAACCAAAACATGATTAGGTTGAGTAACAGCCAGTGCAAAAGTAATGTCTTGCTCACGAGGAATACTGATTCAAATCCCATTATCGATACAATGCAGTGTGTAATATTATGGGGGTTTGGTTAGATATATGTGACCGAATGACAGTTATTAGAGTATTCTAATCAATCTTGGTATACGGCCATAAAAAGACAAATCTTGACTGAATTTTTGACAAAAACATAGTAAAGCTTCTTGCTTTTATTAGTAAATTAATTAGCGGAAAATAGTTAAACGAATTACCTTAATCTTGATTAATCATTTTCGTTTTTGGTAACCTTCGTTTCTGACTATCAGCTAGAGTCTAAATCTACATGGTGCTAAACTGCTAATCTATCATTACATAAACTGTGAATTATGTTTTCATGGAACTAAAGATTGCAAGTACTAACTAGATAAGGACGAGATCAATACCAAAGATTGTTTGAACTCGTGACCTTCATATCACAAGAGTTCATACAACTTTAGTACTTAATTGCCTCAGAATGATGTTATCAAGACAAACCTGAACATGATTAGATTGAGAACTGTCAAGTGAAAAAGCGTAAGCTATTGCAGAATATTTATGACTAACATATTAAAACGAACCAAAACAAATGAAGACATACAAACGATACAAATAAATATAGTTAATGATCGTAGACATTGAGACAACAGTCATTAGATTCTCCGGGGAAGGATGACGATAAGTCCAACAGATATCCCAAAAAGGAGTATCAACAATCCTGTAAAGTTGATGATAAGTGCTTCTTGGCCGCGTTGTAAACCTTGGAAAAGGAATTTTTGTGTCAATCCTGTCTCAGCAGTCACTATCGTCATGAAAAAGATCACTATGCCGAAGAAAGCATGCCATGGAAGCATTCTAGCCCTTCTAATTGGTTCTGCACGTGGGTACCAGAAAGAGAAAAATCCAAGCAGCCACTACGTGCCATCATAAGTTTCGGCTAATTAGTATATGTTATATTTAAAGCATAGTAATTGGCGAAGACTATGAAGTTACATTTAAAAAAGCGATTAGTGCCTGAAAATGTATCTAACTATGACCCAAAGTTTATTGTGTGTATTCAACTTCACTTTGGTCTACTGTGTGTATCAAACTTTCCAGTTATTGATATTTTATGTTTCCGACCTCTTATTACTTATAACAGCTGACGTGACATCTGTTTTTGACGATGTGACAATGACGTGGCAATGTATACAATTGCCACATCAATGAAATAATATTGGATACCGGATGAATAAGTCAACGGATACATACAATAGCAATGATTAAAAATTTGATGCACACAATGGACCGAGTAAAATACATTTCCAGAGACTTGTCCATTCAAAAAAGGGCATTATATGTGACGCTAACCTGGAAAGCAAAGAAGCAGATGGTTGATAAGCCGATCCAGGAGTGTAGGGTGTACATATTTGGGATGTAACGTTCATTATGGAACTTGAAAACTGCATAAACACCAACAATTCCGGCAGCAAGTGCGATAAAATGCAATATCAGATGAATTAGTTTCTGCCCTTTTCGTTCTGCAGGTATGGTCTTGTACACGATGATAGCTGAGTCAATTAACACCATTATCGCTTAGCTATAAATGAATCGATTCATTTTCGACATGCAAAGTCTATATATGTTACCTTCTCCGGAAAATAAAAGGAATCCAAGTGTCATAAGAAGCGGATGCAACTGCAAGAGGTTATGAAATTATTCATACTTGATTAACTAACTAAATGAGTATTCGTGTATATGAAGTAACTATTATAACCTACATTAAAAATCTTGGCTTTAGGAAACGGAGCCTTGAAAGCGAAGCCTCCACGGAACTCTATGAGCCAAACTAGTGTAAGGGCTGCAATTGATATCACTAACAAATGAGCAAAAACAGTCACAGGTGCTGCTGACATGCTAAAACTCGAACCACTTTTCGCCATGGAAGAACTTTTATGAGACACAAGAAGGACGAATCGCCAAGATTTATTATTGTATCATGTTATGTATATTGGTAGAAGGCCACAAAAGACATGTACACAAAGAATTCGATGAAAACAAAATTATGGTCTTGTTTTTATCAGTAAACAATGTGGGAAATGTTTAGCTAACATTAATCATTATTATTTATTGGCAAACAATATATGTTTTTGTTTGACCAAGCCAATTTAGTGTATTGTCGGCATTGACCGTCACATATACTCTGTTCGAACAAACTCTTGTTCATGGCAAATTTATGGTAACAAGAGTCAAGAGATGATAGCATCAAGATATTCGACCAGACGGCCTTAGGAATTATTTGGCCTTCAAAAATAAAAAATATGCATATATCAAGGGTGGAAGCAATTTTAACAGATAATGATGAGTAAAAAGATTCCTGTGGACCGAATCTCAATCCTTATTTGATCAATACAAATACAACAATCCAAACTGGTATTACTAATTACAGAAGGCGAAAAAAAAAAGTTGATATAGTTTTCTGGTGTATTCCATCACCGATGTAGCCTAGTGAGTAAGCATCTTGGGGTGGCTAGAGAAAAGGTCGAAAATAAGGAAATACTCCCGATTAGACCGCGTATATCTGAGTAAAAATACTCGCCCTTTCCGATTGACCTGAACAAAAAAACCTTATCTGTTTACCCGTTTAGTCTTCTGGGTATGAACCAAGTAAAGTAATTAATGACCTTAGTGATTAGTATTTTTGGTTTTACAATTCTAAGGCGATAAGTTTGTCAAAGATTTCAAATAGGCTACTTTAACACCAAAACCTTCAGACAATGAAGTATGCATACACTTTTACAGAGATGATCCATTGAAGTTTCAAATTATGTGTTATTATGGTTATTGGGTAACCTTGATAACCCATTGATTAGTTTATTTCTTTAGTACATGGCCCCCACAGACGGGGCCAGGTGTCACAATGGTACTTTCATGATGATCAATATAGTGTGCGCTCATACATATGGCGTCCAAGTAGCTCCCAAATGAGCACATGACATTTTTAACTAGTAATTAATAATAGTCACCGATAAGGAAAGTACCATGTTGGAACATAAATTACAACATTGGTGACCTTATGTAAAAAAGAAATACATGTACCATAACCCAGTTATTTTCCACGGTACATTTACATATACAACCCAAAACCTCAAATTATACTATCTAACATCATTTACCCAAAATGACCAACTTTGACTTCGCGCCAATTTGTTGACCGTGATGCAGTGGGCGGTGGTTGCCAACGTGTGCAGTTCAAAGTTCAAACGTATGATTGACATTTAAATCTTTCTCTTATTAGTTTTCACCATGCAAGCTTACTTTACAAAGGTTGAAGTTATCAACAATAACAATCAAGGAGCACAAAACCAATCAATATATAACTCTTACATACAAATGAAATACTTTCAACATACTCGAAAATCCTATTAAAAAGTATTGATCAGACCATTATAACGTGTTACTTAAGCGAAATGACCAAGAGAGACAGAAAGATCAACTGCAATCCCAAACAAAAGGATTGACAAAGCAAGAAAGTTGATCAAATAACTCTCTCTATTATTAGTGAGCTGCAAGAATGTGAATTTCTGCATCAGTCCTGTTTCAGCTGCACATATCGCCATGTATAACAACACTCTTCCTCCAGACACGTGCCATGGTGCTAGCCTTGCTCTTGTCACTACTGATGCTTTTGGAAACAGAAATAAGCTGAACCCAAATAACCACTGCCCAAAGTATATGAGAAATAAGCAAACAAGTGTATTAATGATCACAACAAAATAGTTGATTCCTAATGATACTGATAAACAATCGTAAAACCAATAGAGGAACCAAAAAATCTGCATTTATTATTAATTTTAGCCACACAATAATAAAAAAAGAAAAGAAAAGAAAAAGAATAACGAATGCTAAAATTGTTGATAGCAGTTGATAAACAAATGCACAAACACACGTATATTACCTGTATGATAAAAAGGCAGAAAGTGCCAATCCCAATCCAAGAATGCAAGCTATACATATCAACTATATTCATCTTATCATGGAACTTGAATGTTGCATGTATACCCACAATGCCCAAAATGAGAGCCGAAAGGTTCAAGAACATATGTAAATACTTCTGCGTTTGTCTATCGGCTGGTAACGTTTTGTATGCCATCATTGCTATTCCAACACCACATATACACTTGTGTTACCATCAACATCTTGATCCGAATAAATAACTCACGAAAATAAAATAAAAAACATACCTTCGCCAGTGAGGAATATGAATCCAAAGAACATAAGGAAAGGGTGAACCTGTATACAAGAGAAGTGAATATGACCACTTCCATGAAAAATCTTAAGTTTTTAAAAGAATAATAAAGATGAATGTAGGTAATTACATTGAATATACGATATGGATTGGCTGAATCAAGGTCAAGTCCTTCACGATAGTGCAACAACCAAATAAGCATAAGGATGTTTGCTAAGATACCGAACAAGTGTGCTGATACTGTGATTCTAGAGGCGGTCCTCCAGAAGGTCTCACGAGTAATGGCATAGTCCATTGCAAATGAAGATCAGTGGTCACCGTTTCTGATTAATAATTAAGTTATTACATGGTCTTCTTTTAGATCTTGTGGATATATAGTGTCAAAAAAGGATCTAATTATGTAAAGTTTGCTTGATATCATAGGTTTAGTATCTAGGGAGACTTGAACTTTTGCAAAGGCTTCAACATGAAAGGAACTAAAGCCAGCTAAACGGAATATGTTCTAGGACTCCCTTCTGGATAAACAAGGGGCCCAAGTGTCTCCCATAAAAATAAAAGTGATCTTTATTTTTAAGAAATCTTAAAATACACTAATCATTTTCAAATTTTGAAGTTGCCATTTGTGGTATCAAATGTAAAGATTCTCAGGTACTCAATTCTACAAAATTTAAGGTAAATATGATCAGAAAAAGTTAGATCATTTGATTCTTTAGTTCCAGTCTTCCAGATCAAGTTATCAAACTGAACACTTAAAGAAATGTGAAAAGTTTCGATAGCCTATAAGAATATAAGGTAGAAAATCAAGGTAACATACATTCAAGCACTAAATCCTACAAAAAGGAAAAAAAAAAAGGAAGAAGAAGAAGATGACAGTAGCTTCCTGCATCTAATTTAGAAAAGGACCTATCAGACATTCAGTTACGACTGATACAGACAGAGTAACTGCAGACTTGTGTGAATAAAGTTGGAAATCTTGATGAATACGACATAATGGACAGTGAAAAGGTACCGTGATGCCGACTCACAATCCCTAACACACAACTAGTTATTTACTTAATAAGATAAAGTACGTCAATATTTCAACTTAAAATATGAATAACATGCTGCAATCAGTGGCAGCATGTTCCCGCAATGGGAACTAAAAACATGTTTTTTGTAGTTTAACTACATATGTTGAATAATATCTCCGAAAAAGTGTTGCAAACTGAAATCCTTCTTACAGATACACCCGACCTAGCAACAGTGGGGTTGATTCAATATAAGCCTTTCCACATGAAAAGTAAATTTAAACATACCAACACCGTAGACCATAACTTTTGATCCATGAGAGGTTAGAGAACCTGTTAACAACCCATAAAAAGTTGTGCCGGGCGGGACAAGATGGCCAAACTATGACCCGACCATCGGGCCCGAAGTCCTTCATATCAGGCTCTGTGTTCTATGCTTTTAAATTTTACTTTTGATTTTATTTTGTTCTTATCACAAATTGCGTTACACTGTGTTCATTTCTGTTCTGCATCACTTCTTTATCTTAAGTCTATTAAGCCAATGTGCTGAGTATATGTTCTGTTACTCATATTTGGGATCACACAAATTGATGCCTAAAAAAGGGCCACCTGATACCACATCATAAAGCTAGCAAGTTAACCACATCTAGCCAACAACCTGCAACAATTCGGCAAAATGAAAACAGACTCCATTAGCCATTCCTAGTCGCTTCTTAAGAACATATCGGATAACAACAATTACCAAGCCAATGACTATATCAAACACTAATTCACGCATAAAGATACAAACTTGTATAGATTTCACCATAGCAATTTATTATATCACTCGCTCTTATGCGGAATTCCAACACGAAAAAGAAAAAAGAAAAAAGAAAAAAACGGATCAAAACACAATTTAAATCTCTATCTTAATACATTAACAAAAAACATAACACAACATGATCTCAACATTGTTACGCATTCATCTTAACAAAACCAAGAATCGATATACATAAAGTCGACAACTTTATCAAGATTCAAAACAAACCCAATTCCCTAATCACTTAGTCTTAACACTAACACCATCTTTACCAGCAATAATACAAGCAGTAGTCATATCCAAAAACAATCCATGTTCAACCACACCTTCAAACTTGCTAATCTCTTTACCCGCAGCCCAAGCGTCCTTAATCGGTGTCTTATAATACAAATCGACAATATAATTCATATTATCAGTCACATAAGGTTTCCCATCATCATCTAATCTCAATTTGGCATCACATCCTTCATCTTTAAACAATTCTTGTAATCTAACCAAATTATACTTCCAACAAAATTGGACTACTTCAACTGGCATTGCTAATCCACTTCCACCTAAACCCGAAACAAGTTTAGAATCATCGACAACTACAACGAATTTATCAGAAGCAGCTTCCACCATTTTTTCACGGAGAAGGGCCCCACCACGGCCTTTGACTAAATTCAAATCAGGGTCAACTTCATCTGCACCATCAATTGCAAGATCAAGTTTTGGGTGATCATCAAGAATTGATAAAGGGATACCTAATGATAAAGCTTGTTCATATGTTCTTTTTGAAGTGGGTACTCCGACGATGTTTGTGAGTTGACCGGAGGAATAAAGCTCGCCGATTTTGGAGACGACAAAGGCGGCGGTGGAACCGGTGCCGAGGCCGATGACCATGCCGGAACTGACGTATTCGACTGCTTTATCGGCGGCGAGTTTTTTGAGATCGTCTTGGGTTAAAGGTTGAACTGGGGTTGGGGCTGAGAAGGATTTGATGTAGAGATGACGACGGGGGGTGAAGGTGGTGGTGGAAATGTGGTGACGGTGGCGGATGGCGGAGGAGAGTGGTGGACGGGATAGGAGGGATAGGGAAGACATATTTGGTTGGTGGGTGGGTTTGGTGATGGATCAAGATTCAAGATTTTGTGTTTTAGGTTGTTATTAATTTGTCCTTTTTTGTAAAAGAAAAAAGCTTGGTTGGGTTTCTTTTCAGAAGGATGAGCTTTTTTTGTTTGTTTTGTCTGGGTATTTTTTTTCTTTTTTCTTTTTTTTAAGAAAATTTTACAGTAACAGGTAAAATGTATCTACTTTTATTATATATAATATACATATATAATCACAGTGAATTAAAAAATATATATATAGTTTTACAGTATACCGTGTGTTATTATTGCACAATTTTAGTTTAGCAACTAATCTTTTTCTTTCTAAGTTGTACACTTTTTTCTGGTAAAGATAAACACCCATAAACATATGCAAACTAGTTGATCTTGACAAGGCTCAAGCTTGGCTTGACTATCTAAGTTCGAGCTCAGTAAAAGAGCTTGATGGGCCGTCACAGCAGTTCTAGCTTGGCTCAAATGTCATGAGCACGGTGTTTGGCCAGCAAACTACCTAAGAAGTCCAAGTGTCACTGACTCACTTCAACAAAAATATGCCAAAATGTAGAACAATGGTACATGAACCCAAATGATATTCTACCTAAAAATGCTTCTTCATAAAGGCTGCTATCTTGAAATTATTAAAACCTTACAATTCATTCAATTGAAGAACAGATGATATCAAGGTCATTGACTCATTGCCATCCTTAATCAGTTTGCATATCTTTGTTGTTCTCTACCACCATATACACAGACAAACAAATAAACCAAAACCAACCACGACTGCAAAATAAATAAAGAAACATATACCCATGCATTCCATAGACTAACAGTCTAACCCAAATATATATCAATGCATTCAACCCATCCATCATCCCAAAATACTATGGTATAAAAACTACCAAAAACAAATCCTCAACTTAAATCTTTCTACTTGAAAAAAACAAAATGTCAAAACTGGATGTCTACAAAAAGAAAAAAGGTTTAAGATGTTGAAATGGGTAAAGCTACTATATAGCCAATAATGTCTTCTATTAACGCAAGCTCTTGATCTCTACTGAGCAATTTAGTTTCCAGAAACAGCTTCCTTGCTCTCTATCAGTTTGATGAAGTTACCAACAATTTTCTTGCCTTCTGTGGTTATAATGCTCTCTGGATGGAACTGTACTCCCTGCAAGATAACACAACATTAAGAATTCAAGCATATTATAAGAAGTCTGTTGATAAAATGTTTTGCTTCAGTTGGTGTTCATAAAAGCATCAAGGCTTAATACTACATTCGCTGGGTACTATTGCTCTTGTAAGTGGCTAGTTTTATAGGTTCAGTCATACTTACTCGTAACAGACTGGAAAGACTTTGCACATAGTTTATTAAAATTGTATTCACTGTGTGTTGAATATTACGTACAAGTAGTTAAGAAGCAAAAACAACTACCTAATATTAGTGAGGCTTCAAAATGAGCAAAGCAGTTTTAAAATAAGACATTGAGGTGCGAATCAGATTTAAATTTGTGATAAACAACACGGGAAAGTAAACATTACTTGCACATGGCGATACACTTTGTGACGAGCAGCCATTACAAGTCCATCCTCTGTCCATGCTGTGATCTCAAGTGCATCACTAGGAAAGCTGTCCTTGTCGATCACAAGGCTGTGATATCTACCGACAGTAAATGGGCTGCCAAGAAAATGTGACATTGATACCATTATTCGCAATACAAAAACCATAGTGTTGAGGCAAAAAAAATATCATAACAGTAATGAAGGGTAAATTAGGCAGACAAGAAACTGGAAACTCCAGTCATGGTCTAACGGTAACACCTCACAATGGCATCTAAGGATAAGTGAAAAATTACTCGTGCGGATTGTTAGAAGTGATTGGACATACTTTGATATGCCTGCAAACAAACCATCTTCCCCGTCCTCGTTATGATAAACCAGGGAACTTTTTCCATGCATAACACCATAAGGAGAGCGAACGATTTTCCCTGAGCAAAAGTTTCTAACTTGTTAGCACAGGCACAGAAAAAGAAAAGAAACTTTGTTAGCAGCTCAAAGCTCTGTAACATCAGTATCCATAAAATATAACACGTATCAAAGAATTAAGAATAGTAAAAATCGGACAAGAATCGAGCAAAAAAATACACTTTACTGATGGTGTTCATGTATCTATGAAGAAAAAATCAAATTTATATAGATGTTAGACAACGATTCCATGAAGCAACTAGTTTATGATATGTGTGACATGGTAAGGAAATCTCATATACATATAACTAATCCTACAGAAAAAGAAACAAGCTTATAGATATGAAAGACCGAAGACAGATACAATTTGAATTGGGATTCACATAGCAACTGGTTTAAAGTTTATACAACACGGTACAAAAAGCTCGGTCTGGCTTTGGATTCTCATATACTCTATTAAGGCATTAAATATTTAGGCAAATTGATAGTTCTATATTTCATCTTTAATCAAACCTAATCTTCAGGACAAGATCCTAATAGTAATGAACGGTAATATAAAACTACGTGTTCTACACACAAAGCATAGATCACTGTACAATGGCAGACAATGACAAAATAATATGGCGTGGCTATAGTTTTTAATGCAATACAAGTCAATGTAATCGTGTCCTAAAACATACTGATTAAACCTTTTAAAGAGGGTCTATGTTGCGAAGGTACAGGTCTAGCCGAGTAGGGACACACAAACCTGACACAGGAACAGGGATTTGGCAACTTAGAAAAGGAAAACTATATCTTGGTTGTTAAAGTATACATAAATCAATTAGTTTATATATCAAACTACTAAAGGAACCAGTTATCGAAATTTGTCAAAGATGAATATATGAATTTGAAAATTTAATACTCTTTGGGTACTATAAAACGTTATAAATGCAATGTTTGACTTGACATGTAGTTTCATAAAAACTAGCAATATACCAGCGCAATGCAGCAGAAAACAAAATTCATTATAAACAATAAAGCAGTAATAATGGCCTGTGTTTGGCTCGTTGAGAAGGTTGGATACTTGGAATGTAGCAGTGATGCAAATGTGTAAAGGCTAGATATAACAAAAGAAGTGAGAGCTATAGAATAAAGAATTTACTTTTAACATAAGTATTTAAAACTTCTATAGAATCTTTCCCTAAAAGGAAATGTTGCGATAAAAGGAGTAAGTGGTGTTCAATGTATCAGCGTCTCACTCACCAAGACCATAAATCAACAACCTAAAAGTCCATTGGGAGTAGCTGCTAAAGGAGAATGAATACACTAAAGTAGTCAACTAGCCATCACGAAAAAGTGAAAAACATAGAAGAATTTTTGCATTTCTGCACCAAAGTAATAAACAATTTATTTTACTTTCACTTAATATCTAACCCTAGTTTTTGAATATAAACTAATCTTCACCATTTAATGCAAATTATATAGTCAGAATTTCATCTCAGTAAACCAAATATTCTCTGTGCCTAAACATCTATGCTGCCTGTGACTTACAGACACTAGTCCAGTCAGTAAATTTTTTCATCAATTAATTAAAATAAGGAAACTGGTATATTAATAATCATGTGTCCTTGATAAGGAAGGATAAGATTCAATACTAAATGGTCCCATGACAAGTACTTAATCACATGTTCATAACAAACTATATTATTGATATAATGTCAAATAACTGACCTCCGAAAGCTTCACCAATGCACTGTAATCCCATGCATACACCAAATATAGGTATATGAGGTCCAAGTTCTAGTACTGTTTGCAACGATATTCCTGAATCTTGTGGTGCACCTGTGAAAAGAGAAATGTACTATACTTAAAAGATTGATATTCTGGGTAAAATATTAAAGGTAAAATAGGCAAAACAATGACCATACCTGGGCCAGGCGAAATAAGAATTCCTCTTGGATTTTTCCTATAAAGCAAAAACGACACAAGGAAAGTAAGAAAATGGAAAAGGAAAAATATAGAAGAAGAAAATGTTGACACATACGAAAAATGGAAGGAAATAACATAACATCAACAGATCCACATAACAATTGTAATAAAAATCCAATTAAGCAGAAAATATTACTTTCTGAGTTCATCCACGGTAAGCTCATCATTCCGGTAAACCTCAAAGTTGCATCCCAGTTCTCCCATATACTACATATTAAAATAGAGGCATTAGCAATTTAGCAAAACTTTACAAAAAATCAACAAATAGCCATGTTCAAGCAACCATAAGAAACAGTTTGGTAATAAGTGATAGCTAATGTATATTTGTTATCAATCAATGTGAAGTTATTTATAGCAGCATATAAAACATTCTTTTAAGTTTTAACTCACTTTCCTGCAGGCTCATCTCAACAAATTTTCCAATGTTACCCAAATAGTAAAGAAACTGAATTCTAAGGAACAGACAAGCGTCCATTTCAAATTTTGGCTTAGTTTATTCAAGAATAGGGGATAACCTGGCAAAGGTTATAAGTGAAGCTATCATAATTGTCGATGACAATTATGGGATTGTTGTTTATGACCAATCCACCCGACGAGCTTGATGATTCTTTCTCAGAGATGACATGGCATCTTCTTGGGAGAATTCTAGTTTCCTTTGATCGCATACCACGTAAGGTAACATCATTTACAGGATGTAATTGTGAAGACCTGTTGAGACATTGGGTTTTCTGAGGCAGCAATGAGGATCGTAGTTGAATGGATGAGTTCTGAGGCAATGTAAAAGTCACCATTGTTTCGTAACTTCTAGCAATCCTGCAGCGATAGAGGTACTATATATTAATATAAAATTACTTTAAACATCAGCGTTCATAACAGTACTCAGTAATTTAAAAACATAAAACTAACCCCTACTAGATTTCCAACAGAAAACATTATTTTTCAACATGAAACATTCTAATATCAGAGTATAAGGAAGAAAAGTTTATGCGTGTCAAATTACTATTATAAAAATCTGTTAGAAAACAACTTCAATACATGTGATGATCTGATATATGGTAGTGAAATAAAAAAGTATCGTTTCTACAAATAATAAGGGGAAGAAACCAATAAATAATAATAATGCTTTTTAAGAATTCTGTGGAACACTTGCAAAGTCTAAAACATAGCTTTTGAAACAAAAATCATATATCTATAAATGAAAATTCTAACAAAAACTTAACATGGCAATCTGAATTTAAAAGACTAGCATGTTGCCCGCGCAATGCGGCGGTGATTACTAATTTATCTATTTTATTATGTGTGATTGTATATTTGCTAAATGGCATATTACTGTATCTTCGAATAATAAAATTAAAATTTTCTTTCATCATTTTAAAGACAATATTTTAATTAATTAGAAAAAAAAAATCTATGTAATTAACAAAGATTTTTAATTGATTTTCAAATATTGGAATAGAAACTTTCCTATTTGAAGTCTCATGAAAAAGGTAGAATAGTAATTTCAATTATATTTTAAGATTTAAGATTCAACATTATAGAGATGCTTTATATATAGTATAGATATAGATATAGATATTATATTAGAAGTATTAGATGACTTAACACTTTTTTCTCTGGTTTAATCTATCTAAGCAACCAGGGATCCTATAACTTTAATGATGACTGAGTATTGTTTCAAGTCAATCAAATTCTCATTTTCTAATAAAAACTTCAGAGCTTACATTTCCTGTTTTATTTCATACAAATCGTGTTCATAAGCTAATCCAAAGTCATCTAATTAAAATATTGACAAAAAAAAAAAACAAATCCACTTGCTTTTGGTATATCTTTCGGTGTGTACAGAATTCAATTTCATATCAACCATTAAAAAATGTTAACAATGAGGATCATCAAGAAGACACGCGAAAATGCTAATTGCAAAGAGAGTATTATAAAAAAAAACCTAATAAATTCAAAATAGTGATAAATAACTTATCGATGCATACAATTAGGTTAGATTGTTGGTCAAGTGTGCATACAGATTTCAAGGAAATAAAAAATCATAATAAATACAGTAATAATATGATTACAGAAAACATGAATAAAACAAGTAATTGGAGGTCTCGTAATGAGAAATGGATATTTAATTAGATAAATTGAAGGTAAGTGTGTGTTTGCGTTGGAGTGTTAGGGAGAAAAAGAGAGAGAACCTTGTGTTGCAATGGCAGCTTGAAGAAGCCCTGTGCTCCTGCAGTAGTGGGGGATGTGAAATGGTTCGAATTTTATATAGGCATACAGCTATAGAATCAGCTATATAGAAACATAAAATATTATATTTTTATTTTAATGTATCTTGAAATTGAAATTAATGTATTATCGAATTAATTTATTTAATATCATCAATTTATTATTTCATTTTATATTACACATTATTATAATATTATTATTATATAATATTATACTATATTAATTTTAATTTAGTAATAGTATATAATTATATATTATTATCCTATCAATTTCCAATTATTGTATTATATTATAATGTGATGTAATGTAATATAGCATATTATAATGTATTATGTTATTGTTATTTGTTGTTATTACAATTACTTTATATTCATATAAATGCATTGTAGCTTACTTTTTAGAATTTTTTATAATTCAATTTTAATATGCATATTTAAATAATTATAATTTCAGAAATTGTGTAATCCCAGCTATTTCATTACATTTACTAATTTATTTTACTTTTTTTTTACCACTAAATCTAATTTCTCTAATATTTTATATGAATCAAACAAGTAACTATTAACTAAATCGTTTTAAAATTTTGTATATACTTATCGATGCACATTTAGTCATGTATAATACGCTACGTGCCTATGTATAATATGAGAAAAATAAATCAATAAAAAAGATACACCTATCCGAAATATATTTATATCTAGTGAGATAAAATAGATTCGTAATAATATTGCTATACTAATATGAAATGCACGCCATCGATGATGTACTACGACTTATGAGCATGTTGTCTTTCCATTTTCCTTTTAATCTTTGGTGAAGTTACTCATACAAAATGAATATGTTATCAAAAAATAAACTAATCAATTTGTACAACGAATTTTCTTTGTTATAAGTTTATCATTTAGTTTTTTATTGATGTCATTTTTTGTCATTTTATATTTTCAATTATAGCTACAGCTACTTTGTCATACAAAATAAAACTACATGTCCTACAAAAATCATTTTTAGATGATAAAGTAATGTATATCCTTCTGCATTTAAGTTACTGTGATAAGATTTAATGTTGGAGGATTAATTATTTAAGACGATATCAAAATTCATTAATGATCAATCAAATATTTGTATGATGAAAGGACAATTAAATTAAAACTTTATATATTGAAAAAGGAAAAATTATGAAGAAAAAACGATGAACATTTAATATTGTAGTCCAACGTAAAGGGGCAAAAAAGATAATGATATTGGGTAGCAACATTTAATATCATCTTAAATCATATTAGTTATCAGGTTATGGTAATTTGTCAAATAAGAAAACATTAAAATGAACCGGTAAAAAGGAATTTCTACAAGGTTAATCGTCTGCTTAACAAAAAGAAAAAAAAAATTACCCTGTTTTGTGAATTTGCAAGTTTATGTATAATGAGTTAGGCTTATGTATCACGTTTCATAACTCCAAAATTCAAATAAAATAAATGTGGTTAATTGAATCGATTTTTCTTCCTATCGCCCGTCTATTCATCAAGTTTATATAAATTTTGCTACTATAATATACGATTAGAAGCATTTTGGAGTTGCTAGGAGAATAGGTAACTTTTGTGATTGAGGAATACTTGTATGAATTTCCGTTCTTGTTTGGTCATGATGCCAGCTTGTTTACCCAGGAGGATGTCCTCTAGAATTTAAGAAAAATTATTTACAGAAGTAATAATCTTTTACCAGAAAAAGGCTTCAAAGCAATGTATTATTCTTTCTAAATAAACTTATAATACTCCTTTAGAATACCAGGATTCAAAACTACTAAAAAGGAAAACCAATAAACATTGGTAGCAATGTACAACTTTTTCTATATAAAGATTAAACTATTTCTTTAGAAAAAAAAACCATGATTCAAAATAAAAAAAAATAATAAAAAACAAAAAGCCCAATGAACATTGGTAGCAATGTATTAACTTTCTAACGCATAATCTCCAACTAAATTATGGTTTGGCAGAAAACTTTTGGCAAAATGCATAGTCATGGTTCTTGAAATAAACCAAAACCAAGTCCCATATCTTGCAAACTAAAAGGGTTGTTTTCATTCATTTCTTCCATAAACACGGGACCAATTTGGGTCCACCATTACTGATGAGTGACCGGACTTTAAATCATTATCGATGGCTAAGCTTCCGTTTCTTTGCCTCTTTTCTCATTCGTTCTCTCCTTTCTTCTTCTTCAATCTTCTTAAGCTCTTCTTCATCTTCCTTAGCAGCAATCCTTGCACTAAGGTACAGAGTAATCAGTTACACGTAAATGTCACAAATTCACAAATTTCACAATGAGTATAATGCAGATTGCCTTGATTATTTAACCGAAAATGTAGAAATGCGTAGGATGAATAAAAAAGTGCAAAATTTGCTGGTTGTTGGGTAACGGATCAAAACAAGTAGTTCTTTTTACGTTCAGGTGGTTTGTGTTGACCCCTAGACCTCAATTACATTATTTGTCCATTTCCAATCTTACAAAAACTATTAGTATGATTTTCAAAAGTTATATTATAATACAAATCCTGGGTAATATTATTTAGAATGTTAAAGAATTTAATCTACACCTTGTGCACTTTCAACCTGTTTAAACCATTCAAACCTGTCTTTTTTTAGCTAAATATTTTATCTGACCTAACACATTTGAACTACAGTATAACCCACATCGGGTTAGGTTGACCCGCAAATACTTTTTTCTCCACTTCTGTTTTTTGCTTTTTTCAAATATAGAACAAAACACATATCTATGTTATAAATATGATGACGTACAAACAAAACAATGCCATGCATGAATATAAACATGTGGCACCAGTAAGCAGATGAGAAAGATCAAATTCCAAAAACTAGCAAGAAATTCTGAATGCACTACTACAATGGCCTGAAATTTAATGAATATTGTGCATGCATATTTACGCATATACTCATTAACTTAACTGACCTGCGTTTCTCCTCTCGCATAATGTCATCAAAACCAGCCTCCATGTCACTATCATCATCATCATTAATACCACGGTATCTGTTGGGATTATATCTGCAAAAAGAAGTCTCCTGTTGTCATCCATGGTTTCAAAAATAGAAACAAATGAACACCTAACAATCGAAGTTATAGATTAACACTAAAGACCAACTTAGGCCACTAGCAGTTAAGCTAGAGTTACCAAATCCTTAGAAACGACTATTACCTTTACAATTATATAAAACATATATTCGGTCAACCTTTTAAAACTAGGTCAACTTTTTATAATCCTTACCACTTTAACCAAACACTCCATTTCTCTCTCTTACTACATAACCAAGCACTCTATACAAAATACATACTGCAAACACACAAAAACTCTCATCACTTCACTACACCACTACCGCCACTGTCCAGCCACATTGCGCGAGTACAATGCTAATGGTACCAAAAGTAAACAAAATTGCAGATTTCTTACAACATTAAAAGGGCATAAGCTCAATGAAATGGTATACTCTAAACAGTTATCAAGTGAGCCTAAAGAAGAAAATGTTTACCCGAACATGTTTCTGATCATGCTGATGGCTTTCTGATCGTCATCATCATCATCAAATGGCCGAGCAGGTCTTTTTTGTAGTCGTTCCTTATGCTGTGAGCTAGATGGGGGTCTAGCTGATTGTTGCTTTATCTGTCAGATTTACAAGCAAGTCAAAGACATGTTACATCAAAATCTTTAATCTTAAACGTGACAATTTCAACCCATTTGCCTATAAATGGGCCGACTCAGGTTCTGTTTATTCACTAATTGATCAAAAGAGTAAAAGCATTTTGGCTAAAGGGAGAACGGGCCGATAGTTTCCAAAGTACTTTTTAAACATACAACCTGGGGAGGAGGAGGAGGAGGAGGAGGGAGGGGGGGGGGGGGGGGGGGGGGGGGGGATGGATTATATATGTTATGATATAATATTTGTAGACTTGACACAAATTTTATCTCTAAAATAATGGAGAAAAATGTTTCAGGTCAACCCAACCAGACCCTACTCTGACCCGTACCAAAAACTTACCTGTTTTAATACCACATAGACCCGAACCAAAAAATATTTGTTTTGACCTGAATCCAGCTTAACTTGTTACCCAACCTGCCCATTCTACCATCTCTATACTATACACACGTCAAATTCTCAAAAAGACACCACTAATAAACGAACATACCTGAGGTTTAGAAGTCACCACAGGCTTTCTAATCATGTTTCCGTTGCTAGATCCTCTATCATCCCTCCTATGTTCCACGGGCCTCTTATGAACAGATGCTGGTGGTCTGGAGGGAAGCGGTTTGTGCCCAGTGGGTATAGATCCTCTAGCAACTTGTGTAGAAATCACCTTTTGCTTGTTGGCCAACGGCATCTTTGCAGGCAAAGGTTTATGTCCCGCAGGCCGGCCCGGACCACTCCCTTCATTTCTAACGACTTGTTTTCTTGAATCTAATGATGTCGAATTCAACTTACTGACAGTACTAGGTCTTTGACTTTGTGGACCGGATTTCGGTCGCATTTGACTAGACGTAGGCACAGGTTTTTTCTCTTCACGACCATTCATAACTTTTCTACCACTAGTGTTTGCTTGTCTTTGTGACGAATGCACCCCTTCAGCATATCAAAAGCTCCATGTAAATATTTTGGGATATGTATTTTGTATAAAATTAAATACCATATGTAACATACCAGGTTTTGGAGCGAGGACACTTTTAGGAGTATTCTTTGGAGGAACTGGAAGCTCAGCGTCATCCGATAATAGAAATGAGTAATCTCTCGTATTCTTTAGCATCTGAATTTTCGCTTTAGGTCTTGCCTAAAATGTAAAAAAGAAGAGTGTGAACATATGGGGTTGAGAAAAATTATTAAATTGGCCAGGTACAACTAAATCTTACGTAATTGTCAACTTTCCGAGGCTGCCCATTGCCATTGGGTCGAGGCTTGGTTGCTGCTTGAGTTGAAGAACCACCCTTATTCTGCTGTAGAAGCCAGCAAGGAAATTAAACCATTTATAATTAAATTGTTTTAACATATTAATTAACTTTAAGCTAACATTTAATTCATATTAATCAGAACTCAAACGTGTGAAGAACTTTGAATTATCACGTGACCTCTTAGCCAGATTATATGATCTCCAGTGCGAACCATATGAACTGCCAACATTACATGCGCTATTGTTTTCCGGATCATAATATATGAAGTTATGAACAAGGAAAAGTCCAAACACGATGTGATACTAATAAAACAAGTAAGCTAAATCAATTACTTGTCAATATGCAGCCTTAACAATAATTCAACCCATTCCCTGAATGCTTTAACTAATTCTCTTATATTTCATATGAGAGATGATTTTTTTTTTAGTTATTCTAACATATTTCAAAAATATGCTTTTCTGTAGGTCATTACGGATATTGATGAATTTACACCGTACATAGACAATCAAAAACTTAATCCTTATAGTATTATACTTGTTTAATCTCGAAAACTATCACAACTCTTACTTCAACTAAACACTTCATAAGAACCAAAAGGTTATTATGTTAGAGTAGTTTATTAGCATAAAACTACAACCTTAATGATTATGATGAAAAAGAAAGAAAGTACATACAACATTCTTAGCTTTTGAAACCCTTTCTGCCAAATGTGGATTCTCCAACAGTGATTTGCTTTCTTGAATTACTCTTTGAGCAATAACTGGTTGTGAAGGCCCAAAAAAAGATCCAAAACTGCAACACATAAAACAATTATATGCCAAAGGGTATTTTGTATTAAAAGTCATTTGCAACTTGAAGATGGCATAATTACCTTCAAAATGAATGATGTTATACTAATACATTAATCCCTACAGGAAAATGAATGAGGCTGACGAGAAATCATTTGTTATTGAGATAAAAACAAAAAACAGACATCCATAGCTTTTAGATGAACTGGTGCTTATTTATAAAAGTTATGATCCTTTAACATTCATATACAGCAAAAATAAAAACTAGATATCATAACAACTCAGACTTAAGTATACTTTTCACTAATATGCAGGTTGATAAGTTAAAAAAACATTCATAAGACGTTGGCATAGAGAAACTTATTATCATGATCTTAAAATTAAGATTCATAATATACAACATGCCAACAATCATAAACTAAAGAAAATAAACTCAAAGATTTCCAATCACAATAAAGACAAACGACATCAGCATTAACACCTTCAAATGATTTTTACATCTTGCAAGTCTTGATGCTCTATCAACTATCACGACATATTAAGATTATATAGTGTTGATGTTGTTACTGTTACATCATTAGTGACTCAGGCTTAAAAACTATAGATTTACTAGTAAGCAACCAACCAACCAAGAAAGTGAAGTTTTGATATACTACTACCATGTAAATTAATCAATCGTATCACTGAGAAGAATTCATCACACGTGAAGTTATAAGAACCCACAAAAGCTAAGGATATAAAGATGCCTCCAGATAATATTATTATTTCTTTTCTTTTTTTAAAGGAAGGTACTTACTTGTCATAGGGCATTTTACTCTTTTTCTCCCGTGAATTGGCAGGGCCAGAACCTGTACCCGTTTTCATCTTCTTTCTATGAATTTCCTTCAATTTTTTCCTTAATTCAAGGTATTCCAACTCTTCCTGTGTAGGCAACCGCTCCTCTTCCTCTTGATCTTCATATTCATCACCATCCTCTTCATATTCACCAGCTTCATCATCATAATCCTCATATTCCTACACATATGTAACCATAAAAAATGAAGTTAACTTACAAGATAAACCCCCTAAAACATCCCAGTAGAAAAGGAAAAAAAAAAGTTAAAAGATGAACTCCATAGCGGCTTACATCTAAATCATATCCTTCCATTGTACACTAAAATCTTCAATCTTCAAAGGTCTCCTAGCCAACACGTGGCCAATGTAAGACGCGATTAACGCACAAACTGCATAAAAGCATCAGCATAAAATCAATCATATCCCACAAAAAATAACATGTATAAGAAACAAAAATCAAATTAATGTATCAATTGAAAGAAAAAGCATCACAGAAGAAAAAACGAATTAGGAAAAAAAATGTAATAAATTAGGGTTTCAATACTAGAATTAGGCAACGAACCAAATTAACAGCTTGCACCAAAAAAATCACAATGCCAGAAATTGAAGGGAGAAAAACAAAACTTAAACTAAAAAGTATTCTAAAATAACTTCGAAAAACAAATTTTCGAACTTTTTTATGAATTTTTCATTGAAACATGCTAAATTCGTAATAAATAGATAAGCAGATTATGAAATTGACCAAATATTCATGAAATTCGAGTAATTTATGTACAAGATCGGATAAAATTAGCAAAAAATAGCGAAAGAAATAGTTCAATCGAAAAAGGAACTTACAAGAACCCTAAATTTCGCAATCTCGAGACTTCTTGAATCAATCGGTTCAGTTGTTGCTAGCTGATCAATTGGATTATATAGATAAAATCGAAAGAGAAGCAAATCGATCGGAAGACGGTTACAATCGATGATTTTTTAAATATAAATCTCGATTTAGGTCTTTCTCCGGTGATGAATTACGGCCTCTCTAACAGCCCTCTTTTCTTTTTCCGTTTTATCACCACTGTTTGGAGTTACATAAAAGGACCGTACAGATAAAACTTTGGTGTTTTGTCTGGATTACAAAAAAAAAACACCCCTAACGATTTGTCTAATTTTATTATTCTAGAGTAAATTACATTTACTCGTCCCTCATCCTTCTCGAATTTTTTGCGAGGAGTGATTGATCCGATTTTTCATTTCATCTCCTGTCTATCATTCATCAGATGACTAAAATACTTTTAAAATTTTAAGATACTTTTACTTTTAAGGGACGGGAGTAGAGGTGATCAATATTTGATTGAAAACCGTTTAATCCGAAAATCTAACCGAACTATAAATTGTTTAAAACCAAACCGATTTTTAAAATGGTCTTCGGTTCGGATTTTAACCGAATCGAATATGATAATTGGTCTTCGGTTTGATGATTGGTTTGATAATAGTTTATTCGGTTAAATCGAAAAACCCGATTCTAATATAATAATATATAGATTTTTATATTATTTAAAGATAATAATAATCTAAAAAACTCCATCTACATTTTCTCCAACTATGTAAACAAACAACCGGACCCAAACAAATTCTACCTTTCTCTCGCTAGTTTGTTTAGGAATTATTATTAATCACTGAACTTTGTTTTTGTTTAGATTTGTTAATGGAATTTGTGGGAGCAACCATTTTGTCTTTCACTTTATTTAATGTGATGACGATATTGTGATGAGCAAGTTATAATTTGTAAATTCTTTATCTTATATTGTACTTCGGATTTTTCGGTTTAAACCGAAAACTGAACCGAATTAAATAACGGTCTTCGGTTCAGTTATTTCACATTTTTAAATGGTTCGGTTCGGTCTTTGGTCGGTGTCTTAAAATAATTTTAAACCAAAAATATTGAACCGATTAAACCAATTAAACCGAAAACCGAACCGATGAACACCCCTAGACGGGAGTGAAACGAAAAACTAAGTCAAGGGACTAAACCTGCAAAAAATTCGACCCAAGGACGAGTAATGAAATTAATAACATACTTGAGGAACGGAGAAGGTAATTTACTCATTATTCTATCTCTTCTCTCTTTATTATTATTTTAGAGGAGAGTTATTATATAATCATTACTTATCGTAGAAAACGTAGGAACGACCTTTTTCATCTTTTGTGAATGTGATTGAGTAACAGATTTCTACATACTATACCGTCAGGTGACTTATACGTTTCCACGCGTACATTGAAGCTATTATCAAACTGTTTACTAGATAACAATTTCATATAGTTTGTATGGAAACACTAATTTCAATTGATCCGCATATTATATTTTTATTATGTACTTTGATGTTTACTATTCTGTTGTGTTTACTCAATCTTTCAACTATTACGGTAAGTTTATTTTACTAATTTACTTTATGTTTCAACAAACACTTCAGAGTATTGATCATAATGAAAATACACTTAATAAACACACACACACACACACACACACACACATATATATATATATATATATATATATATAGGAGTTTATGAAATCGCCACTTCCTCATCATTAACAAAATCGTGGTGTTGAATCAAGGCCTCCAAACATCTAATTGTTTATTAATGGTTGTGAAATGTAATCTGGTAAAACTAGAAAAGTGAATCAAGTAAATGTTCAAGGTAACAAAATTTTGATAATCGTTATGCATTGAATTTTATTTTCATTAGTGTTACTTGTTCATATTTTTGTTGAAGCTTCTTCATTAAAATTGAATAAAATGTGAATCGGGTTGTTCTTTTATGTATGAAAAGGGATGAAAAATACACAGTAGTAGAGTTTATTGTTATTGAATTATGAAGTCCAAGAATTTATGTGGAAAAAGTAATTTATTTTCTGATGTAATTGAATCAAACTCAGTATATGTTTGCTTTTTCGAATCATGATTGCATGATGGCAGTGTCTATTTTGAACGTATCATGTCAGTTGATGAGCTAAAGGAAAACGAGATAAGTTGAAATTGATGATTATTGGTTATTGAATCATAATACTTTTTTTTCCTGAATCATGAAGTAAAAGGTGCTATCAGGTGTTGAATCATAGTTTTTTTTTCCTAAATTATGAAGATGAAATGCATACTTAGTTGTTGACTCGTAGTTCATTCTTTATGAAGCATGAACTAAAATGTATTTTTAGTTGTTGAATCATACTTCTTAGTTTTCTGAATCAAAGTATTTTAGTTTGAACCAAACATATGCTATCAACAAAATAATATCAAAATTGATGAGTATTAGGGTTTGAATGTTCCAACTTTCTGAATCATGAAGTAAAATGTATTATAGTTGATGAATCAAAGTTCTTAATTTTCTGAATCAAAGTATTTATATATGTTATACCTTCAAAGTTATATGATAGTTGTACATATCCAAGTAGTCAGGATCTAGCACTTGGTATCGTATCAGTTGTATTCGCTATTATTACACAAGGTTACTTATAAGCGTTACATTTGGCGGATGCAGGTGTTATCCAAATGACCCTAATTCGATGCAACTTTCAAACCTCCTAGTTGTTCATATTATAACAGTGGTTCTATTGTTGGCAGCTGAAGGAGTAAATAATAAACAAGGTAGACAAGTTGATTCATATGGTTACATTATATATATATTTTTGGATTGCAACTTATGTTACCGTAGTTCCATCCCATTACAATCGTGTAGTCATTCCGTTGGGTGCTAATGTGGATCCAACAAAAGATCCCGAGCCTTTCCCTCCTCAGCAATACCTCCAGAATTTTGATCATTTTGTTGATCCGATCACCTATCTAATTATTCTTATGGTTTTTATGGTTTTTGATTTTTGAATCATTGCATTGTACTATCTCAGTTTGTATAATGTTCTTGAGTTTATGAGGTTCCTTATATGTACATCTAATTGACTATATGTAATGAATCATACTTATAAGATGTTAAATCATTGTGTTGTTTAATTGAATCAATGAAGTACAAATGTTTTTAAATATTAGTATGACTCGGATGAATTATTAAGTCATCGTTACAAATTACTCACCTAAAACTTTCATGAATGATACTCTAAAGTTACATTTACACTTCCACATTTCTTAGCATCAATGTAATTCATGAACTAAACATAGAAATTACATGAATACTTGACAAAATAATATACAATATAACAAATTAACAACTGATCGTTTATAGTTTTACTTACATAAATAGTGAAATAAACAAAATACGAAGTAAAACACAACAAATTATTATAATATTGAGATTGAAATCTTGTTTTGCACTTTCATTTTTTATGCAGCTTCACAAGTACATACAATAAACGTCGATATTAGAGGATGATAATAATGATCTAGTTTCATTTGACAATGGAGGATTTAATTTACAGATCATAGAATTACTAACGCTCTGTAGTTATATAAAGGAATCAAGTTATTTATTTTTATATATGAAGTTGAATATTTACACAAAACACAAATAGATTTTGTGCATGCAAAGTATTTGGTCGTTTTCAGAGTAAACACCGTTTGATCACATCATTGATGCATTTAATGATTTGAACCAATTAATTAATATTTAGAAAAAGATGAAAAAAACTGTCATCCTACATTTTTGGAATGTATAACTGCCACTTTTAATTGATTTAAAAGAATTAATATTTATTTTATTAATTAAAGTATAACTTACTATACTACCCTTTGACCGTAAGTTTAAATGAGTGCCACTTTTTGGAATGTATAGCTTCCCCCTCTTCTCCATCAAAATTTCCTTTCTTTTTTGATCCTCCATCTATATATATATATATATATATATATATATATATATATATATATATATATATATATATATATATATAGCCAAAGGTTCAAATGAGAACAAAAAAATGTACATAACTACGAGAACTTTTATATTTTAGGGATTTTTCACCTTTTAGTGATTCAATCACATAGAAATATTGATGTAGATTAAGGTTTAAAATAAAATAGTTAAAAAAATCTCAAAATAAGCTTTGAAATCAAATTTATTTTTTTCGTTCACATGTGCACATATGATCTGTGCACATGTGAACATTTCATATGTTTCATAATTTAACGTACATTTTGTGATTTTTAACTTTCATTTGTTAATAATATGAACATTAATTTACACTTATATGTAATTTGTTGTGTTTACATGTATAAAAATAATGTAATTTAAAAGTTCTCACAGTTCTGTACCATTTTGTGGTTTTCGTTTAAACCTAACCTATATATATATATATATATATATATATATATATATATATATCGAACATAATTTTTATTATATATTGGCTCGCAAATTTTGTGGGTTATAATAATAATAATAATAATAACAATAATAATAATAATAAAATCTTAATGATAATAATGTTATTTAGAGCAAAATTGAAATTTAAGTAATTAAATCTTGTTTAAATAAATGTGATTGTAAAATATAAATTTTGTATTTTAATATATATATATATATATATATATATATATATATATATATATGGAGCGTTTAAGAGGGAAGCGTTTTTTTAGGGGAAGCATTAATATTCATCATGAAGAATATTACACTTAACAATTAAAATGTTAACAAAAAAGATATGTTTACAAATAAAAAGTAATTAAAATCGATGCTATAAAGAATATATTAACGGAAGAATTTCATTTTTAAGTCATAACATTAGTTGATGAATATTTATTTAATAAATTGTTAATGTTCACCATGATGAATGTTAGCTAACATTCATTACGATGAATGTTAAAACATCACATTATTTGAAGAATATTCTAGCTTTTAATGTTCATCACCGTGAATGTTAACTGACATTCACCGCGATGAATATTAACAATTTTGAGTCTAATATTCATAAATATATGTTATAACCCACAAAAATAATTTATCAAGGAAGTTTAACATTCATAGCATCGACTTTGATTAGCATTTATTAAATTTCACTTCGTTTTTTGTGAGATTTGTATTTTCTATGTTAAGATGCTCCGTGATGAATAATAACGCTTCCGCCTTCCCTCAAAAAATGTGTTTCCCCTGGATCATCCTACTATATATATATATATATATATATATATATAATAGATTGAGAGAGCAAAATTGAAACTTAAGTAATTAAATCTTATTTAAAGAAATATGATTGTAAAATATAAATTTTATATAGTTTATATGTTTTATATATATGATATATGATATATATAGCAAAATCGGAATTCATCAAATTAACTCTTAGAATAAATTATATTGTCAGTCTGTGCGGTTTTTCATATATTACATTCTCAGTTTTCAAGTCGGGTATTGTGCTGATACAGTCCCTTGATTCGAGTTTTGGTTTCAAAGCCAGTCACTGACCCTAATAAGTATTAACATCTTTTATCTTAGGTCACTTATGTTGCACACGAAGGTTATTTTGTTTCACTATCGTTCCATGAGATAATGGAAAAAATTAACATTTGTTTGCATGGCATTGAGGTTATGCATATTGAAAAAAATGTTTGTGAAAGTTTGATTGGGTTGCTATTGAACATTCCAGGAAAATAAAAAGACGGTATTAATGTTCGAAATGACTTCGTGGATACGAAAATTTGAAAGGAGCTTCAGCCCGACAATAAAGGAAAACGAATGTTCCTGCCACCGGCTTGTTATACATAGTTGAAGGTAAAAAAAACAAAATTTTCATTGTTTGCATGGCATTAAGGTTCCATCCGGCTACTCTGCTAACATTAAAAGGTTAGTTTCATTGAAAGATAATAGATTACTCAGAATGAAGTCTCTCGATTGTCATGTTTTAATGACACAAATGATTCCTATCGCAATTCGTGACATACTTCCATACGGCGTCCGACACACTATCACAAAGCTGTGTTTGTTTTTTTATGCGCCGTTTTCCCAAATAAGCTTTGTTCCTCTGGGTGCTAGGCGCTTTCGTGGTTCGCGAGAAGGAAAAAGGACTCCTCCTGTAACACCCTCCTCTTGGTGTGATATAAAATATTCTTTTATTTCGGAAGCGTAGGTCAAAATATATATTGCATTAATAACATTTACAAAAGGTATATATATATATTGTTCAAAACAAAGTATGACAACTAGGTGTTACATAATTTCAACTTTCATTTAAGTTATCAAAATATATCAGAGTTGCCAGCTGGTCAAACATTCCTTGAACGTAATCTTCCTACCCGCCCATTTTGACCTGCAGGGATTAAGGTGGGGGATTAGCACAAAGCTAAGTGAATGAATGTGAAACCAACAGTTCAACTTAGCATAACAATCTGTTTACATCAATTAATCGTAAACACATATCGTCAAAGAGGATCGGTGGTTTTTGAGGAACCCTACTGCGGCGGTGGCCCTCAAAGAACGCTTATCACAATCTGTATTGGCCTATACATAATATACCGATAACTTGATATTACCATTTCACAACACAGGTTTTAATACGACACATGTACAAAACCCTGTATCTGTAATTCTGTAATAACCAAGTCCAACAATCTGTTGACCTCTTTAATAACAAGCAATGTCCGAAGGCTACATTGCACGTAGATTCATAATCAGCAAATCGGACTAAACAGTCTATCAATTATATCTACGTTTACTTGTTGCAACCAAACCGTTACAACCAAATCAAACTCATGAGTTCCAGATCCACTCACCTGATAGTCTCAGTCCAACAACTCAGAAGTCTAATGTTGCTGAGTCTTCTGCTGATCTGAGAATACAACAAATAATGAGGTAGTAACTCATTCCATAATCATATAACATATTTCAATACATAGTATCGAAATGACAAACAATTACCAAGTTATAACAATGCACTTATATAATTATTTACTTAATCATCATAATAACATATTTAAGCGAACAAACAAATCCCTGAAGTCTAAGAAACAAAAGTTCAATCCGAAGCGAAATCAGAAAGTCTCGAAACGATGTTTAAAAACTGAAAAATGTCATTTTCGACCCCAAGATGACTCCGAAAGGCCTAAAACCGCCTAGGCTCATTTTAAAGAGTTTTAAGTATTGGACCGTTTTCGAGTGACCATGCGAATCTCGGCCCAATCCGTGTTAAATGAAAATTGGGTAAATTTTTAGTCACTAAAACTATCACTAACACTTATGCACTTTTGAAATTTGCAAAATAAGACTTTTAAAATCTCAGTTCGCAAAACAACATCTCAGTTCGCAATAATCTCAGTTCGCAGGGATTCTCAGTTCGCAGACAACTCAGTTCGCTAGACAATAACTCGGTTCGCAAGGCAGCTCAGTTCGCAAGGTTCAGTTCGCGAATCTCAGTTCGCAGTACAACATCTCAGTTCGCAAGATAACTCAGTTCGCTTCGCAATCAAGCACTGCGAACTGAGTTCATCTTCAACCTGCGAAGTTCGCTACTGCAACCCGGAATTCCGAAACTTTCTTCTTCCAAAACTCACAAATTCGACTTCCTATCATTCTAACAAGCTTCCTAACAACTGATATACATCAAATATCATCATATAACATCTTTCAAGCCTCTATTTCACAATTAATTCATAAATTGGCTAATTTCATAAAAACAAGTTATAAACACTAAAATACTCACAGGAACAAGATGATGATGATGATGTGAAATTCGATTTTAAAACAAGGTGATGATGCTACTGATGATTTAATACTTCACAAGAGTTTCTTCCAATTTTGAACTTTTCAATTCGCAGAGTGTACGTATGTGTAGAAGTTTTGAGAACGTACATGTATGTATATGTATTAATCTAACCCAATACCATTACAATTTTAGTTCCCTTCTTAATCTATTGTCTGGAACCTAAAATCATTTTGCGAAACCAACTATTTTATTTTACCGTCAACTAAATTAATTTAAAACAATGAATTATGCATTAGTCATAATAACTCATTTATCGTTTTGACTAATATTATCAAATAAACATAATAATACTAAAATATTCCTAACACATTAAATAATAAATTTAAAGTTAGGAAATTACCCGTATATTACTAGGCCCTTAGGGTGGATGTTACACCTCCTTGGTTGCATCTGGCGCGAGATGATAAAGAGAGAGCTTCGTCTATCGATGAACAGCGGATTGACGGAGCTCTTGGCAGTGCTTTGTTTTTCTCTCCTTTTTAACATGATTCATTCGAAATTTGTTAGAATTGAAAAATGAGTTAAGTGGTTATTGCTGTGAGTTATTGAAGATTAAGTCTGCTAGTAGTGGTTATTACTGTCAGTTCAGAACTAAGATGAAGTGAAGTGGTTAGTACTGTGAGCACAAGTTATTAAAGCTGCTAGTGAAAATTACAACTGCTTGAAGAGTTGAAGTTACAACTGCTGCAAGGATTAAGACTACTAGTTACAATTATGTAAGTGGTTAAAACTGTCTATGTAATAGCTAAGACTGTTTATGTAATTACTACTGCAGTTAGTACTGTCATAGTAAATACTTAGAATGTTATCGCAATAGAAGCAGTTATAACTGTTTGTTATGTTAGTTACTACTGTTAGTTCAATTGTAGTAATTAAGACTGTTAGTGATATTGTGAGACGGTTAGAGTTGAGTCAGTTTTGGAATATATCTTATTCCATAATTATAGGACTAAATGTACGGGACTCTATGGGATATAAATAGAGATCCTATTAGCCTAGAAAAAGATAGATTTTGCGCAGCTTCAAGGTTTCGTAACCCTAATACAAAAAGTGTATTCGTATTATCATTAATAATATTGAAGCTTTGATTTATATATTTTGTATTCTTGATCTTCTTAATATTATTGAGTGTGATTCCGCAACTTCTCAATAATTATTCAAAGCTTAGTAAAGTTGATCGTTTAGGCTATCTAAACAGGGATAAATAAGTTGATGTTATCAAAATGATTGATCTTGATGTGTTGAATAGGTATCAAAATGACATTATCATCACTCTTTACCAACTTGAAATGTACTTTCTACCCTCATTTTTCGATATCATGGTTCACCTTGTATCTCATATTATATATATAAAATAAAGGCATGCGGTCCTGTATTCTTACAATACATATATCCGTTTGAGATATATATGGATGTCTTGAAAGGGTACGTACGGAACCATTCTCGACCAGAGAGAAGTATTATTGAAGGATATGTTTCATAGGAAGTAACAACATTTTATACCGGTTATCTGAAAGGTGTAAAAATATTGGGCTCCCGCAATCTCGACACAAAAGTAGCATTCAAGGAGTTGGGACTGTTGGCAAGAAATTACGTGAACACATTCTACACATTTTACAGTTGGGCTAGTCATTGCCAAACTAGATGAAATTCTCCAAACACATTTAAAGTTCTACAACACATGTCATGTATAGATCCATACATACGTGAACACATGACATTGTTAAAAGCGAAGAACCGTGGTAGGAATGAAAAGTAATTGCTTGTTCAGCATAACAAAAACTTTCACGTCATGGTTGAAAGAAAGGGTAAATGATGTAGAGGTAGAGGATCACTTAGTCAAAATGTTGGGATCTTGTCCTGATTGTCTGGTGGCAAAATATCAAGTCTATGATATCAATGGATATACATTTTACACTAAACAACTAGATGCAAAGAATACCTTGCAAAATAGTGGGGTGACGTTAATAGCCCCAACGATAGTACTCCATAGGGATAATCATGATGTAAGGTCAACGATTGCAAAAAAATCTTATTATGGTGTCATTCAAGAAATTTGAGAATTGGATTATCTTACACTCACTATACAATTGTTTAAGTGTAAATGGGTCGAAAGCAAATACGATGTTAAAGTTGATAGTCACGGTTTCCCAATTGTCAACCTTTCTACTGACGCCTATTCATCATAACCATTCATTATAGCTAAACAGGTCACCCTATTTATTTTGTTCAAGACCCACAGGATTTAAGATGGCACATTGTTCTGCTTGGTAAACGACGTATACTTGGAGTTGAGAATGTTGTAGACGAGGAAGAATACGACTAGTTTGATAAGCTACCTCCATTTTCTATCATAAATCCATCGACAAATGACGTTATTGATGATATTATTTACTTAAGAACCGACCATAATGAAGGATTTTAAATCGATAAACCTCACTCTACGTGAAGGTACAATTTTTGTCTTGTTATTCAAAATATTAAGATATATACGTGTATATTATCAAGTAAATATAGTGTTACTTTATTAATATTTGTTTGTATGTGTCTTTTTTTTTTTTTTTACAGGAACACACACGAAATTATGACAAGATCTTGCAAGAGTTTTTAATTTGTTATTTTAAACACATATTTTTAAGGTCTTTCATTGTTTTAATAATGCACTTTTATTATTTTGATACTTATTTGTCACAATTTACTGTAATTTGTTTTTATAATTGTAATAATAATAAGACTTGGTATTTAATTATAATATTGATATAAATAATATTCAAAAAGAACTATTAGTATTCAAGAATGTTAGTTGACAAGTATTAATATATTGTTAATTTTTCAATTATAACAACAACAATTAAAGCAATGAAACTCAGATATGAAAAACAATGACCAACAAGGACTTGAACTTACTACCTGTTTACTAAATAATTATAGGGTAGGGTTCAGAAAAGCAGACCATTTATGAGGGGCAGAAAAGGAGGTTTTGGACCAACCAAAAAGTGACACGTGTCACCCGTGGTCCCCCTCTTCCTGCCATCAGGGCTATTTTGCAATTTTGAAAAAAATAAGAACCTGTCCGAAAATTTCCCAAAAAATTCCTAAATTTTTTTTCTAAACAGAAACATGGTATTATACAAAAAAAAAAGCCAGTACAAAAAATAAAATGCGGTTGATTAATCGTAAAATGCAGTTGATTATTTTTATAGATCTACTTTTAGATATAAAATGCAGTAACTTATACGTAAAATGCAATTGATTATTTTTCAGATTTACTCTTAGATCTAAAATGCAGTAGCTTGTACGTAAAATGCAGTGACGTTTTTCAGATCTACCTTTTTAGATCTAGATCTACTTTTTTCAAATCTAGATCTGAAAAGTAGATCTACATCTATATTTTCAGATGTAGATGGTGAAGATGGTGGTGGAAGGTGACGATGAAGGTGGTGGTGGACGGTGACGGTGAATGTAGTGGTGTACGGTGACGGTGACAGTGAAGGTGAAGGTGGTGGTTGCGGTGAAGGTAGCAACGGTGAAGGTAGCAACGGTGAAAGGTAGCGGCGGTGAAGGTGGTGGCGGCGGTGAAAGGTGGCGGCGGTGAAGGTGGCGGCGGTGAAGGTGGCGGCGGTGAAAGGTGTTGCGGTGAAGGTCGTGGCGGCGGTGAAAGGTGGTGGTGGTGGTGGCGGTGAAAGGTGGTGGTGGGTGTGTGTGTGTGTGTGTGTGTGAATTTAGTACATGTAGAGAGAGTGTTTGTGTTTTGTGTGTGTTTTGTGTAAAAGGAGGAATGAGGAATAAATGAAAAAGTGTCTACCCAAAAAGTTTAACCCCCTTTCTCATTTTATGTAAATTGCATTTAGGTCCTCCACCAAAACTAATTTAATTTAAATTGCGTATAAGTCCCTCCGCCCAAAAGAGTTTGCAAAACACACACTCGTGTGACGTGGCATCGTCTATAACGTTAAAATTTGAAATGAACTGTGGGGATCGTGGTGCCTTTTTCTGCCCCTCATATCTCTTTTGCCGCTTAGATCCCCAACCACAATTATAAACTCATATTACCACTTAGCCTACCAAAGATCTTGTTTAAACTTTTCTTTTAGTTATATATATTAAATTAAATATTAATATATTAATGTATTAAAATAATTGAACCTGATGGAACTAGTTTTGTTTTTAGCGGGAGAACAAAAAATATGGGAAATGAATTCCCTCCAAAAAATATTACCACTTAGCCTACCACTCTCTCAAAATTCCCAAACTCCCGCACATATAATTGTTCCAAAACCGACCATCACACTCTTCCATCTCCATCACCACTGTAAACCCTACCATTCACCACCATCTTCCCACCACCATCGTCAGCTCATTTCGCCATCACCACAGCCGGCTTTCGTTAATTGCAGCAGATGTTTATCAATTGATTGATATGAATAAACAAGGTTTGTTGTTATATTTTGATCCCTATGTATTCAATCATTAATTTTAATTTACAAGTTAAGATATCAAATTTTGAGTGATTTCTTAAAAAACTTAGTCGGTTAGAATTCTTGTAGGTATTGTACTCGAGTTTTTTAAGAGAACATTGCAGTTTTGAAAAGAATATAAGGAACGATGGTATGATTGGTATCTCTATAGATAATTATTAATAGATAACAAATTTCGAATTTTACTATTTTTTACCACATAAATCAAGAACATAACTAACTTAAAAATTTGTATAATACTGATGTTACGTTTTTTACCCCTTTTTTGTTTCCTATTTTTTCTTTGAGCAAGTGTTGCATTGTTGTTGTTGTTAATCTAGCTATTTTAACAACAAAAATCCAATTGAAATTTTGGTCATTGGAACCTTAATCTTGATCCAATTTTGGAAGTGTTGCTTTTATAACAGGTTGAATATACGTATATATTTGTTGTAATTCATTGGTGGTGCTAATGAGTTTATGTTCATACATGTGTTCAACTTCACAAGTTAAACAGAGAGAATTCAAGTTAATAATTTTGCATCATTTTTGTTACTGCCATCTCCAGACCACAACCATCATGGTACATTTAAATTTTCATTAATTGTTGTTAACATTTTTTCAAGCAGATACAATTACATAAAAGATGAAAGGAAAATCATTGATCTATTTCATGTAATTATGTATATATTTCATCTGATGTACTTGTTTACTTCGACAAGTCATTTGGAGGATGTCTAAAAACTTATATTGCACATAGGTAACCAAAATAAACATGAGATCTGGTGATATAGCTAGGCATGTTTAAATTTTCTAAAATTGGAAAAAGGGTACTAGCAGCTACTATTGCTACCTTCTAGTCCTTTACGAAGCCTATTGAAAATAAAAAAATTACAAAAGTTTGTTGTCCTTGATTTTATTTGGTGTTTTAGGAGCTGCTATGTATTTCATTATGACCCAAAATGTATCTTTAGTATGATCCTAACTCAACTATAAAGATTTGGATGTAGGGATCAATTTGTACTTTCTTGTAGATCATTACGTATGAGTTTATCTCTGAAAACTTGATAGAAACTTTGAGAAAGGTGCTGTCCAGAATTTTCTGTTGATCTCTTTGACTTTGTTTCAGGATCCTGAACACGAATCCGAACATGAAAATAAACATGAATCCAGACATGAATATGAATATACTGATGACGACGAAGAACAACAACCACAAGAAGAAGAAACAAGAGGACCAACCACCTTAAATAATTTTAAAGGAAAAAGGGAAATCGAGTTCAATAAACTTGGGCAAGCTATAGGGCCTAATCAGACTAGGTTTGGCCTTAAATGTGGAAGCTTTGCGAGGAGGAAGCTTTGTATCTTGTTCGATTCATGGCGCAAAGTACCGCAGGATGATAAAGACCAATTGTGGTTGAAAATCAAAGTATAAGATATACCAGACCTTTAGTTGTATTGTTATTTCAGTCTATATACCTATTAACGCTTAATAGTATTTCATTGAAAACAACAGGATTATTAGAATATTCCAAATGATAAAGCAAAAGTTTCAGTACTTAGGCAGTGCAAGGATAGGTGAATGGCTTTCAAAACAACACTCTGGGGAGATTACATGGACATGGGAAAGACTCCTTTTCGCATGTACAAGTTTCTAAAAGATTCCAAATGGCTACAATTTGTTGCAAAGAAAATACAGAAGAAAAAAAAGGTAACTTTTTTGATATCATACTAACGTGTTATGATGTACTATTATCTCGCATTGAATCTAATTGGTTCGCTACTTATATGTGAAGTTGAAACGTGAACAGGGGAGGGAAATAGTAAGATTGAAGAAAAATCCACCACGATTGGGATCAAAAGGGTATCGTGGCCATGAACGTAAATGGAAAGCAGAGGCAAAGTAAAAAAAAAACGTCTACGGAAGTCCATGAGATAGCAGACACTCGGTCACGTCATTATTTATTTGGTCATACTTACTTAGGCAAAATTGGGTCAGGATAGTACTGCCTGATGTGCAAGAAAAAGTGAAAAAGTTGGTAGATTATGTTTGATTTCTATAACAAGCTCATTTAGAACAAACTTCATACTCAATAGGTCGTTTAAAGGTCATTTTTACAATGTATTCTTGAAATAGTTTCTTACCCATTTAGACCCATTAAACCTTCTACTATTTTATTTTACATTCTTGACTATATAATAAACATTCATTTTGTTCTTTATGATTCAATTGTTATAGCCTAATATACTACATGCATTATTTAACAGAAAATATTATCTCAAAAGAATCCTGAATTTGCCCCGGGATCAGATCTACCAACCCTTTTAGAAGGAAATGAGCATGGTGGGCGTACTATGGCGGTTGGATATACCGTTGGTTTGAAGAAGGCATACCAGGGTACGACAAGAAGAAAAGGAAGAAACGAGAAACGATAAAAGAATTACGAGAACAAGTTGAGGATATGAAGAGTCAACATAAAAAGTTGCAAGCACAAGTTGATGCATTGACATTGACGCAACAAGGATCGACTTCTATGGAAAAAGATGTAGCTGTTATTAACTCGAGACCTAGTCAAAGCTGTTATAACTCAGATTCACGCCTCGATCAGTTGGACAAGATAGTGGTAATTGTGCGGGTTATATTTAATAAACTATGTATATGTTTTTACTCACTAATGCAGTCTAATTATACTCCATGTTAAATATGTTATGTTAAATATGTTATGTAGGAGCCCACAAAATGCACACCTACACAAGCAGACATACTAGTTGTTAAATTGAGACCTACGAAAATTGATTCTGCCTTGGCTTCTAACCTCGAACGGTTAGGTAAGATAAAGGTAATTGTTTGGGTTATATTCAACAGACAATACATAGTTCTTTTTATTTATAAATGCACACTAAGTATATTCCATGTTATATATGTTTTTTACGAGCCCACCAAATATGCTTTGATCAGCCCACATGTTTGAGAGCATATCTCTTGTGTTGCCTGATGTAACGTAAAAGGTTATGTTTTTACGTACATTATTCCTTGCTATTTGAGCTATTAATTAGTGAAAACATCTTAAATCAATGTTTATTTACTAAAATTCATTAAAGTGGTTAAAATATAGACGTTGCAACAAAAATCACTAAAAACGTCCAAATAACATGCAAAACGAAGCAAATAAACTTCACCTGATTCCTACACTTTTATTTACCCTATGAGATACACTTTCTAACTAATATTATATGATTCCATAGGTGATTACGAAATCAGGGAATCAAGAATCAAGCAAAACGGATAAGGGACGGAGAAGATACGGCATCTGAGATCAACCGAACGCATTCCGAGCACGTATGAGCTACACACATCCAAAATACATGATTTTGGTATCATTAGAAGCGTAACGGAATTTCGAGATCATAGGCGAAAGAATCAAGCCAAACGGACAAGAAACGAAGAAGATACGCGCGAAACAAGCAACGAACGAAGTACCGAACAACGGGAAAATGGCAAACGGCATCCACCATGCCGTATACGGCCCCTTAGACCCCGTATACGGCCCCTTAGACCCCGTATACGGCCCCTTAGACCCCGTATACAGCCTCTAGGGTGCCGTATACGGCCCTCTTGATGCCATTTATTGGTTCTAGGTTAGTTTGGTGCTTGTTTGTGCTTGTATTTTGTGCTTTGGGGCTTGTACGAAAGTTTTGAGGCTTCCCTATAAATAGATGACCTCCCTCACCTAATTCCACACACCTCTCATCATCATTCTCTCATTCACACTCTCTCTCACACACTCTTTCTCTCTCTAGGTTCTCTCTCTAGAGTTAGTTAGTTAGGGTTAGTAGTTAGTTAGTTCTTGGTTAATATTTAACCAAGACTAACGGAGGGGCCTTATTGTAATATTGTTGAAGATACTTGGAGGGGTTATTATTGTAATATTGTCAAAGATATTCGGAAGTTCCACTCGTTGTAATCTTTCAGCATATATTCAAACTACGCGCTATTTACGGTTATATCTTTCTTTATTTATTATAATGCATGTTATTATTGTTATTATGCTAGATTTAAGATTACTTGTCATGATTAGTGATTAGTTATATTGTGTGTTTGTTGTGATGTAGTTAGTCGTATTAATTGGGATGATGTCATTATGAAGCAACGGAAGTAACGTAAAACGGCTTATCATTGGTATAGCGCTGGAAACACAAATGTGTGTAGTACAGAACGTGGAAGCTATAAAAAGCCGTGGGCGCAATCCGTTGTGGAATAATGTTCCAAACTATTCTAATTATAAATGAAAACTCGGTGCTTTGATTACACATCCCGTTTACGATTTTAAACCGCAATATCAAGTAATGCCTTTCCACCAATAAACGTGGTTAAAACCCTTTTTGATAAGACGTCATATCAGGGGTAATTAATTATCCGTGTTTTGGTTTTGAAGCTGTGGAAATACTAACCAAGTATTGTACATTGTGAATACCCTTTGAATTAAATATCTGTTTTGAAATAACATGGTCTGGTTTTGAAGCCGCGGAAATGCTATTTTAAACAAGTATTGTACACTGTGAATAAACTAGGGATTTATTAGTTAAATAAAAGTGAGGGCTGATTTAAATCATAAATGGAGAATCTCTGATCTAAAATACAAACTTAGTTTATAAATCCAGAAAGGAATACGAGGAATCATCTAGTATTCCAAATTTGTCTATCACCCCTGGATTCTACAAAACCATGGATGGAAAGTAATCAAACACCAACCAAGTCTTAATCTTAAATGTTTTATTCAATTTAGGTCGGATTGTTAGTGGGTCTGTTACTCTATTCATGCATCCAGGAATCTTCGTATTTCAGAAAAGGGTCACTGTTCCGTAACAGGGCAGTGTTGAGAGTTGAGCAGCCTCCTCCGATCAGAATCATGATAGCCTAGTTACTCAGTGACATATCGATTGAGCAATCAATCAGTTGGGTACTAGTGTTTACACTACAAATACTTAAAACAAATAAAATACAAATATTTATAAAGACGTTTTCATAACTTAAACTAAAACATCATCCCAAAACAAGACTAACAAAGTCACAACAAACACCGCCTCTATCTTGACTGCTATCCCTATTTTATTGCCTATTTTTAATTAGTTGTATAACTTAGAAAAACAAACAAAAACCAACTCCCAACTATTTTCAAAACCCATTCACTAGCTAGATTTGGACATCCAAATTATTCCGTTTCACCATACAGTTGATTTTGAAGAACTACCCTAGGTCATACTTACAGCTATACACCCTTATAGCCGTAGTAAACTTAGGTCCCCAACAATTATAAATATTAAAACATACCGACACGTCACTAGCAGCTGGTCCAACGACAGGGTAATTCCTGACCGACCGCTGGTGGCGCGTCACCGCCGGGGGAGTATTTACAATTGTGAGTGGTGTGTTACTTCATGGAAACAGGTTGATAATGTGTGTAAGGGGTTTGAAGATTAGAACTTCCATCTCCAATGGAAGGTATTGAAAAGCTTATTGATGCGAGAAATACTTTCATTGAGTGGCCAAAAACTAAAATCCGGGTAAGGCCTCCACCGAAACAATAGCGACATCATTAAAATCAGTAAACGAAAGAACATCCACCGAGCCATCAAAAGCGCCTACCAAGAGTGCGCCTCAGTCCTATCCGATAAACTCTAAAACCTTTTAGTGACTATGTAAACCTTTATATATGTGTTACTATGGTATGCGTAAGTATATATGTGTTTATCTGATTAGTAATACTTTGAATGGAGTCTAACATTTGCTGTTAAAGAAAGTTGTTTTTATGTTCTTTTTTGAGCTAGTTATTTATTTATTTGTTGCAGTTTTTTTGCTAATAATATGTTGTTTTGTTGCGGTAGTTTACTAGTTTTATAAGCTAATTAGTGACGTATTGTTGTATGTATGCTATTTTTAATGCAATATTGATGTAGCTTTTTTCTAGTCGCTTAATTATCACAGATTAGTTGCAGTTTTTAAAGCTGATTTCTCACACTCTTATTATATGTTTTGATGATGTTTCTAAGTTGATCTATTGATATATTTTTTTGTTTACGTTTCAATAGATATATAGTTTTATGTCGTATAATTCCTTTTATGCCAATTATATTGTTGCATTTTGTAACATACAAATCCTACCATCGACATGATTTATAGGAATTGTAAAAGCATCGAGTATGATCCACAAGAAAAAACCTATGTTTATTTGGGCTTTTTATGATCGTTGGATGAAACAACCGAATCCTAATTTGGGGTAGTGCTTCCTCTTGAAGCAGTCTTCGGGCCTAGCATTTTGGAGGCATGTAAAATATTACCTCTGATGATCTTATGTGCCTTTGGCTTGATATGTCGATTCTAACTTATTTCACCATGTAAGTACATTAATGTTTATTGTATTTTATAGCCATAATTCGACATTCATATTATACTTCAGACTGCAATAATATATATATATATATATATATATATATATATATATATATATATATAACACATATGTTTTTAGGTCGATGCATAAGATTATGCCAAAGCAACGTAATAGATGTGCATTGTTGAACCCGTATGAAATTCGAGGCACCCAATGTGATAACGATATGGCGAGGGAGGGTCACCGATTATCTTTTAAATGCGATCACAACACAGGAAACGGATGAAATATTTTTCCTTGCACCTTACCTTGAAGAGTACGTACCATAAGATACAATCTTATTTCATTAACATATATGTATGTTCGTTGTGCATACTAAAAGCATTACCATTTTTTAGGGGACATTGGGTGTTGTTTATAATTAGCCCCCACAACAACACGGGCTACATATTGGATTCACTTACGGTTAAAAGAGGCATAACGAACGCACATAGCTACACACTTGCAGATATTGTGCAATTGTAAGAGTTTACTTATTGGTATATAATTCAAATTTAGTTTGTTTATGAAATTTTAACACCCCAATCTTGCGTCTTTTATTTTTAGGACGCTTGGAGATATTCGTTGGATATTGTCAAAGGTAAATCAATTTACTATATATCCATATACTATAGGTTTAATGTTGGACCGGGTTGTTCGGGGTCAACTTATGTATGTTTTGTGTCGTCCGGGTTATCTTTGTCATTGTTAATAAGTCTGGGTACATATTGAATTGGATGTTACATTGATGTACATAACTAGCTGCTATTCTAAATTTAGTGTCACCAACAAAAGGTCGATTGGGAGTGTGGTTATTATGTGATGCGGTGGATGCACGAGTTTATCAAAAATCAAGAAGATGATTTCCTGCGAACGGTTAATACTTGTTAAATCACATATCTATTTAATGAACAACATTAACCACTCTCATTTGTTAAATAAAGGTTATTTGTTGTTTGCTTTTCCTATATACAAATCTGTTGGAAGCGTACGAACTCACATGAAGTAAAAGACTTGGACAATATCGTTGGTTGTGGTTATCATATTTCGTGAAGACTTGTGATAATTAATTTCATCGTATAACTATACTTTGCGTATGTGCATTGATTATTAGGTTGTGTAGCCTGGTACCTATGATTGAGTTGTTTTGCAAGTCAAAATTTAACAATGGAATTGATGTTTGTAGTTGATTGCTTATTTTATATAAATGATTGTTTTTGTTGTTTCCATTTATGCTTTAGTTTATGTTTAGATTATGTTTTGCCGTTGCTTCTGTAGGTATAGTTCTGTTTATGGCTAGTTAAAGTTTTTGTTGCCGCAGCCTATAGGTTTTAAAATTAGTTATAATTTATAAAGACTAGTTTTAGTGAATATATATAAGGGTCTCTAAACCTAGTATAGAAACCGGACCTCCATAGCTAAGCCGGTGTCTATTATCTAAGCATAGAAACCGTTTTGAAAAATCACAAACAAACCTCCCCTTTAAAAACCGGTCTCTAGAGGGTCCAAAAACCAGTTTATAAAGGCGTTTACTTTTTATGTAGCATATTAATGCGTCATCGATATCATTTCATTATAGAAGATGAATATATTGAAGTTTATAAATAAAACAAATGATTTCATGCATAAGACTTCATAGTCTCAATCACTTCCATTCCTCTAAACTAGCCTGCAATTCTAGTATATATTTAAAAGTTTTTTTAATTGTTTTTAAGAGTCCATATGTGAATACTTGGAAGTACTCCATGAGTGGATGATTTCGCCAAACACATCATAGAAAGCCACACTGATTTCACTTTCAGTGACTCGTAATGTCATGAAACCCTGACCATCATAATAGAACTTCATTTGGTTAGTGTCCCATTCGTTGATATCACCCTTCCACGCCTTTGACCCACCTCCGCTTGTTAGAAATTGAAGTTGACTGCACATAAACATTATTATCCTTTTATCGATCACTTATATCTTCTATATATGAATTGAATCAAGAAAGTTTATAGTAGCTGTTAACGTTACCTATTTGGGCTGCTGATGTGTTGTAAGCAGTGATCATGCCCATTTATGTAAAGATCTACTTCCTTCGCCTTCAAACATATCATTTTCAGAATCAATAACTTATTTTATTTTTACAAGAGCTATATCGATCAGATGATTTATGGAATATATATATATACCTCAAGAATGGGCAAAAGTTGATCCACGAGTTCTTGAGTGTTTCCATGATGACCAGCACTGTAAATTGTATGGTGGCCAATCACGATTTTCCACGTGGCATTTGATTCTTCGAGTGCCATGTCAACTTCCTATATATACAACAAAATCCGATACACCATTGTTTAGAAAATGATAGAGTAAACAGAGGATAGGACTGATCATACTGTTATTTAACTACTATACTTTAAATAAAGCATACAAACTAATCAACTATGAACACTTTTTTCCATGTGTATAAAACTGTCAAACATGCATTGTACATGTGGGTGGAAAAAACTTATAAGTTACAAGTATTCTTTAGTCAAGATGCAAGATACAGTTCTTCGTACCTTTAAAACGTATGATATATATTGTTCTCGAGGAAACACACCTCTCCAGTCATATGTATGTTCATCTTCTATGAAATATTTATCTTGAAATGGTGTTGTATCAACGAAGAAAAATTCCACATTTCCTAAACACACACAAAATATATATTAATCGTCGTATTCTAATTACTACTTATCATCAACTATCGACTGCCGTCAGGTGGTTGTGTTAATTTGAGGTACAATAATTTATACGCATTCTAAGATCGCACGAGCTGTCATTATGAAAACACTTAAAAAATAATAACTAAAATAAATAGAGTAGAAATACCTGAGTTAACAATGAAGGATCTAAGACAGAGCCATTTACTGTCCCTTTGTGTAAGAACAGGGCTTAGTTGTGCCAAGACATTGCCCCTATAGTCATGATTCCCCAACACTAGAAAATAAATAAAAAAACAACCTTAAATATGAAGTATTCTTAAAGGTCGTTAAATTGTACAGTATTGTTGTTTTTCTTGTTAAGGATATATTAAACTTACCTGAATACCATTGTTTTTGTAAGCTGGGTGACGTATATATTTCACTAAATGACTCAACAAACAAAGGATCTTCTTCATCGATTAATCCATCGTCGTAGAAATTGTCACCAGTTGAAATTATAAAGTCTGCATCCATATCTTCTCCCACTTTTCCCATCTATAAAATAATTAAAATTGTATATCAAACATACATTTACAATGAATTATTTGTAGCAAAACACCAATACACCGCTTGAGCACGGTACTTAATTTCTAAATTAAAAAATTAATTTAATATATATATCATAAGAGAAAATCATACGTGCGGCAAAGTGTATGGATTCTTACACCCGTGATGAGTTTACCCTCGGTATCGGTATAAAACATTCCTATTGGTGTAAACGAATCAATCATGAATTACTCGTATAATAGGCACTCAAGTTAAAAATTTACCTGGTCAATTCTCAACCTAACTTAAAACTAATTTATTAGGCTCTATGACTTTGAATTGTATTATGTGTATGTATATGTAGAATTTGATTATTGCATAAAGAAATTTATTGTAAAAATGGCAGGAAGGAATATAAAGATGACATGTAACATGCATGAGCGGAAAGAGTAACATTCAGAACCGGAAAGAAAATAAGAAGAAATTAGGACACATGTCACTTTTTAATTCTTTCTTACCTTTTTTATAATAACTTTATTCTTAGATGCAAAAAGTTTTCAATACAAAAACAGATTTACATGCATTGGGCTAAAGCCTCAAATACAGCCCACTATGATGTAAAATCTTCAATTTTAATGATAGCCTATATCATTTAATTAATGTGCGTCATATGATGCTAAACTAAACAAGTATAATTCTCAAAAAGCTGTCTACATGTTTTATATTTTTTATATTTTTACCTTAGATCGGTGCCAATGGGCTCCGTCTTTTATGTGTTTCAAAAGACACCATTGGCACCAAAGTGTCTTTGAAAGCGTCTTTAGTGGTTGCGTCGGAGACAGTCGGACTTCTAACGGAGAAAGACGGAAGACGTGGGGTCTAACTTTTTTTCTTTTCTTTTTTGCCTTTTTTTATTTTGTGTTATATATAAATGAGATATTATTGATAAATGTACTATTGACAGTGTTCAGTATTAATTCAACTTTTTTTGGAAAATGCCTATAATATATGATAGAGAGTTCAATTGTTCAGTTATTGGTTATCGTATCCTTAAAGGTCCAAACACAATATCTAAACGAACGAACTAATGCGACTTTGGATACTCTGGTTTTAGTTTTTCAAGTTATTGGGTGGGGCCATGAAAATAGAAGCATAAAAGAAAGCATATTCTTTGTGATGTGTATATGCTTCAATTGATAGCCAACATATTCCTTTAGATATATTGGTATATTCCTCCCCAATCATATTATACTGCCATAATGTTGAGAAAGATTTATTAAGATTTTTTACTTTCAATTGTTCTTTCTAGAAAATCAGCATGTAACTTGTGTTTATATTTTATTTTATATAATAATAATAAATAATAATAATAACAATAATTTGTTAAATATATAATAATAATAACAATAATTTGTTAAATTATTTTTTACTATATTTAATTCAACGTTTAGAATGTTTTTATTAATAAAAAAACCCAAATAGGAATATATTAACTAATAACTCATCCTGAAGGCCAACTGTTTGATTTTTCTAAACCACTCAATATAAATAAAATATAAAAAATATTATTCTAAAACAAATGGCCAGGCTGTGACTCACGTGCACTCTCCGTGAACGATCCTTGTGGATGAATGAATTATCAACCATCATTGATGGTCTGATATTTTTAAATGATATTTTAATGAATTTAATGAAATACACAAAAACGTGGATATTTCAATTCAATTATTATAGGTAGCAACTTTAAGGGTATAATATGCATCAAGGATATAAGCATTCTTAACGAAAGCTTTTTTTTTAAAAAAAATTATGTAAAAAACTTTAGAAAAGATTTTATCATTGGGTGAAAGGCTTTTCCAATTAAAAGCTTGAGATTTCTCAAGCTTTTTATGTAAAACTTTTTTCCCTGAATATTTACATTTACACCTCTTAATTTGGTTTTAAAAAGTCAATGGAAAGCTTTTCTACATTGGAGGTAAAGCTTTTTTTGAAATTAAATGATGTGACATGTAAAGAAGCTTTGAAAAGCTTTTTGTCATTGAAGGTGCTCTAAAGGGTAACATTGTAACTTTCCTGTACATATAAATGGTTTTGGTTTTGACAAATGATATGTTCACCGGTCCATCACCTAATTTGATAAATTCATCAAAATTATGCATTAACCGATTGTATTGTATAACGTATTAATGCTGGTTTTGATAAATTTATCAAATAAGATGATAAATTTATCATCACCCGTTAATTTTTATCTCTTATCTTATTACATACTTTTTTCTTACCTTTTTCTTTTAGCAAAAGATTATTGAACCATTATCCTAGCTTAGTGATAAACCACTTCTTTAATGATGCTCTTTCATTTAATTACGCAAACATTTCATTATATTATATCAATCAATATTATATTATACTAGAAAACATCAAATATCATATTTCACATGTTGTTTTTTTAATACCGGCCAAAAATAATTATAAAGCTAGCCAATGAAAGAGTTTTAAATTATTCAATGCATAATTGGCATTTCTAATGTGTATTAATTAAACTTAAAACTCACATACATGTATAGTTATTAGTAGGTAGCCCTCACAATTCAGTCGATAATAAAATAATAAAATGTATTTCGATTCAGATTAAATTCTTTTTGGATAACTAATTCGTTTTATATTTCATGTAAAATTAAAAAAGTGATGTTTAATTGATTAAGTTTTAATTTAGTATAACCTGTAATATCCATACATGGTAAATTAATTTGAAATCGATTGTATATACTTACAAACCTTTTTTGATTATGTAATGTATAATAAAAATACTTTAAGGAATATGGAAGTAATTTTTATTCTCGAAATTTTAAGAAATCAAAGAAAAAGAGGAACTCTGTATAATGTTCTGTAATATATATATATATATATATATATATATATATATATATATATATATATATATATATATATATATATATATTGTAATTTTATGAGATGGTAGAAAAGTGTTGCAAGTTTTCATTAGTTTTGATCATTTATGAGACCATTTACTTCAGTACTTCCATAATTTCAACTTCACATGTAACGTTATCATTCACTTTTAAGATAATTAGTTGTACTTGTACTGGAAAAATAAAAGGTACCTGAAATGCGACATTGGTTTGATTGTATAATCCTCTCCTTCCCCAATCGCCGATCACCAATATGTCGAGGGACCCATCTGATTTCGTCGGCCAATGATCGAAACGTTGAAGCTCTGCTGCCACGTTGGCAACAACCACCACCGCAACCAGAAGAATGGTGGTCGTGTACATGTTGTTCTTCATAGCCAGGGTCAACTTCTAACTTCCAAGTTTGGGTGATTGAGAATTGGAGTATTTATTATGAGAATTATTGACGTGTTGCGAAGGGAAGTGGACTATTTATATGTAAGATACATGAAATTACAAATTGCATCCCTAAACATAACATTAATGAACAGGTTTAGCCCCTCGGATTTTGTTTTATCTTTTGTTTTGGATGATTCCCGTCACATCATGTGATTGTCACTCTTTTAAAGTTTAGTACATTTGCTTAATTAAGCTTTCACCTTATTAATTTTAACAATTAGGTATACATAACATCTCTCTTATGATTAGATTGATAGCAAAGATTTTTTGTGATGACAAATTGAATGTTATACTTCAAATCTAAGAACATATTTGTGGTTCAACTAGAAAGGAGAATGCATAAATACGCAAATTTTTAGCTAATCATCATGATTATATAAGTTAATAAGGAAATGGTGTGCTTAAATAATAAAAACATGTATTGGATTTGATTATATAACCATCACCAAAGTATTATAAGTGTTAACGTACTCATATCCTCACAAGAGGTCTTATGTTCAAATCTCAATAGTTGTACATTTTGAGATGATAAGAGAAAGGGTCAGAAACAGTCACGAGATACTGGTATTCCAGTTCAGCCGCGTACATCTGAGTAAAAATACTCGTCATCTTCGAATAAGCTGAACAGAAAAAAACCTCATCCCTTTTGAATTTTGATTATATGAAATCTTATGCAGATATGGCCAATGATTCGGTCAATGCGACAATCAACGGAAAAGTCAACGCGACAAATACACTTGGAGCATATTTTGCCAAAATAAATTTCGGTGGCGAATGGGCTGAAAATCACACGGTTACTCATAAACGGCCCAACGAACAAGGCTCATACTTTTTCTTCGAGCACTGTCAGTTTTCAACGTTTCGGAGTCGTTTAGGACCCGAAAACTGCAATTCACTATTTTTCGGGGTTTATTTTGAATTTTTTTGGTTATGTTTCCTTTATAGATTTCGTTTCCTTATACTTACAGAACTCTTATACCCTTTAAATACATTTTTATGGTTTTATTATTCATTACCTTTGAGACTTTGATATTTGATTGAATAAGAGATCTTCTTACCTTGAGAATTTCAGTTTAGTTCTTGCTTATTATTCATTTTTATTTGGCTAGTATTATCGATCATCATCAAAATCTATCTATCTACTAGTATCTGTAAATTTATGAATCATGTGTTTGAACACTTGTAGATTATGGAGAAAATTACACAAATCGTCCTTTAAATTTACTTCAAATTTCACCAGCAGTCTGTTACAAAATTTAATTACACTAATACTCCTTTTGTTTGAAACTTGTTAAGCTAACAGTCCTTTAGAATAACGATTGTTAACTCTCCGTTAAAAAGGACCACAAATGATTTTTTTTTATTCTTTCAATTTTTGAATAAAATATAAATTATAAAATCTAAAATATGTATATATACATTATTAACTATAAAGAACATCATTTTCATCTTCCCCGTATCACTTAGCAAATTAATCATCAAAATTAGGTCATCATTTGTATTGAAACATCATTTTATAATTCATCACCATCTTTCACCACTTGGGGACCCTCCGTCACCCATTAATCTTATCTCGTCATGACTTTGGTAGCCAATGTATCTTCTCTTTGCATTCATTCTTTACTCGAAAAACATCTCAAACGAAAACCCTAGCTTCAAAGTAAAACGACGTTAAAAACTATGAACCAAATATGTGACTTGTAATCTTTAAGCCACAAATGTATGATTTGGTGGTAAAAGATGATGGTGGATTTGGGTGGTAGACCATAAAATTTAATGTTTCGGTGGGAAAAATGAAAATGATGTTTTTTACAGCTAATAATGTATCCACACATATTTTAGTTTTTCTAATTTATATTTTACACAAAATATTAAAAGAATAAAAAAAATCACGAGTTGTCTTATTTAACGAAGAGTTAACAATCGTTATTCTAAAGGACTGTTAGCGTAACAAGTTTCAAAAGAAAGGATTATTGGTGTAATTCAATTTTGTAAAGGACTATCGGTGAAACTTAAGGTCAACTTAAAAGACGATTCGTATAATTTTGTCTATGTTTGTCTTTTTTAGATATTAGATGTCTGATGTTCTTGATCTTGTAGAAGAAAATGTGACCCAGAAAACTCTATGATGAACAAATAAAAAAGATTATTTATTTTCGTGTACGTATTCATGCTAGACAATTTATGCAAGTGTACTATGTGTCGATACAAGTAATACACATTATTATAAAATAATTATTAATAATGGAACTAAATTAATTGACTAGTGGCATTAGTACCATTGGTAAGACCACTTGTAACGAGTACATTGTAGATGATGTTATGACCTGAGAACATCACAACACCAGCAATAGGCGCGCTGTGGTAGGAGGTGTTGTGTTTGGGAGTACGGGAAATTGTACGCCAAAAGTGAGGTCAAAGTGAATTTTTTTTATTAGTCTAAACAAAATTAATTTAGTGGGACATACCCTTCACAACACTCTACACCTTTTTTTTACCATTGTAAGTGTTATTGGATAACATCATATCATACTGACGTGGTGCACATAACACTTGTAACATGTTGTTACCATTGTAAAATGGTCTAATAGATTATAAAATATCAATGGAAACTTTTTACATCATTGGTTAGTTCATGAGGCAGTGGTACGTACGTGTTGGATTATTGCGAAAAAAAAATCTAGTGCTTGTGAACATCATATATTGACGTTTTCCTATCTTTGGTAAAGCATTAGCATTATCGATGGGATAAACACACATCACTAGATTAGTAGGTGTTCTTTCTTGATCCAACACATTTTTTATTTTTCTATTTATATACTTAATTATGTAATAAAATTAGGGATGAGTGTGGTACGAAATCGATATCGAATCGTACCGAACCGGTTGCAACAGGTGGTGGTAGGTGGGGTGGGGAGGATGAAGAAAAGAGGAAGAAAAACATAAAGTAGAGTGGTGAAAAAGAAAGAAAAGAAAAGGAAGTAACAGAAGGGGTGTGAAATAAAATTTAGTGTTATGATTTTTTTTTCAACTAGCACCCTCACTTTTCCAAACTAATTATAAGAATATCACTCTTCCTAATTATTGATCTGTGATAAAAAATGATCTAATGACCTTAAAAAAAAAAAAATTCATACGTCCCCTCGTATAACCTCTTTCGCTATGATTACCAATCTAATTTTAAATAACTTTGAAACAAAGTAAAAAATATAAAATCAAGTTTAAAAAAGTTAAATTCATTATTGAAAATAAAAAAGAGAAAAAGAAAACGTTTTAAAAATCAAAATAAATTTAATCTGTTAAATTTAAAGTTAAAAAATATTAAATTAAAGTATACAAAAGTGAAATTTTATAAAATTTAAAAAAGGGTTGGGAAAAAGAAAAAGTAAAAGAAAATTGTAATAAAAAAAGAGGGAGAGGAAAGAGAAAAAGAAATATAAAAAGAAGAAAAAGAAATATAAAAAGAAGAAAATGAAAGAAGATACATGTCATTCAGCTATTGACTTCTTATCTTCCGTACTTTTTTTTTATATAACCGTTAACCACACCTTTTAAGTAATGAGAACAAAAAACGGGTTGTCCACAAACTAAACTGGGCCTTCAAGCATGAGCCGTGGACCCTAGTAACCAAAAATAGGTCCAGTTGTTTTATCTTCTTTCTTAATAATTTGGGCTTATGTCTAAATCTTTTATGTCTAATAGACCAACAGTAGTACAGTCAAAGTTACCATTTTTAACTAGAGTTTTGCAATAACCATAAATTCACTTGGTACCAATAAACATACCAATTGAGATAGTTCGTCTTTGATAAACATAAGAAGAAGCTAAAATAAAAGGTCAGAATACTGTACCGCAAACGATCAAATGTGTAAATATTTTATAAAAATAACACTCAACGGCGCCTAACATGTGTGCCATTAACAACATAGATGATAACCACTTAGTAAGATTCAAGAAAATTGATACATAAAATGTTTGTAGGTTAATTTAGCCAGGCCCAGGCTGTTTGCACTCGCAGTAAAAGATTGCTCATTCGCACATTATTCAACTCATTGGACAAATCCTTTCTGCCACCTATAACCTCAACTTTGACTTTAATCCGTCTTGATACTTAGTAAATCAGCTCAGATTTAATTATGACTAGTTAACTCGCTTTTAGTGACAAAAATAAGTAAACCATAATTAACGAGCCTAACCATGGACTGTCGTCAGGTTAATTCTACCAATTGTTGCTGGTCCCAAGCTTCAATCTCTTATGCATCTATTACAAAAATCACTTTGGTTGCTGAAGTGGTTCCGTTAATTGTGTAATGTTAAAACCATATGTGAAAGTACGTGTGACCAATCGAATTTCAAAACATCTTGAAGTATGCACTGGGTACACGACGTAAGTTAAGAAGTCTACTTTATGTCAACGAGAATGGACATCCAAGTTGGTTATCAACGCATATAGGGAGAGCTCCAAGGATTGAAACCCTTCTAATGCGATCACTAACACGTGAAAGTTATTAGCAAAGCTTCAGTATTAACAAAACAGCTTATTGTCCAATAAAAACGCAACATAACAAGAGTTCATAGTTTCATCTCTTCGGATGTCATTTTCTACATCTCTGGAAAGGTTACCATAACTGCTCATAGTTCATCTTAACATATTAGACTTTCTAACAACCATACACACGCTACACACATAAAGTTGGCATACTGCAGAATTATTCACAAGCACATACTTGAAACATACTGCCCCAGTTCTCCAAGTTGGCCTCACGACTCACAAGTTACATCCTAATGATGATTCGGGCCCAAGAGTGAAAGAAGAAAGGTTTGGTAATGGCCAGAAGTCTCGGAGTGAACAGCATCATTCAGACTTTTATGATGCTTCTTATGATACTCGGCCTTAATATATTGCATATCAATCTCCGCCCGTGTCACAATAACTCTTATGAGTGTTTTATCATTGGTTCCCAGGCCCTTCATTGCTCTATGCAGTACCTGTAATGATAGTTGCATTTTTAGATATTTTAACAATTTATTGAACTCGAATGTATAAAAAGGTAGAAATAATAATACGTAATGGAAGTGATCATCCAATAATTGAGTTTTCAAGTCTTGAATAACTGGTTTCTAGTGTGTGGGTAGACTAAAAACAGATTATGAGTAATTACTTAAGAGGTCAAATAATCAATTCCTGCTAATCAGTTCAGGTGCAGCTGCAACAATTATGATTATGTGATAATTCGAGTATATTCTACACGTAAAACCGTGATAAATCAGAATTTTTCAAACATTGAAACAACTGATCATCTGACTATAACAAGTTAACAATTTCAAACAGTCGAAACACATTCAACTACCCTGATTATCAGATTCTGATTACTCCATATTACATGATGACTTTCAAAACGTAATTGCAACTATGTGAACTCCTTTAACGGGACCATGAAAAAGGGTACAGTGATTTTTTAATGAAATAAATCAAGAATTATCTAATTATTAGTACGATTCATTTATGGATGATACCTTGGCAAAGTACTTCCCAGGATTCTCGGCACATTGTAAGATGGTGACCAAAGCATGCTCAAAGTTTCCAGATGTTTCACCTTTAACAGCCTGCAATGATATTAAAGGGATCGGTGTGTATTTCACAAAATAATAACCTAACTATTAAAGCACCCAAAATGCAACAAACTTGCACCTTCTTCAGTGTGCTGCCATACATATTATGATATAAAGAACTGACAGCAGCAATGTGTGCCCTACTTCTTCCACTGAATATCATTCTGAATGTTTTCTCGTCGGTTCCCAGTCTCTTTTCTCCAGCTTTATAGAGAGCTTTGGCATCCTGATCTGCCATCATTCTATCAACTTCCAAACCTTCACCACGAGGTGTACTCAAATATGCCAAAAGCAACTGCACAAGGAGAACCAAAGCTGCAAATCAGTGCCTGAGACGAGCATGCTCCGACCCATCATCTAAATAATCTAAACAAATTAGAGGTGCAAGATGGTTGGGTCTGTCAGGTTGGGTAATTGGTCAAAACGGCTTAGGTTGACCCCCAAACACTTCTTTCTCTTTCTCATTTTCAACATATACACTACAATTGAGTTGGCACAATATCATATTCTAGAGACAGAAAGTGAAAATAAGGAGATACCTTTTCAAGGTCACCAGAAGCTTGAGTTTGAATGGCATGCTCAAGGTATGTTCCATAAAGTGCATGGTAAAGCTGCTTAAGATGTTGTATCTGAGATGGAGTTCGAGAACATATAACTTCTGTAGCTGCTCTTAGATCAATGTCGGTTGTTAAAGCTTCGTGCAGTATCATTGCATCCCTTCGTGCTGGATCAGGCATCCAGAGTAAGACTGCTTTCTGAAACCATTTGATATCATTTCCAATTAATCAAACATATAGAACAATCAAAACTCTACACATCTTAATAATTAGGACCAGTGTCACTGTGTCACATAATATATGAACATATAAGAATAACAAAGTACATTAGTTATAAGGATGGTACCTTGCAATTCCCACTGAGCTCTGAAGACAGTCTTTTGGTCAGTTCTTCATGGTACATAACTTTATACTCATTTTCAATGAGAGCACGCTGTGATGAATCACGATGCGCAAGAATACTAATGACCGCCGCAGTGTCACAACCAAGTCCTGAAAACATACTATCAGTATTAGTACTTATCTAGTTATCTATCACTATTTGTAAGCAAAAGCTCATCACATTATGTGTCCTGCTATCAAGTATCGAACATAAGATAAATCCAAGTGAAATTTTCCAATTTATGTTTGTTTGAACAGATCGATATTATTTACAATTAGAATGCAAACACAATATGTTGCTTTGTTGTGTTGAGTGGACTACATCCTTAGACAGGCCTTGAGCCCTTACAACCAAAAAACCAACCCGAAAGACTCGATAGCGAAATCCCTCAAAGCTAGAAAACTACTAAATTAAAACAGCCCCTATGTAAAACTCTGATTTTCAACCAAATTAGTCAGAACGTGTTGAGAAAATAATCGAATTTCGGGCGTGCTACGAGGCAAAATATGTACAACAAGACTTTTGATGCAACATTATTATTTTCTGAATTCAAACTTAACATGTAATAGAGCATTGGTTATTTGGTTAAACATACACATCGACTTTCTTGATTATACCTCAAATAAATCTCAAAGCTAAAACTTATCCACTGAACCTTAACAATTAAGGAAGAACTCTGTACTTTTTAACTAATAAATACTACAATTCATTCCATCGGCCACATATGATACGTTACATGCGCAATGCAACAACGGCAATACTTTTTTATTTCTTTTTTTGAAAGGGGAAAAAAAATAATACAAAAGTAATTATTGTGAGCTTCCATTGTTACTTATCTAGTTAGCCATAGATTTAGTAGGTCCACCTTCACCTACTTCTGAACAAGTAAACATACATTTTCTGTTCTAGAGTGATAACCCTTAGGGATTATAACTACAATCATACACAAACCATCAACCCAATATAATAAATTTTCTACAATTTCATATAGGCTATAATTGAAAATTATAACATTCCAAACCTCAATTGAAACTACATAAATGCTTAGCTGAAATTAGTGCCGAATTGAAGCACAAACATAAATTAAGTTATAAAATTAAACATATTAAGCATATAGATACAAAATTAAGAAAAATAAAGAAGTATAAGTGACGGAAAGCTGAAATTGAGCTAGGGTTCATGGTTAGTATTACCTTTGAAAGTTTTGTATAAATGCATTGCATCATCACGTGGTGATGATAACACCGGTGGAATCGTTATAGTAGCCATTCTATTCTAGGGTTTTGTTTCGTATCTGGATGTTTTGTGATTGCAAATTTTGCAGATGACTAGGGTACTGAACTTTTGTAGTGTTAAAATTGACCGAGATTTGAATTTATGCAAATAGAAACCGAGTAAACTGAATGAAGTATAATTTTGGGGTGTTTGGTAACGTGTATTATTAATTAATAAACTATATAATAGTATATACGCGTTTTGCTTTTAGTTCTGGATGAGAACAATCATGTGGGACCATATTTAACTTGTGATTCACCTCTATGTGGGGCCAAAATGCTAGTAAATGGTAAACAGGTCATCTGTTTTTTTATGAGCAATACTCAATTCTAAAAAAGGATGATTGTTACCGGAGTAATATTAAACGTGTCTATTTATACAAGTCTGAATTCATGTTTGACTATATGGTTTTGTAAGAGTGAACATGGGTTGGTTAAGGTAACGAAATAAATCATAACCGAAATGAATTTAGCGGTAAATCGGTTAATCCGTCGATTATGAGTCGGTTAATAGTTAACCGTCGGTTTTTATGAAATTATAACAAGATAAAACGCAACACGATTTTGAAAGGAAAAAAACTTAGAATGTAAGTAAAACACTTCACTTTTGCTTGTAAAACATCGATCGTCATCTGTTAACATCAGCGTTTATAAAAGTCGTTAAACGACACTTTATGTGTACGTGTGGAACTTCAAAAGAATAGATGAAGGATTAGACCACTAACGTTTGAGAGAAACATAGGCACATTTTAATTATGTTATTAACGATATCTCGTATTTTCGTATATATTTGGTTAAATAGTTTTGTCTTTATAAACTTATATCTATTTAAGTGTATATAACTATATATATTTATTAAAAACTAATAAATACATTTTATTGAACGGTTCAGTTAATGTCGGTTAAATTGAGTCGGTTATTGTTGGTTAACCGTAACCGACCCAATTTAGTAGGTTAATTGAAAGTTCACCCTATAGTTTTGAAGACATGTACTTCATTTATTATCTCTCCTTATATTCACCAATCATTTTAACATGTGCATCAATCAATCTTTAGGCCAAATTTTAGGCTTATATATATTTAGGTACATCAAGCATATTTCATTTACACACTAAAAATTATCTAGATAACACTAATAATTGTGATTTACAATATTGTACTGTACAACATTATAATGCATAGTTAGTTATTGCAGAAAATTTTTTATGGTGTATAAATCACTCCCTTCCGGTGGTTCACCCAGAAATAATTTTCTTGGGGCACAATAAGTTATATTTGAAAATAATGGGGTTCCTAATAATTATTTGAGACAATTTTTAAGTACTGTTTGTAAAAATTTATGTTAGGCTTCTCCCAACAGGTGACACAAACTGACACATCAGTTTGTGCCACATCAGCGTCACGTTAGCTTTTTTCAAAACTGACACAAACTGACGCTTCACTGCCTACAGTGAACATCACTTAACATCACTTCTCTTTTTCTTGGGCCCCACACACTAATTTCTTTATTTATTAAAAACACAAACTTAAATAAAACATATTCATTAAAATTAAAAACATTTATAAAAATACATTTATTGAAAAAAAAATACATTTATAAAAAAAAAATACAACTAGCTAACGCGATCGGAAATGTGGTGGGAGGGTCACAATGTGTTCGATGAGAGCTTCGCGAAGTCGATGATGCACGACACGGTCGTGTAATTCCTTATCCATACGTATTTGCGTTTCAACCCTTTCTTCCCACGATCGTTGAGGCACATTATCCGGGTTTGCCATATAGTCTTCCTCAAGTGCACACATATTTCGTCCATTGTCTTCGGTTATCATGTTGTGTAAAATTACACAGCAATTTCTCCAAGCCCAGTGCATGTGACATATACGGATAAATAATGGGCGACTCATCCTAAAACGACGCCGAAAATAATCTAGTGGGAATGTCGGGTGCTCGGCAAAGTAGTCTTGATATAAACGTTGTCCGGCATCCAACCGATCTCTAGGTAAATAACGTCTTGTTCGTGGAATACGAAATGTAAATTCGGTATCCTCGTCTGGAATCCGAATCCGAATCTTTTGCGTCGAGATTATTTAGCCTAGCGATCGGATTGCGGATGGCCACGACGGCATTCAAATCTTCTTTATCGGAATCGGATGACGACATTATAATTTTCAAGTGTATTTTAGATAGTGTATAAAATGTGTATATATTTGCGTATGAAAGTTGTGTAAGAAATGAGTTTGGAAAGTGTTTAGTTAGAAAATTGAGTATGAAGGTGTATATATATAGTGTAAAATGAGTTTGGAAAAAAAAAATATTTTTTTTACCGTTACACCCAAACAGAGACAAAAAAAAACTGACGCGGGCCCCACACAATTCACAATTTTCGTCGCCAAACCGAAGGGAATTACCGACGGCCGGAAACCGACGGACCGTGCCTATGGCGTCTGTTTCGTCGGTCTCAACCGACGCTCCAACCGAAGTACCGTAGGGAAGAGTCTTAGTGGGTAGAGATCATGGGTCCAATATGTAACATCCATCCTAAGGGCCTAGTAATCCGGGTAAATTTCTAACTTTAAATTTATTATTTAATGTGTTGGGAATATTTGATATGTTATGTTTATTTGATAATATTAGTCAAGAGATTAATTGAGTTATTGTGACTAATAAATATTTTATTGTTTTAAATCGATATAGTTATCGGTACAATAAAATAGTTGGTTTTCGCAAATGGTTTTAGGTTCCAGACAATAGATTAAGAAGAGAACTAAAATTGTAATGGTATTGGGTTAGAGTATATATATATATATATACATATTCTCTCAAATCTTCGATTACATTCTCAAATCTTCTGTATGCCTGCGAACCGAAACAAAGAATTGAAAACCAAAACTTGAAGAAACTTCCTGTGAAGTATTAAATCATCAGTAGCATCATCATCTGGTGTTAAAAATCGAATTCCATCATCATCATCATCCTGTTCCCGTGAGTAATTAGTGTTTATAATTTGTTTTATGAAAATTAGTTAATTTATGAATTATCTGTGAAATTGAAGTTGGAAACATGTTATATGATGTTATTTGATGCATGTGAAGTGTTAGAAACCTTGTTAGAATGATAGGAAGTCGAATTTGTGAGTTTTGGAAGATGAAAGTTCGGGTTTCCTGGTAACAGCAAGTTCGGTTCGCGAGTTTGCAGAAGATGAACTCAGTTCGCAATGCTTGATTGCGAAGCGAACTGAGTTGACCTGCGAACTGAGTGGGGCTGCGAACTGAGTTGTTGCGAAGCGAACTGAGTTCTTGCCCTGCGAACCGAGTTGGGCTGCGAACTGAGTTTGCTGCGAAGCGAACTGAGATTCGTGAACTGAACCTTGCGAACTGAGATTTATTGCGAAGCGAACCGAGATTGTTGCGAACTGAGATTTTAAGATTTTGTTTTGCAAATTTTGAAATTGCGTAAGTGTTTTCAGGGTCGCGACTGAGTAACAAATTTCACTAACTCGGATTGGGCCGAGATTCGCATGGTCACTCGAAAACGACCCAATAATCAAGGCCTTATTTTAAGAGCCTAGGCAGTTTTTGGCCTTTTGGGGTCATCTAAGGGTCGAAAATGGCATTTGTCGGTTTTTAAACATCGTTTCGGGACTTTCTGGTTTCGCTTCGGATTGAACTTTTGTTTTCTTAGACTTCAAGGGTTACCTGCTTGGATAAATATGCTATTATGACGATTTGAAACTTGATAATTGTTTATCATTTTGATACTATGTGCTAAAATATGTTATACGAATTATGGAATGAGTTACTGACTTATTATCTGTTGCATTTTCAGATAAGCAGAAGACTCAGTAATATTAGACTTCTGAGTTGATTGACTGAGACCGACAGGTGAGTGGATTTGTGACCCTCAGTGTGATTTAGTTGTAACATGTTTGGTTACAACGGGTAATGTAATACTATTGTTGATAGACTGTTTAGTCTGGGTTGTTTATATTATCCATGATGATTATGGATTATGTGATATTTGGCCTTTGGGCATATGTGATATGTATATTCAGAGGTCAACACTGGTTGGGCTTAGTTACTATTGTTTGGCCAAACAGGGGTTCCTTATACACATAGTTGATAGGAACTGTTGTTGGTGAAGATAGTAACAAGCTATCGGTTAATCACTGTATTGGCCTGCAGTTGATTTTAAGTGTTCTTTGGAGGATACCTCAGGAACCACCGGTCCTCTTTGACGTTGTGTGTTTACGATTATTCGCTGTAAACAGATTTGTTATTTCTGAGTTAGACTGTTGGTTACAGTTCTTCTCACTTAGCCGTGTGCTAATCCCACCACCCTACTTCTTGCAGGTTAATGTTTGATTAGGGATTGGGTAAGAAGCTTTTGGTTTAATGGGATGTTTGACGACCAGCTACTCTGATTTTGTTTTGATACATAATGATGGAATTTGTACTGTATAACACCCAAACTGATGTATGTTTTATGTTTTTTTTAAACGATATAACTTTAACATATATTGTAAAAGTATGTTTTGACCAGACGCTTCCGATATTTCGAATATAAAATGATATTTAGAAAGTGGGGGTGTTACACAATAGCCCCCTAATTGCTCACTAGATCCCCCTGCTCTCTTCAAAAAAAGCGTTCAATTTATATTTTTCTGTACATCATTAAGCGTGTTTCACGATGTTATGTAGTGCAATATTATAAAGCATAACAAAAATTGATAATATACGAATCAATCCCTTACAGAAAACTTTAATTTACAACAATGTTATGTAGTGCAATATTATAAAGCATAACAAAAATTGATAATATACGAATCAATCCCTTACAGAAAACTTTAATTTACAACACGTGCATGTAAATAAATAAAATGATTACACAAATTTCCTGTTTAATTAGGTGGATAATAATTAAATTAAATTAAATATAAAACAACCCAAATAAACACATGATATAAAACATTAGCCGCCTGGTCCAAATGCAATAGGAAATAAACAAACAAATTAAGCCTTAAAACAAGACCCAAATGTTAAGGAGGCCCAATTTATTAATTAACGGATGCATGCACATTAGTCTGTTAACTAGATAACAGTAAACCAAAGTCGACAAATACAGATGAATCGATCAGTATTAACGTTATACTATTGTTTAATTTTTAAATTTTGCTATTTTTTTTTTTTTTAAATTCCCCATTTTTAATTCCTACTTGCATTCTCCCTAGTTTACTCATTCTTAAATCCAATAGCTTTCTGACTTTATCCTCCATTCCATTCTCTTTCAAACATTTGCCTTCTATTTTCCATGCCAAAAGAAGTAATTAACTTTCTCTTTGTTTCCTTCTTTCATGAAGTACATTAATGTTTAATTATTTAATCTTATGTTATGTTATGTTATGTTATAGGTTATGTGGCCAAGATTGGTAGCAAGTAAGATGCTAAACAAATCTTTGAGCTGCAATAACTTTGTGGCTGATTTTCCCACAAGCCCGCCGGAATCTTTCATCCATCTTCAGACATCGGGTGTTGAACCAGCCGCTCAAGTTATCTTGCCTGAAATCCACACAACACAAAACTACAAGTAGGCGGATTAATTAAATATGTTTTACTCGATCCTTCAGTTTATGTTTTTCTTTAGAAACTAATGAAATCCTCTTTTTCCTTTTTCTAATTTGAAGAATTCTCGTTAGTACGTGGAATGTTGGAGGTGTAACTCCTACGGATGATTTGAATATCGATGATTTGTTGGATACACACAACACATGTTGCGATATATATGTTCTTGGGTAATCCTTTTTCAAGTTTGAAGAAAAAAGTTAAAAATTTACAATAGAAACATAGCAATATGTAGTAATTATACTAATTATATCATGCATGTTTTAAAAAAGGTTTCAAGAAGTGGTTCCTCTAAAACCTTCAAATGTTCTTGGACTTGAAAAGAAGAATATTTCCGACAAATGGAACACCTTGATCAGAAAAACGCTAAACAAACAATCGAGAAGAGACCAATTGAGTTCTAAAACCAATCCAACAACCGGAAATAGCAATTTGCAACATGATTTCCGGTGTCTCATAAGTAAACGAATGGTTGGTTTGTTGATATCAGTTTGGGTTCGAAGTGATCTACATCAACTCGTCCAAAACCCTGATGTCTCTTGTGTAGGATGTGGCATCATGGGTTGCTTAGGAAACAAGGTACTTCATCTTACTGTTTTAAAATATGTGTCAACCATAGATAACTCACATTCTTTATACGGGAGTATCATTTTTATATTTATAGTGAATGGAAAACCGTTAATAACAAACTTTTTTCTGTTTACTGTTCTACAAATGTTACTACTCCAAATCATGCACATAAATTTAAAAGTGATTATATTATTTTCTTTCTAATTAAACTTGGGATTGTTTCTTTCTTTGTGTATCATAGGGTTCAGTTTCGGTTCGTTTCGAGTTACAAGACACAAGCTTTTGCTTTGTATGTAGTCATTTAGCATCGGGAGGTGGAGAAGGCGACGAACAAAACCGAAACTTGAATGCTGTTAATATATTTTCACGTACAAGTTTCCCAACAACTAACGGGTCTTCAACTCACCTGCCTAAAAGGATTCTTGACCATGAGTACGTATACTTTTCAATTTAATTAATAGTTTATTTGATTAATGATTATGCTTATGGTACCATGTTATTTCAAAAAGTCATGATATCCAAAACTAATCTTTGACTACTATGAACAATTCAGTTATAAGTTTTATATATAAAATGAGGGATTAGTGCGTAAGTTTATATATAAAATGAGGGATTAGTGCGTAAGAATGCACTGGATCTTAGTCTAATCTTTATAGTGTGTACTTAACTTCATTTTGATCTATATATTGTGTATATCAAATTTTCAATTTTGATTTATTGTGTGTGTGTAGTCGACTTATTATTACTTAATGAAGCGTGATACTTGTACAAATTGTCACGTCATCAAAAATGTCGGCTATCGGGTGAATAAGTCATCAGACACATACAATAGATCAAGACTAAAGTTCGATAAACGCAATAGACCAAAATAAATATATGTACACACAATAAAAATCATATTAAGATTAATTGTATTCTCACGTACTAACCCCTATAAACGGTGCTAGCTAACATGGTTTTCTAAATATACGGAGAAAAGTTAAAAAGAAATGAGATCATGCATGCATGATAACTTTGTCATGACATACATATCCTACATATATATTTATACACTTTATCATTCATACATGATCATCTCCACTATGAATTCAAATAACATGTCTTTAGTTGTTAACTATACATATACACATTTTAAATTAATACAAAATAATCATTCCACTATTAGTTATTAAATTGAAAAGGTTGAGAACATCGGTAATTTATTCAAAGGTTATGGATTTTATTATTGTTTCATATTTGGGTGTTTTTGATTTGTCGTTATGGATTAAAGTTGGCAAATACTATAAATCTATAATCATAGTTACATGATATAGTTTTATAATCACCTTTTTCAATGGTAATAAAATAATAAGAAAATTAGCCAATGGTTTAAGGTTTATGTCAAATAAATAATAGCTAGTTTAAAATTCATTATTCTTGGTGTTGATTGGGTTAAGTTGCTATGATCGTGACTAGCTAGTTTGATTAATTGGTTTATTAGTCACATATTTTTGATGAATAATCTTAGTAATTAAGATGTGTCACATATTTTTGACATTTAGGAAAATATCTATGCAGATATCTTAATTAAGTAACAAATATCTTTGATATCAAGTCAATAATCTATTTGGTTAACTAACAAATATCTTCTTAGTTTGTAGCTAGCTTATAAAATTAACTAAAGTACTTCTTGATATTACGTATGCCAATTGACATTATCAACCTAAGACCCTCAATAAAGCAACTATCAATTATTTGAGTAAATAATGTATTTTAGCACCACCTAATTTTAATCAAAGGTACTTTACTATTGATTTGTGTATATATCATAATAAAGCTAAGGAACTGGATATTTTTGTAGCGAATTCTACCCTGACGCATAACACCTAACTTATTTGTTGCTAACAACATGTATATTGTGTCCTAATTATTTTACTGTTTATTTCCGGTGACAGTCGGGTGGTATTGTTCGGAGACTTGAATTATCGAATTTCGTTGCCCGACAAGGAAACAAGATCGTTGGTACATCGAAAGGATTGGAAAACACTTATTGAATACGATCAGGTAACTAAGAATACGTAGACAATTTATTTTCAAACTTTGAAAATTCGTAGTCCATATTTGAATTTGTATTACAAAATGAAGTTGCGAATGGAGCTCATGGATGGTCAATTTGGAGCCTGGCATGAAGGAGCCGTCAATTTCGCTCCTACTTACAAGTATCTTCCCAACTCCGACGAATATTTTAGCAAAAACTATGATACAAAACGTTCGCCCGCATGGTATACTCACTATCTATCTATCGTTTTAAATCTTTACGTTCGCCTCTTACAAAATTTTTATAAATGATTTTGTGTATTTGTTATAGGTGTGATAGGATAATATGGACAGGGGAGGGACTAAAGCAAATTTCATATACTAGAAGTGAGTCCAAGTTGTCGGATCATAGACCGGTGAAGGCGATCTTCTCTACCCAAGTTAAAGTGTCACAATTGGGATACCGAAAGTTTTACTTTTCGAACGGGTTGGGCCAAATCTCAACGTGTTTAGGATTAGTATCGGATGAGGATTATTCGACTAGTTGTGACAAACTGAGCTTCAAATTTTGAAATAAACTGATTTCATGTAAGTGATGAATGGCTTGTTAAACGTTATATAATTCAAAAAAGATTTCATGTAGATAGATGGTGTATGCATATGCATTCTGTTGAGACATGCTTTGTGACAACAAATCTAGCTTGTAATAGACTTTTGGTAATTGTAATCAAGTTGGTACATTGGTTTTGAATTGTAAATGAAATATATTGCTTGGTAAACATTTTAGAGTTAAATATCAAAATGCTGAAAAATGTTGACCAAGGTTGACCGCGAACCGAGTCAGTTCGCAGGACAAAAATGGCCTGCGAACCAAGTCAGTTCGCTGGGCCAATATGAGCTGCGAACTGAGTCAGTTCGCAGAGCCCAGTGACCTGCGAACCGAGACGAGTATAAATGTAAATTAGGTTTTAAACCTAATAGACTTTTGCCAATCCTTACACTCGTACCTCCTGCGATTCCAGAGACTTCTCCAGCATTCTAAAGGCTAGATATTGATCGTGAACATCCGTTATAATCGATACGAAGCAATTAGACAATTGATTCGCTAATATATTGCGAAAGAATTTGTTATAGACCCTATAACTAGTATTGAGAGATTCCGCACCTTAATACCGTAGATAACCTCGTTATCGATCCTTACACGAAGGGACTTACACATTAAAAAAGAAGAATAAGAAAGAATAAAGAATAGTTGTACAAAATCTGTAACATATAATTAAAGGTTCTATATATTTGTATAGTGTTGTATATTTAATTTCATGTGTATGGATGGACGGATGTGGGCCCATATTAGTGTAGTGAACTAACCCATATATTTATTTGCAAATTTTTTGTCCAATATAAATATAAATCGAGTATTATTAGGAAATAAAAAATAATATATGGCGTTATAAGTTAAGGTCGTGTTTGACAGTGATATAAGATTATAAGGTTAAAATGACATTTGGTTCTACACAATCTTAAAAATATCAGTTTTAACTTTTAAGACCGATAGAGAACATAATCCGGCATTATAAAATAACACGAAAAGTCCTTTTCAATATTATTTATATTTATATTTATATTAATTATTAAAATATAATAAAATAAAAACTATGCATGGTCTGCTGGTATATGACGCATAGGGTGAGCTATGGATACGAGAGTTTGATCCTAATTAAATTAGGAGTGTTGGAAATAATAGAACCTGAAAATAATAGAGCCTAAAAGTCTTATTCTGACTTTAATTGGATTCGGGTTAAACGGATTTACTTATTCGTTTAATCAAATCCGAATAACTCAGACTCAAGTAACTCGAATCTAATTTGGTAATGATCTAATTAGAAATTTTTTTAATGAGAATCCTAATGAATTTTGTTAATGATCCAATGGTATCGAGGTAACTTCAAAACATTAAGTGTTAGCTTCAAATCATGAAGTTCAATTTACATAATTTGTTGTTACAATTACAAACTAAAATAAAATGAAAGCCGGAACTAACGTGGATTGGACTTAATTTGAAGCATGGGCTCTTCGCTCTTGAGAGGTTTTAATTTCGGTGATTACTTTATGAATCGGAATCGGAATGTTAATATGTTAGTTTGGAAAGACGTGTCTAAATAAATAAAGCGTAAAATTAGGTGTAAAGATTTGAAAGGTGCATAAATTAAACTGATTGTCAATATAATGAGAGATAATAAGTTGAGTGTGTCAAAGACTTTAGGTTTGAGATTCAAGAGGCATAGGGTCAGTTTCTGAGCTAGAAACAAATCTCATGGGTTGCAAAAAAATTTAAGTATATAAATAATAACAAACAAATTACAATTGTACGGTTTCATTAAATAAGTTTAAAGCAACAAAAACCACTACCTACTAACTAAACTACTAGTACAAGTACAACTACTATACTCAACATAATATGTAACTTGGACATGCCATTGCCAAATTAAAAAAAAAAGTCAACATGAGCAACAGAGCCTCTATATACCTAGGATCAGGGAAGCAAAACCATCATAATGAACAGGAGGATCACTCGTAGCATATCATCGTATATTCACATCCCATATTCCCACAAAAAGTACGATATCAACCGAATCTAAATTTGCCCTCGTCGTTCACCCATAAGTTGAAAACGACGAATAACAACTTCATCCGAAATATTTTGTAGCTCTTCTATCTCTACAACACATACGAGAGCATTGTTCAAAAATTCATCTCCCATTCGATTGCGCAAATCTGTCTTCACTAACTTCATTATAGAGAAAACCATTCAACTGTAGCGCTCGCAACGGGTAAAACTAAAACTAACTTCGATAACCGATGGACCAAAGAAAATATGCTATGTAAATTTTCCTTGACCATCAAACGAGAAAGGTCAGCAAGACCATTCAAATCAGCAAGTCTGTCATCATTTCTCAGTAGCAAACTTCAACCTGACCAAGAAGATCAGTTTGATCCTTACCAATAAAATCTTTTGGGTACAACTCACTCAACTTTATTAACTTAGACAAGTCAAACTTAACAAACAAAGTACACGAGCTCAAAGTAGTCATATATTCCAACAAATTTGTACTTACCTCGTTAAAACGATCATCAAACTCTTGAACTTGCATATCTAAAATTGTGTTGAAAATATCAAACTCAAAATGATGTTGATTGGTAATCTTGGTCCTATTAGAACTTCAGAAGCTTCCTACGCAAATCACAATTTATATCGTGTCTGGTGATTTTGATTGTCTATTTATTTCCGTTGTAAAAAGTTAGATGTACTATACGTCTATACCAATGAAAAGGTTGGGCTTATTTAACTAATTTGGGCTTTCTTCTAGTAATGGGTCTAAGAACTTATATACAAAAGAATATTGGGCTTTAATAAGTGTAGCAATTAGACTATATCAAAAAATTAATTTTTTTTTTTACATAAAATATATGAAGATTGTATGTAGCATACGCTACCGGCTACTCCTTGGTCTCAAATACCTCCGCCCCTGCATAGGTTTTAGGAGGGCAGGGAGGGGAGGGGAAGAAGATCCGAATCGTCTATTTTCAAGATCAATGGCGCATGTTATGTCACGTTATAGGGGATTAGTTTGCAATTGTTTTTGGACGGATAGACTAACTTGCAATTTTAACAAAGTTAACATGAAAGGGATCAATTAGGGCAGCCCTCTCTCTCTCTCTTCACACAAACTCTCTAATTTCACACACTGTTAGTACAAGACATACAGTTTTGTGTCAGTTAGCTTAGGTTTGATTTTGTAAAAGTTAGAAATTTGTCCAAGTCCTGTATTGCGAAACTTGTAATTATGCGAAACTTACTTGTAATGCGAAACTTAGAGAGTTTCGCTAGCTGTGACTTGTCTAGGTTGCGAAACTTAGAAAGACATGCGAAACTCCTTAGTTTCGCAGGTCGAGTTTTGCAGGTTCTGTTTATATATATCCAAGTGTTAGTCAGAATTGGAAGGTGTTTTACGAGAGCTAGTTTTGTGTGATAGTTGTGTACTCTCTCTGAACGTTTTCTGTTGTAATCAATTTGACTATTCAATACACAGAATTTTGAATTCAATTTGTTCCCGTTTATTTCTCAGTTTATTACATTCACGGTTTAATCTCGAATTCATTATTTCCGCTATTGAATTCGTGCAATTGGCTACAGATTAGGGAATAACACACACAAACACTCACACACTAACACCACCACCACCACCACCGTCCACCACATTCATCGCCGCCGCTCCATCGCCACCACCATCGTTACCACCGTTGTCGTGACCAGAGAAAACAACGGTGGTTTTGTGGCGGAGATTTGAGATGCGAACCACCACTGTTGGTGAATTGGCCTCCATCGGACGTAACCAACCGTGGTCGTTTCTTCATTTTCTCCCCCCGCTCCACCGCTACCACCGCCGCTCCAATGCCACAATCGTCGCTCCACTGTCACCACCACTTACCGCCACCACCGCCGCTCCACCACCACCACTATATAGATCCGGATCTGAAAACTCGTAGATCTAGATATAAAAAGTAAATAAGAAAAGTAGATCTACTTTTTAGATCTGAAAAAATTTCAACAGCATCGTACATTTCTTCTACTGCTTCTTAAATTACTGAATCTTAAATGCAATTAATGTATATTTGTACTAGTACTTATTTACCGCATCTTATATTTGTTATTGTATCTTATGTTTTTTTAACATTTTTATGTTTTTGATTTTATTCTTAAATTTAAAAAAATTAGTATTATTTATTTACTGCATCCTGTATTTTTATTGCCGTATCTCTTATATTTATTACTACATTTTATGTTCTTTATCATTTTTGACTGAATCTTGCATATTATTAAGTTTTCTCATTGAACAAATTTTTGGGCAATTTTTCGGATAAGTCCACAACTATGTCAAAATTGTAAAATAGTCCCTCCCTCCTGCCTCATGCCCTGTGAACTGCCCAAAACTTTATGGTTAGTCATAAGTTTAGGCTTATGTAATTATTAAGGATTAGAGATGAAGATCTCAAATGAGGGGAATGAGAGACAGATCGAATTCACTGCATTTTAGGAACAAATTTGTAGTTAAAAAATGCAGTCAAATTTTATAAGTGTAAAATGAAGTCAAAATTTATAGGTGTAAAATACAATGTTGTTAAAATGTAGTATTTCGTTAGTAAGATACAATGAATCTATGCGACAATTTGATCCTAAAATGCAGTGAATCGGCATGCTCTTTCTTCCCATCATTTGAGTCTTCCCCTCAAAATCTTACCCTATATAATTAAGTATAATCAAGTATGTTTATCATTACTCATTACTTTGTACTATCATGATAGATTGATTTATTTATTTATTTATTTCAGTACCACGTGTTAATGAATCTTTTCTATTTATATCTTTTAACGTCCATTAGTATCTAACCATGATGGGCTTTATTTTGGTTAATAGTACAGCTTGTAATTTTTTCAAGTTATGGAATAAACTGATATATTAATAAGTTGTAGTGTTTATATAAAATACACTCATATATATAAACTGGGTGATGTATATGTTTCTTGGAACCAATTTGACTTATTTACGATAATTGTCCCAAATAAAAACATGTAATTTTGTAGTGAAGCATTGATATTTTCACGTAAAGTTATCAATGCGAGATTACTTATTTCAGAAATACACACCAAAGTATATAATCACTAGCCTTAAAACTCGTGTATACACACGGCTCGATAAATTTATATTTTTTTACATAAAAATTGATATAATCCTTGTATGATATGTGATAAATTAAAACATTTTTAGTTATATAAGTTTTCATAAATTAAATTTTGTAATTGTAGTTTAATTTATTTAATGTTATTTTCTTTCATTTAAATCTTATTGTGATTGTAATTGTATTCGAATTGTAAGTAGCAAGCGACGTTTTTAAAATTATATGGGAAAGTAATAGTTAAATATTATTATTTAATAACTAAAGAAGAAATAAAACAATTCAAAATGTTAATTTAGTATGGTTGTTGAATTTCTATCAACCACTTTTTATTTTTATGTTTACTTTTTGTTTGTTTTAAATAATTGAAAATTGAAAATCAAAACGTTATTTAAATTCAAAAATTTAAGGGGTTTTATTTTTAAAATTTTATAAAATTGGGGGACTTAATTGACTAATTTAAAATTCTTAATTGATGACATCATCGATGGGTTTCCTATATATAATTTAAGATTTAAACTTAAGTTTTTGATCGAAATATTGAAATTCTAAAATACATATAAATTGACAGCATAGGAAAAAAATTCAAATAAAGGTGAAAATTTTATAATTTCACAAATAACACATTTAATAGTTCATTTATTATTTTTTAAAATACGTAAGAATGGGAAGGATCGAGAAAAAGTTAAAATTGATGTTAGAGGCAGAATTTTGACTGTAAAAAGTGGATAAACCGTCTTTGACAGTTTGCCAACACGTTCGTCTCGTGCCGAACTTTCTATCCATAATTGATACGTCTCGTAACTTTAAATACTTCAAAAGTTATGTATATATTTATTAGTTAATGATTTAATGATGATGGTATAATGAGAATTTAATACATGTAGAGATAAGTTAGTAAATTTAATTAAGTTTTTTAAATACTAATAGTAATATTACGGGTAATATAGTAAATTTCCTCTTAAAAAATATCACAAATGCATTATATAATATAATAGTATATAAATTAGATAGAGATGTCGTTTTAAGTTTCGTATCTTAGTTTTAGGTCATCTCTGATGCTGACAACAAAATTATGTTGAAACAAGTCTCCTCGAAATGTATTTATCCAGAATGAATGGTCGAGTCATAAGGAGGTTATAAGTTCCGAGTTTCATTTTGATTTTAAAATGGAAAACAACATTTTGACCCCAGTTGAGAAAGAGAGAGAATAATTGGTCGTGATATAAGCTTTTCCAATTTCCATAAGGAAATTAGGTAAAGCAATATGTCATTCCACTTAAAATTCCATGACTTAGTAAGAACGTAAAATACGCTTAATAAATAAATAATCGGGTAATTATTTTATTATGCTTAATAAATAAATAATCGTAAGTTTTTATTTCTTGTCAATTAGACATGTACTTTGTGAGGCAATTCTTTTGTCATGCGTATACTAGAACATTAAAGTTATTCATAAGTAGAAAAAAAAATGATCACATAATATGATTCAAAAATACGCGTTTTTAACGCGTTAAACATCAAACACTTTCTTTCCCGGCGTGTATTTAGTAACAATGAAACTGATTACTATAAAGAATCTTTGAGAGGAACTCTCTCTACAATAAGAGAGGTAATTTATACATCATAAAATAATAATAATAGTATATACATTACAAACACTTTTTTTGAATTTACTCATCAATAAGAAAGGTTATTTACACTATTTTTTATTAGTTTATAGACATATATTTACTCATCAAAGATGGATGAATTTGTGCTCCGTATATAAGAAGAATTATACAAGTCACTTTCATTTTAATGCTATATAAATAAATTAGTAAATATTAGAATTGAGGATGCACAACCCACGTTTAAAAAAATTAATGTTGATATTTTACAATGTTTTATGTATATTATTTTCCACGTTGGTGGTTGTTTTAACAAAACAATTCTTTTGACAATGATAAAGTTTTATTTCTAATGATATGTCAAGTTAGCTATGACAATTTAAAACTGCCTTTAGATGTTAGCACGAATCGATGATATCTTTGTTTCCCGTTACTACTTATAGTAAAGGTAATATCAACTATGCATATAGAGAAAATAAAGTGGGCGTTATTTTTGTTTTCTTTTTAAAAAGAGATTGATTATTTTTTAAAAGTAAGTATCATTTTTTAAGAGATGTTGAAAGTGAGTAATTCGAGTGCAAATTGGATATATCCTTTTCTCTTTATTTTTTTGGATAATTTACAGAGAATTATAAATTTCAAAAAATGTTTGCTTAAAAAATGTAGACGGCGTCGAAAGAGTTAAATAGTTGAAGTGCACATAGATGACAATTTCAAGAGAAATATAGATTGTCGAAAGTGAAAATACTTGCTAAAAATGCAAAAAATTTAAAAAAATGTGTAAATATTACATGTTTTTATATATATAAAAAAAGTTGTTTTCAATAAAATCGTTGTTTGTATAAAATAAACATAATGATTGAAAAACTTGATAAAAAAATAAGGTGTTTAAAGAAAATAAAAGAAAACAAAATCTCATGGATCAAATACCGGACATAAAGGTCAAAAGTTAATGTCATTTACCAATAAAGATTTGCACCATTTCTATCAAGTTCGGATAGTAATATTATTTTTAAAGACACTTAGATAGATTAAATTTTCTGCTTTGTCGTCTAAGACGCAAGAGTATCTGAGTATGTATCCACCAATTGTACTCGTTTACGCTCAAACACTCAGCTACAGTAAAAAGCAGCTTTCCTCTATAATAGATATAGATAGATATCTTATATTAAAATCATATTAAGATTTAGTGTGTTGAAGAAAACCAACAAAGCTTGAAAGCTATAGCGGAATAATGATTCAAATAAATCACACACAAGACCTCAAACGTTAAATCTTTATCAACCAACAAATGAGCAATGAAGAATGTACAACTAGTATCCCCCATCACCTCCTTTATAGAGATGAGGTGTTATGAGTCCCTATTGAATACGCCTCCGTAGAACCGCTTTTAAAGGCCCTTGCGTCTTGCAAGCAAGATAATCATAATTTACGTCTAATTCTAACTTTATTTACTAAGTACAATTAAATCCCTATACTAAATTAATTTACACTTTAACCCACTAACAATTGTTACTATATCCTAACAATTTCCACCATAGTAGTGATTGTCGATACTCAACATCTTCATTCAATGTCGGGACCTCGAACAAAAGACCACCTTGTTAATCAAGGGTTGTACCTTAGTAAATTCCCAAGTTTAGCTTCCTTGGGCCTTGGCATCTTCTTCCACCTAGTAGCATTATCCTCTGCACCCTCGCGACCAGGTACTCCGGTATCTATAATGCTTGCCCCCACCTTTATACCAAGGTGTATCATTTCTTGCTCCATTACCAAGCAACCCATGTTTTTCCTCTCAAGTTGATAAACCCTCAACTGAGCCTTTCCTGGAGTCACTTCATAGCAATCGTTACTTTCCTAATCAACCTCAGCTTCATGATTTCCTTGAGTTCCATGCAGTTCCACCTCAAACTTAACACGTCTATCATGTACTCCATGAAATTCTGTTTCAAAACCATGACCAACTTGTTGAGATCTAACTTGTGCAGAACCTTCATTCCTTTGTACACCAAAAGTCTTCAATTTCCCGTTTTCATGTAAACACAATTTCTTATCCTGATCCCAGTCATCATTACTAGTTTGATCACTTTGATTCTTCCCATCTGTGTCTTCATAGTTAACCCTATTTTTCAAGATTACCTGGTGATATCAAGTTTCTCTTTAAATACATAATATACCTCGTCTCATCTAGCACAAAACTCATCACATCACCCCCTTCGTATATTCACCTTACCTGTCCCTTTGATAGTGCTTGTCCAACCATCTATTAACTAAATCGTACCAGTACCTTTTCTGAAGTCATACAAGAAGTCTCTCATCGGTGGCATATGATAAGATCCCCCTGAATCAGTCATCCTATCAACAACTTTATCATTCCAAACTACCATCATTGCTTCTCCATTATAGGATTCTCCACTGTCACTACTGGAAGAATCAAAATCCTGATTATGTTTACCCTTCTTGGCAGACCTACTAGACTCCATCTTCCTCGGACAGTCCCTCTTCAGATGATCATTTGAATGGCATATGAAACACTTAAATTTATAGCTTCTACCTTGTGACTTACACCACGAAGTCCCTTTAGATTGATGTTTTTCTCGACGTTAGATCTCACCCTTACAAATAGCCCCTCACCGCTAGTCCGCTGTCCACATTTGCCCCGGTCTTCCTCTTGAGTTCCTTGGAGTTCAGTGTAGCCAACACATTTTCCATAGTCAAAGTATTCCGGCCAAACAGCAAGATATCCACAACGTGCTCCCGTGACTGTGGTAAAGATGTAAGTAACATTAATGCCTCTTCATCCGCTATCTCAATCTCAACGTTCGCCAAATCTAATATCAGCTTAGTAAACTCATCAATGTGCTTAGGAATCTCCTTTCCATGTTTCATATAAAAAGTATACGACTTCTTATCATATATAAACGATTTGCTAAGGACTTAGTCATATACAACCTCATAAGCTTAGCCCAAACTCTTGCCGCATATGTTTCATTGGTTAGTTCTCTCATAACCATATCACCCAAACAAAGAATCAATGTACTATGTGCTTTCTTGTGCATGACATTATCATACGTCATATGCCCGGTTGTAGGTATCACCTCTAATGTTGCAGCTAATCCCTACTTTACCAACAAAGCCTTTATCCTTACCTGTCATAACCCAAAGTCATTCGTCCCATCGAATTTCTCTATGTCAACCCTAGTTATGAAACTAGTCATTCTTCCTTAAACCTTGCTACAAACCCTATCAAGTTGTCTCTTTACCGTTTAGAAACCTTGAAATTACAACCTTTCTCGACAAGTCTCACAAACCGTGTGCTAAATCCGCTTTCTTGCAAATTGATCTGCTTGCCTTTAGTAAACCCTAAAGCTTTGATCCTTTCATCTTTAGTCTACAAACCTGATACTTTATACTCTAAGTAATTACTTCCCTTGAAAAAGCTAAGCCTTACTTGTCTTCCAAGAATCAACAAGTCTTGAATTCCAAGAAACCCACAGACACCTTCAAACCCCTTCAAACCCGAGACCTTCAAGAAAATCAAAAACTCTAAAATCGACTATACCTTGGATAAACCTTCAAGATCGATTCTTTAACCAAGTTTTCAAACCTGTAACCTGAAGCTCGAAGATTGAACCTAGTCGAAACCTTTTGAAACTTGAACCTTTTCGTACAAAACCTTCGCAATACAAACCTTGATAAACCCAAGAATTTTGCAAAAAACCCTTCAATCTTAAGCCTAAACCCTTGATCAAAATATGACTTAAATCAAAACCCACATATTCTGGACAGAAAATTTGACTATCGATATCCCTCTCTTGGAACATCTGATCAAAAATCCCTCTAGTCAGAACCTATATCTACGTGTCTAGAACCACCAGAATTTCACAAAGATCTAAAGGTTAACGAACCCGTAGCGACAATTCGCTCACCGTTGCGCATAAACCAACGAACCAAAAAGAGAAGATAATACTTGTTGGGATTGTTTACCTTTGAGTCGACCTAGCTTCAAGAAACCAAAGTAACTTGGTTCTGATACCATTTGTTGAACGAGATAACCTAATATTTATGAGTGTATAATAATGTATATGAGTTAATATTTATTATAAATGAATGTTTAGGAATATAACTGTATAATTTTGATTAACATGCATTCCGAATGAATGTTAACGTTCTGAAAAAATTGATTTCGAGAGTTTTTTGTTTAAAATGTAAAATTACTACAAATTTGTTTTATTTTCACAAGATCCTATTCATATATATATATATATATATATATATATATATATATATATATATATATAATTAGAGATTAGATATTAGAGATTATTATATGCATTTTGTATTTGTTTTTATTCTTACGGATTCATGCCATTGGCATAATAAGATATATATATATTTTTGATTTTAGATTAGATTTTGTAGATAGCTAGGTTATATGTAATTCCATTGTAAATAGTTGTTGTATACTACATTTATAATACAATAATATTCATGACCGATAAATAATAATCATGGGCTAACCAACTCCTTTAAAATTATGTATTTCCCACATGTTAAACCATATGATCCTTCATGTGTAAACTGATTAGATCGGCACATTAACTTACTAACTTGATTAAAGTTTGTAACATGATTAAAAAACATAAAAGTTATAGCATCATATCATATTTATTATTTATGCTTATCATAAGGTCATCCTTCTAATAATTCCACCACACATCTCACTATAAAAAAAGAAAATAAAACTTGATGTAAACATTTAACAACCCAAAAAATATTCAAAAGACTGCTTTAACACAGCTACTTCATTGCTGGCTCTTCAACCCTGTAAGCCCTACATCTTGGACATACCACCACACTCGCCAGTGACATCCACTTCCCACTAACACCTAATCGTATACTCCACGCGTCATCACTGCGAAGATTACATTTCCAATACATCATCCCTAAACCCTCGTGCATATATTGTAAATTGTAATCGTAATATATAATAATTTTGTTTAACTAATTGAATAAAACAGATGATTAATTACTTTAATTATATTACTTTATGTTTCTTTTTTCGAAAAGTCCAAATTAATTGTCTACTTTTAAAAATAGACAGAGAAGTTTGATTGTGATTACTATTTTATCCTTACTTGAAATTATTATTATAAACTTTAAAGAAAACATTAATTAATTGGTTAAAGGTAAAACTGTCATTCTGCAAAAAGTAAGAAAGAAAAAACAATAATAATTATGTTTGTATTAAACTGTGTATTTTTTGTCGGGTGATAATTATTTTAAAATGGAGGGAGTATATTACTTGTATCTATATTTCAGTTGTCGATACACACATCATAAGTTTTTTAGAAACTTATGTAAGTAGTACATACATTTTTTGCAAAAGTTTCATACACCAATACTAGTAAATTACCCGCACAAAGCAATGATAATAAATAAGAAAAATTTAACAGTGGTCGATGGTGATAAGTGACAATGATGTTAACAAAAAAGATAGTGATAATTGTTGGTGTGGGTCGTTAGCAATATTAACGTAAATCGATTACTAACAATAACGTTTATCATGAGTGGTTCATTAAATATGTTCACTATTTTTGTAACTTTTTGTCAATTTTTTAACGCATGTGAAATTTTAAACTGTGTATAACAACTTTTATGTTATTTTACATTATTTAATCTCTCTTTTTTTTTAAATGATAGTAGAATAGAATTTATTTTTAACATTTATTGAATTTAATTATAAAGTCAAACTGTTTGATATAAAAAAAGAAACTGATTATTACAAGTGTTATTTCTAAATGCTTTATCAGTAGATATTTATGAAATGAGTAAATTATTTAGTTAATGTTTTATTAGTCTTAATATATAATAAGTAAATAATAAGGGTACAATCGACATTTCATATCTTTAAAAGTATAAACTTGTTAAAAAAATAGAATAACCCTTTACAAGGGAGTATAGATAGATAATGTTCCCTGAATTATTGTTGGACCCTTCTAATCTGATCTAAATATTAGTTTAAGTACAATTAATTTACAAATGTTTGAAATTTTGTAATTACATTGCTTAGGCATGTCATTAACAAATTTCTATATTTTGACTTGACCCGTCTGAAGATATGATTTATGTGTTTGGTTGAGTTGGTGTTTGCAGTTTGCAAAATTTAGGTAATACCATCTTCGTCTCAAGAATTATTTTGGTTATTAAGTACAAGTCCAACAAAGATCCTCATTTAAAATTAGAAGTTTTAGTATTGTAAAGCTTTAGAATGAAGATAAGGTTTTTGTTTTTATGTTTACTTGTTCTGTTAGTGTAGTTTGTCAATGTTATTAGAGCCATTTAATTTCAACGTATTTCTGATTTCTCATGTTGTATTTTCTAACTCGTCAAATATAATACTAATGGATCTATGATCCAGTATCAATAAAAACTTTTTTAGAATATAAAAACCAATACATTGTTTACGCTGATATAAAGTGGAGTAAACTTTAACTTTAACATTGGAGAGCTTTTACCAAAGCATTTAATGGAATAACAAGTTGGGGTTATGTTTTTTCTTTTGAAAAATTATTTTAAAGTTTTAAATTAACATTGGGGATGAAAGTTCTAATATTAAATTTCAAATTTGGTGTAGTCTTTGATATACAACAAATTTTTAAAAATTTTGCACTAAATTTGGTGTAACATTAAACATTACACCAAAAATTAATATTTCATTTTAACTCTTTTGTTTAAAATATTTTTATTATTTGAGAACGAAACTTGAAAAAAGTTATTTATTTAGATAAGTTATACTCTACATTATAATATGATAATTATAACAATATAATTTTCAAACAACGTATAATGGTTAGACCATTTTTTTTTCAACGTTATGTAGTTAAAATTATACGAAAGCAAATAAATAATATATAAAGATGAATTTGGATAGTTAATTTAACATAAAATTAATGAACTAAAGTAAAGTTGAACGTGAAAAGAGTTTAAAGATAATATGTAAATGTTGTAAGATTTTTTTTTAGAAATTTGGTGAATACGGAGATGAATCAAATATTCATAAAAGATTTATTTATTACATCAAAATTAATGGAGTATTTAGTGCATATGTCGAAGATAACTTTAAATCAATTATTTTTATATTTATAGAATCTTTTTTCAAAGACAAACTTATATATAATTTTATATATATATATATATATATATATATATATATATACCTCATAACATGTCGATCGGTGGACTACTTACGTACTACGGAGTATTAAGCCAAATATCGTTTCATTACAATAAGTTAAGGTATTCATTGAGCAAAACTGTAAAAGAGACTTTATTTGAAAAGCAATGCAATACTTGCAAACAATTTTCTGCACCTAAAATCTCTACAATTTAAATATTTAAATTAATTTAATATTGGGAGAGAGAATTTATTAAAGAAATATTGTATTAGCGTGCGCAGATCCGTCTAGTGCGCATTGTAGCTTAATCCACTCGTTTCTTTAAAAGGGGATTCTTTTTTCTTTGGTGGTCCATTTTATTTCTTTGTCATCTTTAACAGTACGTAATTACTTGCTCTTATCAGTTATCCCTACTTGGGTTTTTAATTTTCCTACTGTTTTAGTAAAAGATCTATTTTGGGGTTTTATTATTATCTTGATTTTTCATTTCAAGATCAAATTTTTAAGCAAAAGCAAGAAGGAAAGATAGTGGAGTTCGTTGAAAGAAACCTTCAGATCTTGTTAAGGGCTTTCTGGGTTGTTGCTGGTGTTGTTGTTGGTGGTCAAGATTAACAACAAGCAAGAAAGATGGAAAAAGACCCATAATTTTTCTTGAAATTATAGAAATGGGTTTGCTTTTGACTTGAAAAAAGTGAGACTAAAAGGCCCATCTTCTTCCGTGTTCATATTCATAAAAAAGCTGTCTTTTTTTGGAAGAAAGTGGTGAAAAAAGGTGATTAAAGAACAATGTTGGCAGGAAGTCCTTCTAGTGTCCGTACTCGTACAACCACTACTTGCAATACTTTATTAAAAGAACTTCAGGTATACTTTCTCTCAAGCTTCAGAAATTAATTTGTTTTTTGGGTTCTCTGTAATGGGTTTGGTGTCAAACTTAATAAAATAGAAAATTACTACAATAATTTACCAAATTTGATGATGGTTTCATGTTTAGAAATGGAAATCTTGAAATGGGTATCCTTTATTTCCCTTAAAATCAGTGAAATAATTTAATACGTGGTATAAATTCCTGTGAAATTCGTTGGAAATTTGGAATAGCAGTCATGAATTTGAGGGAGTATTTTGGGTTCCCTGAAATAAATGCAAGTCCCAAATTTTTTATTTTGTACTGTACTTTATTTTGATTTTCTTTAATTTATCAACTATTCTGTTGTCTATTCAGTTCACATGTTTCATGCTCTTCTTGTTGAGTTAGAATTGGAAAATTCAATTTCTATAACCATATTTCTTTCCTATTTTCAGTTCTCCCCTCTAAGAACAATTTAGATAGAGACATCCAATTATACATGATTTCGGAAAATTATCATACTATTGATGGAAGTTGTTATTTGTTCTATTACTATGATAACAAGAATGTGGAATTATACATGTTGTGAGTAATTTGATAAAGTTTTAGTAGGATTTTAGTAGCTTGTTTTGCCAATAATCGTTGGTATTATCATATGATAATAATGAAAATGTCCCATTCTATATATTTTGTTAAAATCCTGTCTTGTGTGGCAGCAAATATGGATGGACATAGGTGAAAATGAAGCAGAGAAAGACAGATTGTTAATGGAGTTGGAGAGAGAGTGTTTAGAAGTGTACAGAAGAAAGGTTGATGAGGCTGCAACCACTAAAGCCCGTCTTCATCAGTTGGTTGCCGCCAAAGAAGCTGAACTTGCCACCCTCACCGCCTCTCTCGGTGACCTTAACACTCATTTTCCGGTAAAGTAAAAATGGTTTTAAATCTAGAACCTCATCATTATCAACTTTACCTAATCTTAATCATGCTTGTTTTACCTTTTTAATAGTCTTCCAACCACTCCTTAGCTTTAATATTCTCTCTCTTACTAAATATGAATTGTACTTTAGTTTTTAGTCAACTACAATTATACATCTGCTTCGAAATTGTTATCATGCGATGTACAAGCTTTAGGAAAACATGTAAGAAAACATAAGTGAGTTGCTTTTTGTATTAAACCGACCATTGTAGTTGACTAGTTGGTAAATCACAAAGATGCGTGAACTTGTAAAACATGAACATTTATAACTCTTGTACTTGAAGGTTAGTAAAGTAATGTGCTCAAAGTATATTCCTTTTCGGAATCAACTATATTTTGGCTTCAACTCTTGAAATGTCTGTGAGGTTTTCAAACCCTTCTATTAAATGATTTTAATCAATATGTGGATGATATTTCAAGGTTATTGATATTAAGTGGATTGATTGATATCTTTCTAAGAGTCAAACAATCGATTTTTAACATCCAGAGCGTTATAATCATTCTATTCCTGAATGGTACAGCTAAACATGGAAAGCAAATCGTTATCATTGAAAGCTCAACTTGCAATGGTCACACCGTTGGTTGAAGAATTGAAAGTAAAGAAAGAGGAAAGATTCAAACAATTTGCCGATATTAAGAGTCAAATTGAAAAAATCAACAGTGAAATTTCAGGATATAGTCAACTTGTTGACTCAGTTAGTTCACTAAATCTCGTAGAACAAGATTTGTCTCTTAGAAAACTCGGAGAATATCAGTCTCATCTTCGTACACTACAGAAGGAAAAGGTATAACAATTGTGTAACGCTAATCGAAATTGCATTTATCAAAACAACTACAACTTCTTTATTATTGATTGATGTTATTTGCAGTCAGAGCGGCTCCATAAAGTTTTGGCACACGTTAATGAGGCGCATTCCATGTGTAGCATTCTTGGGTTGGACTTCAGCAAAACCATTAGTGATGTGCATCCAAGCTTGAATGGTACAAGTCTAGAACAAGCAACAAATATAAGTGATAGCACATTGGAAGGGCTAGAAAACGTTGTTCTTAAGTTGAAAGCAGAGAAGAAAGTGCAGTTTCAGAAGGTAAACTTGAGTTGAAACAAGAAAAAACCTCACATTAGCTTATAGTCTATTAAAAGAGTGTTCATTTCGTAAATACAGTTGAAAGACATTGCTGCATCACTTTTTGAACTTTGGCAAATGATGGACTCTACAATGGAGGAAAAGAGTTATTTTTCAAGAATTACATCGGTGACTAGATTATCAGAAGCTGAAATTGTGGAACCAGCAGCTCTTTCACTGGAGATTATACAACAGGTTCTAACATGTCTCTGTCTTCTTCTTCTTTTTTCTTTCTTTTCCATTTATATGATAATATTATTAGAGCTGACAAGTTAACCCCTCTACTTATGAATGGGTCGACTTGGGTTATCTATACTCACAAATGGGCCGTACGGGCCAAAATGTCTGAAAGTTGTCCCATATCTATATCTAATGCCCACAACCTCGTATATCGATGTATTCAAAGCTTTGTGGTATCATTGTAATAATCGTAGTTAACACATTAGCTACTTGTATAACTATAATAACCTTTTTCTAGAATAAGGAAAAAAGTTTTAGCATCAACCCACCCCCACCAGTTTTGATCCATACTATAAGATGACCCGTTTCAACCCGACTTATGTTGAGCCGTTAGCCAATACGTCCGACTTGTCCATCTTGTCACATCTCATAATAATTCTGGCAGGCTTCAGAAGAAGTTGAGAGGCTGAGTAAACTGAAAGCAAGCCGAATGAAAGAACTAGTTATGAAGAGGAGGTCTGAGTTGGAAGACATATGTTACAAGACTCATATCGAGCCTGATTCAAGTACTGCGATGGATAAATCTAATGCAATGATAGATTCTGGTAAGTAGGCTCATTTCTAATAAATCATATTAAGTTGTTTGATATGAAAAAGAAATTTGAAGCTATTGTTTGTAATAGGTCTGGTGGACCCCAGTGAACTTTTGGCAAACATTGAAGCACAAATTAGTAAAGTAAAGGCTGAAGCTTTGAGTCGAAAGGAAATCATGGATAGGATAGAACGGTGGCTTTCTGCATGTGAGGAGGAAAATTGGCTTGAAGATTATAGCCTGGTAATGTCCTTTTCCTGCACTTCTGAGCAATTGTGCTATCTAATACTAGATTGGCTAAAAAGATTCTAATTCTGGTTATTCAATATTACATTTCTTACATATGGAATTTCAAAAGAATTGTAACTTATGTATGAAATGTTTTCTGCTGTTGACTTTCTTTGACCTTTCTTTATTGATTCTTAGGATCAAAATCGGTATAGTGCTGGAAGAGGAGCACATCTAAGTTTAAAACGTGCTGAACGGGCGCGAATCACTGTTACCAAGATTCCAGGTATATGCGCGCTTCATTGCTTACCGTATAATCCATTCAGAAGCTATATTGACCCTTGGATTAACAAGCTATCCGTTGCAGCAATCGTTGATAATCTAATATGCAAGACAATTGCATGGGAAGATGATAAAAAGAAGTTGTTTCTTTACGATGGGGTGAGTTTTTTTTCCTTCAATATTTCTCGTTTATATTTCATTATTCTTTTCTCCATATGTTGAATTATTGATTCCATGTTTCTTTTCCATATGTTATGCAACTGTGGGCGGATGCAATTCATTAGAAGGGGGTGGATGGGCTCCCATTCAAATGGGCTTAATAGTGAAATTATATATATTTATTAGCATAGTTTTAGCCCAAATATTATAAGGCCCCCCAAAAATAATCAATTTGCATGGAAAAGCATTAAAATGGCCCCATCTTTATGTAAATTATGAACTTTTTCTTAATAGTTTTTTACAAATACTAGATTTAGTGTTAATTTATGATTACATGTTAAATTTTTTTTAAGGTAACAATTTGCCCCCCACAATGTAATTTTCTGGATCCGCCACTTATGCAACATTATCTGTAGGTGCGGTTGGTGACAATTTTGGAGGAATATAAACTAACAAGACTACAAAAAGAGGAGGAAAAGAGGCGATTCAAGGTAAGTTATTGTGCTGTTTTTCTATATGAGCGGTGGCAAGAGAGGCGGGTTGTGTGACGCGTAAGTTTTAGTATGGGTCGAAACGGGCCATCATGTGAGGTTGACCTGCAAACACCTTTTGCTTCTATTTTACATATTTTATTATAGTTATTATCACACAACAATATTTTTTGAAAAATATTCTGAATATTTTAATACTAGGAAAAGTTTTGGGTGACTTTTCAACCCATTTGACATGTTTGTGACAAAACAGGATCAAATCGACCCCTTCACAAGTAAATGGGTCGAAAGTGCCATTATACAAGCAATGGCATCCATGTCTTCTGACTCTCGTTTTTGCTGCTTCATTGAGGAAAAGAGGGGTATTAATGTCCATTTGCTTTTGCACAGGACCAAAAGAAGCTTCAAGATTTGCTGCTTACAGAAAGAGAATCAATTTATGGATCCAAGCCTAGTCCACGGAGAGCTAGTAGTTTCAGAATGGCGAGTAACGGGTATCGTGGGAATGGAAACGGATCGATGACACCGACACCACGGAGAAGTTCAGTTAGGAGTCCAACAATGGAATCTACGACTCCTCGTTCATACTCGGGTCGTCAAAACGGGTACTCCAAGGAAATGAGAAGATTAACGACCGGACCACTTAACTTTGTGGCTATACCGAAAGAGGACATGATATCATTTTCTTCTGTATATGGTTCTGAGCCTGGGTCTCCCCTTCAGAACTGAACATTTGAACATTAACAGGTACTTCTTATTCCACATTTGACTTTCTTCATCCAATAAAGATTGCATCAATAATTAGTTTGTCAAAATTTTGTTTGGAAAGTTATATAATTGATACTAACGTGATTTTTTGAATAAAATGATCTTTAAGGTTTTATACATTGAAAATACACCTCGGGCAACTTTTGACCCATTTGATGTGCTCATGCCAGTTGCCCCATCATACCTAAATAGACTGAAGTTGCCACCTCTATAAGTAACATATACGAATCTTATAAAACCAAATAAATCACACTAGTTACTTGCAACAGGAACAAGTGGGTAGTTTTGACATGGAGAATAGGGAATTACTGCGGTTTTTGTCAAGTACGATTGAAACTCGACCTTTACTTCTACCAGTTTTCTCTTTTCTTTTTGTTGTTCCACTTTTTCGTGTTCAGTTTGATTAAATTAGGCAAAAATAATGTATTTATACGTAGGTGAGTGTTAAGTCTTTAACTAAATTATGCAATCGAGTAAAACCAAAAATGAGTATATAATTTGTCTCGTATTGTAATGGTGATAATTCATAATCTTTGAGTCGATTTCATTTTATTGGAGATAAATCTCAGCCATAATTAGTTTATTTGTTATTTAAGATAGTTATCGATATACCTTGTATAGTGCCTATAATTGTGCCTATAATTGTTTTATACTCTTGTATATATAGTGGTTAATTTATCAATAATAAACATAGAGAACATTTATCTCATTCTCACATGGTATCAGCCTAAACACAGATCCCTAAAACAAAACCCTTTTTCTCTTCTCATCTTTTTTCATCTCACGATGTCTTCTTCATCTGAGAATTCTTTCTCCTTACACACTCTTGTCCATATGCTCACCATTAAATTAACCTCTTCAAACTACCTCCTCTGGCGAAATCAAATTATCCCACTTCTTCTTCATCAAAAGTGGATGAGTCATGTTGATGGTTCTTCTACAGCCCCGCCATCCACAATCCAAGTCGATGGAAAAGAAACCCCTAACCCAGCCCATGCTGTTTGGGTCGAACTTGATCAGAAGGTTCTTTTAATTCTTCAATCCTCTCTATCTGAAGAATCGATGTCTGAAGTCTTGGGTCTCTCTTCCCCTCGTGAAGTCTGGCTGGCTTTGGAGTCAGCTTATAGTCATGATTCTCAGGAGCGATCTCAGAACCTCAAAGACTCTTTGCGCCAACTAAAAAAGGGTACCCTCTCTGTCTCCGAATATTCTAAGAAATTTAAATCTATTTGTGACCAACTTCAGGCAATTGGTAAATCGGTTTCTGATGATGACAAGAGCCACTGGTTCTTGTGTGGTTTGGGACCAACCTTTGAAACTTTCTCTACTGCTCATCGAGCTCAGCCCACAAGACCTTCTTTCCGTACTCTTGTTGCTCAGGCTGAAGGACATGAATTATTTATTTCATCTTTACATGAATCTGCTCCTTCTCCTGTTGCTTTAACTGCTGCTACTTCTCGTGGGAGAGGGAGGTCCGGTCGATCAAATTTTCGTGGAAATTCTTCCTCTCGTGGTCGTGGTCGTGGTCGTCGATCACCTCACTGTCAATTATGCCGAACTGATGGTCACTATGCAAGCTCATGTCCAGATTTGAGTAATTATGCTCAAAAATCCTCATATTCTGCTGCAAATCTTGTCCAGGCATTCAATGCAAATTGCAACCTTAATGAACCAACTCCCGATTGGTATGTGGATTCGGGTGCAACAGCCCACATGGCTCCATCTTCGACTGATCTAGACTCCTCCACACCTTATCATGGCAAAGATAAGGTTGCCTTCGGAAATGGTAATGTGCTCCCTATCTCTCGTATTGGTACTTTATCGGTTGCTCCACATTTGAAATTACGAGATATTCTTATCGTTCCACACATCACAAAGAAGCTTCTCTCTGTCAGCAAATTAACTAATGATTACCCTGTTGATTTTTTGTTTTCTCGGTCCTTTTTTTGCTATTCAGGACACAACCACAAAAAAGATTCTAGCAACAGGAACACATAAGGATGGGCTCTACGTTTTGAACTCAGCCTCTCAAGCTTTGGCGGCATCCGTGATCTCTCCTAATAGTACAGAAAACCTTATAGTACAGAAAACCACTTGTTGCGTGGTTACTTTAGGGCTTTTGGCCAAGAACAAATACCACAAAATAGAGCCACTTATAGTACAGAAAACCTTTCGCGATTTATGTCTTTTTCTCATCCCATTTGAGTAGTATGGTCTTTGAATTGTCCAAAAAAATTAGACAAGAACATACTTATATATCCAGTGGTGTTGGACTTGTCAAAATTGACATAGTAATGCTACATAATAATACCAAATTTCATGTCTGCAATATGTTGGAATTTAAGCTGACTATTTCATACACTTGGTGTTGGTGCAACAGGAATGAAGCTTTTGTGTGTTAATTGGAGTAGGAGCAGCAGCAGTAAGGTTGTGAATATATGAAGGGATTAAAGGAGTTTTTACACTAGGTTTTTATGATTGAACAGTAGCCAGATAGCTGACAGTTTAGCAGCAGCAGAGGTGTGTTGGATTCTGAACTTTTTGTAGTTTTGTATGTTGATTGTTAAGTGAGCTTTTAGCTATCTACTTGTAATTTGATGTCTATTATGTCTATGTTCTTTTCTTTTTTCCTTTAGTGTGATGGCCAGCTCCAGATTTGATGCAGATATAGATATAGATGTAATCTAATAACCTTTCACTCAATAAAATTCATCATCCAAACAAGTCATCATGCTGCATTGTTACTTATCACTACACAATACTTATAGACCAATTGAGCATACTTCAAGTGGTATCGCCATCGTAAACGTCTATATTCTACATGTGTGACTAGAGATGAACAAAAACCGGGTTGGCCCCAACCCGACCCGACCCGGAAACCCGACCCGGGTTTTAGTCAACAAAGAGAAACCGGGTTTTGACCAAACCCGACCCGACCCCGACCCGATTTTAAACCTAAAAAACCCTACCCGATCCAACCCGGGTTGAAACCGGTTTGAAACCGGTTTGGGTTGAAAACCCGGTTCCAACCCGGTTTTTTATAAAAATTTATATTTTTTCGATCGTTGAGCGTTTTAGGGAAAAACAATGTATTTTTTTATTTTTTTTCATTGAATTCATAAAACATTAGTAATGGAAACATAATTGATCAATAACTTAACCAAAAGGCTTCTAAATCTTCTTAAAAATATTATTGAATCCAAAAACTCTATATAATTCAATTTTTTTCGAGCGTTAAGCGTTTTAAGGAAAAACAACGTTTGGGCCAAATTTTTTTCATTGAATTCATAAAACATTAGTAATGGAAACATAATTGATCAATAACTTAAACAAAGGTCTTCTAAGTCTTCTTAAAAATATTATCGAATCCAAAAACTCTTCATAATTCTTCATATTCTTTATAAGTCTTCATTAGGTAGAATAGTGAACAAAAAATCCGTTGAGGTATACCTCCCATATTCGCTAGTCGTTTGGTTACCTTCACCCCTTGTCCGTTTATGGTTTTCTTGTCTTAAACTATTATATAAGTTAAGCATTGCATTGTTGGAAGAAGATGAACTAAACGTTGTGGAAATCGAACTAACCGGCACATTTATTGTTGAACTATATTTTTGAAAATATACGCCAAATAAATCTTGTAAAGAACTCTTAAAAAACGCTTTTGTATTATCGGAAAACATTGGATTCTCTTCATTCAAATCCAAATTGTGACAAATATTATCGATAAGCATTTCCACCCCGGTGGTGTTCAAACACGGGTTCATTGCGGCGGAACAAGTAATTACCGGTGGCATTTCTCGAAAATATTTTTTTAGTTTTTCTTTCATGGGAGCCACCATCTTTTCAAAAAAAGCACCTTCATATTCGTATTCGTTTAATTTTGAAGTCAACAACCAAATTTGATTAAGTACCAAATGACTAGTGGGATAATAAACACCCGATAATAAAGTAGTCGCGGTTTTGAAAACTTTGAGCAATTCGGTTAACTTTTTAATAACCTCCCAAAATTCTATGGGAAATGGTGTTGCAAGACCTTTTTGAACAAGGTTATCATGAAAAACTTGTAATGTATCACGTTGGCGTAAACCACATACAAACATATAGTAGGTCGAATTCCATCTAACGGGCATGTCCCAATTAGGGGTTAAAAAAATGGAATCCGTTTCCTTACACAATCTCATATAAGCTTTGTATCTAATTTTACCCTTTTGAAATATGTCTTGTAACATAGTTTTATACGCCAATTTTACGGCGTCTATTTCTTCAACCGCTAGTCCCGCTTGCACAATCAAGTTAATGATGTGTGCAACACATCGACTATGATAAAAGATGCCCTTCAAAGGTGGTCCGTATTTTAGTATTAATTTTGAAACGGCGAGTGTATTATTACTCGCGTTATCAAAGGATATTGAAAAAACCTTTTCTTGTAATTTAAACGTTTTAATTACATATCGTAACATGTAAAATAAGTTTTGACCCGTGTGAGGATACTCAAAGTCTTCAAAAGCAATGGTACGTTTCATCATTTGCCAAGTTACGGGATCAACCCAATGTGCGGTAACACAAAGGTACGAACCGGGCAAACCATGAGGAGCCGACCAAACGTCGGTTGTTAATGATACACTTGTATTTAAGTTTTCAAAACCGATTATTAGTTGTTTTTTAGCTTCTTTCCACAATTTAAGGGCATCACGTTTAAGAGTAATACGACTTACATGATTATATCGCGGTTGAAGGGTATTTTGAATCACCCTAGTAAGTCGAGGGTTGTCGAAGTGGTTGAACGGCAAAGCTTCTTGAATCACAAAACTCGCAAAAGCTTCTCGACACCGTTCCGCTTCGTATGAAAATATAGCTCCATCTCGTGACATAGAAGCTTGACCACTTGCTTCCGGATTGGTTTTGAGTCCCACACAATACTTTTCTTTATGATGTTTCAACGTTGTGTTGGAGTCGGCTTTTAAAAATTTCCCACATCGTTTACAATGTGCCTTAGTCGTACCATCCGACAACAACACTTTGTCGTATAAATCCCACACCTCCGGATTTCTTTTGTTAACCAATTTTCGAACAATCGTTGGTGAACTTGAAGAACCAACACCGAAGGAAGAGGAAGAAGATTGATTTGCCATTTGAGAAATGAGAATTTTGTATGCGTTTTGAGAGCGTTTTGAGTTTGTATGAGTGTTTGAATATTGTGATTGAACCTAAACTCAAGGTTTGTATATATAGTAAACTTGGAATGGCAAAATGGTAAAAAAAACAAAAAAAAAACGGTCAAAAAACGGCTAGAAAACGGCTAGGAAAAAAAACCGGGTTGAAAACCGGGTTGGAAAAAACCGGTTCGGAACCGGGTTGTAACGGCTAAACCCCAAACCGGTTTGTACCCGGCGGGTTCCAGAAAACCCGAACCGGGTTGGGTCAAACCCGGGTTTGACCGGGTCGTATTTTCGGGTTTTTTTCGGGTTGGGTTTCGAACCCGGTTTTTTTGTGCATCTCTATGTGTGACCTATAAGTCAGAGATTCGAGTCCGTTTCTCAGCATATATGGTTAATTTATGGACATGTAATTTATCCAGCATTGATGCTCCTTGCGGGTGGGACAGACGCGTCAATAAAATATGGTACGGGGTCAGGTACTCTCAAAATTACCCTTTACACAATACTTATAGGTGTTTAGGTCATTTGGTACCAAATATATTTGTAATTATTCTGTTCCATAAATAATGTTCTACTATTTATTATTTTTAACTTCATAGTTTTTGTATTTGATTATTGATTCAAAATTAAAATCGCACCCGCAAAATATATGAAATTTCAAAAGATACTTGAACGTAAATTAAGTTACTTATATTCTTTTAAATTAACGTATATTTCATTTATCTACTTTGTAACTTTGTAACGTATTTTCTAGTTAATATAATATCCGAAATTACATGATACAACGACATATTTGTAAAGTGGATATTTTTATATGTAATATAATTATTATAATAATAAATAATAAATGAATATGGATAATAGATTAATAGTATAGTAACGTATTAAAGTTGTTATTTTACGTATTCATGGGTTTATGATTTTCCATACACATAATAGAAACTCTCTATACATACATTACAAATTTAGATATATACATTAGACATTGTTAGTTAGTTTTGTAGAACTTATAAAACATAATTACGTACATTAGTAAAAAATGTAGTTTTAATACATTATCATACCATTAAACATAATGAATAATAATGTGACATTACTTTAAACGTTATAGAGTCAGAGTTGGAGTTAATGAGTTGTATATATATTTTGTGTAAAACAATACTATTGTGACAAAACTTTAAACTCATACATATTCAAATTTATTGGAGATGATATTGTCCTCTAAAACCTCTAACCAAGACCACTCAAGTTTTATATATTGCTCGATTATAATCGATTTAACTTTTATTTTGTAAACTTAATCATTTATTTATTTAACTTTTACGATATATATTAAAATAAAAAACAGTTAACTTTCATAAAATTATCAATGAAGATCGTTAAACACTAATTAAACATTATACTAAAATCGAGTAACTTTAATTATTAATAATTAGAAATTAGAATATTCTACGGAGTATTAAAGTTGTGTGAATATATAAATATCATTTTCAACAAACAAAAGTTCTAGTGCATTCGAAGGGCGCTCACAACCTTCTTTTTGGCGCCACTGGGAATTAAAATAAGCTGATCATCATCGAATAGCGGCGGCGATGGGAGTTCCGGCATTTTACCGGTGGCTAGCGGAGAAGTATCCGATGGTAGTTGTTGATGTTATCGAAGAACAACCGGTGGAAATTGACGGCATTAAAATACCGGTGGACACTAGTAACCCTAACCCCAACCTAATCGAATATGACAATCTGTATCTCGATATGAACAACATAATTCATCCTTGCTTCCATCCCGAAGATCGAGTATGAATCATATCTTAAAGTAATTAAATCTATTTTACTCAAGTACAACAATATGTATGTAACTCGATTTCACTCGTTGAAACATAATGTGACACAGTATATGCTTTGAGCTGTATATGATATATCATATATACAATATACTTTTATATTTGTCTAAAAGTGAGGTTTGAGAATAGAATTAGAGAGCAATTAGCAATTAGGTGATATGTAACTTTATCAAATAAACGTGTTCGTTTATGATAAATGATTAGTACCGTATGTTGAAGTTTTTGTAGGATCTATTGGTTGGTTGAATTGTTATGCGAGTTCATTTCTAGTGTTAGTTGGTTAGGTTAACAGAAATGGTTTAGTCAAAACTTGTTGTTAGGATTGTGATCTGTCGAACCTATTCTGGTCTGGATATACGCCAGGATAGGCATGAAGATTTAAGCATTGTGAAATCATGTTTGAGTTTACATCACGTGTGGTCGAAACTTTGAAATTAGCATATAGTATCTGATGCAGGGAAGCGTCATAATTGTGATGGACTCTATTACCGGGTCGGGATCGGATGAATATTAATTCCAGATTTTCTATGTTTAATTAGGATATTTTATTTTTGGTGTTTATCTTTAATAATTTGTTTCCTAGTTAAATAAGGTGTCTTTCTCTTCAAGAAAACACCACTATAAGTATTAGGTTTAATTTGTCATTATTTAGTTTATGTTTTTGATTAAAGTTAAGAGTTATAGTAGAATTACCCACCGGGAACTCGTTTATCGGTTCTTTGTTATACGTTTGTGTGTCAATGGCTATTTAATCATATCGATCCTCCATCAGTATCTGTTCGGTAACTTGTTGTTTTTGCTTTGTGAGCTCGTAAGAGTATGTTTGTCTTATGCGTGTCCTTTATGTTATTGGCAATTTGAAGTTACTACTCATTTTGATCTATCTGTGATCTTTTATGATGGTTGCATACTTGCATGTCCATCTCGAGCTGCAAATATTTGATCTAGTTATATTTAACATATTCATTACTGGATTTTGGGAGATTTCATTGAAAGATTGTACTAGTTTATTTTAGGATATTTTCCTAATTTCTTTAATATGACAAAAGTGAATGCAGAATATACATTTCATCGCACCTGTCATACCTACTTTTTAGGAATAAACATGTCTTGGAACTTTTTACATAAAACTAGCAAAAAGAAGGCTAAAAGTTCTTGCTGCTGCTCTAATATTCATATCCACTATTTGTATCTGCTATTTTGTGAGCTTTTATGTTTGTATTCATGTAGGTGAAACATCGATTTATTTAATTTACCTCTATATGCATGCAGCCTTCTCCAACCTCTTTTGATGAGGTATTCCAATGCATGTTTGATTACATAGATCGGCTTTTTGTAATGGTGCGACCACGTAAACTGTTATACATGGCTATTGGTGGGTCATACTCTTGAAAAACCTTATTATTTAATATATTATAAGACACGTAAAATGTATTATTTGTATGGCTAAGTGTATATACCTGAAAATGCATAGATGGCGTTGCCCCAAGAGCAAAAATGAACCAGCAGCATTCAAGGCGTTTCCGAGCAGCTAAGGATGCAGAAGATGCGGTATGCATGAAATTATCAGCCATGCTTTTTCTATAACTTAGGATCACTAGTGGACTCAATTTTGTGATTTATAAGTTTTAGGCTGCCGAGGAGGAGCGGCTGAGGGTGGAATTTGAGAAAGAAGGCAGAAAGCTTCCCCCTAAGCAAGAGTCCCAAACTTTTGACTCTAATGTCATCACACCCGGGACTGAATTTATGGCTGTTCTATCAGTTGCTCTGCAGTACTATATACACCAAAGATTAAACAATGATCCCGGGTGGAAGCCTATAAAGGTAGTTTTGATTTCAAAGTTTTCATTATCACTAAATAAATATGAGTTGTATGTAAAATCTATTTCAAATTGTAATTCTTTTGAAGATTATTCTTTCCGATTCAAATGTTCCTGGTGAAGGAGAACATAAGATAATGTCATATATCCGTCTTCAAAGGAATCTTACTGGTTATGATCCGAATACTCACCGTTACTTATATGGTTTGGTATAATTTCTGCCTCAACCTTTTTCCGTTCTTATTTATGTTATATATGTAATGTGTTATGAATATATCATTTTTTGTTGTTGCTTTGAATATTTGATTGTTCCAAAGTACAGGATGCTGATCTAATAATGCTGGCATTGGCGACCCATGAAGTTCATTTTTCAATACTTAGAGAGGTAAGAATCATACAAATCTTAGTTGATTGTTTTGGCTACAACACGGGTGATGACAAACAGTACTTAAAGAAAAAGATTACTAATTATAATTTCAAACCCTTTGATATTATAGGTTGTATTTACGCCTGGTCAACAAGACAAGTGTTTCATTTGTGGGCAAATGGGTCATTTAGCAGCAGCCTGTGAAGGAAAGGCAAAAAGAAAGGCAGGAGAGTATGATGAAAAAGGAGTTGCTGATGTTGTTCCTAAGAAGCCATATCAGGTAGACCATTATATAATTCATCATCTTTTTAATATTGTTTTAGATATATGAGTTTTTGACTTATTTCTTAAATTTGTCTGAGCTCTGCAGTTTCTTAACATTTGGACTCTTAGAGAGTATCTGGAATATGAGTTGAGGATTCCTAATCCTCCTTTCAAGATTGATTTCGAGCGAATGGTTGATAATTTCATTTTCATGTGTTTTTTTTGTTGGAAATGACTTTTTACCTCATATGCCTACCTTGGAAATTCGTGAGGTATGTTCAAAACATTCAATAGGTAATTTGGAAGTATCAGGTATTGTAGTTTCTTTTATGTTTCAATTGCTAAAAACATGTCTGCGTTTTTCTTGTATCATCTTCTTTCTAGGGTGCTATTAATCTACTATTGGCTGTATATAAAAGGAGTTTAGAACTCTTGGTGGGTATCTAAATAATGGAAGCAAGGTGATTGAAGTGACTATTTTTTCTTTTTACACAGATCGTAGTTATAATTACGACATTTGAGTCCTCAACAATTGCTGTTTGTGCTACCAATACTTGTCTTTTTTCAGCCAGATCTTAGCAACGTGGAGCAGTTTATTCAGGCGGTAGGATCATATGAGGATAAAATATTTCAGAAGAGAGCTCGATTGCATCAGGTTTTATTGTGCGCATGTTTGTATATATAACATATACATATATTGTATATAGTTAGTGTATATTTTAGAATTTAATTAATTTTTTGTTCAGAGACAAGCTGATAGGATAAAATGTAACAAATCTCAAGCCAAATCACGGACAACCAGGGGAGATGATGCAGAACCACAGACGAAACCCGACTCATTAGTTCCAGTTGGTCGGTTTCAGGGATCACGTCTGGCTTCAGGTCCTTCACTTTCGCCATACCAAAATGGCAATCAAACTCATCACCGGGCCCACAAAATTGCACATTTGTCTTCTGAATCCATAGTAGCTGCTGCTATTGTTGAATCTGAGAGCAATCTTGAAAAAGATGTATGGTTGACAAAGGGATTTTGTAATTAATGGTTACTATCGTGCTGTCCTGCTTCTATAGTAATCTGAATTTTGTATGTTTTCAGATCATTGATAGCAAAGAAGAGTTGAAAACAAAGTTGAAGGAGATACTTCGTGAGAAATCTGATGTTTTTAACTCTGAGCAACCTGAGGAAGACAAGGTTAGCTTATTTTACGTAACATGTTTATACCTTTGATGCATGCATACATAAATATACATCCATCCATCTACATCTAATATTTTTGTATAGATTCAACTTGGAGTGCCTGGATGGAAAGAGAGGTATTATGAAGAGAAGTTCTCTGCAAAATGTTCTGAAGAACTTGAGAAAATTCAGAGGGACGTTGTAAGTCACTGTGTATAATAGTGATACCCTTCCTTTGAACTATCCCATAATACGAATCTAAGAGTTTACTTTTCTACAGGTTTTAAGATATACAGAAGGCTTATGTTGGGTGATGCAATATTATTACGAAGGTGTCTGTTCCTGGCAGTGGTAATATTCCCTTCAAATTTATTTAACCTTTCCTATTAAAAGAAATCATCAGTTCCCTAGTAATATATACAACAGGCTTCCAGAGATTCACAGTTTTCTGTTTACGAATTAACATCCACCCATTTTAAGCACAAATTATTTATATTAATTTTCCAGTGATCTGCGTTTCTTTCAGGTTTTATCCTTACCATTATGCTCCATTTGCTTCTGATCATTAAGGATCTTGGACAATTAAATATAAGATTTGAGTTGGGCTCTCCGTTCAAACCATTTACTCAGCTTCTGGGAGTTTTCCCTGCTGCAAGGTCTCGACTGCTATATTTCCCTGACCTAAATTTCTATTTGTATTACGAGGCTAACGAATTTCTTTTGCAGTTCCCATGCACTTCCAGAGCATTACAGAATTCTGATGACAGATCCGAACTCTCCTATTATTGATTTTTATCCAACAGGTGCATTTAGTTGTGTACAAAATAAAACATCCTGCTTGCTGATACCTTTATTATTTTTGAAACTCCACGTTTACTTTATAATGTTATTTTTAGATTTTGATGTCGACCTGAATGGCAAGCGATTTGCATGGCAGGTGTGTTTTTTTGTTTACTTGTTTTTTTACTTAGTTGTAGTTATGCTTGTGTGAAGATATTGATGGACTTATTTGCCTGGTAATTATTTCTAGGGTAGAGCAAAGTTACCGTTTATTGATGAAGACCGGCTTCTTGCAGAAGTGGCAAAAATAGAACATACTTTAACGGTATCATAATATAAATAATGTTTTCTTACTTGATCAGCTTTTGCCAAATGCAAATGATTTTCTGTAATACTTGGTTCCTTTTTGAATTTCTGATTTGTAAAGGAGGAAGAGGCACGGAGAAACAGTACTATGCCTGACATGCTTTTTATACCATTATCGCACAAACTATCTCCATACGTATTTTCTATGGATAGCCGTTGTAAGCAATTGTCAAACAAGAAGCGTATCGAGGTCAAAGAACAAATTGACCCAGTTGCAAGGTTTGTAACACACTTTTTTCAATTGTTATTTGCAATGAGTTCTGATCCGTACGCACTCTTTCCTGATTTATATATGACTTCGTGTAGTGATGGGATGAATGGTTATATATCCCTTTGTGCGGGAGATCCATGCCCAACAGTTTTCAGATCACCTATTCAGGGGATGGAAGATATCATGGACAATCAAGTCATGTAAACATCTAAAGAACATAACTTGATTTTTCTGATCCATTTTTAATTTCCATAATAATGCTGTGACATATTTACTTTTACTGCTTTGTGTTTCAGATGTGCTATTTACAGACTTCCAGATTATCACAAACATATAGCTCGGCCACCTGCAGGAGTGAAACCACCCAAAAAGGTATCTAGTAGAGGATTAGAGGTGGCATTTGACATATTTGCATACAAATGTGTCGATTTTGGTTTTGTATTATCTCAAATGGATCTGATTAAAACTTCTAGCTAAAAGGGGAATTGGATGAATTGGACAAAGCTTCTTAATGTCTATTTTTAATGCATACAACCTTCTGAATTGTTATTATTAAAAGATTTAGATGTTTTTTGTAAAAAATTTGTTTTGTAATGATAACTAACAAATAAATCATTTATACAATTTTTAAAGAAATGGAAAAAAGAGTTTGTGGGTTAAGCCAATGAACCTGGCCTGTTTCGACCATCACTAAAAAGTGACTCATCATAACCAGATTTTGACCCATTGGCCATCCGCCCGGACCAACCACCTTGCTACCTCGAGCATCTAATGTTTTCTGGGAATTAAATCTTGATGTATCTAGTTTCTTTTTCCTCGCAGAGTCTATTGCTTTGCATTTCTATGTTAAGATGCGTTTTCTTTATTATGCAGACAGTAACAGTTGATAATTTGCAACCAGAGCCAATTTTATGGCATGAAGATGCAGGGAGGAAGCTCTGGGAGAATGAAAGGTACCCCCAACTTGATTGTCTGTTTGTTGCTCAATAGTCAAGACTCTTGAGAGTTATCTAGTAGAGGTGGGATAATGGGTTGGTTGGGTAACAAGTAAACTTTATATTAATACTTTCTGCCCAATATTTTGAACTTTATATATATAATTAGTTTGTCAAATATGATTACATTTTTGTTGGGTCGAAATGGGTTTTGGTTAACGTGATGAGAACACTTTTTGCTTCTTATAATAGTTAATTAGTGTGTCGCGTATAATTAGTTTGTCACATATGATTACATTTTTGTTGGGTCGAAATGGGTTTTGGTTAACGTGATGAGAACACTTTTTGCTTCTTATAATAGTTAATTAGTGTGTCGCGTATGATTACAAAAATATATTTTGAATTTTGAATGGTAATCATGTTTTTAGAATATAATCGGCTTGGGAGGTTTTATGCATAAAAATACCCTTTAAAGTGACTTTCTACCTGTTTGACCCATTTGACCAGTTTCCATTTTAGCTAGCTTTTTGATATTACCCATTTGACATGATAGAGATAAAACATAACCAAAATTAACCCAATCATAAACTAATGGGTCGAAATTGCCACCTCTAAATCTCTCTTTATTGATGTCTTTTTTAAGAGCTTTCTGAGTCACTTGTCTTGATCTAGGAATGAGCATAACAGACACCCCAATCCACATGGATTCCATTCTGGTAGGCAGGTAGGAGATGCTGCACACAGACTTGTGGTCAATAGCTTACAAGTAAAGACTGATAGAAACGGATATAATCACGAAGTATATGATCCTTACCCAAGTGGAGCTTATGTAGATTACCCGAGTGTAGTGGGGCAACCTAGGTCAAATTATCTTCCACATAACTTTAGTAGAGATCACGTCCCTCCAAATGTGGGCACTCGGCATTACAACTATGGCCAACTGTATGCTTCATCAAGTAACCCATACAGTAGGTTGAATTCTCAGATGGGTCAGCTCGGTTCCCAGGGTGGCGGTAGATACATGCGTCAATACCACCAACCTGTGGTGCATCACAACAGGGATTTGTATGTGATCCAAAGGCCTCAAGTTGTTATTGGTGGTCATTACTATCCACTTCAAGGTGGTGGTTATAATTTGGATGCGAGCTATCCATATAACGCCATCACCAGTCATCATCATCAGACTGCAGGTTGGGGACCTCTGAGGAATCAGATTGGTGGTAGAGGCCATGTACCTCAACATGAGTTACGGTATCAACCTTATCGTCGCTAAATCATGATGTACATCCTTTTAGGTCGTACCAGATAAAACTATTGTATGGTTTTATGGGGTACAAACAATGCTCATTTTAAAAATTGTAATCAAGGAAAAAAAACATTTGGTGTCCATCTGTTGATTACCAAGGATAAATCCAAGCGACCTTTTTGTAGCCGTTTGGCCTGGATCCTAATGACCTGGCGGGTAGTTAATCTTGTATGTGAAGGAGTTGAATGAAAATATCTGCATTGTACGGTCGTACCCATAAAATCAAATGAGCCTTTTGTTTCCTAAACAATGACAGAATCAAATGAGCCTTCGTTAGTTTTTTTTTCTATGTTTTTTTTTTTTTTTTGGGGGTGAATTTCGGGAAATTAAGACGTTTCACAATCAAATGATCCGAAGGGACGACCTCATTTAAAGGGAAGGTGGAGAAAAAAATTTTTTACTCCATTTTAGGACAAATTAATAATAATGCATTTTATACCTATAAATTTTACTGCATTTTAATATCACTGCATTTTAATACTTATATTGTCCTAAAATGCAATAAAAAAGACATTCTCCTCATTCCCTTCAAATGAGACTTTCTTCCTAAAACCTTACTCAAAGTATAATTGGAATTTTATTCTGACAAATAAACTTCTAAAGAATGTCGATAAAGTTAAGAGAGTGAGATAATTACTGTAGCGGACAGTCAAAGGTAAGGTGAACATTTTTGCAATTGTAGTCACAAAGTTTGCCTAAAAGGAAAATCAATCAGGCGAACCCGATGAATTATTCCAAATCCAATTAAAGTACGCCACGTGGCACGTAAAGTTTGCCTAAATGCAAATTAAGCTTAGGCAAACTAGGCGAATTTTTTGAATTCTCAAAAACTGCGCAAACTCTGAATTAAGCGAACCCCTTTGATTTCTCGATTCCACGTGGCGTATTTTAATTGGGTTTGGTATAGTTCGCCGGATTGATTTTTCTTTTAGGCGAACTTTTAGACGAGAGCTGTAAAAATGTGTCTAACATAAACTTCTACTTGAAAATGGTGCGTTTGACCGTCCAGTACAGTAATTACCTCAAAAGTTAATTTATCCCATTTTAAATTATACTTTTACTTTCCTTTTTTATTTTTTATTTTGTTTGCTCTATATAATAATCTCTCTCTATATTATCTAAAAGAGAATCGGTCACCCATTCCTTGTACATCTTCGGTTTTTGTTCAGTTCCCTGATATGCACATTTATTAACTTTGCTATTTACAATATATATTAACAAAGTGAATTTAATTTGAAAATGTACCTTTTGAACCGTTACAGAATCAATAACTTCGTTACACGGATTAAGCTTTTAGTTCTTTGTTGCATTTCATCGAATACATGGTGTGCAAAAGCCAAACCCTCCAATAGCATCGAAAATTAGTTATGCAACCACCAAATGAAACATGGTCAAAATATAGACATATATACAACGTACTAAAATCAAAAGTTGGCATATTCATCCAGAATTATTTGTTTGCATAAACATGTATATTACTATCTATATAATGGATCATTTCAAGCTGCTCATTCTTCAAAATATACCTCAAGTAAAAAAAAAATCATTACTTGAAACATTATAACCTTATTATGCTATAACAAATTGCAAACTTGAGATAAAAGAATGAAAGAGTGTTTTACCGTACCAATCATACTAAATAAGTTAACGGAATTTAACTCTTAAAAGCAAAAATAAAGAGAATGTTGCTTTACCTGAAAGAAGCTCAAAGAAAATATGAAAAATAATGAAGACGGATTCACGGAGATGATCAGTTGTAGTCTTGTAGAGGTCTGTAAATTTGAATTCTTGAAAGAGAGGAAGTAATACTGAGTATTTGATAATTTCAATTTGAAATTTGATATCTTGGAGAATAAAAAGTGTATCCTTTTGCATGCGTAAGAACTTACAGAAAAGATTGAGGTAGATACAGATATATTAATGGGAATAAGGAGGCGTGCAAAATTTTGAAGAAGATGAAAAGAAGCGTATCCGTAAATAAAAGGGGCTATGGTAAAGAACCAACAAAATAAAAGAACTTTTAGTATCTCAATATAATTTATAGAATACAAAAATGGATTGCTTTATTTAATTTATTTTAAATAATTAAATATTTTTTAAATTTAATGGATACATAAGCAAAATAAGTTGGTGAAGAATCAAAACCTATAAAAAATAATGCGGAATTATCTCTATGACATCAGCTTTAGTGTCCAATTATACATAGTAGATAAAATATAGATTGATAGATAGATCGAGTATTATGTGAGAACGGAGGAATCAATAATAACGCGTCACGTGTTACAAAATTTATTTTCTCACGCGTTTTTAAAAATTAAATATCTCTCAAACGGTAAGTCAAAAAATCATAAAAATTGCACCATAAAAATCAGCGAATCGGAGATCTCACAAGGTATACTTTCGACAATTTTTTTTTTTGTTTTCGTTGGATTTTGTTGAGTAAGGTAACACATGTGTTACCGGTAAGACCATATGGGTTACTAATATTGTACAATTATAAAATGAAAAGTCATCGAAAGTATATAATGTGAGATGTCTAATCGAAGAGGAAAAAATGATGATTCTCGTGGTGTAAATTTTATAATTTTTTAATGAGACATTTTTAAGGTATTTAATTTTTAAAAACTTCATTCTTAAAAAAAGGAAGTGAGTTCGCATAGAAAGTGGTTCCTCTGTTCAAACGAAAATTTTAACATCGGTATAGATTTGTAGATCAGATGAGATTAAATCAAAATTACAACTCAGCTGTTGGCACTTACCTAGCAGTCAACGGATAGTTAAACAAACCTAATTCATATATTCACAAATTCTGAAATTTCAATTCGATGAATAATTTCTGAATTCACAAGAACAGAAAACATGGATACATCAAACCTTGTTACAATTCTACAATCAGCACTTAGTCCTAATCTTGCTGAACGGAAAGCTGCTGAAGATAACCTAGTTCATGTATCTATTCCTAATTCATTTCAATTGTGTAAATTGATTTTATGTTAAACCATAATGCACTAAAGTATATGTTTTGGACCTAGTAATTTGATTGAATCATGTGTAAAATAGTAGAATTAATAATTCGTGAATTGTTTTATTCTTCAGTATCAGTATACACCTCAGCATTTGTTAAGGCTGTTGCAAATCATTGTAGATGGAAATTGTGATATGCCTGTAAGGCAGGTTGCTAGTATTCATTTTAAGAACTTTATTGCAAAAAATTGGTCCCCCTATGATCCAGGTACTTGAATTTTTGAATTCATTATGCTTTATAATTATATCTGATTTTATTGTCTACTGAAAGCTTGACAAATATGAAAATTTTCAGTATTTCATTACTCGCTTACTATATTACATATAGCAGGATAATCCTATCATGCAGCAGAGATTATATAGGTCAATATTGAATATTATGATTTTGCTTGATTTTATGCTCAATCGCAAATTCACAATGATCATAAAAAGTATTCACCGTATATAATCAGCTAAATGCTTCAACCGGTGCTCCTCTAATATGATTTTAAATTAAATGCTTTATAATATCGTATAATTTTTGATATATCTTATAAGCATATGCATTCTTCTAATGTACTTTTCGTCCTTATATTCGAATGTAGCGAAACAATCAAAGATTTTGCCAAGGGATAAAGACTTGTTGAGGCAAAACATTCTTGTTTTTGTCGCACAAGTTTCTCCATTGTTGAGGTATATATATATATATATATATATATATATATATATATATATATATATATATATTTGGTTATTTCATCTTTTGCCTATTGTATTTCTCCGTTTCTCATAAATGTAAGTGTTATATTTTGTTTACAGAGTACAATTAGGCGAATGTCTCAAGACAATTATACATTCGGATTACCCCGAGCAGTGGCCAAGTCTTTTGCATTGGGTCACACATAATTTGCAAGACCAACAAGTCCATGGAGCTTTATTTGTGCTCAGAGTTCTTTCTAGAAAATATGAGTAAGTATTCATTTCGTTTGAACATGTTCTTTTCTAGATAATGGATGATAATGTGAAAACGATATATGGTTTGAACCAATTTTATATTGATGTGATGCTACATTTTTGTTATTATCAGGTTCTTGTCAGATGAGGAGAGGGCACCTGTGAATCACATTGTTGAGGAGACTTTTCCTCATTTGCTAAACCTATTCAATAAGCTTGTTCAGATAGGAAATCCATCAATTGAAGTAGCAGATTTGATTAAGCTCATATCCAAAATATTCTATTCTTCCTTTTATGTAAGTAACTGATATGCTCACTCAAATATTTCTATCTTGATTGACAATTTATAGAAACTCGGTGATTAAAGAGATGTTAATATTTCTTAACCAAATGTTATACTACTGCTGGGCAGTTGGAGATACCTAAGAAGTTGCTTGACCCAAATGTATTCAATGATTGGATGGTTCTTTTCCTTATTATATTGGAACGACCGGTTCCAGTAGAAGGCCAACCTGCTGATTTAGAAATTCGCAAGTCGTGGGGCTGGTGGAAGGTAAAAAAGTGGACAGTCCATATACTAAATCGACTCTACACTCGGTGAGTTATGGTCTACGTTATCTTCAAATAATCTTCGATGATGATATACTGTGTCGTCTCAATATGTTGCTGTTCCACAGGTTTGGAGATGTAAAATTGCAAAACCCTGAGAACAGAGCTTTTGCACAACATTTCCAAACAAATTATGCTGGAAAGATATTAGAATGCCATCTAAACCTGTTGGAAGTGATCCGTGCTGGTGGTTATTTACCTGACCGAGTTACCAACCTTATTTTGCAATACATGAGCACTAGGTACTTTAAGTTTGCAAGTATTTAGGTGTATTATAAGCCTACTTCATTATTCCATGGATGCCATATTACGAAGAATCATATATGTGTAGTCTTTTCATATTGTTTTGTTTTAAAGTTCTGTTTTCGCAGTTGTATTCACTGGCAGTTGCTTAGATTGTGTTATAATTCATCTAGGCTCATTTTATTTCGTCTTTTAGGTGAAAAAAAATAATCAGCACAGGTAACATGTCAAAACAGGTTAGGCCAAATTCAGTACTTCTTCGCATGAAGATCGGGGAGGGTTGGATTTGGTCGGACCACTTTTGTCTATTTTTTTAATACATTCTTTGTGAACAATTAGCAGGTCAAATATGGTTACAAAATATCATATTATCTCAATATAAATCTATATGCTTCACTAAAATGATTTAGGAGGTTTTAGTTATGAAAATTACAATTGAGGCGCATTTCAATATGTTTGACCCATTTAATCATTTTTCCCTTTTAGCTGCTATTTCCTTTTATTTTACCCGTCTTTCTCATTAGAGATAAAGCATAACCCGGAGGGAAAATATTATAAGTAAATGGGACGAGATTACGACATCTAATTTTGTATGTTATTTATTTGCCGTCCCCGTGATGGCAGCTTAGTGGTGGGGTATATGCAGCATAAGTGCAGATGTCATGGGTTCAATCCTCATCCCCATGTTCCTTTAACCACGGGTTAAGCGATTTACCTCTCCCATGTTGGCCGTGGGACCAGTCGGTGGAGGGCCGTAAGAGGGTCGGTTTTACCCTTTATTTGCCTTTTATTAATATGTTCCCTTATTACATTTTTCTCCAATTTTTACTTCTACGCAGTATTTCAAAGACTGCCATGTACAATCTACTACAAGCAAGACTAGATGTTGTTCTTTTTGAGATAATATTCCCACTCATGTGTTTCAATGACATTGATCAAAAGCTTTGGGAGGAAGATCCACATGAATATGTCAGAAAGGGTTATGGTTAGTCTTCCACACATGATGGTAGTTTATGTCTTGGCTTGATGAGGTCTCCTATTCACCAAATATTCATATTATGTTACAGATATAATCGAAGATCTATATAGTCCTAGGACTGCTGCAATGGATTTTGTTAGTGAGTTGGTAAGAAAACGTGGAAAAGAGAACCTTCAAAAGTTCATATTATTTATTGTGGAGATTTTCAAGAGGTAATTCACCTTTTATAACATATAAGATATTCTGCAAGTGCATAATTTCAACGATCCTGTATGCATCAGATATGAGGATGCACCTGTTGAGGTTAAGCCTTACCGTCAGAAGGATGGGGCTCTTCTTGCTATTGGGGCTCTATGTGATAAACTGAAACAGACTGACCCATATAAATCTGGGCTTGAATGTATGCTGGTGCAGCATGTTTTTCCAGATTTCAATAGTCCTATAGGGCATCTCAGAGCAAAGGTAAGTTTATTAGTTTTATTTCCTATTTTTTCTAATCTTGCACACAAAATGCGATGTACATTTTGGCAGATCCTTTGTATACATAAATATTTCTGATAGTTGGGATAATTGTTATTTTTGAGTTCCGATAGTAGTCTCATTGTCCTATTTTGTCACTCATTTCAATGTCAGGCTGCATGGGTTGCAGGGCAGTATGCACATATTGATTTCGCTGACACGGATAATTTCCGGAAAGCAGTACAATGTGTTGTTGCTGGAATGCGTGACCCTGAGCTGCCTGTTCGCGTCGATTCGGTTTTTGCATTGCGTTCTTTTGTAGAAGCTTGCAAAGATCTAAGTGAAATTCGGCAAATACTTCCACAACTACTTGACGGTAATATATTGAGGAAAGGCATTATGGTAATCTGTCCACTTGTGTCATATAGTTGGTTAAACTTCCTTAACACGTGCAGAGTTTTTCAAGCTTATGAATGAAGTTGAAAATGAGGATATGGTGTTTACTCTTGAAACTATTGTTGACAAATTTGGAGAGGAGATGGCACCTTATGCTATTGGTTTATGCCAGAAGCTGGTGAGACTTTTATGTATAAAAAAACATGTAATGAGCTAATAATTATTATTATTATCTTTAATATTTTTATTTTTCCTACCAACACTTCCTGTTTTACACAGGGTGATGCATTTTGGAAGTGTATGAATTCTGTTGAAGCTGATGCTGAGGCAGATGAACCTGGTGGTTTGGCAGCAGTTGGTTGCTTGCGTGCCATTAGCACGATTCTTAAATCAGTCAGCAAACTTCCTCACCTTTTTGTTCATATTGAGCCAACTGTTCTTTCGATAATGCAGCGCATGCTTACCGTTGATGGACAAGGTAACATCTTATTCTAGGGTTTTGCTAAGATGTTTTTCACCATAGGTCAGATTTATCCAAAAGTTGCATTATACTGAATCCGTGATTTTGATAGATAGTTTTCTGGCAAATTGTATAAAAAGGTTACAAACTTTTGTACGATCTATTTTGCATAACACACTTAACTTGCAGTCACAAAAAGGTTTAAACTTTCAAATAGTTTTCATTTCGGGAAATCTTCTGTGTTAATCGGGGTTTTAGGCGCTACATTAGAAAAATTTCAACTTGCTAAAATATAAAATGTCAGCTGCTACGTCATCATTTTTGACTAACAGGGTCAGATTACCTTACATCAAATCTTTCAAAAATTTGAGGTTTTATATCAAGTTTTCTAAAAGTTGGTCACTTTAAACGGTTTCCCAAATTCCCAAAACAGAATCGGACCAAAGTGGTTATGTTTTATGCAATTTGCCTGATAAGTTTACTTCTTTTTAATTCTCTTTTCTCATTCTGGAACTGTACACTTCACATCACAATGTCACAATAACTATTTTCTGAATATTTTGAAGAGGTATTTGAAGAAGTTTTGGAAATTGCTTCATATATGACGTTTTTATCACCATCAATATCCATGGAGATGTGGAGTCTTTGGCCATTACTGATGGAAGCTCTGGCTGATTGGGCTATTGATTTCTTTCCAAGTATGTACCTTTGAATTTTTTTATATATGTCCATAGTTTTATTTATTTGTACATTGTTATTTAGAATAAGCTTTATAAGTGCTTCTTTCTTTCGATCTTATGGACTTTTTTTTGTTGTGTAGATATTCTCGTTCCACTGGACAATTATATTTCCAGGAGTACAGTACATTATCTTACATGCAAGAAGCCAGACTACCAGCAAAGTTTATGGAATATGCTTTCTAATGTATTTCACAATGTTTATAGACCGTTTTATTATATAAATTCTTGTCAGATTTTGTTTAGTTAGGTTTCTGTCTGTGTTTGCACTGTTGCCAGATAATGAATGATAAAAACTTGGAAGACCATGATGTCGAACCTGCACCGAAGCTTATTGAAGTTGTGTTCCTGAACTGCAAGGGCCAGGTGGACCATTGGGTCGAACCATATATTAGACTCACGCTCGAGCGGTTACGCAGAACTGAACGACCATTCTTAAAATGCCTTTTGATCCAAGTTGTAAGTAACATAAAGTTCTCTATGTTCTCTATAAGTTAAGTTATCCTTGATTATTAATGGTGGTTTTATTTTGCAGGTTGCTGATGCGCTTTACTACAATGCGTCTTTGACTCTCAACATATTGCAAAAGATTGGTGTAACTACAGAAGTCTTTAATTTATGGTTTCAGATGTTGCAACAAACTAAGAAGAGCGGTGCACAGGCTTATTTTAAGAGGTAATTGTCCATGTTCTGAAATGTGGGTGCGGGCTAGAGATGACAATTGTAACTTGTTTACTATGAAGGGCTCAGTTGGTGTTATGTTTTATATCAAGGTTGAACAGGTAAAATAAAGTAATAACCTACAAAGGAAACCTCTGTCATATGAGCCGAAATGTATTTTTAATGCACAGCACCTATATAGTATAATCTCTGTAATAGATATTGCTGTTATACATAAAAAAATTTAACATTTCAAAGAAAAAGCTGGACGAGAGAAACTGTGTCCACCTTTAGTGTGGGCTAATTTTCGCTTTTTGCATACCTAGTGATGGTCAGATATAGTATGATTTTGCAGGGAACATGATAAGAAAATTTGCTGCTTGGGATTGACATCTCTACTTCCACTTCCTGCGGAGCAGTTGTCAAGGGAGGCTTTAGATCGTGTTTTTAAGGCAACCCTTGAACTGCTTGTTGGCTATAAGGATCAAGTAGCAGGTTTCTTCTTTAACGTCCATGCACACACATATATTGACAACGGCTTGTTCGTGTGATGATAATGTTTAAATAAGTTATGTTCATCTATATTTTACATGCACAGAAGCTGAAAAGGAACAGTCAAAAGATGATGACGATGACGACGATGACATGAATGATGATGATGACGATGATGATGATGGGGTAATGGGAGATGATGCAGAGGATGGAGAGGAAACTGACAGTATGCGACTTCAGAAATTCGCTGCACAGGTTTGTAGCATCCCCAGTATCTTGAAAAGTTTTAATGTAGAAATTAAATAAATTACATTCAATCTGTCTCGATATAAATCAATGTTTGATTTAACAGAGTTGTACAATAGTGTCTCTTTACAAAAGATTAATGGTTCAAGAAATTCATCTCCAGGAGAAGGCATTCTACTCGGTTGATGATGACGATGATGACTCCAGTGACGATGATGAGTTGCAATCACCTATCGATGAGGTGGATCCCTTTGTTTTCTTTGTGGATACTATAAAAGGTAAACCTTCAGTGTATTTGTTTAACATTCTTGAAAACGACAGCATTTAGTCGATGTACATTTCATGTTTGACCCAACCAAGAAATTTACTGGCTCTGCTCCTGGTTTCTTTAGATTTAGTTAATCTGACAATAATTCTTTTCCAACTTTTGCGACTCTTGAATGTATAGCTTTGCAAGCGTCCGACCTAATGAGGTTTCAAAACCTCACAATGAGACTTGACGTCAATTACGAGACACTTGCAAGCAGTGTTGCTCAGCATGCTGAGCAGAGAAGATCAGAGATTGAGAAGGAGAAGTTGGAAAAGGTGACGGTCGCAGCAGCTGCCTCATGATCATTTGTTAATATTATAATTTTCTCTGTGTCCCCGATTCATTGTTTATACATCATTCTTTGGTTATGCAAGAAACCAAGTGTTCCTGGGAATTTTTTGGTCTGAAATAGCAATAATGTAGAAACTCAACAGCTAGTCAAATTTCTTCAGAGCTTCAGGCTTTGAGATAAAGGTTGATTTCTGTGAGTGATAGGTACATATGGGAGATGATAGCTACTTTTTGAGTTGTTTTTTTGGTGTTAGTGTTTTTATGGGGGTCAGGAATGTGTATTTAAAATTGGCAAATGCCCTTTGAATAACAGGTTTTGCAAGGAGTTTGTTGATCAATGTTGCTTTATATTCCATTTCACTCATCTTGTATATATGAATTTCTTCCATCAATAAACTTCAGATCGTGAATTTCAAATATGTATTTCATAACTTTAGATGGAAAATCATAATGCCTCCTAAAATTCATGGAAACAAATGGTATTGCAATAACCAATGTTTTGAAAACCGGTTACCAACCGGTCGAACCGGAAAATCGATGCTTTCCGGTCGGTTGTAAACCGGTTTTTGGCCATTATTGATTTGGCGCGAACCGCCGGTCCGACCGGGAACCGGGCGGTTGAACCGGAACCGGTTTTCAACTTTTTTGTTTTTAATTTTTTTGTTTTTCTTTTATTATTATTTTTTGGATTGATACTAATGTGTTTGAACTTTGAATTAAGACTTGTATTCATGTTGAACTATTTAAGCTTTAGATTTGTAATGTTCTTTACTCGTTTTGAAGTTTGAAACTCGTATTCACGTTGAATTGTATAGTTTTGGTGTAGAATTGTATGAGTTTGGTACATTTATTGGATTTTATTGTTGTTTTATATGTGTTTCTACGTGTGTTTTAAGCAATGTTAAGGTTAAATGTACATTTAGTGGTATTGAAAATAAAATAAAATAAAAACACATAAACAATCGAAACCGGTTGAACCGGCCGGTCCGATCCGAACCAAAGGCCTCTCCTTTTTGACTTTAAAACCGATTTTTAAAACATTGGCAATTACCTTGTTTACTAATTTAGAAAAATTTATGTGTACATTCAAAATTTTCTTAGAAACATACAAATCGAGTAAAATGTAAGTCAACATGGAAAGCTATTAGATGTTTCATGAGTTGCTAAATATAGAAGAAACAAGCACAAATAACCTACACCCCAAAATCACCTAAAAGATAGGAAACAATGGTCACCTAATATATAAGAAACAAACAAGAGAAAAGGTGTTGAAACACATAGGGAACTAGTTAATTCAAGAAAGAACATATCGATAATCGGTGGCGGGGACACGGGTAAAGGCAAAAGCGAGCAACGAATGCGGATGTTGAAACGGGCTTCCGATGCGTTTAAAGACGCAAGCAGTCTTTTTATAGTGAATTGGACTCCTCGTTCATCGTATCGGAACCCGGACATTGAGGCTGCGATCATAAAAGCGACCAGCCACAATAACTCTCGCATTGATTACAGCAGCGCCCAACGCATATTTGCATGGATTCGTGTTTCCAGCCATTACATCCGTCCAGTATTATCAGCTCTTTCCACTAGAATGGAAAGGACCCATAACTGGACGGTGGCCTTAAAAGGTCTAATGCTTTTGCATGGGATCTTTAGTTGCAGAGTCCCCGCCGTTCAAAAGATCGGTCCTTTACCATTTGATTTTTCAAATTTCAAAAACCGGAACCCTAATTCATGTCATCATGAAGCGTTTATTCGTGCTTATTACATGTATCTCAATAAAAAATCATATTTCATGTACCAACAAGATGAGAAAGAAGGAAGTCTCAGAAAAGGTATCAAAGAGAAACCGAAACGATCCCCCCTACTGAATGATCTTGGTTTGTTAGAAAATCTTCAATGTTTGCTTGACATGTTGCTTGAGATCAAACCACAACGAGAAAAGATAATGAATGTTTTAGTTCTTGAAGCAATGGATTGCATTGTGATCGAGATCTTCGATATTTACAGTCGGATTTGTAATGGAATTGCAGCGGTTCTCGTGAGGTTATATTCCATTGGAAAAACCGAAGCGGCAACAGCATTTTCGGTTTTGCAAAAAGCAGCAGCTCAGGCCGAGGTTCTGTCTCAATACATTGAATTTTGCAGGGATTTTGGGGTTGCGAAAGCATCAGAAAGCCCCAAAATCGTGCACATCCGCAAAGACGATATTCAAGCACTTGAGCACATAATATACAAGGTTTCAAATCAACAAAAGACCAATGAATTGATTCCACAAGAGGAAAAATACATGATTCTCCGGGAGGACGACAACATCACAAAAACAGGTTCACTATGGGTTGGTGTGACCTAAAATGATCGTTGGATCACTTAATGTCGAGCATGGACTGATTGTAACATCTTGTTCTTATATCATATAAGACTGAATAATTGTTTCAATGCATTATCTACAACAGCAAGTCCATGATGAATGTATTCAAATCAAAATCAACTCATAGCAGCCATGAAACATAAAGCATCAATTTTTGAAGAAAAATGAAAATAGAAATTAATCTAAATTGCAACAAAGGAAAGAGATCAACAATGTCATCTGGAAAACTTCTAAATTAAGAAATAACTGAGTACATAAGCCTACTGTTAAATTCACCAAAGATATTGCCTTTCTAGCATGAAATGAAATAAAAAAGTTTCGATAGCCCTCAACATGTCTAAAGCTCTAAAAGGGCCACAGACATATATACAACAGTTAAAACTGACCAGATACTGATGCTCAAGTTACCTGATGGTGACGAATTTGTTTGTACCATGTTTTGCCCAGTAAGTTCTTAAATCAATTGCACTATCAAAGTCATAACCTTCGGATGCTAACTTTTCTAAAACCTTCTTAAACGCACCTTGACTCATCTTCCGCCCTGCAATTCTGGCACCACGACGTTTGGTGCTCATTGGAAGTGGATACATAGATATGATAGTGGTGCAACACGCTGATTGCCAACCACCCGACCCCCATCTATAACACTGCTGAGGAGCTCCAGTACACGTGCAAACAGGAATCGGAATGCAAGAAATGTCCATATCAATCCCGTTTATAATAACATCCACATTCTTTTTCAACGTTCTTGCACGGTGACCAGCCGGGTTGCCATTTTGTTTTGGAGTCGAAGAAGTCTTTTTTGGTTTTTTCGCTCTCGGGGTTTTAGCTGCGGTCGTGGATCTTCTTTTCTTCATAGAACCACCATTTCCACCATCATTTCCACTTCCACTCCCACTATCACTATCTTTTCTAACAATCACATCGACTTCCACACGCGTATTCGGCACAAGATCTTTTGACAAATTAGCTGGCTGCACCATGTGCATTGAATGGGCAGCTGAAGTATTGGGAAGAGACGAAAAATTTGAGTTTCCAGGTAGCATATGAAGAAGTCTTTCTCTTTGTATCCAACCATCTCTCATATAGTTCATAGGTACAGGTGGCTCGGAAACCATGCGAGTATGATGAGGTTGGTGGTAAGTGGCTCCACTCGGATTAACCATGATCGGGTTATCTCGTGGAGAAATGAATGGTTTTATGTCTTTATGGTCACCCATAGGAGACATCAATTGCAAACCAAGATGTTCCTTAAATACAGGTTCATAATATCCCCAATTTCGCATATTCAATCCATCATCTTCCATCAAACTACATATGCAACCAAACAATCAACAGAAAGATCAGATTTTTATGAGTTTTGCACAATACCCAACAATGGCATTATACCCAAAAGCCAGATATTAATATTTGATATTAAATTAAGCAACTTGGACACAAATTAGCCAAAATCCAAACAATTTCCCCAAAAATTAACATAAAAATGCAATCTTTTTACATCCAATTTGAAAATGGCAGCACAATTGAGACACAATAACTCAAAAACCATTCCCATAACCTATGCTTAAATTAAATCAAAAGTTCGGATCTTTAGGGTTTTAAAGCTAGATCTACAATAATAACTGATGAAATTAACAGATCCCAGATCCCAGATCCAAATTTTAAAAAATGACAACACATTGATGAGAAATGTAGTAAAGCATAAAATTAACATTTAATAACCAGTTTAATTTCAGATCAAGAAAAAGGGGGAAAGTTCAAATCTTGCTAATTTTAAGAGGGCAGAGAGAGAAACAACAGTTCATATATATATATAACAAATAAAATGTAGGGAGAGAGATAAGGAGAGAACTTACTTGTGTGGGTAAAGAGGTATTTTAGGGTTTTGGCGTCTGGAGAGAGGAGAGAGAAGATGAAAGAGATTGAGTTTGTGAATCAATCTATCAAAAAATATATTTACACATTAAATAAATGAAAAAGTAAAGCAGTTAATGTTGCTTGTACTTTCAGCAGTCAAACTCAAAAGTCAAATGGTCAACTTAAAGTTCAAACTATGTTTCTTTTTCTTCCTTTGGGGCACCCAAATCTTTGATCGACTTGCCATTTCAATATAATCAATTTAAGTTTATAAAAACAAGAACTAGTAGATTTTCTTAACTCAAAAAACTGAATTAAGTATTAATGATAACAAAATAATTACATGTGCCAATGTGGTTGTCCTTTATCTAAGTATGAACATTGAGTTAATATGTGTGCATCATATAAAATGAGTCTTGTCTTAGATTATGTGCAAGCTGATACAGGTTGGGGGTACCAATATAATCTTTTTTTTTCTTTTCCTTCATAATTTTTAGTTTTGTGGAGCCATGGTTAGCTAAGTAGGTTCAGTTATGGCTCCCTAGATTTGCGGTGACGTACTTTGTAATATTCTAGTCCTTTGCTAGTCGTCTCTTTATGCTATACGTTTAACAGATAAAAGATCGATTACTTGATGCACATACTGCACCTTATTCTTGCTAGCTATTAAGGATAACTTGGTGCACCATACCATTGTTCACTGCCATACTTTCTTATTGAAATACAAACCTACAAACCAACAAACCAAGTCACAATTGTCACTGAACACAGATCAGCTATATAGTTGTCAATAAACATAAAGTTAGCATGGTGGCATACCACAAAATACTTGTAATTGGAATATACACCTAAACAACAAATAGAAAAAAGTAGAAATCTCAAGATTTTGCAGGTCTACTCTAAGTTGCGGGCTCAATTGAAGCTTGTCAATTAAGGTTCGGATCCACTAACAAACATCTAATAATATGGTAAATTTTATTTTCCATCTCCATCAAGTGATATAACACTAGCTATCTGATTATTTATTTTTGGATCCCCTGTTATCCGTGCCTTAAGTAACTCTAACAAAACGAAATCACACGAAACAACTTAACAACAGTACTACATAAATATATATTTACAAATCTGGTATAAACAAACTTATGGAGTAGTTGGCCAAGAAACATTGCGTGTCACTCCTAAGATATATGGCTGTGTGCCTCGGCTGACCACAAAAATTGTTGGAAACATATATGCATTACTTGCATGACCAAACGCATGGTTCGTTTAATCTTATCTAAATCCTACAATAACCATGCATGTATCACTTTGCGATAGATTTGCTCAATCACACATTTAGGCATTCAACTTCATTTTCTATTTTATGGGCACACCTTTATTTACTTATATAGTCAGGCACATCTTGTGTGATCAATCTGTACATGTCATTATGTGATATTTTTAGGATCCCGTTAAAACCGCTTTGCAAAATTCTTTCTCTTGCTAAACATGTCTTCTTTGGACCCGAGTGGGTGCAAGAAAAGGAAGAGAGTGGAGAGGGTTTTTAAATTCAAGGCGTTTGGTGAACAAGGGTACCCAATCGAGAGTTGTGGCACGTTTAGGGACAATGTGAAAGCTCTCCTAGAATATGGAAATGTAGAAATGGTGTTCATGAATGGAATGACAGTTTGGTTGTTTCAGCTTGAAGTCCATCGCCACCCTCCTTCTCACGTCTTGTTATTTGTTGTTGAAGAGTCAGTAGAGGCATCACCTAATCGTCATTGCAAGCATTGTATATATGTTGGTAAATTCGCCATCTTGATAAACGATAGTTTCACTTTACATAAGTACTAATTTCCCTAACTGGCCTACTATTTTTAAAGAATATATATATGTATTTTATATTTGACATAATCCCCATTAATTGTATACTTTTGGCACCATGAAAGCACAGGGTGGGGAGAACATATGATATGCAATAAGAAGTATCATTTTTTGGTGCCATCAAAGGATACAATGTCAGCTTTTTTAAGCTATGAAGGAAACCACAGCAGTATAGTAATGGGTAAGTTAAATTTTGTGGAATTAAACGGGCATACAATGCATGGTGTATTTCACTCTAATGGATTTGGGCATTTGCTGTGTGTCAATGGGTTGGAGATGGGTTCGGACTTGGCTGGCCACCGTATCTTGGAATTTTGGAGCCGTCTCTGTTCCTGCTTGCAAGCCAGGTAAGTAAGGTCTAATTAAGACTTTTCATTTATATCTACATTATTGTTTACTATAATAGCATATACATTACCGACTTTAAAAACTTATAGTCACCGAAAGTGGTATCCATGAATTTGAAGGTCATTAAATTTCAAAATGTTTAAGTGTGACTGATGTTTATGAAATCTTAAAAGTTGCTTACATAATTTGTTGTCAAGAAAAAGTAAGCACACTTCTAGAAAATTGATCAAACTAATTTTATAATGGTCATATATCACTAAAATAACAAGATACTTTGCAAAGTGGTCAACTTTATTAGTTATATGTATATACTACTTTGGATCTTGGCTAACTTGATGCGCATTATCTAAAATCTTTGCAATAGGAAAGTTAGCTTGATTGATTTGGCAAAACAGAGATCCATGGATCTTAGGCTCCTTCATGGGGCAGCATATGGGCAATCATGGTTTGGTCACTGGGGATACCAATTTGGGAGAGGAAGCTTTGGTGTCACACAACAAATGTATCAAAAAGCTCTTGAAGCCCTTCAGAATGTTCCATTATGCATCCTTGCTCATCACATTGGCCCTTCAAATATGGAGATCCCAATTTTATTCTCTAAATATCAAACACTTTCGAGCCGTTCTTTAGTGACCCTTGGTGATCTACTCAAATTCATGCTAGACCTCAAATCTCGGCTTCCTAAAGAGAGTGCTCTTCATACATACAACCCTGGGATCTTAGTTGAAAATTCTTGTAGATGGTCCCCTAAACGTATTGAGATGGCTGCACGAGTTATTGTTGAATCGCTAAAGAAAGCAAAATTTAGATGGGTATCAAGGCAAGAAGTTCGTGATGCTGCTCGTGCATATGTTGGTGACACGGGTTTGTTGGATTTTGTGCTCAAATCTTTAGGGAACCGTGTTGTGGGGAAGTATTTGGTTCGTCGCTGCTTGAACCCAGTAACCAAAGTTTTAGAGTATTGCTTAGAAGACATTTCAAACACTTTAACCAATCAAGAAGAGTTTGTTACAACCGACTCAAAGTTGAAGGCTAGGTGCAAAATCTCTAGAGCTCAACTCTTGAATGACATGTTTTACATCTACAGACACATTCTCAGAGGACAAACGAAAGAAATGGATAGCACGATAACATCTACCATTTCACTGGCATCGAGAATCGTCCTTGATTCCAAGTACTTCATTAAAGATTACAGAGGGGAGATACCTTCAAAAGTTGAATCCGAAGATGGAGAAAAATCAAAACTTTATTGTACTGTTGCGATACAAGACAATAAAGAGATCGGTGTTCATGAAGAAAGTGAGCACAAGTTAATTACAGCACCATACGAGACAATCATGTTAAGAAAAAATGCAACATTCAATATGCTCATAGAAGAAGTAGAGAGGAACTTTAGGGAAATTTATTGGGGATTCAAGAGCTTCATGTTTGGGTCTATAATTAACTTAAATCCCAAAGGATCTGATCAGGTGCTTAGGGTTACTAAATCCGGTAGTAAGCTTGTGTTTAAAGGAAAACTAGTTGATACGGGAATGAACCAGGAAAGTATATACGAAAGTGGCTCAAAACAAAGTTTCATTGTGGATTGTGGTTGTGGTGCAAAAGATGATGATGGTGAACGAATGGTGGCGTGTGATATTTGTGAAGTTTGGCAGCATACAAGGTGCTTGAAGATTCCAAATAATGAAGAAATTCCAAATATATATGTTTGCAGTCGATGTGAACAAGACATATTAGTTTTACCAGCACTACCGTAGTTACTTATACATATGCTAGATACGATCATTGATTAATGATTATCGATCACTAGGCTGCTCTTCATTTCCTTTTTAATGATCCATTAGTAATACTAATCTTGCAGAATTTAGTTTCAGAAACTTGCGTCGAATATAGTATTTACTATTCAGGACGACTAATTAAAAGAAATCGAAGGAGAAACACAAGGTTCCATATTAACATGAAATAGCATAATATTTTGAGTACTGAATCTATAATCTACTGTTATCACCGAGTTATTTTGGTTGTAGTGTTGTATAGTGATGTATGTAAACGTACTCCGTCTAAATGGTAATGTATCCGACCATATAATTGTCCTTTCAGTTTCAACTTTCAAGTTTCAAGTGTCAACTAGAGTTGTCCAAAGCCCAGATCTTTTGTACGTCTGGGCCTAATTAAAAAGTCCAGTCCTAAGTAAAACCAATACAACCGCAACCAAAAAGCCCATTCCATTAGAAAAAACTTCCGTGATTGGGCCCAATGAGTTCTAAACGAGCCTCTCTGTTTTAGTTCTTTTTGTTTTCTGTTTCTGAATCATTGTGTTATTATAGTTGATTGATGTTAAAGTAAGTTTTTTTTTTCCAAGAAAATTTCAATACAAGGACCTTCACTTCAAAGAGATGAAGAGGCCAATCACAAAAAAAAAAAAAAAAAAAAAACAAAACAAAAAAATGAGACCTCCAAGCAGGAGGAATAAACCGAAAGAAACAACACAAAGTATGTTTTACTATAAGTTATAACACAAACTTAAACTTGGTTTAAATCATCACATAAATTTCAATGTACAGAGGAGTCGGACATGTTCGACTGTCTAGAACATAAATGTTGACGATAAAATTAATCGTATAATCAATCCAACTAAACTGTAACTTGGTTGGGCACTTGCTACACGTACGACGTGAAAGACATTTCTCAAGCAGCAAATATTATGTTTCGGGAAGACAAATTACAGTAAAAGAAATTAAAAAAAATCAAAGGATGGAATATATTTTGTACCATGTATTATTTTAGTTAACTACCTAATGATTTCATGAGTTTAGGCCCAAAAACACCTGTTGTCGAATAAAGATTAAGATCCAAAAATAGTAGTACAATTTCATTATTTTCTTCACACAGCATGCAGTATTATATAGCTAGCTGCTTTATTAGTAGATAGCAATCGTGTTTTTTTACTTTGCAACAGTAACCGGGGGAATGAGTACTTTTAGTCAAAAGAATCACCTTTCCATAATTTTTACCTTTACAGCCAAGAAAAGGTGAGAGGTCACGTGAGGGAGAATGGAAGGTCACGTGTAAATTAAAGGCCTTTCTGGGTTCACATTTATTCATTTAGATATTATATTGATTTTCATTATGATTAAAGAGGATTGAAAAAAAAGCTAGCTAGATGATGAAATAATTAATTAATAAAATAAATAATGAGTGATTTAGTTTGTTTTTTGTGTCAAGTGGTGGGGATGTTTTTTGGTTAATTTCCTCTGCCTGTTTGCTTTGATTGTGGGCTCATTCTCATGTCATGTGATTGGATCATGCCCCACTCCCTTCTATCCTTCTCCATCTAATCTTAAACCCCACATTTCATTCATCTACTACTACTCTCTCTCTCTCTCTATCTCTCTCTCATACACACATAGATATACACACACACACAAAGTTACAAGCTTTTTATAGAAGACTTAGCTCAACCTTACCTGCTCAAGGTGGGGGGTCAATGAGAGGAAAAGGCAATGAAAAACCTCATTTAAAAAGCTAGTAAAAGTTTTGAATTTTTTACAAAGAAAACTGCTTTTTAGGTTAATATATTGAACCAACCATGTATGTGCACAATAAAAAGGATTCTCGATAGATTTATAGCTTCATCTATAAGACATATGCACAAAAAAACCATCTTTACACATGTTAGATAACAACCACCACTTCACTACGGCATCCGGCCCTTCGTCATCGTCAGATCTCTTCATTTCCCAAGACAATGGTCTTCCTAACAAACGAAAAAGGCGTCCTGCGGGTACTCCAGGTAGGTCTTCCTAACAAACGAAAAAGGCGCGGGTACTCCAGCTTCCCGCATACTTACACTGAATTAAATGTATCGAATTCAATACTTCTTGATTAAATTCGATACCCAGTATCGAATTTGATCAAAATTCGTTAACGTTTTGATAAATCGTTAAACATGTTTTAAATAAAAACTAATTATGTGCAGATCCGGATGCTGAAGTTGTATCCTTGTCTCCGAAGACGTTACTCGAGTCAGATCAGTATGTTTGTGAGATCTGCAACCAAGGGTTTCAAAGAGACCAAAATCTACAAATGCATCGAAGACGTCACAAGGTTCCATGGAAGTTGTTGAAAAGGGATTCACCGGAGATCAAGAAAAGGGTTTTCGTGTGCCCCGAACCGAGCTGCTTACACCATGATCCATGTCATGCTCTTGGGGACTTGGTTGGAATCAAGAAACACTTTAGAAGGAAACACAGTAATAATAAGCAGTGGGTTTGTGAAAAGTGTTCAAAAGGTTATGCAGTTCAATCTGATTATAAAGCTCATCTTAAAACATGTGGTACAAGAGGCCATTCTTGTGATTGTGGTAGAGTTTTTTCCAGGTTAAAAGTACTTCCCTTTTATATTTTGTGTTTCATATATCTTCTGGATTTGTTATTTTTTGGGTATTTTACGGCACTCTTTCTGGATCATAGTCAAACAAGATGTGACATTTCATCATCATCATTTATGTTTTTCTGCTCAGACATAAATTTCAGCATCATTCATTCAGTCAGAAATATAAGGAATTCTATATGGTTTTTTCAGAAAATGTTGGATTATTCTGTTTATTCTATGTAATCTTATATTAAATTCTTTTAAGTTTAATTTAACATATTAAATAATAAACTTATAATTAATATCAATCTATATCTATTTCCTAGGATCTTCTTATGGTTGGTATATAAAATAACAAATTTAAGACTAATATGACTTCATTTCAACCTTTTTGTTTGTTCAGGAAGTTGTTAGTTAATATTTAATTTAATAATGTATTAAGACAAAGATCAAGCATATATATCTTAATCTAAAAAACACATCTGCTCTACTAAATGATATTTTATTATTTGATTTTAGTTAGCACTACTACACAAGTAACAACTTAACCCTATGAGTTCTTTGTTTGTTTTGTATCTTATTAACCTTAATTTTGATCTGCTAATTTGTGTTTGTAGAGTTGAGAGTTTCATCGAGCACCAAGACGCTTGTACCGTTCGTAGAATCCACACCGACCTACCAGCATTCCAGCCGGCGTGTTCATCTCGTACAGCATCAAGTACAAGTCCGTCTAGTGACATGAATTTCACTTCCATACCATCAATGCCAAGATTGCCACACCATCAACCTCCTCCCCAAACTATATTTTCGCGTACTCAAGAAGACGTTCAAAAGAACTTGGAGCTTCAACTCTTACCATCACTATCACTTTATGATCAACAAAAGAACAATAACAATCAAACCCATTTGAATCTTTCAATTGGAAATGGGCAAAACTTGAAAAGGCAAGAAGAATTGAGGATAGCTGTGGCAGATAAGGCTTTTGCAGAAGATGCTAGGAAACAAGCAAAGAAGCAAATTGAAATGGCTGAAATGGAGTTTGAGAATGCAAAGAGAATAAGACAACAAGCCCAAGTGGAGTTAGAAAGGGCTAAAGTTCTTCGAGAACAAGCGACTAAAAAGATCAGTTCGATTATGTTAGAGATCACTTGTTATTCTTGCAGACAACGGTTTGAAGCTGCTAGTAGTATTGGTGTAGCAACTATGGCTGATGAGACCTCTATTGCTCCAAGTTACATGTCGTCAGCTTTAACAGAAGGTGAAGGAGATTAATTAATTAGTACTATTTTCCAAAAAAAAAAAGAAAGAAAAAAGAGACTTCTTTTATCAACTGCATGTATGCCTGTTTATAAGTGATTTCATTCATGTTTTTTGCATTTTACTTTGGAAAGAAAATAAAGAAAGGATTAAACTTGGTGTATTCCTAATCATATTCGCATTCTTTCGATTATTTGTTCCTTTTATACAGTTTTCCATTTCAACTAATAGCCTTGATCTGCAGGTTGGAAGCATTGATAAGTGCATTTTAACATAGAAAAAGGTTTGAATTCAACTCATTGCTAGTATAATTAATATATCTGTTATCAACTGACAATTTCAAAGCAAATAATGGAAATGAAATGTAAAGCTTACAATTCCATTTTCATGCTAAAAGGTTTGTGTACTAGCTCAGGACTTTTTACTTGCTAGCAAGAAGCTAGAAGTGAAACACCTAAAAGAAAGTACATCGAAATATATATAAACAGGTGCTAAACTTCCAGTTAACAAGTTAACCTTCTCGCCTCGATCGTTAAATCAAGAAATAAAATGATAAATGTTGAATTTTGGATAAAATGGAGCATTGGGTATTATTATAGGGATTAGTGCAGGGAAATGTATTTAACTTTAGTCCGATATCTATAGTGTGTACTCAAATTCGTTTTGTTCTATTGTATGTATCAAACTTTCCTTTTGGCCTATTGTGTGTATCCGACTGACGTGATACCCGTTTTTGATGATGTGTGAATGACGTGTCATATGATGTGGCACATTATATGGTTGCCACGTTATCATATTAGATATTGGATACATATAATAGACCAAGTTGAAAGGTTGATACACACAATAGACCAAAATGAAGTTGGGTACACAGTATAGAGATCAGACTAAATTTAAGTACATTTCCTTGCACTAATCCCATTATTATATTGCCGATCGTATATTAATTTCATTCAATTCATTACTAACTAAGGAGAGTCGTTCGACTGGTGCTATATATCTTTCATTGGACAAGTGATCGAGGGACCATAAGGTCCCGAATGCCAATGTACCAACCATTTGCAAGATAGTGAAAGATAAATGCATGATCGATGAATTCTGATGTGTATGATGATTAATCTAATTAATTGACATATTTTGTAATGAGGCATTATTTGATGATGTCTATCATTTAGTTATAACCCTACCGGATTTATATATGTTGTAGTAACACTTGGTGGCACAAAACGCAGTACCATTATCCTGTACGCCTGTAAGTCTACACCTACAATTATGTTGTTCTCGTCTAGGTCTAGCAATGGCATTTGATGTTTCTAGTATGCTATCCCGGCCAATGATATATAGGCTATAACTAAATCGAGCGTTACATTAAGAATCTTTGGAGCCAGGTATATCTTAAGATTTCTGTTTGGACTACTATTAGTTTCCAACATGCGACATGATACAGTGTCCAACTCTAAGAATCTATCTCCAACTAATTAACGGCACTTGCTTATTGAGTTTAGCGGTATCAAATATGTCGCGGTCGATCAAGTGGTTGTGAGTTGTTGTAGTCCTTATTAAGTCAAATGGAAAGAGTTTGTAACTTATCTACTCAAATATATATACAGAACAAAATCTTGTTTACGTCATCATTCAACAAGGGACTGGAAAAAACTGGTCAGTTGGTGTTAACTCCGCGTTACATCAGCTTTTTTTAAAACTGATTGAAACTGACTAATAACGGACTGATCACTGTCAACTGACTAACAATGACCCCGTCACTTCAATTTTTAAACGCCACGTTTACCAATATACTTTTATATCTATAGACTAAACAAACAAAAAAATAAAAACAAAAATAAGTGACGCGCCAATTAACTTCGTCAGATATCCGACCATTGGAACTGACGGAACAAAAGTGACCTTCCGTGCCAATGACGTCTGTAAAGTGAAGCCTGTGAGTTGCAAATCGAAGGACCAACTGAGGGTCCATTGGGAGGGGTGTTAGCGAGCATTATGTAGGCTAATTAATGATCTTATTATATAGAATTAAAAGTCTTGTTCTAATTTTCTTTTTTTTTTCGGAAATGTCTGGATAAAAGATTATATCTATTAAATTAAATTCAAAGAACGTACATATAGATATATCTATTAAATTAAATTCAAAGATTAAAAGATTATATTGGATCATATATGTTTCTTTGTCATTAAGGGAAGAAAAGGGAAAATGCATTGCAACGTTAATGTATGACAGTTTGGCTTTTCCTTTTTAATTGACTTTTGTGAAATACGTATATATGCAAGTATTCTAGTGGCAAGGAATATGTATTTGTTTATCGGGGTTCTCCCCATACGGTACAATCCAAAAAACGACACGACTTTTGCAACTATATATGAATCATACGATACTGACATATATCTATTTTCATCGAAAGGTTAGAATCTATTTTCACTGTTTTTATTTTATTCTTTCTTTTCATATAATCTAATTCTTATATATATATATATATATATATATATATATATATATATATATATATATATTATAGCTAGCTCGATTCATGTCAAAACATTCTGTCAAATAACTTTAATTGGGTAAGATAATATTTTTTTCTATGTTGTCAGGCCATGTGTTCATGTAAACAATATTGTCCATTAACAAAATAAAAAAATCATTTATATGATAGCAGTGTTTGACGTTATCTAGCAATTTAAAAAATCGAGAAAATTGCTCATATTTTGTCAAAAGTACATGGATCATCCCTCAAAAAACTAAATAACATGGGACATCCTTGTATTTGTTGTTTTTGAGAAGTTATCATCCTTTTGACCAAAATACCCCTAACATTTACATTATCTAATTTTTAATTCTTTTTCTAATTAATTATTTTATTTTTTCTTAATCTTTTTAGTAACTCCTCAATATCATCTTCTCCAACAAACTATTATAAATCTTAATATATTACAAAAAATCAATCTCTAAAATCTACAAATCATCAATAAACCTACTATTTCTTTCTTCATCAATATTCTTATTATAATTTGATTATAATTAACTCGCAAATCACAAGATAATGTTGAAACTGGAGGATTTTGGTATTATATGTACATCACGAAACCTCGAACCCTTCAATAATCAATACCAAAGCAAATAATTATTATCAATTTGTAACCCATCATCGTCGAAATTTATGTTGATTGTGTGTTGTTGCTTGTATTGTGTTATTCATTATTATAAATTGTTGAAGCAAAATATTTTATATAAATAGAATGTGTAAATGATTTTGAATAGATGAAAAAAAAATACTCCATAAAAGAAGATAATATATATGTTTGCATTTTGTTAATGCGAAAAAGGGACATTTAAATTTAAATAATTATAAATTAATAGAAATATAGAAAACAATATTAAATTAATAGAAAACAATATTTTTTTCAATAAAAACAAAGTAAAAATAAGGGTATGTTTGTCATTTTAAGTTCAAAAGGATGATAAATGATCAAAAACTACAAATACAAGAATGTCTCGTGTTATTAAATTTCTTGAAGAATATTTTATGCATTTTCGACAAAACACATAAATGATCCGTGCAATTTGCCCATTTAATTAATAATCCTCTTAATATGCTAGAATTATGAAATGTGTCATCTATTAATCTCTCATAAGTCATAACCATGATTTTTGAATTCTTTCATGTGTCATTATGTATTTATGTATTTATGTTATTGACTATGATGATTGGTAAAAATATAATAATAAGTTAGTATGCGATTACTTGCTAGTTATTATTATTGACAATTTTCAAATATATTTTTACAAACATGCATCAATTTATATTTTTTTCTCATTATTTCTAGCTGACATGTGTGTTTTAAATAATTGTTGTATATTTACTAATCATGAGAAGATCAACAAGTCTTTTTGGTGTATTATTATGATTATGGTTGTATTTCTTTGTATTAATATTTACTATATTTTATATATGTGGTTGACTTGTCGTATAACGTTGTGAGTTCAAATCTTGTAAAGATATGTGCGATGTTCGTATGCGATTATTCTAATGTACGGTATATTAGTTGTACGTGTTGTAACCACGTTACCGTAAAAAGACTAACCCTAAGGGCTAAGGGTGACTTCAACATTCAAACCAACTAATTAGGTTAAACAGTTTAAGAATGTATCAATATTGTCTTATAGGTTAAGCAAATAAGTTAGTAGGAGTAGGACGTGTGCACACCTGAGTTGGAGATTCGCACACCAAACTCGATCCACATCCAATGCATAAATTCTTTTGATGCTTGGACCATTTACATCTCTTTCATATAGGTTTTGTGTCAGAAAAAGGTAAACAATTTTAGCTGCATCTTAACCATTGAACATGACATATAGTATTTGGAACACTACCAAGCTAGTGATGGTTACACATAAGCTAATTAATAAATTCGGAGAATTGAATTATTGAAGCTATATATAAAAAAAAATTCTTAAATATTTTACATATATTATTATATATTATATTCCAATTATAGATGCCATCTGAAATAAATAAATAATAACAATACATTTACATGTTATCAAGTATTATTTGATGAATTCCTTAACATTGAGAAGAAATTAACGTTCTTGGAACATCATATCTTTTTGTAAAAGCTATAAACATAAATATATTAATATTTTAACACTTCATTTGTGTTTGAAGCTTGATTTGTTAGTTCACCACGACTTACAAAACGATAGGTCATTATATTAAGTGGAATTCATAAGGGTGGCAGAAGGGCTGCTGCACTCAAAAATAAAACAAAAACGTAAGAAAAATTACTTTAAAGATAATATTGATATTTTATTTTTTACTCCTTTAGAAAAGTAGAAAAGAATCACTCTTTCTTTCTGCCCCTCAATTTAAACATCTTGTCAGCCCCTTATTATACTGCTTCATCTATCGAATTGATCACACGATTGTCCAACTATATATTTGTAAGCCGATGATAAGTTTGGTCGATCTGGAAGTTTTTGTCATTCTAGTTTCAAGAATAAAATTCAACCGGGCATCGTCTAACTGGTATCGTCACCACAAACTATTGACAATCGATGGTCTTAAGCGATTTTAAATAGATAACACAATAAAAACACGCAGCGGAATAATTAAACATCTTATCTTATAAATATAATATAAGAAACACATATATGATGTCATCAAATTTCTAATTTTAATAAATCAATTTAGTCCCTCAATTTTATTTAATTTAAAAAAAAACCTAAAATATCTCAAATTTCATGATAGATTATAAATAATAATGATACGGGTCGTTTGCAGAAAAATTATGACTTTTTGTTACCTATTTGTGTGCTAAGGATTCTTACACTAAATAACCCTCCATTACATTTTTATTATAGTTAGGTAAGGATTGTATTTAGTTCCCTATATTGCTAAGAAGAGCTATCAAATTAGGTAGCTAGAGGATGAATAAACACACTACTATAAATAATTTATTTTCAAACTTCATACTTATTATTTGACCCATATAAAACGTTAGAACTTTATCATATACATCATTTGAATATTTTAAAAAATCAAATACACATTTAATGGCCATGTGTGTATACACGGGTTTGAGATCTAGTAATTGTATAAAAGATTTCCAATTCGTATCCATCATTAATTAAAGATGAGGTTAGATATACCTTTAGCAAACAAGGTAGATTAACGTGATTGTAAAAATAAGTGTGCAAATTAGAAAACCTCTAAAGTTGATCCACACACGAACACTTCAAAAATCATCAACGGAATGCTAGTTTCAAATTTGCGGGTAAGTACAAGTAATCAAGTATGATTATTTATTGAAACAGAAAAGAACGTAACCTATATGTTGAACGTTCGGTTGAAAACAAGAGAAAATGTTTAGTGTTCTTTTTTTTTTTCGTGCGTAGTTCCAAAAAACCCCAAGAGTTTAATTGTTGTTCTCTATATTTAAAGGAAGTAAAGAAATTATAATTTATAGCTTCATTTAATCACAAAGTCGGTTGTCATCCAAAAATAAATACAAGTTTATTATTAATTAAAAACAATCCTTCTCTTCATTCATTAAGTAAACATAAAATGCTTAATCTATCCCAACAATTAAAATAGGATATTAGGGTGGTCTTTGGCATAGTCCTAGAGAATCCACGTCATCACTTTTATCGCCAAAAAGTTACCCTCCTTTACCCCTTATGCCGTAACTATTTATTCATTCTTAGTTATCTTATGTAGTTATTAATATACAAAATAAATAAATTTATTACTTTATAAGTTATAAAAAAGCAATTTGATAATTTCTAAACTCCCATTCCGTAACTACACATCTAAAACTGCTCCTAAATATTTTTTCATTCTTAGTAATTATTATTTAGTTTATTATAAATAAATGCATTTAGTTGACGGTTACTATCTTTTACTAGTCGCCATCATACTTCTTCAACGTAGATAGCACTCTTTTCAAAAGCTGTTATTTAAATTATCAACCCCACCCTATGACTGAGGGAAACAACATAATCTTCATCTTTTCCCATTCCTGTTTGAATAGTTTCGAGAATGGTTTCATTTGTTGGGCTTATGATTTAATTGATCATCAACTCATATTCATGCACGCTGTTTGGATTGATAGTCAAAATTCCTCAAAAGAACGGTTTTCCCTTTCTCCTTATTCAAATTTTTTCGAATCGATATGAAAACCCACAAACATCGTCAGTTGATGATTACGATTTAAAGGTTTTATGTAATTATTTTGCTACACTTTTAGGACAATTCTTCAATTGTTATGTGCGTGATTCTGTGTGTTTTTATTTTTATTCCATAATGGCATGAATTGATGCCCTTTCTTTGTTTATGATAACCAAACATCACACTGCATGTGCTTACTCAGGATTTTAAAATCTTTTCATCCCCATCTTTTATTATTATTGTTTTTAATCTTCTTAATCCTTATATATTTGTGCATATAGTTCAATTAAATCTCCTTCCGTGATTGAATAATAATTATGACGAAAGCATGGCTGCCAACATATGAAACGAATCAAGTTCTTTATTTTTAGCGTATTTACCAAGAGAAGAGAGTGAATCAAAATTCCCTTCTTAGTTGTTTATATTCGTGTTTGCAATAATAAGTGGCTGAATAAATATTTGAACCATTTGAACCCCAAGACTTCAAGGCAATAATATTGTACATTATTTGTTACTGCATATGCATTTAATTTAATATAATTATTACTATTATTCTTTGCCACACAAACCTTAACGTCTTAAAATAACCTTGCATCACACGGGTAACGATCTAGTTTAACTTATTTCCCTAACAACTTACATGAACTAATACCATTAATTTTAGTTAAGGAATATATTTCAAATCCCAACTTTACCTCAACCCTACACTTTTACACACATTTTGGCATGGCACAATGACACCTTAACCTTGTTAACTCTCATTGTCGTTGTTACCCTCAGAATGAATTAACTATGATAGTGATTTTATGTTTTTGGTTGAATTGGTTGGTTCAATTTTTGTTGTACATTGGACGGTTTGGACCCAACTCTTAGAAACTGACAACTAATTTGTTTCTCTTATTTGGTTCGTTTTAAACTAGTCCAACCGAAGAACACCGCTTGCTAACAGGTTTTTGATTTTGAGCGTAATATCCTCATACCTCTTCGTCACAATCTCCTTTGTTATAGATTTATTTCTTTTGTCAATATATACAAATGGAAAAACTATATCCTCTCTGAAAGTGGTGATACAATACAACTTAGAAAACAAGAGCACAAGACTTCAAGGCAATAATATTGTACATTATTTGTTACTGCATATGTTCTTAGTATTATCATATTTAATTTAATTAATTTACTAATTACTACATATGAGCTTAATTTAATACAATTATTACACACTGATTATTCTTTGCCACACAAACATTAACGTCTTAAAATAATCATGCATCGCACGGGTAACGATCTAGTATTAAAATATACAATATATTTTAATATTACTAAAAAGCCTTTAATTAAATTAAAACTAAATTAATCAATGGCTCATGGACTCATTAACCTTTTTAATCCCAATAGTTTATTGAACTCATTTAGTCCAAATAGAAAACTAAATCTTTTTATCTGTTTCGTTACTTGAATAATATATACAGCATATATATTATTAATTGGTGTCTCAGTGTTCTTTGTGTGTGACCCCAAATGTTCATACATAATTAATAGTATAGTTATAAATGTTGTACTATGCACATAATTCCAACACAAACGTCATGACTCCATATATGTGACCGACATATCATGGGTTCGAATTCGTATTTTAGCATATGTGGGTGATTTGTGGAGATATTGATTTGTCCGACTTGATGCTATTTGCAGGTGGGTGGACGCGTACAATTGAAATATAATACGGGGTCAGCGGTACCCTATAAATTACCTTTTTTAGTTTCAAGAATAAAAATGGTCCTGAATATTATTGTTCGGATTAAATGATTCAAAACGTGTTTGACAAGAGTATTTAATTAGTTAGAATTATTAAAATTAAAATACGTATAGCTGGTCCTTCCATCTTCTTCTACTTGAGGCCATTCCAAGGTATTGCTAGCTGGTCCTTCCCATTATATGTGGGTGCATGCAAGTTTGAATAAAGAGAAATAATTTAGATAATCTTACGAGGTTTAAATACATATTTGTAAAATACATTATATAGATATATTTTAAAAGGATGAATTCGGTAAGGATATAAAATTTTAAAGTTATAGAAATTTTGGTAAGAAATGTTTCCATATTCTGTGGATGAATTTATGTTTGTTAGTTAAACATTAAATTATTATAAAAGTTTGTCAAATTTATTTAGCCAATGATGAGGGTATATATGACATTTTCGATCATTCATTTGTAGGTTTTAGTGAGTGTTCGGGTAACTAGTTTACAAGAGTTCCTAAATTTTTTTTTTTTTTTCATAAGCTCAAACTAGTAACATTGTATGGATGACAAAAATTTTAGAGCTTATGAAAAAAAGAAGCTTTAGAAAAATGCTATTTATAGATTACAGTAAAGACATAAACTATTTTGTTCAACAATATTTAGACTCATCTAATCTAATAAACCGAAAAAGAAGAAATGAAAATGTACGAGCGGCAGATGTACCAAAATTACATACCCCAAAAATTCTCGAAAAGGCATAATAAGCCAGAAAAATGAAACATAATGAAAGAGAAGAGAAACAAGAAGTGGGTTCGCTCTTTGCTAACGTTTCTCAGGATTTGTCTTGACAATCCAAAACAGTGCATGTAACATGTTCTATATATACTTTCTCCGCTCTACAAAAATACAATACTTTTATTTGCTACATGCATTATTAAGCCAAAGTTTATTTTTATTTTGTAGTAAAAAATATGTTGTAGTAATAATTAATTAATGGTAAATTGTCACAATTTATTATTCTACCCGTACCAATTGACAAGTCTACATTTTTATTTTGTGCCGTCTAAAAATAGTTGTCCACTTTCTTATAATAATTATCCATAAAAAAATTATTGATAGACATTGTTTTAGGACTGGGGCAAAATGTGATTATTTGTTACTTTAACTAGTATTTGATGGATAAACCTAACTCTTAGGATTATAAATAAGTTACGTCTATTGGATTATCAAGTTAATTATTTTGTACTAAGAAAATCGTGTGCATGCTTTATGCATATTTAAGGGGATTCTTTACTCAATTTGTTGGGGGTGATTATAGCCTTCAAGATTGTGATTTGATTTCTTCTTTGGTGTCACGTGAACGTTATTATATTACATTTACTTTTTACAATGGAGTAATAAACATTAATTAATTAATTAAAATAAAAATAAATGAATAAATAAATGTAACCAGGGATGCATGTTTTTCAGTGCCACAGTTTGAATGGTTTATGAGCAGTCAGTGGTCGCTGTCATGGGATAGATACAACACAATGCACAAACACAAATACTACTTTCTCTCTGGGTGCACTGTGGTAGCCTCTCATGGGGCACTCACTTTTTGAATAATTATCAAACAGCTAGCTCAGCTGATGAACCAGTCACCATCTCAGCAGGTGAGCTCTGGGTGGCCCCACTTTTATTTACACACCACCTCAATCATTCCACTCTTGACTCTTTCATCTTTTTCCTTTTCATGAACGTGAACAAACTCCAAATACTACTTATCACTCTACAAAATCTAAACATAAAGATAATGCAAGTCTTTAAAGTTGTTTCTTGACCCATGATTAATTCTTTTCATAAAATCAAAGGCTTCACGTGTTATTACATAAGTTACGTTGATCATTTGATTACATAAGTTACGTTGATCATTTGATTTAAATCTCAACGATGTAGACTAGTGGTATGTGTTGGGAATTCGGAAGGAGTTCAAACGTGTTAACCTAAATACACATCCACAACAATAAGCGGATAATAATTACTAACTAAGCAATCAAAACAAAGCAAAGAAGATAAAAAAATCGAACAATACAATACAAGAATTTAACGTGGTTATATCTAATTTCCAACTTGAAGATTGGTTTAGTCCTCGAGGCCAAATCGAGAGATTTTTCACTATTTTTGTACCAAGGGTTTACAATTAAATAGGGTATGCATTTATAAGATAAACTTAACTTAGGGAAAAGAAAATAAGTTCCTGGCCGACATGAAAATCACACAGTGATTTCCAAAACTGTGCATTGATTTTTAAATTCACATAGTGAAAACTAAAATCACCCAGTGATTTTTCTACCTAATCAAAACCACTTCAAAAATCACTTTCGTTCAAATAACTTGATTTTCTTCGTTAAGCTTCACAATTTAACAATATGCAGCATATAACATAAAAATAGAGGCAATAGGTTCAATTCCTTTTCATGTCTTTTAACGATGAGTTACATGATTTATTTCTTTTATCTTAGTGCTGGAAGTGGTTGATAAAGACTGTCAAAAAGTTATTTATCATTTTTGATATATCAAAATAAAATAGGAAAAAGCATATGTTATATACAATTTTTTTGACGAAAATTTAAAATATAAAAAATAAAATTAGTATCTTTATCAATTTGTTGAAAAGATCTAAACGAAACACATATCTCGTACTATATAGACTGTAAACCCAAAGATCCAACAACATACCAAATGAATACTTAATAACTATCTAAAAAGAAAAATACCAATACTTGAATCAAATTGATCTTTATGTTTCATGTTAAATCCTTCTGATCCCAACCCAACCTGTAGAATTATCGTTTAATATCAATCCTTGAATAAACATGTCGAAATCGTTCATCTGATTTTCAGATTTCTTCATATTTATCAACTTTTGCCAATAACTTTAGTAGGTTTACAAGTTACAAGACCTTGTTTTTGGAGATCGATATCGTCCCTGGGCATTTCGCCAACATATTCACATTGAACTAATTAATCGCCTCGTAGAACATCAATAAGAAGGCTCTTTGATTTCATCTTTTTCTTTTTAAGGGACCTGGGAGGACAATGTTATGTTAGAACCACATAAACTTGGATATTAATGCAGTAAACTTTTAAGATTGGAATTGTAGAAACAATGTATATATATTTTTGAAAACTTATTTAATTTTATATAAGTCTAACTGTTAACGTTGATTTAAATAGTACTACTGTAGCTACCTGTACGTGATCATTTTGAGTTGAGATCATTGTTGTATTGATTTTATCGAGACCTGTCAATTCTTGGAACAAAAGTAGAACATAATAAGCCAAGAAGAAAAGGAGTCCATACTATTCTTTAGGAAGACATGACATAAAGTAGGTAAAAATATGAATCCGTACGTAAAATTTACTTTTACTACACTTTCTTTTTTTAACTTTACATTACCTTATGTGCATATGCAGATTATACCCACAAATTTCTGTTGATGAAAATAATGACATGACTAATCCAAAATCAAGCCTCAAATATTATGATTAGTGTAAAAACATGAAGCTTTATTGCCGCATTTTCAAAATTTTTAGATGATACTTGACAATTATGAACGAATATAGCTTTGATTTTTACATTTTTTTTTGGAATTTTTCAACCTTAATAATTTCTCCTTGATATATAAGGTGTGTAATATCTTTTGTGCACAGACGGTCATCGTCTAGAATTTAATGTACAAAATGTTGAATAAATTCAATTCAATAGTCAAATATAACAGTCCTTGAATATTGTTTCATAAATGCAAAATAGTTTGGTAACATTTATTCTTCAGGGAATTTTTAATATAATATATATCAGAGAACGACATCGTGCCGTTGGATCTTTCAGCTATGTGTTGACTTTTTTTTTTCTTTTTCAGTATCGGTAATTTATATAAACTACTAGTAAAAAACTAAGACTTTTTAAGTTCTCACAAACTAAGACTTGTCACTTGTGTAATTTAAGAGTTCAAACACAGTTACGCGGCGTATGTTTTTACTGAACGGATCGATTTACATACATATGTTGCTTTGCTTCGTGTGATAGATAGATCAGCGGTCGAGCCGTAATTGACTGCTACAAGTATCATTGTATTATACTTATTTACAAATTAACACCACCTCTAAAGTGAAATAAATAGTTACACATATGGATGTGTTATGAGTATAACCAACAGAAAAAAGTTTGGTACAATATGGCTATTGTTGAACAGTGCACAATAAAAAGGCAGTACAAGAAAATACAAATAACAAATACTTGATAAGACGCAACATCTATTGGTAGAACCATCACTTCTGTCTCTCCTACAAATATATTTGGGCTGTTTAAATTATTGGTTTTTAAATTGTAGGTGTGCGTATGTATTTCCTTCAATAGAAAATAAAGTTTTGAGTGAACCGTATAATTTGATCGGTATATAAGGTTTAAACCTTAATTAGTTAAGGAATCTTAGTCATAAAATGTACGAGACAGTAAAAATCAGTCATGGCATGTGGAATTATGACATATAAATGACCGGAGTCCAATTATAAGTTAAGCATGAATCTGTGCAAGAATGAAAGTTCAATTACAGATCAGATATTAAAGACCGGAAAGGAATCATTGCAGACCGACATAAACCCTAGGCCTATGCACCTTGATTCCATGCGTATAAAAATGTATCATACCCGAATATAATTCTAATATTATTATTTGTTTATTAGATGTAACTCGATAGAATTATATATTGTGTAGCAATTCCAATGATAGATAAAAACAATATCAACAAATAATAGAAAAAGAATAAGAAACAATTAAAATTAATAAAACATATAAGTACAAGCTAGAGTGAAAGGTGTTCTAGGTCGTGGAAGCAAGGGTCAAGAGTTAAGTGTCAGGATCGGTTGATTCATTGATGGTAGGTTTAGGTGGTGGTATTTATACAATTGGGTAATCCATATTTAATTTTTGCAATGTCACCACTTTGTAGGATTCTATGCACGGAATTGGTCGGTTTTAGGTTCCGCCAAGTTACTTTTCAGGTGTCATGAGTTACAGTCGGGGTGTGATCAGTTTCAACTTATTCCATGTTTTTCTATTGGGTGATTGCCCTTAGGATATTGTGTGTGGTTATTTGGATGTCATTCTATCTTAATTTGTTGGATTCTCACCTTCGTTTGGGTCTAGGGTTATTGTTAAGGTCAATCGTCATTGTATTTATAGATGTGATTTCAGTCATCATTGTTGATCATGTTAGTGTCTATGTAATTTCTAGCAACTTGTACTGACGGACTTGACTAACACTGTCTGAATTTTCATCGAAAAATATTTGCATCTCCTTTAGTGAAAAGGTTACATTATCGTGTGTCTTAGAATAGAGCCTATATACCTATATTTATAGTTTTGTTGGTACATTTATGTTTAGTTTACCCACCGATGTGGGACAAAACTCAAACTCGTCAAACTAAAAAACATCAAATGTCTTACTTTGATTCGCATTAGCTTCGATTTGAATAGATATTAACTTATTGCAAAACTCTTATAAGAGAGAACACAATTACATAAACTAATATTTATATATACCACACATACATATAAAATATGTGAAATATGTGTTTTTCACTAAATTTTCCAACACTTCTTTTATAAGATTCCCAAATTAACTTTTCAAATGTCAGATTATACACCTATGTGACTAAATTAGTAGATTTTAGAAATTTCTTCACTGAAAATATGAATAATTTAATTGACAAAAGTAAAATAGTCTAAATTATATATGAATAAAAAAATATTAATGTACAAAACACAGTTCTTTTCAAATATGTGAACAATAATTCAAATAAACATTATTCTACTATCATTCACCAAACACCATCAGACAAATCTTCTTAAAACATGCCCTAGAGAAAAATTTGTAAGCTATAGATTTCTGTAACTTGATTTTTTTAATGAATGATACTTCCAATTCACAAATTTTATTTATTATAAAATTATTGAAAAAAAGACTCTAATTTATTCAAATTCCGAAACCACATCCTAAATAATCATTTCCTGAGAAGGGCCAATGAAGATAGAACAGAAGAAGCTATTGAGCATAAGAATGCAATAAGAAGAAATCCAGCAGAAACATAAGCCATATTGTAAAAGTTATCAAGCTTTGATCGAAGTTGAGAAAGAACTGAATTGTCGTACCACTCTAGAAGGTCATCAAGATCATCAAGGTTTTTCTTTAAATCATACGTAGCACCAAAAACCGCACCAACACCAGTAGCTAGTAGACATACTAGAAACTGCAAAAATCACTTGTAAGACATAACATTTAGTTTCAAAGTATCCAAAATACATGTCCGATCCTTCAATTAACCTGTAAGAAACAAATATAATACAAAAGGGCATACATAATTTTTATAGGTCCACGATATCCTTGGCCATTTTTAGCCGTGTTAAATCCATCGTGTTTTGATTTCTTTTTTACGATAATAGGCAATATACGGAAAGGAAAACAAAACGAAACCTTGTCGCTGTAGAAGATGATCTTGGGAAGCCGATCGTTTGTTGCGATGTTTTTGCCAATGGTTACTTGATAGATTTCAAAGGGTACTTGAACACACGTGTAAGCAAAACCAATCACTATTGTGGACATCATGTACCTGCCGATATAAAGAAATACATAATCATTCCCAAATGTTTATATATCTCGTTGTGTATATATGTGTGTAATGTGTAGAGAATTGAAGGAGAAATACCGATACGCATAGATATTGTTGAACCGAATTGTGACATCTCTATAAACACCGTTGATGGTAGAAGTGTTGGACGCTATAATGATAAGTGATGCCAAGAGGCATAGCCAAGTTGCTACTCTAATAGTTAACGACACGATGGCCAATACTTGCACTCTACTTATGGGAGTCTGAGTTGTTTGAGACTCGGAGTGATTGAGAATTTCAACCCGACTATGATCATCCGTTTGAGGAATCTCAGAAAGTTGAATCTGAGTTTGAGCATGTGACTGATCGTCATGTTGAGACACAGGGTGCTGATCAGGTCGTGCCATTTCGTTTGATGTCAACTAGTACACACAACCTGTTGTTTATCATGTATCGCGATAATATTATGATTGATAGTGTTAAAAGCCAAACTACATCATTAATTCCGTAGTCTAGTTCCAAGAATTAAAAGCCAAACTACATCATTAACTCCGTTTTAATAAATGTTCTAAAATTATGATTGATAGTGTTGTATTTGTAAGTTTACTTTGTTGTCCCCGTCTTACTAAAAAATATTAGATATATGTTCGTCAATTTTATCATATACGTGTGTTTAGTTACATTGGCCAATGAAGATTATACTTCTCTTTAATCATGCACCTAATTTTATGAGTGTCTTTTAACAGTTAATAGCAAATAGTAAATTAAATAGCATTATTATATTATAAGTAGAAACCTCTTTTGCTATAGACAGTTGAATCAAATAAACGTTTAATCAAAGTGAATGTTAGATTTGCTCTTTCATTTCTCTGCCACGAAATACAAAAATCAAATCAAAGAACTTAACATTTTCCGGAGGATCGTAATTTGTTTATGAGGCAAACGTAGGATATATGGTTTTTCATTGTCAAGTACAAACGACCTTTCTTACCGCAAACCCAGATTACAAGTGGCACAACCGAACTACCACGTAGAGTTGCATCTCTCTTAATTCTCCATCTGTCACGTTACTTGCAACATATCAACTGAATTAACAGAAAATATAAAACCTTTGATCTAGCTAGCTATCACAAACTGTTACTGAGACCTGATATAAAATCAAATTGCTGCCTGAAACTGCAGGGCGTATGTTATGTGTTTTAGTTCAGCGTTTTGCAAAACTAAACATAAATCTTAACGCGTGCATAAACCTCAAAAAGTTATATGAGATACTTGCATGCGTATTTTATATTAATTGTTTAATTAGTCCGATGAAATGATTTTTTGAATAAAAACTAAACATAAATAATGTTAATTGCTTTATTTATTTAAGTTAGACGCATTTAAGTCAAAAAAATTTATGGCTTTCGTTTATGGTCAATTATTCATGGAACGATTTTGATTGACTTAGAGTTTATTGTTTGAAAGTGCAACATACTTTACACATTTTACTATTGTATGTAGTTACATTTCAGAAGTTCTATCGTATGTAATAAGCCTTAATAATTCGTCTATCGTATGTACAAAGTGACCTGAAAGGCAGGTTGACGGTTTCTTCCTTCCTTTTTCACATCATATAATAACATGCCAAATCAGCGTATACATGTTCCACGTCAGCAACATGTGACATTGTACATACATTAGACGATTTAGCAAGTTTCAATACATACAATAGAACTTTTGAAATGTGAATACATACAATAGTAAAACGTGTAAAGTATGATGCACTTTCAAACAATAAACCCGACTTAGTATACCATGCTATAATACGATATGTTATCTTGCCTTCAATGTGTTGTGATTTATTATTTCGTTTAGTCATATTTATAAATTTAAAATGTACTGCTTATCATGAAATTTTGGTTACAATAATCCCCGAAAGACCCTTTGCAATTGCAACTGCAGCCAACGACACATCAATAAGATTGCTCAAAATTTAAAAGGAAGAAAAGATTGCATTAATAGGGAATTACAATGCTTTTAATTGATGAAAGTAAATGTACTACTACCAGCTTTTTAAATAGAAAACTAATAATGATGAAATAAAAAACGGAATTGATAGTGGGAGAAAGACTAGGTACTTGTAGGTTCTTTAGGTCAGGATCAAATCGAATTGAGACAAGTTATACGTGCGAAATCCGTAAACTAAAGTAATTAAACGTTAACGAAACACACAAACGCAATTTATCAAAAGCTTCTGATTTATATTGATTATAACGTGTAAGATTTACAGAAGAACACTCAGTAATCGCTCAAAACTCTTAGGGTTTCGTCAACCCTAAACTGAAACCCTAAACCTATATTTATACACAAATGATCTGGACCCTGCGACACTTGCCCTAGCCGACTCCTGCGATACTAGGAAAGTGTCGCAATTCTACACTTATGTAAATCTAAGATTTATACAATTTTTACGCGTACAGACTCTGACCAACTGATTGACACACATATATGCACCAACAAACTTCTCCTGTCATCAGCTTGGTCTTTAGATGTCTTCTATTCAGCTCCAATTTGCTGGGAAGCTGCCATCAGCATGTATTCCTTTCTCTATACAAATACCCACAACCTTTTGAAACTTTTCAGCTTCTCGCTTGTTCTCAATGTCACATAATATCTTGTTGGCGTGAAGAGTCTGCAGATCTTGTCTTGAAAGATTAATTATGCTAATCAGATCGTAGACATAGATTTTCTCAGTTTGAACTACCTGCCAAATCTGCTCAGTTTCTGAGGTCTCCTCCTCATAGATAACCTCAATCACTGTCTCTCTAGTCGCAGGATTATAATACCAGTATTTAAATTTCCCAAGGAAGTCCAGTGGCAGTTTTTCTAGTGGAATCTTCTTCAGAGTCCTGGCTGGAGGGTAAACTAACTTTACATGCGGTCAATTCGTTACTCTGTTAATCCTCTTCTTGTAAATGTACATTTTTCCCAGAGTTGGCTTCAGTAAGTTGTAGTTTCCACTTCACACCTCTTTTCTGATCGTAGACTCAATAAATTTTGCTTTATCATCATTAGAGTGATTCAGAATGTCAAGCTGAGCCAACCTGTTAATCTCACATTTAGGTAGCGTACTTATGTCTTTGAATCTTGATTTAAAATATTACATTTCCTTTCTTTTAACCACAAGTAATTGATGATCCCCATCAAATTTTCAGCTAATTATCTCTCCTCTGCAATTATCCAACGCCTTATAAAATTTGACACTCTTGGGAGATGCTCTTAAAGGTTTGAACCATTTCGACTTGTCAGCTCTTTGATTTGATGTTTCATGTGTCTCTGACTCCGTCTCACTTTCTGAATCTATCATGTCTCCACTTTCATCCACTTGCCTTTCAACTTCATCTACCAATTCATCTTCATCATTTATTACCTCCTCTCCAACCACTACATCCTCATCATTTTCTTCATTTCCCTCTTCTTCAAATACCATACCCTCAATCATCTCATCCGACTAATATCCTTCCTCATTTTCTCCAGCTACTCCTATGTAGATTAAATTCTACATGCTTGACAAATCATCTACATTTAGTGTTTGATCTGCTTCGACTGGAGGTTTATAGACAACTATCGCCCTTGACAAGTTTTCCGGTTCATCATTCTGGTTGTCATTATTGTTGGGGGGGGGGGGGGGGGGGGGGAAGGTCATCATTATCATCATTATTAGTATTATCTCCTGGTTGATGGTCTTGATCATCGTCAGCATCATCATCATTATTATGGTCTTCATTACCAGAAGTTCCCCCATGAACCGCAGACTTTGTCTTTAACTCAGCGACCTCTCGCTCTAAAGTGGCTATCCGGTCAGCTTGAGCTGCAATCAGTTCTGACTGAGAGGATATTTGTTGTTGTTGGGAAGTAGCAGTGCAGTTTGTTCGACGAACGAAGCCTGCAGAGATGTAAGAGTTGAAATCACTTGGGTAAGCACCTCTGCATTAGATTCAGATGGCCCAGAAGAAGGTTGTGTAGAGGCTGCTTGTGCATTGGAGGAGGATGGAGAAGCCTGAACCTGAATCTGCAGAGAGGATATGCGTTATCGACGAGCAGTCGGCTCCGCCGGAATATACTCTAGATCATCATCCGTCATGGGCCGTTTGCCTAGGTCTGAATCCTTTCATACCAGTGAGTATTAGAGATACGAAGGCGCTCAATGGTGTGTTCGTCAGGAATATCACCGTCGGAGTCGGTGGGTGTATCATTGGGATCATCACTTATTTCATTAGTTGAGGCAGATGAACTTTCCCTTACAATCTCATCATCATTGTCATCAGTTGGATTAGGCTGATCAGCCTGTAAATTCTCTTATGTTCCAGTTTCCTCTTCAACTATATCATCGGTCCCATCATTTGGTGGCGCGACATAGTTTTCATTGACTATGTGTCCAAAGAGAGGAACATCCTCTAGAATAGGAGCCCCACGTTCGTAATTTTTGCAATCCCCAAAGATTCTCAATCGCATCGGGGTTTGTCGTAGAAGTGACTCTGCATTAGCAGGTATACCCTGAGCTTGGGCATTAATCAGTAGTTAAACAAAATGCGGGTACATAAACCACCGCTGATCCTCTTGGATATTTTCCACCATCGCACTAAATACATAGAAATACAAAGTGGCTCTGATACCACTTGTAGGTCCTTTAGGTCAGGATCAAATCGAATCGAGACAAGTTATACGTGTGGAATCCATAAACTAAAATAATTGAACGTTAACGAAACACACAAATACATTTTATCAAAAGCTTCTGATTTATATTGATTATAACGTGTAAGATTTACAGAAGAACACTCAGTAATCGCTCAAAACTCTCAGGGTTTCGTCAACCCTAAACCTATATTTATAGACAAATGACCTGGACCCTGCGACACTTGCCCTAGCCAACTCCTGCGACACTAGGCTAGTGTCGCATATGCTACACTAGGCAAGTGTCGCAATTCTACACTTATGTAAATCTAAGATTTATACAATTTTTATGGGTACAGACTCTGACCAACTGACTGACACACATATATGCACCAACAGTACTACTTCGTCCTTATTAGCTAATCACACTAAATGATCATTTCTTGAGAAGTGGTAATGAAGATAAGACAGAAGAAGCTATTGAGTTTAAGAATGCACTAAGAAGGAATCCAACAGAAACATAAGCCATATCGTAGACGTTTTCAAACTTGGATCGAAGTTCAGAATAAATTGAATAATCGATCAACCTTAGCGCATCATCAACATCATCAAGGATTTTCTTCAAATCGTACCCTGCACCAAAAGCTGCACCAACACCAGTAGCTAGTAGACATAATAGAAACTGCAAAAATTGTTTGTAAGATATAACATTTAGTTTCAGTGTATCCAAAAGACTTGTCCTTCAAATTACCTGTAAGATCGTGTTTCGAAAATAATATAATACAAGGACTATGTTTATCTTTCATGGACAGTAAGACAACTTGTATTGGTAACATGTGTTATGGAAAGGTTATGAGTGTCACGTCACCATAATCTTGTGTTATTCCATAACACATGCATTGGTAAACAACCTGTGTGTGATGGAGCTGGACCCCACACTAGGCCCCACATATTAATTTTATTTTCGTTCAAAACCGACCAAAGAAAAGAAAAAAAGAAAAAAACTCATTGTGGGTCCCACATTTGAGCATGTTGGTTCCGAAGTTAGGCCCCACACTAGGCCCACATTAATTTTATTTTCGTTTAAAACCGGCCAAAGAAAAAAGAAAAAAAATCATTGTGGGTCCCACATTTGAGCGAGTTGGTTCCTTGTTAGGGTTCACGACGCAGCCCACCACTGCATCCGTGGTGGCGCCACATCAGACTACGAGTCCATTTAACGCTGCGATACAAATGGTCTAGTGAAATGTTGTCAGGTTCACTGCATAGTTTACGTTAATTTATTACTTTGGTATTGTGCCTTTGTTGGAGGAAAATTTTTTGCACTAGGTGACTCATTTACAAAATGTGACGTAAAAGTGAGTTGTTTTCTATTTAAGTTTAACCTATTGAATTTGATGGGTCAACTATTTTTTCATCCCCGCACCAAAAGCAACCCTTTCAATCTTTTTACAACCACATACAATATATTTTATCAAAGAATCACTCTATTAGGATTTTACTTGTTGATGCATATTAATTTAATAGGTCCGAAAATATACTGTACATAATATAGTTTAGTCAGAATTGTAAATATTAGAAGTATAGGGTGTAAAGTGTAACTCATCTAAAAAGTTGTTAAGAAGTGGTTAGGTGATGGTTAAACTGTTCTAATTACTGTAGGTTAGGATATAAAAGTGTACCGTAGTTTTCAGTTTCTGTTTTGTAATTCTTGTTGATGTAATCAATGAAGATCATCACAATTAATCTCAATTTACTGTAAATGTTTCCGCTTCATATGATATCAGAGCTAAAGGCTAGATTGTTTTCGTAATTTTTGTCAAATATCATACCGTAATCTATTACGATTTGCTTAAAATTACTTCTTGTTTGATTGATTAATCAATTTATTGATCAATTTCCTGTTCAATTAGGGTTTGATTACTTCTATTTCGTTCAATTCTCAATCAATTTAGGGTTTATTCATCTGATTGACTAATTCGATAACGAACACGATGTCGGAATCTAGTCAAACTTCTACGGAATCAAATACAATGAATTCAACTACATATTGCTCGTTCAAAGTTAATGCAATTCTTGATGAAATTGAATGATGATTATGAGTCTGTCAGGAGTCAAATCTTCTCTGTAACACCCTTCTCTTCGTATGATATAAAATATTATTTTATTTCGGAAGCGTAGGTCAAAACATATATTACATTAATAAACATTTACAAAAGGCACATATATATTGTTCAAAACGTCGTACACAACCAGGTGTTACATAATTTCAACTTTCGTTAGTTATCAAAAACATAATCAGAGTTGCTAGCTGTTCAAACATTCCTTTAAACATAATCTTCCTGCCCGCCCATATCAATCATGACCTGCAGGGATTAAGGTGGGGGATTAGCACAAAGCTAAGTGAATGAAGGTGAAACTAACAGTTCAACTTAGCATAACAATCTGTTTACATCAATTAATCGTAAACACATAATGCCAAAGAGGATCGATGGTTTTTGAGGAACCCTATTGCCGCAGTGGCCCTCAAAGAACGCTTATCACAATCTGTATTGGCGTATACAGAATATACCGATATCTTGTTATTACCATTTCACGACACAGGTTTTAATACAACACATGTACAAAACCCTGTATCTGTAATCCTGTAATAACCAAGTCCAACAATCTGTTGACCTCTTTAATAACAACCAATGCCCGAAGGCAACATTGCACGTAGATTCATAATCAGCAAATCAGACTAAATAGTCTATCAATTATATCTACGTTTACTTGTTGCAACCAAACCGTTACAACCAAATCAAACTTGTGAGTTCCAGATCCACTCACCTGCCAGTCTCAGTCCAACAACTCAGAAGTCTAATGTTACTGAGTCTTCTGCTGATCTGAGAATACAACAAATAATGAGTTAGTAACTCATCCCATAATCATATAACATATTTAAGCGAACAAGCAAATCTCTGAAGTCTAAGAAACAAAAGTTCAATCCGAAGCGAAACCAGAAAATCCCGAAACGAGGTTTAAAAACCGAAAAATGCCATTTTCGACCCTTAGATGACCCCGAAAGGCCAAAAACTGCCTAGGCTCTTAAAATAGAGCCTTGATTATTGGGTCGTTTCCAAGTGACCATGCGAATTTCAACCCAATCCGAGTTAGAAATTTGTCACTCAGTCGCTACCCTGAAAACACTTCGCAGCCCAACAATCTCGGTTTTAAAATTTGCAAAACAAAATTTTAAAAATCTCACTTCGCAACAATCTCAGTTCGCAAGACCAAATCTCGGTTCGGAGGGCAACTCAGTTCGCTTCGCAGCAAACTCAGTTCGCAGCCCAGCTCAGTTCGCAAGGTTCAGTTCGCAGCACAGCATCTCAGTTCGCAGGTCAACTCAGTTCGCTTCGCAGTCAAGCATTGCGAACTGAGTTCATCTTCTGCAAGCTACGAACCGAGCCTGCTGTAATCCAAAAACCCGAACTTTCTTGTTCTAATACACCCAAATTCGACTTCCTATCATTCTAACAAGCTTTCTAACACTTCATATGTATCAAATATCATCATATAACATCTTTCAAGCTTCAATTTCACAAATAATTCATGAATTGGTTATTTTCTAAAATAAGCTATAAACACTAAAATACTCACAAGAACAAGATGATGATGCTGTTGAGTTCGATTTAAACCAGAGAATGATGATGCTACTGATGTGATAAGAGGTTTCTTCAAGTTTGAAATTTTCAATTTAAGAGAGTTTTCAATTCGCAGAGAGTGTGGAAGTTTTGAGAACGTGATTGTGTAGAAGATTTGAGAATATATGAGTATATATATATACTCTAACCCAATACCATTACAATTTTAGTTCCCTTCTTAATCTATTGTCTGGAACCTAAAACCATTTTGCGAAACCAACTATTTTATTTTACCGTCAACTAGATTAATTTAAAACAATTAATTATGTATTCGTCACAATAATTCATTTAATCTCTTGACTAATATTATCAAATAAACATAACATATCAAAATATTCCTAACACATTAAATAATAAATTTAAAGTTAGAAAATTACCCGTATATTACTAGGCCCTTAGGGTGGATGGTACATTGTCAATGGATCCATTGCCAACTGTTAACAAGGCCTACTATATTGTTCAACAAGTTGAGAAGCAAAAGCAGGTTACTACTCAAGTTGTTGAACCTAGTGCTTTCTTTGCCAATATGAACAATAATAGGTCATCTCAAAGCAAATATTACGGGGTTGGTAAGACAGATGTTTAGTCTGATAACAAAACTGATAAGAAGTATTGCACCTTTTGTAGAGAAGATGGCCATCTATATGAGCAGTGTTTTGAACGCTTAGGCTACCCTGACTGGTATAAAGAGAAGAGAAACAAGAAGAAAACAACAAGAGTTATTGCACATGTTAGTGCTGGTTTTGATACTTATATGGGCAAAGACACACCTTTTGATATTGAATGTGAGAATGAAGTGAATGTAGAGCACAAACTGAGAAATCTAGAATACCCAATCAAAGTAGCTCTACCAGATGGTACTCACAGATTTGTAACAACTATTGGCCACATTCCACTTAACTCAAGCTTGACTTTATTCAATGTCTTTTATGTCCCTGAATTCAAACTTAATTTACTTTCAGTTGGCAGACTATTTAGAACTCAGAAATTAGTTGTTGTATTTCTACTCGATTGGTTCTTTTTTCAGGACCTTTTAACTAAAAAAGTTATAGCTGCTGGAAAAGGATTCATGAATTTATACACTTGCAAAGCTGGTTCTACCCCAGTTTCTTCTACGTTGCCTGTTACTTTGTTATCTTCCTTTGTTAATAAGGTTGTTGCATCAACCAATAGTTTAGATATGAATCTTTTTCATGCTAGACTTGGGCATACATCTTTTTCCAAAATGCAACATAGTCATGCTTGTAAGCAGTTTCAACTTCACATTTCTTTTGGGATACATGCGTTTTGGCTAAACACCATAGACTACCTTTTCAAAGAAGTAACATTACATCTATTATACCCCTTTGATCTGTTTCATATTGACCTTTGAGGCCCTTGTAAGACACCTTCCTTAAAAGGATGTTTGTTTCCTTCCTATGATAACCTTAGAATAATAGGATGTTTGTGCTATGCTGTAGTAACCAAACCTCAATCAGATAAATTTGCAACTAGAGCTATCAAATGTATTCTCTTAGGTTATCCCCCGGTCAAAAAGGATACAAATTGTTTAACTTAAGTACCAAAGAGATATTCTGCAATAGAGATGTAATCTTTTAGGAACCTATTCTTCCTTTTAAATTGGCTTCTTCACCTACTGCTTCACCTACACAAGTACCTTCTGCTTTTGTGCCTTCCTATGATTTTGATGATGATACAATTGTATATCATTACCTTTCTAGTCCTATTTTTACTTCTACTCTGTCACACCCCCAAAATCGGTAATTTCGTTTAGCGGAAGCATTAGTGTTAAGCGGGGGTCCTGACGTAATCAATGAACATACATACATATCAGAGCATATGGCTATCGCCAAACATGGTATATTAAGATGCCAGAATAATTGTTATTACAAAAGGGTACAACTTAGAAAAGTTGTAACGATAATAGTATTGTTTAAAAACAATAATACATAGTTTAAAAGTGGATTTCAGAAGTATGACTACAGTAGTTGTAGTTATACAATTGAAATCCCGTTTGTCCCAAAAGAAGTGGCATCCTAATGTTGCGTGTGTAGTCCATCATGGATGCATGCAGATCTTACCTTTTTGCTAATTTTCTGAAAAACGTAGTGAGTAAATATCAACAAAATTGTTGAGTGAATTTACAGGTTTATAAGTTGGTTTGTTATACCCAGTTCGTTTTTAAATCGTTGACGTCCAGTCAAATAATAATCAAATCATGATTATGTTGGATCGCTATTCAAAAGTAATTGTTGGAAAAACATTCCAGTAAGTATGTATTAGAAAACATCTAGTGTAATCTAACAAATCGTTATCAACATTGTAGGAAAACATTCCTATATAAATCGTAGGAAACACAGGTTAATCCAATAATGGAAAAACATTTCCTATGTAAATCAATATCGTTGGAAAGCCATATTTCCAAAATAATAGTTGTAATTTGTTGGGATAAACATAGACGGTGATATCCCAAAGGCTAGCCAGGCCTAATGAGTAAGGTAACGACTCCTAGTGCTATAACCAATCCACGACTTGTGTTTCGTTTATTCCCTTGTAACAGTTTAAATATACGCTCCTCGTTACGACCGTCGTCGCTGGGGTTGGCGCGACCAACAAGTTATAATAGTGGGAGGGCTGTCATCTCGATAGTACTATCCGTACATTTAGTGGCTAGAGTCACCTAGTTAATGGTTATATGTTGCAAGCACTGGGACTTCTGTGCACTACAACTACCTCTCGTAAACCTAGGTCCGTACCAAGATTCGTTGTCATGTTCCCAAAATAGTTATAAAAATCACTTCATAATAAATTAAACAGTGTATAAAGCATGAAAACATTTATATAATCATATTAAAAGCATTTGCTATGTTTTTCACCCCAAGTTTAGAAGCAGTAAAAGCAGTAAAGGAGGGGCTGTGAACTCACTTTAGGTGTGGTGACGTGAGAGCTAGCATATCGTAGTAAATGTTGCCCAGGTAGAGTCCCTTAACGTCCTAAATGCAAGAGATGTACTAACATAAGTACTTGACGGTTTGTCAAATTATGCTAATGATTTCAATTGTTTTGAAAGATCGTTTGAGTTGAAATGTGTACGATTCGTTGGTGATAATGTTCCGAAAATAATTAGTGTTTCTCGAATTGAAAACATTTGTTTTGTGATTTATAATTGTTGGGATATAAAGATTAGTACTGCCAAGCTTAATAGAGGTTAATACTGCTATCAAAAGTTTCTACTGCCAGTTCATTTCAAAGTTTCTACTGCTGGAACAAGAACAAGATTAGTACTGCCAGAACATTTCAAAGTTAGTACTTCTGGTAGGATTCCAAGATTAATACTGCTGGTATGATTTCTGGAGTTAGTACTGCTAGACCAGTTTTCATTGTTTCTACTGCTGACCTTGTCCAGAGTATATGTGGCGCACATGGGTCTGCAGTTACCTAATCTTGACAAAGCGTGCACAACAAAGCATGGGTTGCTTTACGGCTACAAGACATGCTTAGATAGTTTGACTTCTATGCATTAATTACTATAACGTGTAATTGGAACTCTACAATTTATAAGTAGAGTTCCATACCTTAATAGCACGCGTGTATGTATGCCCTGGTGTATAAATACCATCTTTGTAATTTTAGAAAATAGATAAGTGAGTAAGCTTAGACAGAGAGTATACACAGATCAGTTAGCTTCAAGGTTATTGTAACCCTAATACAATCAAGTGTATTCGTATTATTTTCACAAATAATATTGGAGCTTTTGTTATACAATTTGTGTGTTCTGTTGTTTACTAAATACAAACACTTATACAAGACACACATATAACTTCCAAACTTAATAAGTATTATTTCGTAAATTTCTTGTTAAGAAGTTCAAGCAAAGTTAAATTTAATCTTGATCTTGATCAAGTCGATCCTGACAAGTGGTATCAGAGCTTTATGGTGGAAAGTAGTTGTTGTTGTATGGTGGGGGTACATTATAGTAACCTAGGCCTGTTTTGATTTTATCATGTATTTGTGCCTTGATTATATTTTGTACATTTTTGGATGTATTTTCTAAGTCACAAACTTTTAGTTTTATGCTTTCTTTCTCACAAGTGACTTCTGCTAATTTTTTTGTTAGCTCATCCACTTTGTCTTGTAATACATCCCTTTCCCACTTAGCATACTTAACATCATATTCAAACTGAGTTTCATTTTTCTTATATGCTTCAATGATTTTTTCTAGGTTTTCTATGGCAGCAGTTGTATGTCTATGTTTAATGTCCTACTCTTTTAATTCATCACAGATTTTAAAGTTGTGATCTTTGTTGTTGGGAAAAACAATGATCAAACCTAAGTTATAAATCTGAAGAGTCAAAATCTAACTCAGTTGTATTCAGGAAACTTAGTGAAATTCCTGAGTCTGTGTTTCTGAGTCTGTGCTACACAGACTGAAGAATTGTTTCTGAGTCTGTGCTGCACAGACTGAAGATCCTCACAGACTGAAAGCCATGCTCTTTCTGAAGACTTATGAATTCATCATCTGAAGAATGAAGATTGAATACAGAAGGCTTCACAGACTGAAGTTCACAGACTGAAGATCACAGACTGATGAGCACAGACTGAAGAGCACAGATTGAAGAATGAAAGTACAAATGTACAGGAGATATTCTTCTTTCCTTAGGCTAGATATAACTGATAAGATGTTTGAGAAAGGTCAAACATCATATAAAGGTTCTCTTCTCAGCAAAGAAACCTTTTACCTTTTTGCTTTTTCTATTTCCAAGAAAAGTAAAAAGGAAGGGGTGCAAAGTTGCCCAAGATGCATCTGTTATCCCTTGGACAACTATGTAAGCTGGATAATATAGAGTTACATCCAACTCTATAAATAGCAGTCCAAAAAGCACTGCTATTATCCAAGAAATTCAAGAGAATTACTATACTAGACCTTTGAGCTTAGGCTAAAGCATTACCACACTTACTGTGAAGTTTGTAGTGATAACTGTATCTTTGTATACTACTTGGATCGTATTCAAACCATCTGTGTGGGTTTGAATACCTTGTCATCTTTGTGAGACAAACAATTTATTGTGAATAATACTTTGATTCATAATAAACTCTGTGTTAAAATTAATCTTGTTTTCCGCCTAGATTAATTTAAACTAGTTTGATATAAAACTTGGATATAAACTAACACGTTGAGATAACTGTTATTTAATCTGTATCTAAGTTTTGGGAACCTTGTGACCCAACAACTGGTATCAGAGCAAATAAAGATTTAATCTTTAACGATCAAAGGAACCCAGTTTATCAAACAATCATCTAAATCCATTTTTCTCTACATTTTCTACTTTGAAAAATGACTTCCTCTATTGCTATGGCTGGGAAGGGAATTCCAATCTTCAATGGTGTAAATTTTACCCACTGGAAATTGAAAGCTGAATGGTTTCTTGCTAGCATTCATGATGAAATGCTTAGAGTCATTCAGGAAGGACCCATTATTCCTGGCAGAATAGTTCATGCTACTTTAGATGCAAATGGCACTATTTTGACACCTGAAAAATTTGTTGAGGCTGCCAAAAGTACCTGGACTGATCTAGACAGGCAACTATATGCATTAGATTTTAAGGCCAAATCCATTCTGGGCAATGCAGTTACTGAGCCTATCTTTGCTAAGATATCTGGCTGCAAAACTGCTAAAGCCATATGGGATATGCTAACTGACCAATATGATGGTGTAAGTCTAGTACAATCCCAAAAGAAGAAGAATCTCATAAGAAATTATGAGAACTTCTCTGCTGGTCAAGGAGAGTCATTAACTGATATTCATACCAGATTTCAGATCTTAATCAATGATCTTGAAAGGTATAATATCATCAAAGGACAGTTTGAAATCTGTGCAAAATTTGTTGATGTCATTCCAAACACTTTTTCTGAAGTTATCACTTCATTAATTGTAAGTGAAAAATTGGAGACATATGATCTCTCTGGCTTGTTTGGACTTCTACTAAATTTTGAAGAAACCAAAGCCAGAAAGGATCTAAATGCCAAAAGTATTGCAAAAGATCCATCTGCTGCCCTTGTTGCAACAACAAGGAAAAATAGAGAACTTTTCTCTAGAGCAGATTACCATCTTACTCATACAGACTCAGAATCAGATGATGAAACTGAGTCTCTAGAAGCTGAAATGGCATTGCTAGCCCAAAGGTTAGAAAAAGCAAGATTCAAAGGTTCAAAAGGAAGGCCAACTTTTGATCCTAAGAAAGTTACTTGCTATAAATGTGGGCAAGTTGGTCATATTTCTTCTGACTGCAGAGTGAAGATTGCAGAATCTTCAAATTCTGATAAGTGGGAAGAAAAGGCCAAGAAGTACAAGAAAAAGTACTTCAACTCCAAGAAAATTGGAGAGAAACAACAACCAAAGAAATTAGAGAAAGCTTTGGTTGTTGAACAATGGATAGATGAAGAATCTTCATCATCTGAGGATGATGAAGATATGTGCTTAATGGCTATCACAGAGAGCCAGTTTGACAAAGATGTCAAATTTGCAGAAAAGGCATGTGTTCATCCAGATTGGGACAGAGGATCTGCTTACAATGTAAATCATTTTAAACTTTACTATAGTGATGCAGAAAAACAGAAAATGTTTGAACACATTTATGTAGATTTTTTCAAAAGACTTGAGGAAATACAAGATTTAAAAATCAAACTCAGTCAAGTTCAAAAAGATCTACAATCAAAAGTGATTGAAATAAACCAAAATAAACAGTACAAACTTGAGCTTGATGCTCAATATGACCTTCTCAAAAAGATCAAGCTGGAAAAAGAAGCTTATAAAAACAAAGCTGATCATTATGAAAGGATCTGTAAATCTTGGTGTATTTCATCACTTAAAAATGTGGACTGTTTATCCAAACAGATTCCAGCTCAGATACAAGCGGTCATATGTGATGAGTTTGATCTTAAAAGTCACATAAATTCAGAAATAAACTCAAAACCTACTATATTTGTACCTGAGATTTTACCTCATACTTTTAGTCATACTGTTGGAGACAAAGTTATATTGACAAATGCTTTTGTTAGACCAAAAATAGTTACTAAAGAACTAGTATATGAGACAGAGCCAGACTCTGAAGACACAGACTCAGAAATCTCAGTCTGTGAAACTTCTCAATCTGAACAGCCTGAACTGATAATCACTAATGAATCTTTAGAAACTATAGAACTTGAAAAGAAAAGATTTATAAAAGGCAAAGTTAATATTCTCACAGTACCTTCTTTAAAAAGACAAAAAGAGGTAAAAGGAATCAAGAATAAACAGAAAAGTTACAATGTGTTTGAACCTTCCACATCTCAGTCTGTAACTGGTCCAGACAATAATATGCCAAATGATAAATCTAAAGGCATAAAACCAGTAACAAAGGAGTTAAAAAGATCTCAGTCTGTGAGATCTAACTTTCAGTCTGGAAAAATAAATTTTCAGTCTGGCAAACTTAACTCCAAATCTGTTAGTGTTAACACTCAGTCTGACTCTCAAAAGTCAAATCTTAACAACCAGACTGAGACCATTAAGCTGCTTAGTGAAAATTTAATGAAGTTAACCACAGATTTTAAAACATTTGTTGAGTCAAAACAAGAGTTTAACAGAGGATCTAGTGCAAATAATAACCCAAAATCCAAAAGGACCATCATGTTGAATAGAAAATGTTACAACTGTGGAAATCTGGGACATGAAGGTATTAAATGCACAAAGTCCATTCTTAAACAGCCAAAGGCTGTTTTGATCAAACAAAGGTCGTCTACAAACAACAAAATCAAAAATAGAGAGGTTAAAAGTCAACTTCACAGACTTAGCACCAAAACTGCTAAAGAATTGACTTCAACCAACTCTAAAGAACCCATCAAAAGATGGGTTCCCAAAAGTAACTAATTGATTTTGTTTGTCCTGTGCAGGGTAACAGCAAATGGTACCTAGACAGTGGATGCTCAAGACACATGACAGGTTCCTTGAAAAATCTGTCAGAGTTTGTAGAAGAAGAAAGACCTTCTGTCAAATATGGTGACAACTCTGTTGCCAAGATAAAAGGTTATGGTGTGGTGAAGGCTGGCAACATCAGAATAACAAAGGTGGCCTATGTTGAGGGATTAAAGCATAACCTGCTTAGTGCTAGCCAGATTTGTGATGATGATGGTGAAATCAGAATCAGAAAGAAGGCTGCTGTTATCTATAATTCCAAAGGCAAACCTATATTAGTTGCCAAAAGAGAAAGAGATATCTATCTCTTGGATCTTTCTTCTGCAGACAACAATGTAGAGACCTGTCTCTATACTCAGTCTGTGCCAGAAATAAGCTGGCTATGGCATAGGAGGTTATCCCACCTGAACTTCAAAAATATTAACCTCCTGTCAAAGAAGAAACTGGTTAGAGGTCTGCCTGATGTTACATTTGCAAAAGACAAACTTTGTCCTGCATGTACACTAGGGAAACAGACCAAGAACCATTTTCCATCCAAATTGTTAGCTACAATTGGACAACCACTGCATATGCTCCATATGGATCTGTTTGGACCCATGAGCATTAGCAGTTTGGGTGGAAAGAAGTATACACTTGTGGTTGTGGATGAATACACAAGGTATACTTGGGTCATCTTTCTTAAAGCTAAAAGTGATGCTCCTGAAGAGATTATTAATCTAATCAAGAGAGAAGAATTGCAGAAAGATGCACCTGTCAAGCAACTCAGGAGTGACCATGGTACAGAATTTAAGAATTCTACTCTCATTGAATTTTGTACAGACAAAGGCATTATTCAAAACTTTGCCTCTGTCAGAACTCCTCAACAAAATGGTGTTGCTGAGAGAAGAAATCGTACACTCATAGAAGCTGCAAGAACCATGAAATGCCATGGTCAAATGAAGGTTTATTTTTGGGTAGAAGCAGTTAACACTGCCTGTTATACCCAAAATAGATCTATTTTGGTCAAAAGGCATGGCAAAACTGCATATGAGTTGTATCATAAGAAGGTTCCAACCATCCATTACTTCCAGACCTTTGGTAGTAAATGCTATATTCTCAATCAAAGAGATCAATTAGCTAAGATGGAACCTAAATCTGATGAAGGAATTTTTGTTGGCTATTCATCTATCTCAAAGGCCTACAGAGTCTACAACAACAGAAGGAATAAAATTGAAGAAACCATTAATGTCACCTTTGATGCTTCCTCTGCTAATGATGAACATGTTTCTCAGTCTGATGTTCATTTGTTAGAAGATTTATCTGTTGTGGGATATGAATCTCAAATCCCAGTTGTTGTTAACCAACAACAGGACTCTGAAAGTGATAATGAAGATGATCAACCTGCTCATTCTATGACAATACCTTCATCAACAGAAGATGAATCTGTGTCCAGAGATTCAAACTCTTCTGATACATGTGTTCAGTCTGATAGTTTTCAGTCTGTGAACTCTACAGACTCTGACTTGCCCTGTGTAGAAGATGATGCAGAACTCAGTCCTGCTATTCTTCCACCAAATGAGAATGATTTACCATCAAATGATGAATCACTTCTAGGAGTCAAAGAACACAAGTATCATCCAATTACAGAAATAATTGGAGATTATGTTTCTGGTGTACAAACAAGAGCTAAAGTGTCAAACTTATCTACTGCAAATTTCTGTTTCTACACAAACTTCCTGTCAATCATTGAACCAAAGAAAGCTGAAGAAGCCTTGAAAGATGATGATTTGGTTGAAGCAATGCAGGAAGAGTTAACAGAATTTGACAGAAACAATGTTTGGACCCTAGTTCCTGCTCCAAAAGGGAAAACCATTATTGGAACAAAATGGGTTTACAGAAACAAAATGGACAAGGATGGAGTGATAATCAGAAACAAGGCAAGACTAGTTGCTCAAGGCTACAAGCAGGAAGAAGGCATTGATTATGATGAAACATTTGCCCCTGTAGCCAGAATTGAAGCAATAAGGTTATTCTTGGCATATGCTGCATTCAAGGACTTCAAAGTCTATCAAATGGATGTCAAGAGTGCATTTCTGAATGGCAACTTACAGGAGGAAGTCTATGTGAAACAACCTCCAGGTTTTGTAAGTTCCACTTTTCCAAATCATGTCTATAAATTGCAGAAAGCACTATATGGGCTAAAACAAGCTCCAAGAGCTTGGTATGACACCTTATCATCCTATCTTCTTAGTAATGACTTTACTAGAGGATCAATTGATAAAACTTTGTTCTTCAAAAGGAACAAGGTAGATGTCATACCAGTCCAAATCTATGTTGATGATATTATATTTGGGTCTACTGATGAAAAATTGTGTAAATGGTTTTCAAACTTAATGTCAAAACAATATCAAATGAGTATGATGGGTGAATTAACATACTTTCTTGGTCTACAAGTACATCAGAAACCTGATGGTATCTTCATCAACCAAGGTAAATATGTCAATGACCTACTTACTAAATATTCTTTAAAGGACTGTTCAATTATGAAAACACCAATGAGCACTGCAGATAAGTTGGATAAGGATCAGTCTGGCAAGTCAGTCTGTCAAACCACTTATAGAGGTATGATAGGATCTCTACTATACCTCACTGCAAGTAGACCAGATATCATGTTCTCAACATGTTTGTGTGCTAGATATCAATCTGAACCTAAAGAATCGCATCTAAAAGCTGTAAAAAGGATTTTTAGGTACCTAAAAGGTACTCCTAACCTGGGTCTTTGGTATCCCAAAGACTCCGGTTTTGATCTAATTGGATATACAGATGCAGATTATGCAGGTTGTAAATTAGACAGGAAAAGCACTTCTGGTGGATGTCAACTGCTAGGTGGCAAACTAGTCAGTTGGTCAAGCAAGAAACAGAATTCTGTTGCTACATCCACTGCAGAAGCAGAATATGTGGCTGCTGGTAGTTGCTGTGCTCAATTGCTATGGATGCAACATCAACTAGCAGACTATGATTTGGTGTTTATAAAAACTCCAATCATGTGTGATAACCAAAGTGCCATTGCCATCACTGAGAATCCTGTGTTTCACTCCAGGACAAAGCATATTGAGATCAGACATCACTTTATCAGAGATTGTGCTGAGAAAGGTAAAGTGATTCTCAAATATGTGCCAACAAATGACCAACTAGCAGATATCTTTACTAAACCTCTTAATGAAGATAGATTTTTGTATCTGCTTGGTCAACTAGGAATGCTCAACCCCTAGTAAAACCTTGAATCTGTATGATTCAATTCTCAGTCTGTGTCTGCTTTTCAATCTGTATAACTGTATTCTCAGCTACATACAATCAAAAAGCACAGACAAAGAGATGTTTTTGTACATACTTTCTAAGAAAATACCAAAAAGATTTTATACCTTCTGTTATTTTCTCTCAGTCTGACTGATTATATGTTTCAGTCTGTGTAACTTCTTCCAGATTAGCTACACAGACTGACCATATTCATTCAGACTAGACCCTCTATTTTTGTGCTTTATTAATTCATAAGGTTAGTATTTTAGTACTATTAGTATTAATACTGCTAGTTACTTTTAGTACTGCTGGTTAATATTGATAAAACTTTTTAACACTGCCCCCATGAATTCGTATTTTAGCACTGCTGGTAAAGATTAGTACAATTAACACTGTTAATGTAGCAAGTTACTACTGTTAGTTAACTTTAGTACTGCTCACACCAGTTACCACTGTTAGTTAACTTTAGTACTGCTCACACCAGTTACCACTGTTAGTTGATTTTAGTACTGCTTTGGCAAGTTACCACTGTTAGTTAACTTTAGTACTGCTTTCGAAAGTTACTACTGTTAGTTAATTTTAGTACTGCTTTCACAAGTTAGTACTGTTAGCAATATCAATCTGTTACCACTGCTGGCACAAAAGTTTTTTTTTATTTTATTCTGTTATTTTCTCTCAGTCTGTCTGCTATATGGCTCAGTCTGTGTGACGTCACCCAGACTCAGTGCACAGACTGATTTTATACACTCAGACTAAATGCTTTTTAATTTTAATATATTTATTTATTTATTCTATTTTTTTTTATAAATAAACAACAATATCTTTGCATTTAATGCTTTAACCATCTTTATGGTAATAATCATTAAAAGTTTTGGCGCTTGTTGTCTATTTATCTGCTCAATACAAAAAGTGCACGTGCCTCAGCGCTACTGTTGCAGAAACAGGGATAAACCGTCCAAGTGGGTCCCATTTAACGGAAATTTAATTTCTACAAATACCCATTTATGTTTTCTCCCTTTCTTCTTCATTCGTACTTGCACATTAAAAATAAACAGAGTTTCTAAACCCTAAATCGCTCAACCATTTTCAAAATCTATTTCTAAAATTTCTTCAATGGCTGATCAATGGGTTTACACGGCACCTGCCAATATCGCTGCGGCTAAACCCTTCAAACAAGGGAAACAGGTAAAACTCTGTATCAACAATCAAGTAGTTACCATTTCCATCCCTGATTCGAAAAAGAATAAAGGGTTTGAGGAACTAACTGCTTTTATGTCTGCTCATCCATTAAGGGGAGCGTTCTTTAACACAGTTCCTCAAATATACCCACATTTTTTAATGGAATGGTGGTATACTTGCTCCTCAAATAGTACCAATACTGCAATTACTGGTACTATTGATCATGGTAAACGGGCAGTTACCATTGATCAGGAGTTAATTAGGAATGTCTTAGACCTGCCTTTGGGAAATAATTTTGAACCTATTCCAACCAAAGAAGCAGCAAGGGCTTCTCTTCCTTTGGTTGGATATACCAAAGAAAAAGGCACAATTTTGATGTCAGGATTCACCCCCAAATGGAAATTTTTAATTTCTGGCATCATTAGGAGTCTAGGAGGTAAATCTGGTAGCACAGGAGAGCTAAATGAGTTTGAAACTCAGCTGTTGAGCTCATTCATCACTGGTTTAAACATCAACTTTGCAGAGTTGTATTTTCAAGAAATTTTAAAACTGGTGAATGAGTCAAACAGAATTTTTAATGTACCTTTTATAAGGCTACTCTCCCTGTGCATCCAATCCAGGTTAACTGGGTCTGTATATATGTCTTTTAATAATAAAGTGGCAGATATACCTGTTCCCATGCTCACATATAAAGTGTTTAACCATCCGGTTCCACTTTCTGGAGCACCTAAGCACTGGATTGATCACCCATATGTTGCTTCTGCATCCATGGAGGGTGATGATTCAAGTGATAGTATGGGTAATAAGACCCAGGCTGTTGAAGATCGTGTGGCTGAAGCAGAGCACACAGACTCCGGGGATACAGACTCAACTCAGTCTGTGCACTTGGAGTCAGACTCAAACATTCCTGAGTCTGTTCCATCTTCAACAGAAGATGCAGGTAGTACTTCTTCTTCTTCTGAGGACATGGATACAGATCAACCTTCTTATCCTAGCCCATCCTTACCCACAAAAGAGAGTCACAAACAAACCAACCCAGATGAGTCACCACTCACTCTGGAGGAATCACCAGACTCAACCCCCAAAAGTATAGCACAAATGGAATCATCATCCATGGAACTGGATGTCAACAGAACACCTTCCAGTGCTGTAGACCATTCCATTACAGCTCTGCTAGAGTCTGTGGTGCCAATGGCTACCCAACTGACCCAACCTACACCTAGTTTAGTCAGCTTGGATACCCACATTGCTGCTGCTACACTGACCCCTGTAGTAAGCATTGAAGAAGATGCTCCAATCCTGAGCACTACCAACCCCCTCTTTACCCCACTCACAATGGCTGGACCCATATTGACCACTAGTCCTGCACTAGTTCACATTCCAGTGAGTCTTTTCTTACACCCCTCTTCACAGATCGACAATGCCCCAGTCATGTCACAGACTGAGGTACAGATCTCACCTTCTTTGCTCCATGATCTACCATCTTATCACCAGATGGATAGTGAGGGCATACAAACTTCAACATCAGTTGCTAGTGATACTGCTCCATTACACCAGGAACTGTTTGAGGCAACAGGTGCAACACAATCATTTCCCCGTGATATCTTATCCTATCACCGGATTAGATCTGAGGGAACAACTACACCACTCAATGCCTATGATCGCTTTTCCATGCACAGGACACAGAGTGAGGCAAAGAGTGCAACACCAAAAGATTCCAGTGATCTTGCTCAGTTTCAACATGAGTCAAGTGAGGAACACATACCATCACCCAATTCTAACCCCTCCAACCAGACCCAGTCTGTGCCTTCTAGTACACTTAATGATGTGCTTTCTGCCATCAACAGGTTGTCTGAATGGGTACAGACTGAGTTCACTAATAATAAGAAAGAGCTAGAGAAGATGCAGCATCTAGTCTCTACTATGGTGGATAAAGTGGATATGCTGGAGGAAAAGGTATCCAATAGGTTAGATGAAATGCAGACCACCCTCTCAAACTTGGTAGATGATGTCAAAAAGGGGGAGAAGATGAAGCATGGGTCTGCAGAAGCTAAAACCTCAAAAGATAAAGATTTAAATAATAAATCCTTAGATTTAGGGGGAGATAGCAGTGAGGGAGATGATGGAGATGATGGACCCGAAGGTGCTAGGGTGAAGTCTCAGACTGAAGCTCAGTCTGTGCCACAGACTGAAGATATGAGTGCACAGACTGAGGGGGAGCAAGAGAGATTGCAGTTAGGTGAACATGCTGAGATGGTTGCACAGACTCAGGGGGAGTCATCCATTGTCTTACACATAGACCCAATTGCAACTATCTCAACCCAAGGTCAGCTGGAGTTGAAAAGACCAAGGGAAGAAGAAGAAGAAGATGTTCAACCTCTGTTAATCAAGAAAGCCAGGAAAATGAAAAGAATGGCCAAGAGAATTCCTGAAAGGGATATCTTTGATTCCCAACCAAAAATGAAGGGGATCAAAACCTGGGACCAGTTCTTAAAGCTGGTAGAAGAACAGGACAATGATGGTGATGATGATGATGCCATCAATCCTGACTGTAGTTCTGAGTCTGAAGTTTTCAGAAGATCAGATGATGATGAAGATGATGCTACTTTTGGAGGTATAGGTGAAGGAGCCTCAAAAGTCAAGACTGGAGAGTCTCAGTCTGTGCCTTCTGAACCTGCACAAACTGAGACACAGCATCAATCACAGACTCAGAGCTCAGAGCAACCAGCAGCAAGCACTGATGTTCTAATTATCAGTGCTGAAGCCATTCAAGCTGAAGCCTATCCTGCTAGACCAACCACATCAACCAGAACACTGCCTCCAGGTAGAAGTGAGATTGAAGACAGAATGCAATGGAGAAGTGCTCATCTGATAAGCACTTATCCTGGGTCAAGCTCTACCATGGAAGAAGTAATGGATAAGGGTAAGGGCAAGGAGATTGCCTTATCCAAGCAGGAAAGATTAAGCAAGATCAAGAAGATGGTGGATGATCATGCTGCTGGAACAAGAAATCCTGAACTGTCAAATCTACAGGATGAGCTCTTGCAACAAGAAGCTACTGCTCAAGGTATGACCTTAACCGAATACTTAAATGTATTATCAATTGAAGAGCAGAAGCTGAAGGAGGCAAGATTTGTTGACATGCTCTCCAAAGAGTTAGAAGATGAAAGTTGTTCACAGACTCAGATCAGAATGAGTCAAGTTGAGCAACAGATCAAAGAAGATGAAGAGCTGTCAATAAGATTACAGAAGATAGAGAGCCTGAAACCAAAGCTACAAGCCACTTTCCAAAAGTCAAAGCTCAAGCAGAAGATCAGAGAATGTCATCTGAACAAGATTGGACAGAAATGAAAGCTGGAGCTGACTTTGACCAAGAGCAAGAAGATGCTATGGGTGGATGAACTGTACACTCTAGGGCTTAAGGAATGGCAATCCATTGCCAATCTTTTGAAGAGTGCAGCTGACAAGGATCTGAAGAAAGAAGTTCTGGATGAGCTATCTTACCTGATTGAGCTAGTTCTCAGTCTGGGGCTCATCTCAGAAAAAGAATACAAGTTGTTTTGCATAGCAAACAACTTTGTAATCAAGAAGAAGTCAGTTGGGTTATTTACAGAGAATGAGCAGAGAAGGGAGCATCCTCTACCCAAAGGTATCATTTTCATTGATAGATCATATGTACAGACTGACAGCATTGAAGGTCTGTGCTATAGAGATATCAACGGGATAGAGTGCTTCCAGGATCAGAATAGGTTATATGGAGAGTCTCTGCTGCACTGCATTGCCCTGCTGAAGGAATGCAAACATTCTCAAGCCAGACCATTCAGAAGAAGACTGATCAGCTGGTTATTCAACAACCTTTACCAACTCAGGATGATGACTGGACTTGAAGATATCTGCAAGAAGATCATCCTAGAGTATCAAGAATTTGAAGACAAATCTGATAAGGAAATGGAAGAACTGTTGAAGAGGAAAGTGGAAAAGATGAAAGAGATCAGGGCTCAGAGAAAGGATTGAAGATTGTTAGATTGTTGATTTACAATCTTATGTAATAATTGTAATATTTTTGTGAACTAAATCTGATTATGACTTTATATATATAAGTCTTGATCCATATGTTATGATTCACCTTAGTATTTATTATTTCTCTATTATCTTTTGTAAATAGATTTTGACATCATCAGATAGGGGGAGATTGTTGGGAAAAACAATGATCAAACCTAAGTTATAAATCTGAAGAGTCAAAATCTAACTCAGTTGTATTCAGGAAACTTAGTAAAATTCCTGAGTCTGTGTTTCTGAGTCTGTGCTACACAGACTGAAGAATTGTTTCTGAGTCTGTGCTGCACAGACTGAAGATCCTCACAGACTGAAAGCCATGCTCTTTCTGAAGACTTATGAATTCATCATCTGAAGAATGAAGATTGAATACAGAAGGCTTCACAGATTGAAGTTCACAGACTGAAGATCACAGACTGATGAGCACAGACTGAAGAGCACAGATTGAAGAATGAAAGTACAAATGTACAGGAGATATTCTTCTTTCCTTAGGCTAGATACAACTGATAAGATGTTTGAGAAAGGTCAAACATCATATAAAGGTTCTCTTCTCAGCAAAGAAACCTTTTACCTTTTTGCTTTTTCTATTTCCAAGAAAAGTAAAAAGGAAGGCGTGCAAAGTTGCCCAAGATGCATCTGTTATCCCTTGGACAACTATGTAAGCTGGATAATATAGAGTTACATCCAACTCTATAAATAGCAGTCCAAAAAGCACTGCTATTATCCAAGAAATTCAAGAGAATTACTATACTAGACCTTTGAGCTTAGGCTAAAGCATTACCACACTTACTGTGAAGTTTGTAGTGATAACTGTATCTTTGTATACTACTTGGATCGTATTCAAACCATCTGTGTGGGTTTGAATACCTTGTCATCTTTGTGAGACAAACAATTTATTGTGAATAATACTTTGATTCATAATAAACTCTGTGTTAAAATTAATCTTGTTTTCCGCCTAGATTAATTTAAACTAGTTTGATATAAAACTTGGATATAAACTAACACGTTGAGATAACTGTTATTTAATCTGTATCTAAGTTTTGGGAACCTTGTGACCCAACATTTGTAATGTTTAACAGTTTTCTTATATATACTAGAGCACAATTTAACCTGTACCTCATATGGGACTTCATCTGAAGTGCTTGCAGCTTCTGTTTGTGCCATCAATGCCTGATTCTGAGCTTCATGTTCATCTTGATAGCTCCAATCAAATCCCATACCATCTTGGGATACCAAGGCACTTGTACTAACCCCCTGACCTTGAGCTTGAGCAGGAACACTTCTTCTCTGTGCTCCATTGAATCCTCCAGTCCTTTGACCATTCACCTCCTGTCTTCCAGATCTGCATTCTCTGGCAAAATGACCCATTTTGTGGCAGTTGTAGCACTCAACTTTGCTTTTATCAACACCAACATTATCTTCTCTTTTTATGGAGAAGTTGTTTCTGCCAGTTCTTTGTAGGTGCCTCTTTGCCCTCATTGTGATCATAGCCATCTGCCATTTGATGTCAATTTCTTCTAGATCATCAGGACTGATTTGTTCTAGTTCTTCATTAGTCAATGATGAAGTCACATGACTAGCAAAGAAGGCTTCTAGAACTTGATCACAAGATTTGTCCTGTGATGATGATCCAGATGCAGAACCTGTAACAACAGAGGTAGATACAGATGCTGAGTTTGGATCTACTTGTACTCCTCCTGATGACATAAATGCAACATTCTGCATATTTGGAGTGTATCCAGTGGCTTGCTTCTTGCTCTCCACTTCTGGTTCAAATGATCTCAGATCATTATATAGATCATCAAGCTTCTTATCATCCAAATTACTGCCCTGCCTCAAAACAACAGTGTACATTGTCCATTCATCTCCAAGTGATCTTAGAAATTTTCTGTTAAGATCATCTTTGTCAATCTTAACATTGTGGTTTTCAAGATCACCCACAAGTTTAGAAAATCTATCAAAAACTTGCGTTAATGTTTCAGATCTGACAGAATTAAAGTTTTCAAATTGTTGTTTAACAAGGATCTTTTATTTTTCTTGGTGCTCTCATTGCCACCAAATCTTTTCTCTATTGCTTCCAAAAGAACCTTTGCATCCTCACAATTTTCAAACTTTCTTTGATATTCATTAGGAATGGATATCAATAGAATGCTAAGAGCTTTAAATTCTGTAGCTCTTTCCTTTCTTTCAGCATCTGTATTTGGTGGTGCCCTTGGAATCCTGACACCATCACCATTAACAGGATACTTAGGACCATTTACACAAATATCCCATAGTTGATAGTCTGTAAGCAACATGTACTGCTTCATCCTATTTTTCCACATATCATACTCATCTGACTTGAGTATGGGATTTTGTTTGCTTGAGTTTCATCAGAAGACATTTTATAAAAGTTTTGAAAATAACTTTTAAACAAACCAAATTTTGACTTCCAAAAGTTCAAAGCAACCTGTAGCTCTGATACCACTTGTGAAGAAGAATGACCTCTCAAAAGGAAACATCAAATAGAGGTAGATGAAGAATTGGCTAGAAGGTTACAAGAAGAAGAGAGACAGAGGTATATAGAAGAGGAAAGAGAAGCTGAGCTACTAAGATTATTAAATGAAAAGAAGAGAATGGAGTTTGAAGCAAGATATAAAAAGCAGAAGGCTAAGCCTAAAACAAAAGCTCAATTGAAGAAAGATTATGTAGCCTTCCTGAGGAATGCTTTGGGCACAAATGTAAAAATCTTACAAGCAATGTCATTTGATACACTGAAAGAGATGTATGACATAGAACAGAGGATCCTGAAAGAAGGATCAGAAGATATAAGGGTGGAAAAGGAAAAGAAAATGAAAGGTATGCATGATATGCCTGTACAAGAGGGTATCAAGACTTTCAAGAGAAAGAAAGATGTTACCCAGAGCATACAAAGTGAAGGATACTTTGAGAAAGTGCTAAAGAAGCAAAATGTTGAAAAAGATGTGCATACTGATGTGCCATCTATTGATGAAGATAGAAATGAGGAAGATGAAGATGTTGAAGGAAGAATGGTGCTTATTGATTCAGTTGACAGTGAGCCTTTGAAGGTAGATTCTCCAATTATAGATTGGTATCAGATACTGGATGAGTCAAACAGGAGGCAATATAAGGTGATAAGGGCAGGGGGTACAGTTGAGACTTACAGAAACTTTTCTTCTATGCTGAGAGTTTTTAGGAGAAAAGATGTAGATGAAATGTATGAAGCTGGGTTGAAGAGATTTGGAGAAGTGAGAGGATACAATGATGATCACCAGTTGTTTGAATATTTGAAGCAAATGTATATGCCTGAAGCAGAGATGAAGATGTTCATGAAGAAATACTCACCTGTCAACTACTGATACTGCTTTGATAGCTGTGGAGTGCATATGTATAGCCAATTAGATGGAGGTGTAGGATATTTTCTGATTGGAAAAGATTATCCATGGAAACCTGCTGTGGTAGAGAGAATGCTGAAGTAAAAAGTCAAATGCACAAATCTTGAGGCAGCATCAGTTTTGATAAGAGACTTAAGGAAATATCTAAAGAGAATGAATAAGCAGAAGAAGTGATCCCCAAGATTGTCAAAAATCAAAATCTGGAGAAACTTAGTGCTGTTGGGTAGAAAGCATAAGTTTAGGGGGAGATTGTTGAGATATAAAGATTAGTACTGCCAAGCTTAATAGAGGTTAGTACTGTTATCCAAAGTTTCTACTGCCAGTTCATTTTAAAGTTTCTACTGCTGGAACAAGAACAAGATTAGTACTGCCAGAACATTTCAAAGTTAGTACTTCTGGTAGGATTCAAAGATTAATACTGCTGGTATGATTTCTGGAGTTAGTACTGCTAGACCAGTTTCCATTGTTTCTACTGCTGACCTTGTCCAGAGGATATGCGGCGCACATAGGTCTGCAGTTACCTAATCTTGACAAAGCGTGCACAACAAAGCATGGGTTGCTTTACGGCTACATGACATGCTTAGATAGTTTGACTTCTATGCATTAATTACTATAACGTGTAATTGGAACTCTACAATTTATAAATAGAGTTCCATACCTTAATAGCATGCGTGTATGTATGCCCTGGTGTATAAATACCATCTTTGTAATTTTAGAAAATAGATAAGTGAATAAGCTTAGACAGAGAGTATACACAAATCAGTTAGCTTCAAGGTTATTGTAACCCTAATACAATCAAGTGTATATTCGTATTATTTTCACAAATAATATTGGAGCTTTTGTTATACAATTTGTGTGTTCTGTTGTTTACTAAATACAAACACTTATACAAGACACACATATAACTTCCAAACTTAACAAGTATTATTTCTTAAATTTCTTGTTAAGAAGTTCAAGGACAGTTAAATTTAATCTTGATCTTGATCAAGTCGATCCTGACAATAGTGGTGCTCAATGTTGTACACGAGAGTTATGTAGTTTGTTGTCGCATATATATATATATATATATATATATATATATATATATATATATATATACATATACGCGACAACAAACTACATAACTCTCGTGTACAACATTTAGCACTATTGAGCACATATATACATATATAAATAGTTTGTTTTGTTGTATATATACATATAATGTCGTTGTATATATATAATTAGTTCGTCGTATATATTTAAGTATGTATATATATATATATATATATATATATATATATATATATATATATATCATTCGTTTCGTTGTATATATGTATATCGTTTGTTTCATTGTATATATATATATATATATATATAATTGATTTCTTCGTAGATATATATATATATATATATATATATATATATATATATATATATATATATATAATTTATTTGTTGTTTAAATATATATAGTTTACGTTTTCATTTACTTATAATCGCAAAAATGTCATTTTTGATTTCTCACATATTGCCATTATTTTTGTTCGAGTCTCATAGTAAAATATTTAAATTATTCGTTTCGAGCCAAAATCTAAAGTTTTTCATTTCGTTTCACGTTTTTCGTACCGAGGCTCGTTTTCGGTTGACTTGGTCAAACGTGTTTGGTTTGACCTAAAACTTTTAGGTAAGTCTTAAATACGTTATTTGAGCTCGGGAAAATTGTCGTTATGTTTTATAGTTGCCTCGAAAGTGTCGTTTTCATTTCGAACCCAAATCAGCCCACAATTTCAGTTTTTCCAGATTTTCGGTTCACTTTCGAGCTCGGTTTCGTGAGTCAAAACTTATCGAAAAATTTCGAAATTTTTACACAACATTCCTACATATGTTAACTACTTCCATTATATTTTTCATGATTTATAGGCATCTACAACTCCTTCAATAAAATCGTGACTAAGGGTGTTTCCAGAACCCGTTTTTCATGACCTTTAACTACAAATCAGTTAATAACACAAAATCGGTGTATTTTCAAGAGAAACGTTCTACACGAAAGTTTTTCCTAACAAACATACGAAGATTTTCCAAGTGGTTTCACACGTTTTTGTTACTCACACGATTTATTATGATTTTTCTAGCAACCAACCAGAATCTGTCCAGAAAGCAGTTTTGCTACAAGCTAAGTTTTCTTAGTTTTTCGTTACGTTTTCGTGTATGATCTTTCAAAGTATGAACTTATAACATGTTAATGAGTTAAAAACATACAAAATTAGTGAAGGAAGGATGATCCTTACAAATCTTTTAAAGATGGAATGAAAATGATGATGCTAGGTGCTTGTTTCCTCTTGTTTCCTTGCAAATCAAAGTAGATGATGGTGGTGGTTGTGGGTGGATTATGATGGTGGTTTGCTGCTAGTTTTCTGCTGTCTTTGGGGCTGGAAAAAGCCACGAGAGAGAGAGAGATTGGAGTGAGTGAGGTAGAGAGTAATTGATGAATGAGTTTTAGTGTAAGAGGGGTGTTGTGTGTTCAAGTAGATAAGTGAGAAAGGGGTGTTTGGTGGCAGATTTTCATAGTCAAAAGAAGAGGTATGGTGCCTCAAAACCTTGTCCCCTCTTTACACACTAAGTATTAGATATTTTGGTGTTTAACTGGTTAATCGCGATTAGTATTTAAACGTTGTTTAGTTTAGTTTAGTTAACGATATTTAAACGTTAATCGAACGCGAAGTATTATTATATTTCTAATACTTTGTTTTGTATTTTCATAATACTAGTTATGTTTCGTTTAGTTGTTAAGTTTGATTCGCATATTTTGATCGCTTTTTTTTTTTTTTTGTAATACATTGCGTATTAAAATCGTGGGCTTTGCTAGATTTATCTCACAAAACAATTTAGTTTATTTTTCATAGGGAATTAGCGTAAGCTAATACATGTGACTAGTGGTAAATTTTACCGTAATTGGAGGAGTGTCACATACTCCCATTCCTTCGGTTGATTCATTTCCATCATCTACTCCTATTACTACTGTTTCTGATGTCTCATCTTCTTCTCCCATTCTGTCTCAATCTATTCTTGTTTCCTAACCTCAGCCATCATTAAGAAGATCTACTAGATCCACACAAAAGCCTGCATAGTTTAAGGATTTTATCATTCCCAAAGCTAGAGCATCTGCAGTACATACCACTATTGCCTCTCCTGTATATCCTGTTTTTCATGAGCATGATTTTGCACATATGTCTAAGGATTATGTGGCATTTTTAGCTAATGTGTTTGCTACTTTAGATCCCGCTACATATACTCAAACATGTCAGGATCAGAATTGGGTTGCAGTTATGAATCAAGAGCTTGAGGCTTTGGAGAAAAATCAAACTTGGGAACTTACTTCTTTACTCTCAGGTTCTAAATCCATTTCCTCTAAGTGGGTCTACAAAACCAAGTACAAAGCTGATGGCACAATTGAAAGATTGAAGGCAAGGTTAGTCATTACAGGTTTTAATAAAAAAGAAACAGAAGATTACAAGCACACCTTCTCTCCAGTTGCAAAGTTAGCCACTGTTAGAGTACTCATTGCCATTGCCACTGCTAAAGGTTGGCCTCTTCACCAATTGGACATTAATAATGTCTGTTTAAATGGGTATATAGGAGAGGATATTTATAGGAAACCTCTTGAAGGCTATACCAAAGCCTTACCTGGTCAGGTCTGCAAATTAAAAAGGTCATTTATGGTTTAAAACAGGCCTCCAGACAATGGAATTTAAAATTGACCAAGTTCCTTTTATCCTTGGGTTATCAACAGTCAAAGCATATTTATAGCTTGTTTGTTAAGGACATTGGTGATTATTTTACTGCAGCCTTGATTTATGTGGATGATGTGCTTTTAACTGGTTTTTTATTATCAGAAATTCAAGCTACCAAGTCTGCTCTTGATGCTAGATTTACCATCAAGGATTTAGATTTAGCTAAATATTTTTTGGGCATTGAGATTTGCGCTACTCCCACTGGCACATACTTAAATCAACACAAATACATTTTTGATCTACTCAATGCAAAGCCTGCTGCTTTTCCTCTTCCACAACACTTGAAATTAGCTTTGCACAAAGGTGTTTCTTTTCCTAATCCAGAGTCATACGGGCGATTAATTGGTAGATTACTTTACCTTACTATGACACACCCATATATCTCCTATGTAGTTCAACGTTTGAGTCAATTCGTTTCCAGTCCTAAAGAACCTCATTTACAAGCTGCAACTCACTTTCTGAAATATCTTAAGGGTACTGCATCTAAAGGCCCGTTTTATCCAGTTCAGAAACACTTGCAAGTGACTGGCTTTTCAGATGCAGATTGGGCGTCCTGTATCATGACTAGACGTTTATGAGATCCTAACAACGTCATGGCATGCTCAATTATCTCTTAACCTTTGACAGGATACGTTTATTCCTTGATCATTCTCTAGTATCATGGAAAACCAAAAAGCAACCTACGGTCTTTTGTTCATCCACTGAACCAAAATATCGTAGCATGGCTGCTACTATTTGTGAACTGATATAGCTTACATATCTGCTTCAGGATCTACGCGTTCCAGTCAAACACCTGTTACACTCTTTTGTGATAACAAGGCAGCCCAACAAATTGCTGCAAATCCAAGTTATCATGATCGAACAAAGCATCTCGACATTAAATGTCACTTTACTCGTGATAAGGTTCAAGATGGATTTCTGCAAACCTCCTATATTCCCTCTAATCTTCAACTCTCCAACTTGAGAGGGGGGAGGGGGAATATGGAATATATTGTACATAATATAGTTTAGTCAGAATTGTAAATATTAGAAGTATAGGGTGCAAAGTGTAACTTATCTAAAAAGTTGTTAAGAAGTAGTTAGATGATGGTTGAGCTATTTTAATTACTGTAGGTTAGGATACAAAAGTGTACTTTAACTTCCATTTTCTGTTTTGTAATTCTTGTTGATGTAATCAATGAAGATCATCACAATTAATCTCAATTTACTGTAAATTTTCCGCTTCATAAATATCCTTGGTCACTTTGGACAGTATTAAAGCTAGCATATATGATTTGATCCTTTTTCACGATCACCAGCTAAAGGCGGAAAGGAATAATAAAAAACCTTGTCGCCATAGAAGATATTTTTGGGGAGCTGATTGTCGGTTACAATATTTTTGCCAATGGTTAGTTGATAGATTTCAAAGGCTACTTGCACACATGTGTATGCAAAACCTATCACTATTGCGGACATCATGTACCTGCCGAAAAAATATATATAATTATTCCCAAATATTTTAAATATCTAATTGTACAATAGGCAGAGAATTGAAGGAGAAATACTGATACGCGTAAATATTGTTGAATCTAATTTTGAAATCTCTATGTGCACCGTGGATCGTAGAAGTATTGGATGCTAGAATGATAAGTGACACCAAGAGGCATAGCCAAGTTGTCACTCTGATTATCAACGACACAATGGCCAACACTTGCACTCTACCTATGCGGATTGTCTCAGTTGTTTGGGACTCGGAGTGATTGAGAATTTCAACCCGACTATGATCAGCCGTTTGAGGAATCTCAGAAAGTTGAATCTGAGTTTGAGCGTGTGGCTGATCATCATGTTTAGACAATGGAGGTTGCTGATCAGGTTGTGCCATTTCGTTTGATGTCAACTAGTTCAAGTACAACCTGTTGTTTATCATGTATCACGATAACATTATGACGCCCATAGATATATAGATATATATCAACATCACTTTGTTTAAGATAGTTCAATTCCAAAAATTAAAAGACAAATTACATCATTAACTCCGTTTTACTAACTGCTCTAGTATATATTATGACTGATAGTGTTGTAATTGTTAGTTTATTTTGACATCCCCGTCTTACTAAAAATAATAGATATTGTAGATTATACTTTTCTTTAATCATGCACCCAATTTGAGATTAATTACCTTCGTTACTGTATCCTTCTTAACGAGACATCAAACTAAATTGGATCGAGTGATGTGGTAATATAACCTGCAGGGTGTATGTAGCTTTCTAATCCTTTGTAAACTCGCCCCTCGCTAGCAGCATAGCACCTTGGTATGGTTGATACTTTTAATTGAGTTTTCGCCGTTAGAAACTAAAAATGAAAAACCAGGACTGAATTTTTATTCTTTTGAAGCTAAACTCAAATTGCGAGTCAACGGACCAGCTAAAAATGAAGTGCTACAGCAGTAATATCTTGTTTTATACTCCCCTCGTTCCATTAATTCAAGTGTCTTGGTTGGGTTATCCCAAGTAAGTGTCTACTTTCATGTAACAACCAATAAAAAAAAACTTTAGTGGGTAATAGTGTTATTTGATTGATGAAAAATGTAGTTAGTGAAAATTTCTAAAACTGTGTGAATAGTCACGGTGGACATTTTGACTGAGACGGAGGGAGTATTAATTTAAAAATGTCTGTTACTCTTAACTGTTGGAAGTTATACATGCTGTGTGTAAGTTTATTTTAGCTGTTAATAGCATTAAGAAACATTTGAATCAGTTAAAGAACTTGATTAATTAAACAACTTGTAAAGACAGTTGAATCAGTTATTCATTTGATCGAACTGGATGTTCGATCTGCCCTCCCACGGAATTCAAAAATCAAATCAAAATACTTGACATTTTCCAGTGACTCGTACATTGTTTACTTAATTTTGAGGCAAACGTAGGATGATTTTTCATTGTCAAATACGTAAACTGTTTCTACTGCAAAACCCAGATTACAAGTCACACAACCGAACATTAACCACGTAGAGCTGCACCTTCTCCATCCATCATTTCAACGTATTAACCGAATTAACTGAAAATAAAAAACGTTAAAAAACCTTTGATCTAGCTAGCTATCATAAACTGAAATATATATAATCATTTCGCTACCTGAACTGCAGGGTGTGTGTGCGTTTCAGTGTTTTGCAAAACTAAACATATATAAATATTAACGCGTGCATAAAGTTATATGAGATACCTGCATGCATTTTATATTGTTTAATTAGTCCGATGAAGAAATGATTTTATGAATAAAAATATCTGTATAGTAGAAACAGGCTACTAAATTGCTAGCTTGTCTTTAAATATTTGTTCTTGATTGAATTATTTATATTTATATAATACTGATGATGATTTATTTATATGGTATTCATATACAAATATACGTACAGTACTATGTAACCTCCAACCCAATTACGTGCTAATTGGTTGAAAAAGTCAACGTACTAAAACAAATTCATATATTGTTTGTTATCCTTGTAGATTTTGTTTGTGACATGGAATAAGATAATCAGTCCCTTTTGATATGATTTACCTTTCATCTTTGTTTATGCGTAAAATAGTACTGTATTATGTAACCCTTTTTTTAAAAAAAAACTACAATAAAACCTAAAGTAACTTCAACTTCATTGAGGTATTCTCTCTTAATTAATAAAAGAAAAGCATAATTAGATTGTCATACTAAAAATATCTTAATTTAAAGTAATCTTGGCCTTTTAATGACTAACCAAGGTCAAATAATTAAAAACCTTGATTTCTTCTCCTAAGTATGTCTACCTAAATAGTAAGTCAACCCAAACCAAAAGACCTTAATGCCCAATAAGTTTAAGTCTAATTATTCTTAATTAGCCTTACTATTCTTACTTAATTACTTTAAATTTAACTATATTAACTATAAATTCATTAAAAATTAACCATACTTTTACTATTAATTTTAAATTGTTAAATAATAATCATCAAATGTCATCACATTTAAAATGATACTAATGTTACAACTATAATTAACATTAACAATATAAATATTTAAGTATAAGTATGATACTTAATTCGAAAAATTCCTAATTTCTTAATTTGTTTGGATCGGATCGATTTTATAAATGTAAAAGCAGAGGAAGCTTTTCACTCAAAGTTTGAAATGAAATTTAGAAACTGACATTTGAGTGTAAAGATTATTGCCTATACACATGCACCTTGATTAAAAGGGAGTTTATTCGGTGAGTATTATACCTCCATTAAGCGTTCGTGTAGCTCCTATTGAGACTTCTAATCCTGTAATTACTAGCTGCAAAAATCATGTAGATTTAGAGTAACTGCAGAAGTAATACTAAAACTCCCGCATGGTATGATATTTAGAAATTTTAACTAAAAATTATGTGTAAATACTGATAAGGTAATAAGCTAACTATAATATAGTGTACATTCGATTCTTCTTTGGAATATAAAAATATCCATTTACTAATGATAAGGAATAATTTTGATAGCAGTCTTTGTAAATTGAGGTGAAATTTCAGACAGGCATAATTGAGAAGTCTTACGACGTAATTCATCACTGTTTCTTATGCTCGACAACTTACTTAGTTTGACGTAATTCATCACTGTTTCTTATGCTGTCTTACGACGTATATTATTGTTTTCATCAAACTCAATACATTATATATCACTCTGTTTATATCAGGTAATATCGACCTTTTTTTCACTATTATATATATTAACCTTGACAATACTTCCAATGCGCAAGTCATGTTAAAAATGATATAATAGACGATAGATGGACGGTATCTAGTTATCTACCTTTGTTAAATCGTCGTTAATTTCAATGCAAGGTTGGGAGAAATGAGTAAAACAAATTGGGTCAACTTTACTAAAACACCAAAATGAAATAAATAACTAAATCCTTGTTTTCTTAGGAGATGACAAAAACCGCCCGGTTGCTATAAAAATGGAGTTACATATGACATATTGCATAAGTGAAAAAACAGCAAAAGAAAATTCGAACATAAATCTAAACAAAAGAACAATGTCAGATCTCAAATATGAAGATCCAGAATCATCAAAGCTTCCAATTGCAGCATTAACAGCAAGAGTTACAACCTTAGTTACACTTGCAGTATCCATGGGTCTGTTGAGGTCCAATAGTGTCACCTTTCATGCGGGCCCCTTTAAAGATACCTTCACCTACTATGACGTTGGCACTTATCAGTACGATTAACATACTTTTTACATCTGAACGCATCTTAATTATGTGAATAAATCCGGCCTTACAAGTTATAATCAATATGTATTTATGTTGTCAAGCGCAGGTATGCATTTTTCGGCATGGTTGTTGGATTTGGCTACAACTTATTGCTACTGCCTTTTTCCATTTTCTTTTTTCTTGCTAAGAAAAGACTCATCAACAATAGTATTTTCGTAGGGTTTGAATTTTATGGCGATAAGGTTTGACTTGCAACTTGCTCACCCTTCTTCACAACCATATATACTTTAGTAACGTACTACATTCTAAAACTTATCTAACTCCTTGCAAAAACAAATTTATATTTTTCAGATTTGCTTGACATTACTGGCTACGGTTGTTGGGTCATTATATGGTTCGACAGTTGAAAGAATGAAGGGTGTTAATGATTTAGAAGTATCTATAGGCGGGTATGTTTCCAAAGACTATCATTTAAAGATTGATGAATTTTGCACGATTGTCTATATATCATCAGCGTTCCTTCTCATTGGATTCTTTTCCTCCACGATTTCGTCAATCATTTCTTCTAGAGCCCTAGCGTACGTATCATAGTTTGTGAAGTATTTATATTTTTGGATCGGAGCTATACATACTGCATCCAAACTCTTCTTTGTCTTTATAGTCTCCTCTAGGGGCGCAGATCACGTGAAAGAGACAATAAGTGAGATCCATATGTATTAACTAAGCGTATCCATATGTCATATGTTCCTGCGTGAGTGTGTCGTGAAAAACGTTGTAACCTCCACTTTATCATGAAAATAGCCTTCTTTGATACGATTTTAATGAATACGAAATATGAAGTTGTGTCTTTCCTTATCTTTAGTTTATTTCCTTTCAAGAAATGCAATACATCAAACACTTACCCTAAAATTGTGAAAATATAATTAGTTTTCGAATAATAGAGCTATCTTACAAAAACACTAAGAACTATATTGATTAATTTTATTTTATAAAAAGTAAAATGTGACACAATATAAAAAAAAACTTATATGCGAGTATAAAATAGAACATAGTCATGAAAACCCAAACAAACAGTCAACATTTCTTAATTAAGAATAGTTGTAGTTATGATTAATTAAAAGATCTTATAAAAACACTGAATAAAAGTTATAAAAAATCTGATCTTATATATAATATCTTATATAATATAAATATAATATAGGTCTCGCTTGATGATGTCATCAAAATTATAATTCACCAATAAGATTGCTTAAGTTTGTCAAATTGACTAAGATTATAGATATAATGACATCATAAATAATAATTTTAAAAAATAATTAATTAAAATATATGTTAAAAATAGATCCTAAATAACCTCGATAATGAAAAGATTATTATATCTTTATCTAAATTTAAAATTTAATTTCTTATATTTTTGTATATTCCAGGGGATGCATTCAAGTATTCCTAATTCTCAAGTAAAAACAAACGCGGAGGAGTAAATACTTTTGTAATAAATAAATTTACAATTGCAATCATCAAATTCAAAATACTCGGTATATGTTAAGAATATATCTTAAAATTAAATAACCTCTAATGAAACGAGTACATCTTCATCTCAATATAAAATTTAATTCCTTATATTTTTTTTATATCCCACATAATACATTAAAGTATTTTTCTAAATAAAAATAGAGCTAAATGTTTTTTTGTAACAAATAGTAATAAAATCTATTACTCAGTTTGCTTCAGTTATTACATTTACCACCTTTAATTAAATTTACCATGGTGAATTTTTAATTAACCAAATGTAGAAATATACTAAGAAGACTATCCATTCCTATTCAATAATAGTTGATATGAGAAATGAGACAATTATATAGACAAAGGAATCTAATCTAGTAGTGTTATATATAACTCTTATCATAACGAGAGAATAATACAATCATTACTAATACTAATATTAATAATAATAAATAAAAAACTATAGACTAAACTCGTATATAATTACTTTGACAGTATCCTTTGCGATGGCGATAAACAAAAGTCAAGGACAGTCCTTGCAAACTGCGAGATTATATTTATGACGATCGATATTTACTCATGACAAAGCTATGTTGATGTCTCACGTGTTAAAACCAAAAAGGGCCGAAGCTTCTACTTTATGATAGTGATGACTACCAGACAAATGTGATATATAAAGAGGTCTTACACGAAATATTATTTATAGGGTTAATGCACTGGAGGGTCACAGTTAGTCATTGTACTATATTTGTGTTTATTCAGATCATTGTACTAAAAAATTTATACCTTTAAGTTATTGTACTATATGAAAATATGCATTTATTTCATTATACTATTTTTTTCCCTTTTAGATAACTAAACTTTTGAAGCGTGATATTCAAATCATTAAATATTTTCAAAACAACTATTCGAAAATATCATTATACGGTTCAGAAATATGTGTGTTGATTATGGTTGTGTATAAATAATTTTCAACTTTAAATTAAATATTTTAATTAATGGTGGTGGCTAAGTATTTGAATATTATGTGTGTGTAAAGTAGTAAACGAACCAAACAAGCTCAAATGATGTTTATTCGTTTACATTTGTTCATTAATGGTGATTTTTGTTTGTCGACTTAATAAACGAACATCAACGAATTCATTTTTTTAAGAATGAACAATAACAAAAAAAATTATTTCGTTTTAAGCGTTCATGGTCATTTGTTCGTTTATAAACATCATTTGAGTTTGTTTACAACTCTACACGCTCATAATATTCGAATTTTATCCACCACCATTAATTAAAATACTTGATATAAAGTTGAAAAACATTTTTACACAACCACAAACCTATATATGCATGAAGTGTATAATAATATTTTTGAAATGCTATTTTGAAAAAGTTGAATGACTTAAATAACCTATTCTAAAAGTTCAGTTGCATAAATGAATCAAAAAATAATATAGTGAAATAAATAAATAATTTATATACTACAATAACTTAAAGGTATAAATTTTTTAATACAATGATCTGAATAGACGCAAAAATAATACAATGACCAAAATGAATTTTTTTGAAGAGTACAATGACCTTTCAATGCATTAACTCTTATTTATACTCCATATTTCAACTTAATTGTTAAAACTTGATTAACTATAACTAGATACCTTTACAATTCAATGTATTTTGACTTATATAAAATGTTTAGCATTGAAAATTTATTATCTACACCTTCAATTTTGATACACACTACCTATTGAAACAATATTGTATATCTTTTAACTAATAAAAACGTTTTAACTCGTAAGGATTCTAATAATATTTATGAAAAACAAATTACAAATTAATCGGGCCGTGTGTATATACGGATTTTAGGACTAGTAATATAATATAATACATAATAATATTTACTATATAAATAAGATATTGAAATTGAAATTGAAATTGAAATTTGAAATTCTAGAATGAAAGAGAGAAAAAAAAACAAGTGAGAAGACCTGTTGGGCCTTTCAAATTTCACACACTCTTGAAACTGGGCTTACCTATATGAGGTCCAGGATTTATGTAAGGTTTTAATGTGCTATGACTAACTATAACTAAAAACATTAAACTAAACGGTCTTAAACTTAGCAATAAATAGCTACAAGTTTAATTATTATAAAATTGGTATGATCTTCAGAACTTAATTTAAAAAATTAATCCTAAAAAGTTAACCAAAAAGCATAAAGATGCACAAAATGTTATAATTGTTTCTGCTACCTTAGTAATCCTTGTACCTCATTTCTTAATAACAAGTGAGATACTATAATAAATATTAATAACAAAACTAAATAATTTAACAAAAGTACATAAATAAAATGCAATCAAATTTGATTGGCCATCACTTTCTTACACTTAGACCGGAACCGGAGAGCTCTCCGGTTTGACTAACAAAACCGGTTATCAAAACATTGTGAAGAACCCATGAATGTTCTATAGAGGTTCTTTTACTTATTAGATTATGTTCTGACATACAGTTGATCTTGCAACCAATTATTGCTGATATCGATCTTATTGAAGTACGCATATATAACATAATTTTACTTATCAGATTACTTCATCCATCGAGCTCTGCATCAATCTCAGCTAGTACATCGTTATGCTCAAGCACCATAGTCCCAATTAGATAAACCTGCCTGCGTTGAGGAATTTGGTCAATTTTGTTCAATTCTTCGTCAGTTAAAGACCATTCAAAGATATCAAGATTCTGCTTCATCCTTTCTGTGTTGAAACTCTTCACTGCGATACTCACCCCTTGCTCGTATAGCCATCTTAGCGAAATCTACATCAATTTCAATACTATAATTTCAGTACAGTAGCTCAACCTACTACAACATACTCAATATGTTACTCACTTTTATCTTAATTTTTTTAAAAATAATAAAATAAGTACCTGAGCAACTGTCTTCCCTTTGGATTTGGCAATGTCCTGCAGAACATCACATTCCATAACACGGTTGTGTCCCCATGCATTATTGCCGACTGCACCTAACGGTGAGTAAGCAGTGACTAGAATGCCATTCTCTTTGCAGTATTTTGTGAGTTTTGTTTGTTGCCAAAGTGGGTTCATCTCAACCTTCAAACCAAATTAGTGGCATGTATGTTACTAACACTGTTTTGACTTAATTTGAATGGATCAAGTAGTCTAAATGGTACGTACATGTTGGTCATTTCCAGATGATAATTATTGAAACATCGAAACAGTTCAAGTTATGATCAATAGATGATCACCTGGTTGACGGCAGGGGGTATTTTCGCAAATGAAAGAATTTGTTGTATTTTGTTAGGAGAGAAATTGCTGACACCAATGGATTTGGTGAGTCCCAAATTTTGACACTCCTCAATTGCTTCCCAGGTTGCTTGTATATCGATTGGGAAAATGCAGCAATGTGGAATTGGATGTTTGAATTCATCTTGGATCAGCTTGAGTGGCCAGTGTATAAGGTACAGATCTACATACTCAAGTCCCAGATTCCTACAACATTAGTTTGTAAATTGTAGGCCTTATCCATTTTCTCCAAAGCCACTCAATATTCGTTTGTAAAAACTCCATTTTGCTCCCTTACCGATCCCAGCTTTTATATCTCTACAAAATTTACTCATTTTTATAGATGAAATAGTTCTATGTCCTGTATTGTCTCAATTGTTGGGCAGAGCAAGGATTTGAAGTTAAAGAGGATCATAGTCCGTTGTGGATTAATAGTTTTTAGGGAAAACATTAGTGTAGTTAACAATATCTAATTTAGGTACCGTTAACTGTACCTAAATTAGGTGTTGTTACCATAATAAAAAGAGAGGATATACTGTAAAATATGATGCGCATGATTAGTCGACAACTTAACAGTAACACATAAATTTGGTTGTTTTAACTGAACATGTACCCAACTACTTTTTAGAAACTCATCACATCACACTACAAGCAAACAAACTCTTTTTTCTTTCTGATATCCATTAGGAGTTATCACTGATGGTGCAAACTATTATGTCTAGTAGGGTTACATAGCATAAATATATATCAAACAATTAACAGATGGAAATGAAAAAGATAAAATAAAAAAACATGAAAGAATCATACTACAGTTTGTTTGTTTGTTTTTTTTTAAAAAAAAATAGATCAGGTAATATGTAATTAAGATGAATCACATATCAATTGTGAGGGAGACGCGCAAGAAATTTTTGTTAATCTACTACTTAGGTTTAGGGAGGTCCAACATAATGGTCTAGAGGATACTTTTGACTCAATGTGTTTCCGGTTAAGAATTGTGTCCATGCCGACGGATCACTTGTCTGAAATAATTGAAATTTATAATGGAAATGAAAAAGGTGGAGATTTGTGAGAAGAACGGGTGGGTATACAACTCAGGATCAGAATCGGGATCGGAATCGGAGTCGAAGATGTTTGATTATTTTGTTTACCGATTTTTTAATTTGTAGAAGTTTTCAATATTGTCTTTAGTTATGTATTTTTTTTAGGACTTGTAATATTTAATTTTAAATTTTAATGAATGATTTTTTTTATCTATTTTTTTTTATTTATTTTAATTTATTTAATTTTTAAAATAAGAAAGTCTAGAACACTATCTTCTACTCCTCCACTTTTTCAGCCTACAATATTCTCCCAAAACACTGTAAACACAGTGTCACAACTCTCTGTACTCTTAGTAGGAGCTAGCTAGTACTTGGGATTTTGATCAACAATCATAGTGGGCCCTCATTCAGATAAATTATCTTCCCATAAATTTGTTAAAGAATAAATTAGTGATGTAGATTACAATTAAACAAATACAGATTAATCATGTTGATTCCCTGAATGTCAGAAGCAATCTCTTCTAACGCACGTTGATTCAAAAGAATACCGCAATTAGGATAAAATTCAACTCAAACTGAGAGAAAACTCAAACTTCATAAAACTCAAAACTAAATTGTTCAGTCACACCTACAAACCCTAAAAAGGAAACACGAATTCGAAATGGACCAAAAAACATAACGGGCCAAACAGAAAGCCCAAAATAAAAGTCCAAAAATAACTAAAAAAACATAAAATGGAGCGTAACTTATTCTAGAAGGCGTTTTTGGACCTCGAAAGGGGTGAACCTTGTTCCAAGATTCAATTTGACAGTTCGTAGACCTGAAACAGAGCCCCGTAGCTCAAGTTATAGCCATTTTCGTGAAGCCCCTTTGCTAATATGATCATGGGCCTCTATAAACACTAAGGCCCGATCTTCGACACTTGGTCCCGCATCAATTAGGATTAAGTATGAACCGGTCTGATTGTTTCAACGGGCTAGGGTTTTATGTTTGTTTAGTTTATATATATAATCAAATGTAAGCGCTTTTGATAAAAATTAATAATACAATTATCATTTCCATTACTTTATTAAAATTATGAATTTTGTTATTATAGCCCTAAGAGCTATGTTTAAAAATTAAATTTGTTTAAAAACTTGGTGTTACATTAAGTTTGTTGGGAACGGTTATATTCAGATGGTGAGTAGTTATTATCAAAGTATAAACAATTAATGCATGTCTAAATTTTTTATTCATAGCTTTTAATATTTTTTTAAAATTATAACAAAGTGTCACATGCATGTATTGTTTTATTAAAAACGCATCGAAAACCCGAAATGAAAATAAAACCCGGTTTATTTTATCCGATTTTTGAACCCGGTTTGGTAGTTAATAAACTGCCGAATGGCAGTTTATTATTAAAAGGAAAACTCCCGTTTGTTGGTTACATATAATTCTTGGTACGGTTCTAATTCATCATCAATAACAGATTCAAGTTTCACGAAAATTCTGAGTTTTATCCGATTAAGATTTCGATTGTACCATCGAAATACTTTAATCTGAAAGTGTATCACGACTCTCCGAAATTCAATCAATCGAAACCCTAAATCTATAACATCAAACACGTACAATTTGAATAGCTCATTTTTATACATCTTCTTCTTTATATATGGACCGGATGAAATAAAATAATCATAACCTATATATATGGCTATATGGATCATGTATGAAATCATTTTCTAAAAGCAATAATTCGAACATATTATATTTGGTCGATCTAGGTATGATCACGCAAGTATTCGCCTTTGAATAATTCAGAGAAAACGTTTTTACACAAAAACAAAAACGCAAGTTTTGTCGTATAGATGTTAAGCACTCAAATTCTTAGAGTTGGTGACAGTTTAAAACTGTTCGAAAACGGTTTTCTTAAAGTTACTGACAATTGCAGGTATCGTCACAACTGTTGTTGAGAGTGACTCATACTTTCTTCTTCAATTAATAACTTGATCTATGTTTTCCAGTTAGTGCTGTAATTTAGATCAAGATATGGCCAATTATCAAATTTTGCAATAAGGCGATTATCAAGTATAGCCAATTCATATAAGTACGAATATTTCTTACTTGAGACTCTTCTTGATGGCTGGTACAACAAGATGGCGGTCAACCGAGTCACACCACAGCTTTGTCGTAATAAAAAGCTCGTCTCGAGACTTAACGAGACCCAACCTCAAAGCTTCCGCGATGGCTTCCCCAAGAGGTTTCTCAGTTTGGTATACTGCTGCGGTATCAAAGTGACGATAACCCAATTTAATAGCTTCAATTATCGTCGATGGTGTCACCACATCAATGCCTGCAATGCTCGATTCGGTTGCTGTGCCCATTGCGATTATGGGAGTTGGGCGAGCACCATCAGAAGAGCTTATCATGGTCTCCGGAACAGTTGCCATCTTTTTTGGTGGTCTATTAGTGGATTGTGATATTGGCTATTTTGTGAGAATTGTTGTGGGATTTATAGGGTAATTAATACTCTCTTTTTTTTTTTTTTTTTCTTAAGATATCAAGTGTACGTATCTCATAAAGTAAATGGGACAAAAGTTTATACCATAGTTTTTTGTTTGGTTTTTTGTTGTTGTGAATAAACTTTTGTAATATTGATAGTGTACTATTTGTATAGGAAAGCAACTTGTACTATTGTCTTGCTAACAATTAAGCTTGGTCAGAGACCACATCCCATTTGTGTGACTTTTTAGCAGTTACGTGTAGTTATTGAAAACATTTGAAAACGATCGGAACCGGCCAAATTAATTGTCTTCATTTTAAATGTTCATTATCATTTGGTTTTATTAACTTTCTGAATTGCGTGTTCGTGGATTATTTTGCAAATTAACGTAACTATTCTTATCAAGAACCCCACTAAAACATGAGTGATGTGACTAATTTTTTATGGTGTAGAATCACCGCCAATATCAATGACACACACTGAAAAACAGTTAAACACACACAAGAAAAACATACCCAAAGATGCGTGCTAAAACAAACATGATAAAGTTACTAAGCCAAATTGATGTTCTGTTATCTAACTCTTATTACACAAATAACATCTTTTGTTTCTAAGAAAAAGACTAAGTATTCAATTCAAAGCTCTGCATCAATCTCAGCCATTACATCGTTATGTTCGGTCACCATTGAGCCGATTAAATAAAGATGTTTCTGCTGAGGAATGCAACTTATCTTCTTCAGCTCTTCCTCATTCAACGACCAGTCAAATATGTCTAGATTTTGCTTCATCCTCTCCGTGTTAAAACTCTTTACAACAAAACTAACACCTTGCTCATACATCCATCTTAGCGAAATCTACATTTCGATCAATTCCATCCACGTTAGTACAACTCATATCCATGAAAAGAGAAAGTTACTATCAAGCACCTTTACTTTCAAGGTCAAACAATCAATTCTACTAAATATTCCGTATAATCCTTAGGAAAGGTTTAATTAATGTTTACCTTTTCTATTATTATATACATTTTAACCCTATCATTGCTACTTAACTGCACTTTAGGTGCAACTAGGAGCATTCATAATTTTTTCCTTTTTGATAAATATATATTTATTTGGAAAGTTAAAAAAAAAAAAAAAATGTATTATACCTGCGCGACTGTCTTTCCTTTGGACTTCGCAATGTCTTGAAGAACATCAGATTCCATGACACGGTTGTGTCCCCAAGAAGTACCAACCGCTCCTAAAGGCGAGTAAGCAGTGAGAAGTATGTTATTCTCTTTGCAAAATTGACTAAGTTGTTTCTGTTGCCATAGTGGATTCATCTCAACCTTCAATACGAGTCAAACCGAACACAGTTGTAGGATATGTTAGGAACATTATAGGTCACTTGTTTTCATATTGTGTGATTTTAAAATCACCTGGTTAACAGCAGGAGTGATTTTAGCAAAGGAAAGAATTTCTTGTATTTTTCGAATAGAGAAATTGCTAACGCCAATGGATTTGGCGAGTTTGAGATTTTGACACTCCTCCATTGCTTCCCATACAGCCTTGATATCGATTGGGGCTACACACTCCTTTGGAACCGGAACTTTAAACCGATCTTGGTTGAGCTTTAGTGGCCAATGTACCAAATACAGATCGACATATTCTAGCCCCAAATTTCTACACCATTTTATAAACCATATATCAGCATCCTTTTAGTTTTTTGTTTCTAGTTAATGTGATTGTTAACCTCATTTAGAATGATTTTTATGTAATGAAACTTGTTTTTAGACTAAAGGGAATAATTCTTAACCAAACTAAATAATTTACTCAAAGGAAAAATTATGAACCGATACATGTGAGGGGCTTTTTATTAAAGTTCTACTACTATATGGGTATATATGGTTTCATAATTTCATGTCACTTAAAATATTATGCTGTAAATAAAAACATGTAATTTTATATTTATTTATATATATATTTTATAACAATAACAGTTCATATGTAACTTTGTAATTTTTCTTACTGAAGACTCTCCTTAATGGCTGGCAACACAAGATAGCCCTCAGTTTTGTTACACCACAGCTTGGTCGTAATGAAAAGCTCAGCTCGGGACTTGATGAGACCCAATCTCAGAGCCTCTGTGATGGCGTCCCCGATAGGTTTCTCAGTTTGATAAAGTGCAGCTGTGTCAAAGTGTCGATAACCGACCTTAATGGCCTCGATGACTCCGGCCTTAACCTCATCACTTCCTTCCTTCAATGTTGCTGTCCCCATTCCGATCACAGGAATGGGTCTAGGACCATCACACGAGCTTATCATTGTCTCCGGAATTTTGACCATCTTAGTTTTTCTTTTTGGTACCAATTAAGCAAGATTTTAGAATTGTAGAAAATTATGGTTAATTTTGAATGTAAAAACATGAGTTTCTAGTAACCCACAACCAATCCAAATTGGTGATCTGTTTTAGGCCACAGTACTTTTGTTGTTATATCTCTAGCATTAAATCTCTGTTTTTAAATTTGGTTGTTTGCCTTTTAAATTTGTTGGTTGGCTACTTGGTATTTGGCTAATGGACCTCTTTCAATGCCATTGACTTGCTTGTTTAAAGGAGCAGGTTCTTGACGAGCGTATTTGTTTTATATTCAACTCAAAAACAATTTAAGCGGTTGTTTGGCAAAATTAGATTGTAAACAGAGTTGGAAATTTATAGGTGAAGCCGGTAACCAGAGCTTATATTTCAAGTTAGAAGTTAAATCTTAATTTTTATTTACGTTTGATAAATAAGCTATAATTTAAAGATGTAAATTGACATAAAATCACAAAAAGTACACGATATAAGACTTATTTATATAATTTCTCATTTCATAAACTTGAAGCTAACTTTTAAAAGCTACTTCAAATAGATTTTTTCTTTTCAAAACTTATTTTCAATAAACTTTTAAAGTTTTGTCTACCAAATAAAGCTATAAATTTGAGCATATAGATACAATTGGTGAGTGTGAAAAACGGAACAAAAGTCAAAGAATGCTGGAAGAACAGATTCTCGCCAGGCGAAATTATCATATGTTTTGATCAGAACCCGTTTCACCGGACGAAACTTATCATCCATTGAGGCGGCCAGAATTCTTGTTTTGCAAGTTTTGCGCACTATAAATAAAACCTATGTAATTGTAAACCCAAACACCTACGAAAATTAATAAGATTTCTCTCTAGTTGTCCATGGATTAAACCTATCGAGTAGATGGATATAACCACATTATATTCGCGTGTTCGTTTACATTCTCGTATTATTCTTTATTGTTTAGCTTTGTGTTTGATCCGTTTATTGTTGTGGGGTATAACTAGGGTTACACGTTCTTGTTTGGACTTATCATTTTATTCCTAACAAATATATATAAGCTATAATAAGCTCGTGTGTCAAACACATTCAATACGTGTGAACTTTATCAAATTTAATTTAATGTTTTATTTTTGAATATCTCATTAAAAAGTGATACTTGTACTTGTTTATTACTAATTTTAATTTATATGCATGCGTTTACATTAACTTTTTGTACTGATTTCAATTGTCTGGTTATAAAAAGATTTTTGATAGCATAAATCAAAGTGTTCTGGATTAGCTTGTACTTACTACTTAGTACTTACTAACCTTTAGTAAATAAACATTACTATAACCTTTTGTATTGAATAATTTTGTCTGGTCATAAAAGGATTTTTGAAATGGATGTTGTCACAATATAAACATCGATCGGTACACCAGCATTAAAGCGCTTGTCGTAGCTAGAATCATATTTTTGTATGTATTGATTGTTAATATTTTGTCATTATTCACCTAAATTAAAATGTTGATTATGGAAGCTAGTATAAAAGGTTCACACGTCTATGATAATGGTGGAATGGTGGAAGACGAATATGATTGGAAAATGGTCAATTTTGACCAAGGGTTAAAATAGACATTTCAATGATTTAACGGCTAAAATGTTAAACTTAAAGAAAGAGGACAGTCTAACAATTATTCTATTTTTGCACAGTGAACTACATGACCATGAGGACCAACCATGTAATTAACTCAATTAGAAATTAATGGTTGCTAAACTAACATCGAAGTTATACTGTTATAGTGCTATAAATGGGCTACTCGGAACTATAGGCCCAATGACAAAGCATCTTGGCTATCTCAGGCTCTCAGCGGTTGTAGCCCAACAACGACTACACTTCTAAATGGAACTAAATCTTTTTCTTTTTCTATTTTTTTTTTTGTCGTCGTCGTCATACAAGCGTGCCTAATAAAATGATTGATAGACATATGTCCAAATTAATAGTGAAGATACTAATTACTAACAACTACTTGCTCTGTCCCATTTCACGTGCACGCAACTTTAGAAAACTCCCCTAACTTCGTTATCCACCAATCAAATATCATTTTTACCCACTAAAGTCTATTTTGATTGGTTAAAATATAAAGTGAACATCTATTTTGAGACAACTCAAAATGAAAATGTTGACACTTATTACGAGACGGAGCTAGATAGTAATAAACAGAATAATAAAATGTTAACTCTACATTTTATACATATATCTAATGCTTAATTTGCCAACCCGAGGATTACGTTCAAAGTTCTGAATCAATTTCTGTCGTAACATCATTAGGTTCGGTCACCACAAAACCAAGTAAATAAACGAGTTTGCGCTGGGAAATTTGGCTGATTTTGTTCAACTCTTGTTGAGTCAATGACCAGTCAAAGATGTCAACATTTTGCTTCATCCTCTCTTTCTTGAAACTCTTGCACACAAAACTAACACCTTGTTCATATAACCATCTTAAGGATATCTACATGCCAATGGTATATATGAACACAACATTAGCATTTTACTTATATATATAGTAGCATTTTTACTCGCAATTTTTTATGTGTAGGTAAAACATAAAGAACACTTTTCATATCACTTTTCATCAAGCCGTATATATGTAGTAGAATAGAATAGGAAAATTAAGTACTAAAAAGCAAAAGAGTTCGAGTACCTGCGCTGTCGTCTTGCCTTTGGATTTGGCGATATCCTTTAGAACATCACATTTGATAACGCTGTTGTTCCCCCATGTGTTACCGGCTGAAGCTAAAGGGGAATACGCAGTGAGAAGGATATGATTTTCTTTGCAAAATTTATTTAATTGTTTCTGCTGCCAAAGCGGGTTCATCTCAACCTTGAAAGAACTCATCACAGAAAACATTTTATTAATATATAACACTCAAGTATATCAAATAGATTAATGGTTTAGATTTTGTCATGCCAAGAAAAAAACAATATTACTTGGTTGACTGCAGGAGGAATTTTGGCAAATGACAAAATTTTTTGAATTTTTCGCGAAGAGAAGTTGCTAACACCGATAGATTTGGCAAGTCCGAGATTTTGACACTTCTCCATTGCTTCCCAAACGGTCATGATATCGATTGCGGTTACATACTCCTTAGGAACCGGGACATTTAAATGGTTGCAGTTAATTTTGAGTGGCCAATGTATCAAATACAGGTCCACATACTCTAGTCCCAAATTCCTGTATTCGTAACTAAACTGTTAATCGTAGAGAAAGAAAAAAAAAGGCTTGTGAGATTGTATGGTTGGTAATAAGTGATGTATGGTCCTCGAAAGATGTGGTTCTGAATATACATACAGAGTGTCGTGTATCATATGACACGATCAGTAGTACAATATCACATGAAAAACAAATCAATTTAACTTATTGCCTTAAATCAGGTTACTGTTGTTTTACTTTCCAATAAAAAAACATAACTTACTTTAGACTCTGTTTTATGGATGGTAATACCAGTTGGCCCTCGGCTGAGTTACACCACAATTTAGTCGTAACAAAAACCTCAGAACGAGACTTGATGAGACCTGATATCAGTGCTTCAGCAATGGCTTCCCCAACAGGTTTCTCAGTTCCATAGAATGTCGCGGTGTCAAAGTGGCGATAACCAACCTTGATAGCTTCAATAACTGCCGCCTTCATTTCATCACTGTTCTTACTTGAAGATGATGTGCCCATTCCAATCAACGGAATGGGCCGTTGACCATCGGAAGAGCTTATCATCTTCTCTGGAATGCTCACCATCTTTTTAGCCCTTCTAAAAAAAATTATTTTTACTTTTTGCAAGTGATATGACTAAAGATGCAAGTAGTCTTTACCTTTTGTCTAAAAATAGTTGAATAGTGATGCAGTGAAATATTAGAAACACGAATTAAATCGGTTGATTCTCGTGATACCAGATTAATTCCTTCTAAACACGCATTGATTCAACAGAATATCGCGACTTGATAAAATTTAACTCAAATGTTCAACACAAATTGAGAGGAAATTAAACTTTCATAAAATTCAAAACTAGTTTTTCTGTCTCAAACAAGAACCCTAAAAAGTAAAGTAGAAATTCAAAATGGGCCAAAACACATAACGGGCCAAACAGAAAGCCAAAAATATCTAAAAAAATATAAAATGGTCCATAACTTCTTCTAGTCGTTTTTGGGCCTGGAAGTTGTGTAAACCACCTATGGCTATTTATCAAGTGCCTCGTCCCAAGCTTCGATTTGTCAGCTCATGGGCCTGAAATGGAGCCCCGTAACCCAAGTTACACATGTTTTTGTGAAACCCTTTTTCTAACTCGATTATCGGCCTCTATAAACGCCAATGCCTGATCATTAACACTTGAGCCCACATCAAATTTTAATTATTTTGTACGGTTTTGTTTGGTAGAGTTTTTGAGAGGTTTTAATAGTTAAAAAAAAAATTAAATAGTAAAGTTCTCAACATCAAAAAGCTTTATTTGATAAATAGAGTTTTAACTTTTTGTTTGAGAAATAAAGCTCCTTGATGAAAGCGAGTCCGGTCATCTAAACTTGACTTTTTTTTAAATAATAAATTTATAGGTCAAAATATGCTCATAAAAAAAACAAATCAATATAACTCAAAATGTGAAATACAAATATCTTTGGGGTATTTAAGTAATTTATATTTTCAACGATTTTCAAAGCTACGTTAAGTAGTTTATGTTTTAAGATTTCATTTTTTCCATAACCTCTAAAATTTGGTGAGCCAAACAAAATGTGTGACCCCCTAAACATACTCAACACGTATGGGACCATAAGCTTAAACTCTTATAAATTATTATAAGTTGTGTGTTGAACATACTTTTTAACTTACTCGAGCAATAAAAAGATTGGTGTATATCCTTGATTGAGGGGCTTATTCATATGAGCTTGTCAATTAATCTCATACTTTAACTACTACCAAACAAAAATCCATGCAAATAAGCTAACCCGAACATCCCTAGCTAAATTAGTTCATTCTGATATCTATGTGATTATATGTAGTTACTGCAGAATCTTTTTAGTTAAAATGAAAATTTTACCTTTTAAAACTATTAAATGATTATATTGTAACTGTAGATTCGGTTTCGTTGGGATTATTGGCCATGTTAGCGTCGATGTAATTTTTAGCATCTTGTTAGATTTCTTAATGGTATTAGTGTGTATTTACAAAAGAAGAAAAGATTTTTTTTTTTCCTTATATCATATATAGTGATGCTAATTAGAAAACTTGATTCTTACACCAATGCAAACAATGATAGAGGTTTATATGAAACTAGAATAAAACTCGCATAATGCAAAGGTATAAGTAATTTTGGTTGGTGATGATGGTGGTAGTGGTGATGGTGGTGGTAGTGGTCTATTAAAAACTAAAAAAATATTATGTGTTTTGTATTAATGGATATTCGTTATAAGTAGTTCAAGATTAGAGATATATATAGTAATAGATATATAGATTATTAGTAGGGAATATTTTTATTAATGGAAAATGTTATATATGAGGTAGGGATGTTCATAGTCCGTTTTGGCCAGTTTGAACATAAAATTTAGACCAAACAAGTAATTACAATTTAACATTTTCTCAAACCAAACCATCCAATTTAATAAGTCAAACCAAACCAATCAATCAATTGAAACCGGTTTGGTTTGATCCGTTTGACGGTTTAAACTAACTATTTTTTTGTATTTAATAATTAATAAAAAAGTATTTTAGTAATTGTTTAAGTTACATAATACGAGTAAAGTTTTTTAAAGATATATATACATAATCTAATATTGGTAAAAAAGTGTTTAACAATAATTATTAAAATTGACTTGCATAACAATATTGTTACATAGCCGAAAGTTTTTTTTATAGTATCCTTAATTTGAATTTAATTGGTTGCATAGGTTGACAAATTTTCAAATGAACACTTTGAATGCTATAGAAGAAGCAAATATGGAACTTTTGTTAAAGACATACTTAATCTTTTGAAATATATATATATATATATATATATATATATATATATATATACAGGATAAAAAAAGAATGAAATTTACGGAGAGAAGAGGAAGAAGAATTTTTTGTTACTGTGATTCAATACTTTATTGATATGATTCAATTTTTTATTAATATAATTTTATATTTTATTGTTTTGGTTTATTATTTTATTAATAAGATTTAGTCTTTTGTTGCTGTGATTCAAAAGTTTATAGTAATAAAAAATTAAATCTTAAGAATAAAAAATAATGAATCATAGTAACAAAATATCTTTTCCCCTCCTCTCTCCCTAAAAATCATTCTCCATTTATCTCACTCCTATATATAAATATATATATAGTCGTGGGTTCAAATAAGAAGACTAATTTTCGTGAGAAAGTAGAAAACACTTCAAAATCACTTTTTAACTATCCAAAACACGTTATTTCACAAAATTTTCTCCGTCGCTTCTTTTCAAATAAACTTTAGAAACTATTTTTCAAATAATTTTTTTTGACGTTTTATTATTTTTTTAATATTTTTATTCATAATAATCACATTTTATAACTCTATAATCACATGAATGACATGGGATTATCATATTATATTTTGTGATTATCTAATTACAACAGTAACGACTGTAAAAAAAGTTAATATTTTTTATTTATATTTATATCATAGCTTCCAAAAGTTATTTTATTAGTAATCATTGAAAAAGTTTTGAAGAAAAATGTATTTTGGATAGTTAAAAAGTGATTTTGAAATGTTTCATAAGTTCTCACAAAAATTAGTGTTCTTATTTAAACCCACACACATATATATAACGATTTATACAAGACCATATTAGGCGGTCCGGTTTGGTTTAAATGCCGGTTTGAGTCTTGAAACCGCAAATCAAACTATATATGACAGTTTGAAACATTTCAAACCACTAAATAAATTATGAAAAATGAACCCGGCCAAACCGACCAAATCACTTCGGTTTAAACGGTTTCGGTCAAATCATGAACATCTCTAATATGAGGTAAGGGTAATTTAGAAATTTAGAAATTTTCTTGTGTTAAGACTAATTTTAAGATAATGATAAACAGGCATTATATGTAGTTAGAGATAGTTTTTATTAACGAAAATGTTATATGTGAGGTAAGGTCAATTTAGAAATTTTCTAACTAATCTTAAAATAATGGTAGACATGCATTATATATTCACAATATATATTTATATGTAGTTAGAGATAATAATACAACGTACCAAACTGATAACTAATTATCTCTTATTGGTGTCCAAACTCCACAACAACTATAGTTTATGATAATAAAACAGCTTACATAAATAAAAGATCTGCATCAACCTCAGCAATTACATCGTTAGGCTCACTCAACATCAACCCAAAATAAATATGTTTCTGTTGAGGAATTTGGCTAATTTTGGTCAACTCCTCCTCGGTCAATGACCAACCAAATATTTCTAAGTTTTGCTTCATCCTTTCTTTGTTGAAACTCTTTACTAAAAAGCTCACACCTTGCTCATATAACCATCTTAGCGAAATCTGTATATTTCAAGCAATTAATCATGAAATTAAACTATATTAAATAATCGAAGAGGGAAAATAACGAATAGATCGAACAAAACCTGAGCTGTTGTCTTCCCTCGGGACTTCGCAATGTCTTGAAGAACATCACATTCCATGACACGATTATGTCCCCATGAATTGCCGATTGCTCCTAAAGGCGAGTAGCCGGTGAGAAGGATGTCATTCTTTTTGCAAAATTCATTTAGTTTTACCTGCTGCCAAACTGGGTTCATCTCAACCTTCATCAATAAGATAAGAAACGTTAAATAGATATATTAGCAAATATTGGTCGAGTTGATGATAAATTACGTACCTGGTTGACAACGGGAGGGATTTTAGCGAAGGAAAGGATTTCTTCAAGTCTTCGAGGAGCGAAGTTGCTTACGCCGATGGATTTGGTGAGTCCGAGATTTTGACACTTCTCCATTGCTTCCCATACTTCCTTGATATTGATTGCTGATATGCACTCATTTGGAATCGGCAGTTTGAACTCCTCATATTTTAGTGTTAGTGGCCAATGAATTAGATACAGATCTACGTACTCAAGTCCCAAATCCCTACATAAGTTGAATTGAATAATAATAAAGGAGTAAACTTCCCGCTCATAATATACGAAAGATTAGGATAAATAGACCTAAAAACATTAGCTTAAGAAATATATTTAATACATTAATTATTTGAGATATCACTTATGTATTTTATTTCCCTCCATTTTCCCCTATCAATGTTCATATATATATATATATATATATATATATATATATATATATATTACAGAATTGCGAGAACTTCTAAATTATAGAAAATCTCACATGTGATAGTTTGACAAAATCTGAAAATAACCTTTAAAATCAAATTTATATTTTTCGTTCACATGTGCACATTTGAACATTTCATATATTCAATAATTTAACATATTTTGAGCGATTTTTAACTTTATTTTGTCAGTAATATGGACATTAAATAACATTTATATGTAATTTGAGGCGCTTACATGTATAAAAACTATGTAATTTAAGAGTTCTCGCAGTTCTATACCTTTTTGTGGTTCTCGTTTGAACCTAATATATATATATTGTAGGGATTAAGAGAGAAGCAATTTTCTGGGGGAAGTTGATGCGGGCCCAAGTGTTGATGATCGGGTTTTGGTGTTTATAGAGGCCATGATCGAGTCAGAAAAAGGGCTTCACGAAAACAGGCATAACTTGGGCTACGGAGCTCCGTTTCAGGCCCGCGGACTTCCAAATAGGACTACGGGGCTACAGGGCTCTGTAGGCGGTTTATCCAACTTCGAAGCCCAAAAACGCCTTCTAGAATAAGTTGTGGGCTCTTTTATGTTTTTATTTTTATTTTGGGCTTTTATTTTGAGCTTTTATGTTTGGCCCGATATGTTTTTAGACCTATTTTGAATTTCTGCATCCTCTTTTACGGTTCATGTTTGAGACAAAAAGTTTAGTTTTGGATTTTAAAAAATTTACATTTTCTCTCAAATTGTGTTGTTCAATTGAGTTGAATTTGACATAATCTCGACATTCTTTTGAATCAACGTGAATTAAAAGAGATTATTTCTGATATTCAGGGAATCAACAGATTTAATTCGTGTTACTAATTTGTCACTATATCAGAAGTAGAGAAGCTAACCATTCATTCGTGAATGATAATCAAACGTAAAAAATATATTTTTACCAAGAAATATTAATCAAAATCGCTGTTATACCTACTAATATTCATAGATAAAGTATTTTTTATAACTTATAATGAATATAATGAATATTAAAAGAATTTTCTAAAATTCATCATTAATGAATGTTAACCGAAGTGGATATTATTAGTTTTTTTGAAAAATTATTCGTTAACATTCATCCACGATGAATGATAATCAAGACGTATAAAAACATATTTTTACCAATTAATCAATAAACTATTTTTTATAACCTATAATATCATACGATGAATATTAAGAGAATTCGCTAACAATCATCGTTGATGAATTTGTAATTTTCGAGAAAATAGTGTTTCCTTCTGGATCCGGACCACATATATATATATATATATAATGTTAAGTTGTTCGTACTTGTTTGCCATTAGAATACGAGAATGCGATTCAAAAATAGTTGTTGAACAATAATTTTTTTAATAATGCCTTGGATCAATTTTCTCATATAAGGTTTCAATTATTCAAGAATTAGATCACTATCATGTGCCTAACCAAATATTGTCCTCTATAGTTCAAAACAAAGACAAACAATAAAAAATTGAAAATGGAGTATAAAATAATTATTATTCACCAAATATGTTGTTCTTTATTACCTTACCTACTTTCTCGTCATTTTATTATGAATATTGATGATTAATGATTACTAATCTTTTTGGCACGATACTAAGTAAAACAAAACAAAATTAATCAATTAACTATGACCTATGATAACCCCTCTTACCCATAAAAATAAAAGGGGGAAGCTAGTAATTCAAAAAATATAAGTAATTATGTGTTTACTTACATCGTCTGTAATTAAAAAAATTAATATTATAATTTTTAGTTTTACCGTGTAATGTAATTTGGCTGATATATCATTGATATAAACCATCATGTTATTTCTAGACAAATTTTCACGCCAAAATATTACATGCAAATAGCAATAAATGAAAGTTGCATATACACATCAATGGAAATCAATTTTGTTAATTAATTAACGCATAGTTATTTTCATTCTGAAGAACTTAATCCAAAATAAAATAATAAGATTGGTTAGGTTATCTTACTTTAGACTCTGCTTCATGGCTGGTACCACAAGGTGGCCCTCGGTAGCGTTGCACCACAGTTTAGTAGTAACAAAAAGCTCGGCTCGTGACTTTATCAATCCGAGTCTCAAAGCTTCCTCGATGGCTTCTCCAAGAGGTTTTTCAGTCCCGTAGAACGCCGCAGTATCAAAGTGTCGATAACCAACTTTGATAGCTTCAACAATCGCCGTTTTCACCTCCTCGTTGCTATCGGTCTCCGATTTAGCCACACCCATTCCGATCAAGGGAATCGGTCGTCGACCATTGCTAGAGTTTATGGTTGTCTCCGGGATGCTAATCACCATTTTATTAGGTTTTTGTACTTTTGTTTTGTTACAACTGTTTTGTTGGTTGCAAAGTGTGTGTTTGTGTAAATATAGGTATATGTGATTTATAGTACTTGATTAATGGGACCAAACGTCTTTTTTATTGTAAATGCGGACTTTCATACGTAATCAGTGACTAATTTCGGTTAATTAAATATGTCAACACCGAAGAATAAAAACAAATTTTTTGTTTGAAAAATTAAAGGGACGTATATTTTTGATGCGTTTACTATTTGTGTTTTCCAATTTGACGATTTTCAGTGGATTGTATGATTCTTTTTTTCAACTTATGATTAGTTGAACGGATGCTGTCGAATTAATCTTTTATGGTTTTCAAGTTATATAATAAGTCAACTCAATGCAAAAAAAATAAGATAATAATAATATAATCACAAGGAAACTGATATATACACAATTTGATTAATTTTATACACAAATATTATGTATAATATATAAAACTAGGTTAAGAGGTTGTATGTAAAAAACTTTTTTGAGGTTATTTATACCGATATTTGTGGACCTTTTATACTAGTGAGGAGGACATAAATTCTTCATCGCTTTTATTGACGATTATTCTCATTATACTTAAGTATACTTGAACAAGAAAAAATCTGAATCTCTTGATGTTTTCAAAATTTTTAAGGCTGAAGTTGAAAATCAACTTAATCGTAGATTAAAATAGTGAAATCACATCGGGGCGGAGAGTATTATGGTAAACACTCCGATGTTGGATGAAGCCCGAGTGTATTTGCCTTATTTTGTCAAGAACATGGGATTATGAATCAGTTCATTATGTCTAGCACACCACAACAAAATGGTATTGCAGAAAGGCGAAATCGCACACTCATGGATATGGTACGAAGCATGATTAGCAATTATAGTCTCCCTGAGTAATTGTGGACCGAGGCATTAGAAAACAGCAAATCATATCTTGAACACATTTCCTTCCAAGTCTGTCCCTAAATACTTTTTGAGCTTTGGACAACAAGAGTACCTAACTTGAATTATTTTAGAATATGAGGTTGCCCTACCGAGGTGTTAAAGAAACTTGATTCAAGAACCATTAGGTGTTATTTCATTGGATATCCTAAACGGTATCAGGCATATCGTTTCTATTGCCCTAATATTACTACTAGAATGTCGAAATAAGAAATGTTGAATTTGTTGAAAACGGTGAAATCAATGGGAGTGGTGGGAGAACTATTGAACTAAAAGAGAGCGTAGATCAAGCTCCTATTTTTTACGCACCAATTACAATGACTATAGAAAGCACAACTCATTATCTGGAAACGACATTCATGCTCCTGTGCCAATGAACCACCACCTAATGAAGCCCAAAATGATGAAAATAATGTTAAGCAACCATTACGAAGATCAACAAAAACTAGGAGACCTATTAATTACGATGACTTTATAATCTATCTTAATGAGGTTGATTATGATTCGAGTAAAGTTGAGGATCGTATTTCCTATAATGAATCCATTGCAAGCAACAATCAACTCATTGGCTTGCTGCCATGTATGATTAGTTGAAGTTGATGAATGTAAATGATGTTTGGGAACTTACAGAATTACCTAATGGTGCAAAACCCTTTGGGTGTTAGTGGGTCTATAAAATAAAATTAGACCCAAAAGGAGACATATAATGATATAAAGCGCGACTAGTTGTTAAGGGTTACACTCAAAAGAAGGGATCGATTATAATGAGACATTTTCTCCTGTTTCGAGAAAAGAATCATTAAGAATAGTCATGGCCCTAGTAGCTCGTTATGATCTAGAGTTACATCAAATGGATGTTAAAACAACATTCCTTAATGGTGACTTGCATGAAGAGGTCAGTATGACACAACCAGAAGGATTTAAGGTTTAAGGTGAGGTACATATGGTTTGCAAATTGCAGAAATCTATAAAACATGCCTCTCAATAGTGGTATTTGAAAATTCATGAAGTTATGGATAAATTTCAATTCAAGAAAAATACAGTGGACTCATGTGTATACCTTAAGATCAATGGGAGCAAATTTTCCATACGTGTATTGTATGTTGATGATATCTTACTGGCATATACCGATAAAAATATGTTATATGAGACCAAAAGATTTCTTTCCTGAAATTTTGATATGAAGGATCTCGGAGAAGCCTCTTATGTGATTGGCATTGAAATACACCAAGATAGGTTTCACGCGATTTTAGGTTTATCCCAAAGGGATTACATTGACAAAGTCCCTAAGAAATATAACATGCAAAATTGCTCATCGTCGGTTGCCCCTGTTGTTAAGGGTGACAAATTTGGCTTATACCGATGTCCTAAAAATGAGTTGGAACGAGAAGGGATGAGATCTATACCTTATGCTCTAATAGTAGGAAGCCTTACATATGCTCAAGAGTGTACACGGCCTGATACATAACGCGTATGTTTGGACTTTATCAATCTAATCCATGAATGGATCATTGTAAAGCTGCCAAGAAAGTTTTGCGATATCTTCAAAGGACTAAGAATCTAATATTAACTTATCGGAGAATGGAGAGCCTTGAAGTCGGTGGTTATTCGGACTCCAATTTGCCAAGTGTAAGGATGAAAAGAAATACACTTCGGGGTAGATTCACAAGTAAGAATTAACCACCGCTTCTACAATTATGGCTGCATATGTGGCATGTTATCATGCAACTAGTCATGCCGTCCAACTTAGGAACTTAATTTCAGGCATAAGAGTGGTGGATTCCATATCACAACCCATTAGGCTACATTGTGATAATAGTGATGCTATTAGTTTTTCAAACAGCACTGGTTCCGGTGAAACTGGATTATATCTCGATACTATGTATCTATATGTTCGGGAGAAAGTTGAAGACAAAAGCATTTTCATAGAGTATATTTCCACTCGTAATATGTTGGATGATCCGCTTATTAAAGGTTTACCACCCAAACTCTTTTTAGAGCATGTTGTCGGCATGGGTCTATGTAACGACCTTGTTAAGAGTTAAGGACTATATTTTGAATTCAAATTATGACAAAGTTTGCTATTCTCTAATTTGTGCACGATCGCGTGAACAAGCGATTAAGTTATGGATCATTTTGAATAATTAAATTATATTGGTTACCACTTATGTTTTATTTTTCCTTTCATATTCATTATGGATTATGAGAATCATTTTGAAAGGCTGATTGTATAATCAGTAGGGGTCGTGTGTAGCTAAGGATACAAGTAACTATATTGGTTTGCGTTAATAATTCTATCCGAGCAAGATGACTTATTGTTTTAGATAAATAGGTATACAGGCGAGTGGATGAATGTTAGTCAAGTTACTTATTGACTACACCTAATTTATTTATACCCATTATATTATACTTTATTCATTATGACTAATAATAATATATATTATTATTATAAGATTTATAATAAGTCTTAATAAAATATCACAGCGAATGATACTCTTAAGATACTAAAAGTTTTGATGGAAGACTTTTAAGAGACCAGCTCTTTAATGATTAACGGATCAACCTCTACTTGAACTCTCTCATAAGTAGAGTATTTTTTTAAACCCGTATATATATTACCCAGATTAAATATTGAATAAAAGGTAATTAACATGCATAGGATTAATTATACGTGAGATTAGTGGTCTTACTGAAGAATCTGCTTCAAGGCTGGTAAAACAAGATGGCCCTTGGTAGAGTTACACCAAAGCTTGGTCGTAATGAAAAGTTCAGCCCGTGACTTTATGAGACCAAGTTTTAGAGCTTCTTCGATGGCTTCCCCAAAAGGTTTCTCCGTTCCATAGAGCGACACGGTGTCAAAGTGGCGATAACCAACCTTGATGGCTTTAACAACTGCCGCCTTCACCACATTACCGGCTTCGGTTAATGTTGTTGTACCCATTCCAATCAAAGGAATTGGTCGTCGACCATGGGAAGAACTTATTGTTGTTTTCGGAATGCTTACCAACTTTGGTTTCTATTCTAGTTTAATTTGTTCTTTTCTTTTGTTACAATTCTAGAGTGAGGTTCAAATGAGAATGAAATTTTTTGTGAGAATGGAGGAACCAATATAAATACGCCACGTGTCACAAAACTCACTTTCCTCCACGTTTTCAAAAATTAAATATCTCAGAAATGGCTCATTGAATAATTATAAAAATTGCACCATAAAAATCAGCATTTTTTCTCTTCGATTAGACATCTCACAAGGTATGCTTCCGACGACTTTTTTTTATGATTGTACAATATTAGTAACACATGTGGTACTCGTTTGTAACACATGTGTTACCTGCTGGTATCACATGTGTTAACTGCTGGTATCACATGTGTTACCTGCTGGTATCACATGTGTTACCTGCTGGTATCACATGTGTTACCTGCTGGTATCACATGTGTTACCTGCTGGTATCACATGTGTTACCTGCTGGTATCACATGTGTTACCTGCTAGTATCACATGTGTTACTCGTTAGTAACACACATGATAGTTGTTTACAAAACCCAACGAAAACGAAAAAAAAATTGTCGAAAGTATAACTTGTGAGATCTCTAATCGAAGAGAGAAAAACGCTTAGTTTTATGGTGCAATTTTTATGCTTTTTCGACTTACCATTTGAGAGATATTTAATTTTTAATAACTCGAAGGAAAGTGAGTTTTTGTGACACGTGACGCGTTCTTATTGATTTCTCTGGTCTCACGAAAATTTATGTACTCGTGTTTGAACCTACTCTACGATTCTATTATAATAACTTGCAACTTGCAATATGTGTATAATTGACTTGTCTACATATATAGATGTGATGATTGTTGTTTTTTAGAAAGCATAATTATAGATTAACAAAGTATATTACAACTACGTAATATTTACTACTTGGCTCTGCAGTTTTATTTATTGAATGAGACAACAACACTTTCGTTAACAGAATATATACGATTTTCCTTATATATAAAACATTATTACTGTAGTTATAATCCAAGACAACTATTTTAGCTTTTCTCTTTTGGTGATCAGCACCTTTAAGTTATTATTATGCAACCACCCTATGTTTTGTTAGAAATCGGAGTTATTATTATGCAACCACCCTATGTTTTGTTAGAAATCGGTGTTGTGGTCGTTGGTCGTTAGTCGCTGGTACCCGTCGCCGAAATCTGGTCACTGGTCCGACCAAGTCTGGTCTAGTCGCTGACCAAGTCTGCTTATATTTCGTCACTGATTGGTTGCTGACCAGCAAGTTCAATCATATCAGCTAGTAAACTCAGCAAGTGCAATCAGCAAGTTCGATCAGCAAGCGTATTTCAGCACGCGTTTCAGCACGCGTTTCAGCAACGCGTTTCAGCATCTCGTTTCAGCAACGCGTTTCAGCGCGTTTCAGCAACTCGTTTCAGCCATGCGTTTCAGCACACGCGTTTCAACAACTTAGTCTAAATCGACTCCCGCAAATAATCTGAACCCGAAACTAGTAATTTATCCGAGCGTGCATTCCGCACCATGTAATCCGTGTCCACTAAATCCACCATTACACTAAAATACAACATGTTTGGCCCCTATATACATGTCATAAATCTTTCTGTTTAATTATCAATATGGATGGATGCGTTAGCGTTAGTTTTCATTAACTAATAAAAGTTACGTTTTCTTTAATTATTTGATTTGATGCATATGCTTTTTTCCGTATACACTTGGGCTCGATCGGGTTCATCTTTCGCAATTTAAACGCTAACTGTACCGTCTTTGGATTATTGGGTTTCGTTGAACTCTTGTAAAAATCTTCGTAAGGAAATCAACGAAATAAGTTGGTAATGCCACAACAATGAATGTAACAGTACACTTCAAAATGTGTAAATAGTACAAGTATCTAAAAAAAAAGAGGTTAAAACTATGTAACTAACGTATATATTATTGTGAGCAAACTAATGTCCCGCATCTCGGAAACTAAAAGAAAATATTGTTGTAAATAGGTTGTTAATAAATTATCTAAATGCATACAGACCTTATACCTGTTAAGGATTAAAACTCAAGTACTGTGATACGAATAGATCAGCATCTTATACCTGTTAGTCGCATTTTATAGCAGCATACAGGTAACGTCTTTGCGAACGACTCGCACATAGAATGTTAATAGGCAAGTGATCATGATGAGGATTGTAGTAGATGAGTTTGTAATCGATGCACGATGCACAGACATGTGATCTGGTAAAATCAAATAACCAATGTATTTCTCCTCTCTTCTCAAAAGACTGTTGTGCTACTGACCACTTAACGGAATATGTAAAGTCTGCAACAACTACTTTGTCCTCTGTTATGTCTACGAAGGAATCAAGAATTGTTCGAAAATTAATCTCTATAACACGATCCTTATTGTAGAAAACTTCGAAATCAAAATGTCTGTACAGTTTGTACTTGTTCTTGATCCGTCCATCATCTGTATAATCGCCTTGAACCGATTAAACGAAACTCCAAATTGGCAAATTGTCATAATACAACTGTGTATAGTATTCTTTTACTATCATGCTTCTGAACTTAGTAACGTCTGTTTTGTTCAACGTCTTACAGCATGATACTTGATAATCTTTGTCCACACGGAATTCAAGCATATATGGAGCTGTAACAAGTCGAGCCCCATTCAACATCTCACCTAAACTAAGCTTCTTCTCTGTCACATTATCTGTTATTGAACAAAAATATACATCTTAAATGACATTCCAACCATAGAAGTTTTTAGTGTATGTATCGAACTTTTACTTATTGCTGGTAACATGTATCTTTTACTACGTGGCATCGATATAAGTTAACGTGTCATCTGACACATCATCAAAATCAATGGGACATCACCAATTTACAAGTTAGAGCAAAGCGAGTGATCATTTCACCATATTGAAAAAAGATTGCCAGCTCAGCGCCACATCATTTTCACATTGAAACCATACTGACGTTCATTTTTAACTGTATTCGTCATACTGTTTCCATACTGTGAAAATAACTAATTATTAAAAGCTGTCCCACATCATTTTCATATTACTTATTCAATATTATTATTGTCATCAAAAGTTTTCCCACTTTTTTCAATATTATTATGACCACTTCACTTGAGTTTTTTTTTAACCATATTGAAAGGGGTAGTGATCACCCTCAAAATAGGAACAACCATTTTGTGCCACATATTGCCACTCCTTCACTCTTATAAGATGTCACATAGATACGATAACAATGATTGAACATTTGACACAAAATAAAAACTTCTAGATGGATATAAACAAAAGAACTTTCGGTAAATTTGGATACATTTTCATATATACATAACCCTATATATAAGAAGCTAAAACCGACAAGTACGTCACAATGGGGTCAAAGAAAATAAACTCTAGACCAAAACATATAGAAGAAAGAAGTACCCGGTGAACAAAAGAGAAGATCATAATAAGCATATGTTTCCCTCCAAACAATAACAATGAAATAAATGTAGTACTTAAGAAGCTGAAAGCAGAAACCTGTTTGAGGTGATTGAGCTGATTGCCCTCATGGAAATAGTCTTTCTTCACTACTTGATGATAGAGACGACTTTGACTATGAGTTTGACTTAATTTGAATTATCGCCAATTCACCAAATCACCATTGATAAGATGAATTTTAGTATGTTACAAAAATGGTCCTTAGTGTTATCTTTGATTTATAGGTTCAATCCACTAATTTTAATTCTTGTACTCCAACATATATGCTAGACAAGCATGCCCCTTCCTTTATAGTAAAATTTCTTCCATTAAAATGTACTCTATATTTTTCTTTGTTTTCTTTTCTTTTTAACTCAAGAATACATTTTACAAACTTATCTTCTTTTTTTTCTTCTTTTCTCTTATTTTATTTTACTATATTCGTTTTGTTTTTCAACGGAAGAATAGAAGAAAAACAAAATTGAAAAAAAAAAAGAAAAAAAAAACTAATTTAGGCTGTTGTTTCAAAGGTTGAAACTATTTCGACTCCATAATGTAACAAATAACAATTACAAAGGTTGTCTTTTAAAAATGTGTTTGCCAAGAATGGGTTACATTTTAGAGGGGGTTTTGCTGAACTCATGCACGTGCTCCGATCCTGGTCAAAGTCAGATCGTTGACTCCTTCCCCAAGCTTGATTTTCTCACCAAACACCTTTCTTAGTTTCGTTTGACATTTTTAGATTTGTATTTGCTCTTAATAACGTAGATTCACTTGTGCACTACTTAATTGTATTTTACCTTGGATTAGTCCCATTGAATTTGTGGTAAATATTAAACATAAATTGTAATATCTCACATCTTCCAACGAAAGTGATCGAAATTGTTTTGACCAACAAGAGCAATTTTTGTTGACTTTCATTGTTACTTTAACTAATGTTGGTGTCTATCAGCCCATTCTAGCCCGTTCGGGATTATTCATTGTCGTTGAAACATGTTTAGGAAAGGTGCGTGGTCTATATCTCGATTCTCAAACCTGTGGTGCCACAATTTGTCACTCCCCGTCATATACATGCAATACAGATATAGATATTCATTTTTATTAAGGGTTAGCGTTAATAATGGTTTAATACTCGAATTTTTAAATTTTTTTGTTTAATCATTCAACTTTATTTTTAATGTTTTAATGCCTTAACTGGGTTGACCAAAATTAACCCCCTTCAGTTTGTTTGATCGTTTAAAATTAAAATTTTGATCACTTGTAACCGGCTGACTAGGTAACGTGAAAATGATTGACAAAAGGTTAATGACGGTTTAATCCTTAAACATTAAACTTTTTTTCGTTTTAACCCTTCAACTTCATTTTAATGTTTTAATACCTTAAAATATGGGTTGATCATTTTCATTTCCAAACACCTTTCTTCTTCATCAAGCAAGTGAGGAACCACAACTATGAAGCCAAGATCAGCGACACAGAAAGAAAAACATTTATTTTTGATATTCACAATGCATTATTAGTTTTAAGGAAGGAAATCGACAAAATAAGTTGATGACTTCACGTTCGACGATGAATTTGTAACACTTACAAATGTTTTAAACAGTAAATGCTTTAAAGTACATATAAAAGGAAAAGTATAGGGTTCATAAAAGGTATACATTTATAGGTGTTAGAACCGTTTCCGGACCAACTCATGCAAAGCCGAGTTGTTGATAACCTGTTAGCTTACATACACGCTTAGAGTATTATATGTTCTCAATGTGGGACTTGGCTTTATACTCAACAATAGGTATGTCTTAAATACAGGTTAGAACTGTCCAAATGTATATAGATGTAATTTCATCTATATAGCTTCCTGTTTTCCATTCTGACCATCTTGACCACATTTCACTGATCATCAATGGACTCACACAAGCTGGTACCTGTTGATAAAGGGTTAATTGAAATAGGTAATTTTTATTATGAGCTATATAGGATTAAAACTTAAGGATGGTGATATGAATATCAATTTAACTAAGAAACTGATAGTAAAAGAAATTGTATGTGCATCACAACATACCTGTTAGTCGCATTTTATAGCAGCATACAGGTAACTGAACAAAGAGCAGCGAGGCACGGAAAGCCACACTTCCAAGTAAGAGAAATATGCCATAGCAAACACAAGCCATGTAGCCAAAGAAAAAGGAAATTTGCATAAACCCACTCATGTCTGATCTCTGGAAATAATAATAAATGCAATAACCATATATAAACAATCCTGTAGACCCACCACAAAAAAATGACCTGTGCCAAACAAAGAACACTAATTAGCCCATATGTGCATGCAACATTTGACCCAGGAACTCGATCGGAGAATAGTATGCAAACAATGAAGCTAAAAGATAAAAAAACATTGAAGACTATAATCACACCAACTAATTGATTAACGCACCTCCACCACCATTCATGATCTTCAACAGCCAGCTGGAAGTATGTCAAAGCTACTGATACTAAAGCAGTTATGATCAAAAGCAGAATGGAGACTACAAACAGAATACTATAAAGTGTGTAAATGCGATGGCCCCAAACAGTTGCAAATATGTAGTAAAGTTGAACAGAGACGACACTAAATGGCAAAATTCCAGCCAAAACCATCTGTGGGACGACACCCCTGTACCAACGCAGGTGAGGAACCTCTCTAGGACATTTGGCGGTTCTGCAAGGAGCTTGGAAATCAGACGTTCTGTTTTTCCCCAAAATTCCTCCTAAAAGAAGCAATGGTAATGCTAAAAATATCCACAAAAGAGATAACATGATTATTGCTCTTAATGGCAGTGCAATAGTTGTTCCATAAAATATGGCAACACTATTTAAGAAACTAAATGTAAGACACAGAGGCACAAAATATAATCCTGCAGTCAGCAATAGGTTCTTCATCTGTCAAGTAAAAAACGAAGATCATTATGTTAGAAAATATTCAAATTATATAAGTAATAAGCTGTGTTGCTAACTTCATATACCCAAGTGGTTCCTTCGAGTGGGAATATAAGGAAACAGATGTATATCCTGAGACCACAAATGTAATTGCATATACTATTACAAGTGCATTCCAAAGTACTCCTCGAACATATGGCTGAAAGAGACCCCTGAGTCCCAGAACAAGAATTGCTACAACGCTGCAAAAGTATAGAAATGATGGTCACAAAATCTATTTTTGGTTACTTGCAAAGAAATAAGGAAGTCATTTTCTTTTTTTGGTTACTTGCAAAGAAATAAGGAAGTCATTTTCTTTTCTTTCTTTCTTTTTTTCTTTTTTTTTGGAGATACTGACAATACAAGCAACTGGGTGCCAGAACCAAGAGCGGCAGCAAATAAGGACTTATGTTGCGGAAATCTAAACACATCACCATGGATGTTCTTCCATCCAATCTCTTCTTGGTTATCAGCCACTTGATTCTCTTCCACATCGTGTGAGTACCTTTCATTTAGAGAGGCAAAATATTAGAGTTAAATGAAACAAACATGATTACATTAAAATACTTGTGTTTAGGGATTAGAATTAATACTTGGAAATGTCTTTACGAAGCACTAACACGTAAAACGTTAGTAGGCAAGCGATCAGGATGAGAAGTGTAATAGACGAGTTTGTAATCGAGTCACGATGTACAGACATGTAATGTGGTAAAAACGAAGAACCTATGTATTTCTCCATTCTGTAATCAAAAGACTGTTCTGACACAGACCACTTAACGGAGTATGTGAAGTCTGCAACAACTTCCTTGTCGTCTGTTATGTCTGTGACGGAATCACGAGTTGTTTGAAAAATGACCTCAATAACACGATCCTTATTGTAAAAAACTTCAAACTCAAAATGTGTGTACAGGAAGTACTTAGTCTTGCTCTTGTTCTTGAACCTTCCATCATCTGTGTAATCTCTCTGAACAAATCCAACAAAATCCCAAATTGGCAAGTCGTCATAATACAACTGCACATAGTAATCTTTTTCTATCGCACTCCTGAACTTAGAAACGTCGGTTTTGCTCAGCATTTTATTGCATAATACTTGAACATCTTTATCCACATGGAATTCAAGTGTATATGGAGCTGTAACAAGACGAGCCCCATTCAACATCTCGCCTAAATTAAGCTTCTTCTCTATCACATTATCTGTTATTGAATAAAAATATATACATTAAATGATATAATTTAAGGTTAAGTGTCTAAAAAATGTATCAAACTTTACCCAAAAGCATATTGTGTGCATCCAACATTCCAACACTAAAAGTTTCTAGTGTATGTCATAGAGGTGTTCAACAGGTCGATTTTTGGTTAATTGCATTATTCGATTCGGTTTATTTGGCTTTTGGTTGACTCTTAGTCCTCCCAAGATCCAACCCCGAAGTACGGGTCACCTGGGTCACCCAATCCAAACCATTACTAAGAGATCGGCTTATTCTGGTGGGTTTTGGATTACCCGAATAGAAGGGATTTTGAACATTGATTTAGTTTATTGAGATATAATTGAATTAATGAAATAGAAATCTAAGCATCTTAGTTATTCATATTGGCTTATTTGGATGAGAGGATTTGTATTTGAGGTTTTTGGATTTGATCACATGATTATTTGAGTTATTCGAGAAAGATTATCAAATATAAGTATTAACGATCAATGATTATTCGGCTTTTTGGGTGGAGCCCGATTGAAGACATACAAAACCAAAACTAGAACCAAAACCAAACAAACCATTCAAGTGATTCCTTATTTAGTTACTCCCAAAAAACTAACCAAATATCAAACTTTCAATTATTGTTAATGTATGTATCTTATTACCTTTTTATCAGACGAGTCTTTTGCTTATGTGACAGCCATACAAGTTGCCACGTCATCCAATACGTTATTTAAACTAATGCCAGATCATTGTTTGATAAGTTACAAAGATGTTGGATATATAAGATAGTAATAATTGAACGTCTGATACATACACTATATGGGGTGTTTCGATTAGCTTTTTTTCCGGGCTTACTTTAATTTTCAAACAGCCAATAAGCTTCATTCTTCAGGCTTATGAGCTTATTAACTTGAGCTTATTGATTCTTTGATACTATAAACTCATAATGATTAGCTCATAAGCTCGGAAATGAAGCTTATTGGCTCTTTGAAAATCAAATAAGCCCACAAGTCTGGAAAAATAAGCTAATCCAAACACCCCCCATATGTTGGGAATGGTGAAGCTTAACGAAAGAAAACGAATTGGATTTGTTGTCAGAGATAGAGACTCGATTGTACAAAATCGAGACTCGATTGTACCAAATCAAGACTCGATTGCAGAGGATCGCGAATCTATTGTTGTGGATCGCGACTCTATTGTAGTGGATAGCGACTCGATTGTGCAGGATCGCAACTCGATCCTGTGTCGGCCAAAATAGGTAGTTTTCTTGGTGGCTAAGTTTCTTGGTTCCTATATAAACAAACCCTATGTAATTGTAACCCTTGGACTACGAAAATAAAAGTAAAAACTCTTTGGTTTGGCCCCCATGGACTAGAACAATATCCAAGTTAGAGATTGGACATAACCACGTTAAATACTTGTGTTCGTATTATTCGTTTATCTTGTTTACTTGTTATTCTTTATCCGTTTATTTTTTGTGGGTGTAACCTCGATTACACAAGTGTTGATTGGGTTGATTAATTACTAACAACATGTATTCTAGTGATCAACTAATCGTTGTTGGTTGTTTGTTTTCGCGTGCAATTCCTATCAACTGGTATCAGAGCTTCATCATTTGAAGATCGGGAACGATAGCGGTTCAACTATCGTTGTTGATTGTTTCCGCGTGCAATTCCTATCAACTGGTATCAGAACTTCATGGTTGGAAGATCGGAAACGATAGCAGATGTGAGCATGATCAAGATTAGGTTGTTTGATGGTTTGGGTTTCAGTTCTTGAAAGATATAGATCTGGGATAGATCTTGATCCGGAAGAAAAGAGAGAACCATCAGGGAACAATTGATAGACACGGATTAGGATTTTGTTTTGCAACAGGTTACCGAAGATATTAGGCTCGGGCAACGACTTATTGACGAAAGAAAACGAAGTTGCTCGTAGGTTCAAAATCCGCGACAGGTTAAGATCGCGATGCGATATGGTGTTTTAATCGCGATGCGACAGTTTAAGATCGAGACGCGATCTATTGTGGAAATCGTGGCGTGATTCCCGGTAACCGCGAGGCGATTATGGGTCAGAAACTTTTTGTTGTTCTTTCGGTGGATTGCGACGCGACAATATGGCTGGTGTCCGCTTGCGTTGATGATGGTTGGTCGTGTCGGTAATAAGGTCGGTAAACAATTTTCGATTGGTGGTTTGTTGCGGAGAGAGTTTTGGAATCCCAGGTTTTGGATTAGGGTCATCATTCTTTGCGATCCCTTGCAAAGAATGGATGGACGTTATCAAGATTCATTTTTTTGCAAGATGTTGATGACATGGTGTTCGATGTTGCGAGTGTGGGATGTGATTCTCGAAACTTCTTGATTCGACTGGATTCTCAAAGATGTGAGGTTTGTTACGAAGCTCAAGAGAATGGTTTCTCAGTTGGGTAGGTAGGGAATAAATGGTACTACATCCGTTTGGTAATCGACAGTAGGAGTTATCGTGGGAGTTTGTTATTGCTCGCGGGTATTCCATGATTTTGGAATGATTAGGTAGGTTAGAGCTCCTACACTTGAAGATATTTGTTGTGGAAGATGTTGGATAGAACGCGTTCGACTGAGTTCGGGTATCATTTGATGTTTAGTTCAACGATAGAGAGAATCTTCTAGAGGAATCAACTTGAAATTCTCAAGTGGGATAGAGGCGGATAATCTTATAAGTCTTAACAAGCTTCCGAGATATTGTTGAGAGTGTCGGGAACTCTTGGGAGTTTGATAACCGAGGGAAGTTCGAAGCTAGTGGGAGTTTGGCATCTAGTGGGAGTATTGAGACGGATTGATGGATCTCGAGTTTCTACGGGTTTAGTGTACAAATTCCGGCTACACTAGAGCATCCAAAACTTTGTTTCTTACTCTCCAATGACAAAGTAATTTGCGACTGAAATGGTTGTTATGAACAAGAGTCTTCTAAGAGAGCCGCCGTTGTTATTTTAATTCGTACAGTGGGAGCAAGTTGAGTGGGAGAAGACGTGTTCATAGAAATCATAGCTATGTTTTCGGTCGGTGTACCAGGGCGAAAGCGAAAGTTGGCGAAGTAGGTTTTCAAGGTTGTTACCGCGTTCTCACGGATAAACCTTGATGATGATCTATGCGTTTGTTCTATCGGCGATTTTCTGATTGCTGGAAAGAAAAAATCGGATGGACGAAATTCTGTATGGGTGGTCGTTGACAAGATCATACATGGATGTAATTGACGAATTGAAGAGATTGGTGTCTCTTGAAAGCATCATGTTGGAGTTTTCGCGCGCTTCAACGAATCCTCTTGGGCCTAGAAGATGATGATGTTTAGAAAGTGTTCCTAGTTTTCACGTTGTGAGTGTTCTGGTAGTTTTGTGTCGAACGTCTTCTGACTCTGTGTGGTAGAGCGGCAAGTCCCGATTGGTATTTCGGCGATATAAGGTTTGAACGGGTGACATTGGTGAAATGACGAGATTTGTGAAGGATTACTGGTTTGGGGTTCGTTAATCTTCAAGTGGGAGACTGCTGGGAATAGTGAAGCTTAACGAAAGAAAACAAATTGGTTTTGCTTTCTGAGATAGAGACTCGATTGTACCAAATCGAGACTTGATTGCATTGGATCGCGACTCTATTGTAGTAGATCACGCTGTATCGGTCAGAATAGACAATTTTTTTGGTGGTTAAGTTTCTTGTTTCCTATATAAACAAACCCTATGTAATTGTAACTCTTGGACTACGAAAATAAAAGTAAAAACTCTCTGGTTTGACCCCGTGGACTAAACTAATCTCCAAGTTCAGATTGGACATAACCACGTTAAATCCTTGTGTTCGTATTGTTTGTTTATCTTGTTTGCTTGTTACTCTTTATCCGTTTACTGTTTATGGGTGGAACCTCGATTACACGAGTTTGGTTGGGTTGATTAATTACTAACAACAAGTATTAGGGTGATCAACTAATCGTTGTTGGTTATTTGTTTCCGCGTGCAATTCCTATCACCATAAACTTAATGTTAGTTACATACAAGGAACTTTGGGTAAAGTTTCGTACATTTTCAAATACTTAATCCTACTCTTATATATTAAGAAGCTAAAATTGACAAGTCGCAACGGGTAAAAGAGATATAAACTATAGACCAAAAGATATACAAGAAAGATGTACCTGGTGAACAAAAGGGAAGATCATAATAAGCATATGTTTCCCTGCAAACAATAACAATACATTAATTGTATATTCCTACATGACAACTTAATTCACCAAAGGCGAGTATTACCGAGGATTCGCGAACGGGCCAGCTATGTTGGCATAAAAGGGGACTACATCTCTGTTATTGTAGCGATGATCAGACGCATCTGATTCTACTTGGCTTGCAAGGAATATCAGTACAACACTGATAAAATGGATTTTCAGTAATCCTACCATTCTTATTGGTCTGAAAATTAACATTGACAAAATATTTGAGTAATAATAAAGCAAAAATAATACTACTAAGACACTAAGTTAGTGTGAAATTTCATGTTAACAAAGGACATTATTATTTCATCTTAGCTGAAAAATCAAGGATGCCCTAATATAAAAAGCTGAAAGTCAAAGCCCTGTTTTTGTAAATGCAATTGAATTGAATACAGGATAATGAACCTAAGAATTGCAAGTACGTATACAGGAAACTACAATGATCAAATAAATGAGTACCAACAAGGAGCAATAGAGCATCATTGATTGAGAAGGAGAGGACCAATTTGTTGCAATTGAGCTAATTCAGTAATTTGCCATTTGGAAATAGTCTCCAGTGCGTGGGGATAGCGACGACTTTGACTTTGAGGTTGACTTACTCTGAATTATTCCCATTAATCAGATGAATTTTAGCATGTTACAGAAATAGTCCTGAGACTTATCTTAAATTTATATGTTCAATCCACTGGTTTTAGTTCTTGCAACTGAAATCCTGAGTAAATTAGAAAAATTATCCATGTAGTATACGGGTTCAATCTTTAGGTTGAGTATTACACTAATATCGTTCTTTAATACGGGTTTCGTCTCATTATCAGTCCTTCATATCACGGAGCAATATATAACAAAAGCTTTTTCTAAACCAATCTATTACAAAAAAGCTTTTGATTTTCAATAAGAAATAAATTTTTTAACAAACTTTTGATAACAACGTGCAACTAGTTTGGGCTGATATTACAAGAGTTGCATTTTAGAGGGGGTTTACTGAATAAAGATTGCCTTCTAAACATATGTTTGCCTGTTTGGGGGTTTGGTGAATGAAATTGAGTCAACTGCATTGTTTTTTTATTCCAACTGTCAATTGGAGCAACAATGACGGAGGAAGATGAAGAACCATGCACGTGCTTCTGGTCAAACCCAGATCCTTCCCTCATTTTCATTTCCAGCCACCAAACACCTTTATTTCTTCTTCTTCTTCTTCTTCTTCTTCTTCTTCTTCTTCTTCTTCAAGGTATAATCAATCTTCCATTGTTCTCATTTGTTTTACATTTATAGATTAATTTGTGTTTAATTCTACTGTACCTCTTAACTTAGATTTAACTGTCCACTACTTCATTGTATTTTAATCTGAATTACTGCATCATTGAATTTTATTTAGTTGAATTGTGGTGAATATTAAACATAAATAACCAAAGTGATAATATTGTTTTGACCACCAAGGGCTATTTTTGTTGACTACTTTCACTGTTACTTTAACTAATGTTGATAATTAGGTGTTTATCAGCTAGCCCATCCGGGCTTATTCGAAATAGCCCCTTCGTGATTACTTATTGTCGATATTGAAACATGATTAGGAAGGGTGGTCTATAGCTCGATCAATTCGTTCCAAACAAGAATATCGTTAATTATATCGTTATCTTTGACTCATATCTTCTCACTGTTTGTTGCTCAGGCTAACAAGATGGTGAGATTATCAAAAATCATGTTTACCGCTCTTCTTATAGTTTGTTTCATAAAATACGTAAAACCAGACTCCCCTGATCATCGTTACAATGTTGGAGATACAGTCCCCATCTATGCCAACACAATAGGCCCGCTCGACAATCCTCGGTCAGTTACAATCTCACTAGATCTACCTTGTTGTACTTAATTAAGTTGTTTGTCTACTATTCAATTAATGATTTTTTTTTCTTAGTTTGTTAAGGATTCATCGGTTCATTAAAGACTACAAAACCACTATGTTGCATATGTAATTTTCTCTTATTGTCTCTAGGGAAAGATCTGATTATTATGATTTTCCATTTTGCTCTCCAGGTATTTCTTTCTTTAAATATGTTGCTTATTCTTTTGTTTTCTGCACTAACCGTTACATTTTTCGTTTATAATCTTATTTCATAATGCTGCTATGTCATGTATTTAATATATAACAGATACCGTGAATGAGAAGAATAATCTAGGCAAGATGTTGACTGGAGAACGTCTTGTTTCAACACCATATATGATTAGCTTCCGTGTAGATAAACACCGTGAGTTAGTATGCAAGAAGAGACTAAGAAAAGCAGATGTGTCGTTGTTTAGAAGTATGATAAAGAATGGGTACGATATGCAATTGTATTATGATGACTTGCCAATTAATGGCTACATTGGTAGGGTTGAAATGAATAGTACAGATGAAAGGAAGAGCAAGTATTATCTTTACAACCTTTTTGAATTTTTCATTTATTATAACCAAGATCGTGTTATTGAGGTCCGTCTTAAAGATGATTCAAATTCTGAGGTAGATGTAACAGATGACAAAGAAATTGACGTGAATTTTAGATACTCCGTTTGGTGGGAGGTGACGGACCGTAAATTTGATGAGAGATTGAATTATTACACAACTTCTTCCGTTTTACCACATCACACATCTGTTCACGGTTACTCGATTGCAAATTCATGTTTCACGATTCTCCTTGTGATAATTTGCCTAGTCATCTTTTACATACGAGTTCTTCGCAAAGACATTTCCAAGTATAGTATCAATTCTGTCAACTAATAATAATTATGCATTTCCAGTATTTTGTACCCTTTATGTTTATCTAACAGAAATATTTTGCCCAAAAAAAGGTATGCTAGCGATGTTGAGGAGGCTGAAATGGTTGAAAAGCAAGAAGAAACAGGATGGAAAAATATACATGGTGATGTTTTTAGATTCCCAAATGTTGGGATATAAAGAAGTTAATACTGCTAAAGTCTACAAGTTAGTACTGCCAGTTCACTTCAAAGTTTCTACTGCCAGAGCAAGATGAAGATTAGTACTGCCAGTACATTTTACTGAGTTAGTACTGCTAGACCAATTTACATTGTTTCCACTGTTGGTTCAATTTACAGAGTTTCTACTGCTGCTTGTTTCTACTGCTTAGTGGAGCTGTCAGACTACTCAAAAGTAAAGCAGTAAAGCATATTTCACTTTATGGACACAGAGCACGCTTGAAGAAGTTGACTTATGTACATTAATTGCTATAACGTGTAACCGAGTGTCTAGTTTACTTTTGTGGCATGCTTAACATTGTAACTTGTGTAAATCCTAGTAGTATATGTAAGTGAGCAAGCTTAGACAGAACAACATATAGAACATCGACATTAGTTAGCTTCAAGGTTATTGTAACCCTAATACAATCAAGTGTATTCGTATTATTAATCTTAATAATATTGGAGCTTTGTTATACAATTTGTGTATGCTATTGTTCTCTGTCTTTTAAAATACAAACATCTATACAAAAACATACATACAACTTCCAAACTTAACAAGAATTATTCCGCAAATTTCTTGTTAAGAAGTTCAAGCATAGTTACATTTAATCTTGATCTTGATCAAGTCGATCCTGACAAGTGGTATCAGAGCATCAGGTTGCTTTGAACTTTTGGAAGTCACAATTTAGTTTGTTTAAAAGCTTTTTTAAAAACTTTTAAAATGTCTTCTGAAGAAACTCAGGCAAACAAAATCCCAATACTCAGGCCAGATGAGTATGATATGTGGAAAAATAGGATGAAGCAGTATATGTTGCTTACAGACTATCAACTATGGGATATTTGTGTAAATGGTCCTAAGTATCCTGTTAATGGTGATGGTGTCAGGATTCCAAGGGCCCCACCAAGTACAGATGCTGAAAGAAAGGAAAGAGCTACAGAATTTAAAGCTCTTAGCATTCTATTGATATCCATTCCTAATGAATATCAAAGAAAGTTTGAAAATTGTGAGGATGCAAAGGTTCTTTTAGAATCAATAGAGAAAAGATTTGGTGGCAATGAAAGCACCAAGAAAAATAAAAGATCCCTTTTGAAACAACAATTTGAAAACTTTAAATCTGTAAGGACTGAAACATTAACACAAGTTTTTGACAGATTTTCTAAACTTGTGGGTGATCTTGAAAACCACAATGTTAAGATTGACAAAGATGATCTTAACAGAAAGTTTCTAAGATCACTTGGAGATGAATGGACCATGTATACTGTTGCTTTGAAGCAGGGCAGTAATTTGGATGACAAGGAGCTTGATGATCTATACAATGATCTAAGATCATTTGAGCCAGAAGTAGAGAACAAGAAACAAGCCACTGGATACACTCCAAATATGCAGAATGCTGCATTTATGTCATCAGGAAGAGTACAGGTAGATCCAAACTCAGCATATGTATCTACCTCTAATGTTACAGGTTCTGCATCTGGGTCATCATCAAAAGACAACACTGGTGATCAAGTGTTGGAAGCATTCTTTGCCAGTCATGTGAATTCATCTCTGACAAATGAAGAGCTTGAGCAAGTTAATCCAGATGATCTTGAAGAGATGGATATTAAGTGGCAGATGGCCATGTTGACTGTAAGGGCAAAGAGATTTATGCAAAGAACTGGGAGAAATAACTTTGCATATAAGAGAGAAGATGGAGCAGGATTTGATAAGAGCAAAGTTGAGTGCTTTAAGTGTCACAAGAATGGACACTTTGCAAGAGAATGCAGAAGTACTGGAAGAGCTAATGATAGTGGCCAAAGGGCAGGGAGCTTTAATGAAATGCAAAGAAGAAACATTCCAATTCAAAACAATTCAAACTCAACAGCACTGATGTCACAAAGTGAGTTTGAATTTGATTGGAGTGATCAAGAAGAGCATGCTGTGACAAATCAAGCTTTAATGGCCATTACAGAAGCAGAAGCGAAATCTCCTGAAGTGCCTCAAGAGGTACAAAATAAATTATGTTCATCTATCTGCATGAAAACTGTTAAACACTATAGAGATCATAATCTATTTATCTGTGCTGAACTTGAAAAGTGGGAAGTTAGGAATAGAAGCACAATTGCATCAATTGAAAACCTAGAACAACAAAAAAAAGCATATCAGAAGAATGAATCACAATATGTGTATGATATTGAATATGCTAGGTGGGAAAGAGATTGTCAAAAGGACAAGGTTGATGAATTGAGCAAAGATTTAGAGAATGTGAGAACTGAAAGAGATAGCATTAAACTGAAAATAGATAATCTAGAAAATGCTTTTCAAAACGTTCAAAATCTAATTAAATCTCAGATTCATGATAAACTCAAAACTGGATTGGGATACAACAATGTTCCTCTACCTTATAACAACAATTACTTTCCTCCAAAATGTGATTCTGAGATTGAAACTTTAAAGGAGAATGTAGAAATTGAAGTTATAAAGGCTGATCCAATCAAAGGTTTAGCTGAACCTGAGATAGATTTAGATAATGTAGAAATCACTAGTTGGGTATCTGATGATGACATAGAAGGAGAACTTACTGAGCTAGTTGAATCAACTAAGAAAGATATTAAGAAAGTAAGTAGTGCATCAGATACTATCTTAACTGGTAATAAACTAGCAGAGGGTAAGAGATTATTCAAAGAAAAGGCTAAGTTTATATCTGCTCAAAAGAAGAACACCACTAACAAGAATGAAAAGAATCAAGCCTGTGATAAATGTAATTGTAAAGCAGGTATTCAAATACCATACAATTATACAAAATCTGTTCCTAGAGGAAATCAAAGAAATTGGAACCAAATGGTTTCACAAAAACTAGGAAATGGTTTTGTCATGATTAAAGAAAAGGCTTGTTACATCTGTGGTAAAACAAACCATCTTCAGAATGAGTGTCATCATAATCCAAGAAATAAAAGGGTTATGAGATCACCATGGACAGTTACTAACAGAATTAATCATCACAACTTTAAAACTAAAATTAATTCTGTTAATACTGTGAAGAAAATAAAGGCTCAATCAGTTAATACTGCTGTGTCAAAATTTACTACAGCAGCATTAATCAGAAACAGAGCCAACAGTACTAAGACTCAAACATCATTAAAAATTAATACTGTCAGGCGTATTAACACTGCTATCAATGTTAATACTGGTAAGCAGAATACTACTGCTTCAGTTAAAACTGTTGCACCAGTTAATACTGGTAGAACAGTTAAAACTGCTCAGGCAATTAATACTGCTAGGCAGGCTGCGAACAGAATTAATACTGCCAGGCATATTAACAAAGTTAATACTGCCAGACATATTAATACTGCAAACAGAATTAATACTGCCAGACATGTTAATACCGTTGGTCATCTTAATGCTGTTAATAAGTCTAACATTCGTTGGATTTGGAAACCTATGCCTACAATAAAAACAAAAGTTTCCAAAACCAACAGTACACCACAAGCAGTGATTCTTGAAAGAGTTGACTTTGTGGATGTACAAGGGAGACCCAAAACCAGATTGGTTTGGGTTCCCAAAGAAAACTGATAATCCTTATTGTTTTATCTGTGCAGAGCAAGCCAAGAAGTTTGTGGCATGTTGATAGTGGATGCTCAAGGCACATGACGGGGGATAGAAGTAAGCTACAGAACTTCAAGGAGATTGATGGTGGATATGTAGCTTTTGGAAGTAATCCTAAAGGTGGTAGGATTACAGGAAAAGGGACTGTCAACAGTGATAAGATAAGCTTTCAAGATGTTTATTATGTTGAACAGTTGAGATTCAATTTGCTAAGTGTGAGTCAAATCACAGAGAAAAAGAATCCAGTTCTTTTTACTGACACAGAATGTTTTATTCTTTCTGATAAATTCAATCTAGATGAAAACATGATTTTAATGAAAATTCCCAGAAAGAATAATGTGTACTGTTGTGACTTAGCAAACATGAAACCTCAACAAGATTTAAACTGTCTTATCTCAAAGGCATCTGTTGATGAGTCTGATCTTTGGCATAGAAGAATGTGTCACATGAATTTCAAAACTATTAACAAACTTGTTAGAGGTTTACCTGAAAAGACATATTCATGTGATGACCACTGTGTTGCATGTTTAAAGGGGAAGCAACACAAATCTTCTTATAAGACCAAAGGTGTGAACTCAAACTTTTCTTCTTTACATCTACTGCATATGGACCTGTTTGGACCAACCAATGTCAGTAGTATAGGAAAGAAAGTTTATTGCTTGGTAATCATTGATGACTTTAGCAGATTTAGTTGGGTATTCTTTCTTAGAACCAAGGATGAAACAGGTGAAATGCTTAGATCATTCATTACTAGGATTGAAAACCAAACTAATCAAAAGGTTAAAATCATCAGGTCTGATAATGGAACAGAATTTAAGAATTATGAGATGAATAAATTCTGTGAAACAAAAGGAATAGAAAGACAGTTTAGTGCTCCTAGAACTCCACAACAAAATGGAGTAGCAGAAAGAAGAAATAGGACACTAATTGAGGCAGCTAGAACCATGTTAGCAGATGCTAAACTTCCAATGACTTTCTGGGCAGAAGCAGTTAGTACTGCTTGTTATGTTCAGAACAGGGCACTAGTAGTAAAGCCTCATAACAAGACACCATATGAATTGTTTTTCAAAAGAAAACCTTTGATTAGCTTTTTAAAACCATTTGGATGTCCTGTTACTATCTTAAATTCCAAAGATCACCTAGGCAAGTTTGAGAGCAAGGTTGATGAGGGAGTCTTTGTTGGATACTCTACCCAAAGCAAAGCATATAGAGTATTCAACCATAGGACTAGAATAGTGGAGGAAACCATGAATGTGACCTTTAATGAACATACACCTAGTGTTGTAGGCAAAGGTCCAGATTGGTTATTTGATATTGATGCTCTAACCCAATCTTTCAGATATGTGTATGAGTCATCAAATGCAGGTACAAATGCTGGTGAATCAAGTGTAGCTAACCAGAACAAAGATACACCATTAGAGTACATCACTCTACCCTTCTGGTCACCTGATTCACCTGAAGCTGTTCATCCTCCTCCACAACAACAAGCTCAGAGTTCAGAACCAATCACATCAAGTCAGGAACAGTATGGTGTTTATGATGATGGCCATACCTCCTCAGATCCTGAAATGCTTCCAGAAGAAGAAGCAAATGGTGTGAATACATCTGAGAATGCAGAAAGAAGTGCAGATGAAATTGCAGAAGAAAATGTAGATGAGAATCAAGATCCAACTAGTCTATCCTTGTCTGAGACTAGCATTCTCATAGAACAAAATGATACAAACTTGGAATCTGGGATTCCTATGTCATCTACTGGTCAGTATCAACAATACAAAGCCTATCATCCATTGGAGAATGTAATAGGTGATATTGACTCTGCAATGCAAACCAGAAGATCTGCCAGATTAAATGAAGAAGACATCAATACTTCTTTATTTGTCTGTTTTCTATCTCAGATAGAGCCCAAGAAGGCAAATGAAGCCTTGAAAGATCCAAGTTGGGTTGAAGCAATGCAAGAAGAGCTGCTTCAGTTTAAGATTCAAGATGTTTGGACATTGGTGGATCTTCCAAAAGGAAAAAGGGCTATTGGAACAAGATGGGTATACAGAAACAAGAAAGACGAGAGAGGCATTGTGATCAAGAACAAAGCAAGGCTGGTTGCTCAGGGATATTCTCAAGAAGAGGGCATTGACTATGATGAAGTCTTTGCTCCTGTAGCTAGAATAGAAGCAATTAGGTTGTTCTTGGCATATGCATCTTTTAAGGATTTCAAGGTATACCAGATGGATGTGAAGAGTGCATTTCTATATGGCACTATTGAAGAAGAGGTTTATGTATGCCAACCACCAGGATTTGAAGATCCCAAGCATCCAAATAAAGTGTACAGATTGGACAAGGCACTTTATGGACTGCATCAGGCTCCTAGAGCATGGTATGATACTTTATCAGTTTATCTGTTGGAGAATGATTTCAAAAGAGGTGCAATTGACAAAACCTTGTTTATCAAACGAATTAGAAATGATATCCTACTAGTTCAAGTCTATGTAGATGATATTATCTTTGGTTCAACAAGGGATAGTCTTTGTAAAGAATTTGAAGCTCTTATGCACCAGAAATTCAAAATGAGCTCTATGGGAGAATTGACTTTCTTTCTAGGATTACAAGTTAAACAGCAGAAAGAAGGGATCTTCATAAGTCAAGGAAAATATGTTAATGACATTCTGGAGAGGTTTGGATACAAAGATGTAAAGATTGCTAGCACTCCAATGGAGACACACAAACCATTGCATGCAGATCTTGAGGGGGAGGATATTGATGAACACCTCTACAGATCTATGATTGGGTCCCTCATGTATCTGACCTCAAGCAGACCAGACATTATGTTTGCTGTTTGTGTCTGTGCTAGATTCCAGGCAAATCCTAAAATGTCACATGTTCATGCAGTCAAGAGAATTTTTAGATATCTCAAAGGTCAACCAAAACTGGGACTTTGGTATCCTAAAAATTCTTCCTTTGACTTGATTGCATACACTGACAGTGATTATGGAGGAGCCAATATGGATAGAAAATCTACATCTGGGGGTTGTCAATATTTGGGAGGAAGACTTGTGTCCTGGCAATGCAAAAAGCAAACTACAGTTTCTACATCTACAGCAGAAGCAGAATATGTTGCAGCATCAAGTTGCTGTGCTCAAGTGCTTTGGATTCAGAATCAGATGTTGGACTATGGTTTGACCTTTCTAAATACTCCCATTTTTATTGATAACAACTCTGCTATCAGTATTATAAATAACCCTGTAAAACATTCTAAAACTAAGCACATTGAAATCAGATACCATTTTATAAGAGACTGTAATGAGAAAAGATTAATTCAGATTTTTAAAGTTCATACTGATAATCAGTTTGCAGATCTGTTCACAAAAGCATTTGATGTGGGTAGATTTACATTCCTGGTTACAAGTATTGGCATGATAAATTCTTCATAAATCTTTGATTAATACTGCTCTTTTGCAAAACCTTGTGCTTCTTAATGTGTTAATACTGATCCACTAATTTATACTGTATGTATTCTTAGTGCTGTCAATACTAATGCTGCTTGTTACTTTTAGTACTGCTGGTGTTAATATTGATAAGTAATTTTAATACTGCTGATAAAATTAGTACTGTCATTAATACTGCTCTACTACTTAAGGATAAAAGTATTCTTACTACTGCCAACATTAGTACTGCTTGTTACTCCTAAGCACTGACAGTATTGATATTGTGATTATTTTTAATACTGCTATCCTCATTTAGTACTGCTGTTAATGATTAGCATTATTAATACTGCTGATGTAGTTTCCATTACTACTGTTAGTCATTATTAATACTGCTGTCTGTAACTAATATATAATAGTACTGCTTTCCTTAGTTAGTACTGTTAGTTATATTAGTACTGCTGGTTGTGATAAAACGGTTTCTGCTGCTAGCATAATTTTAGTACTGCTCGTACAAAATTCCTAATTTAATACTGCTAGTGCAATTTATTCTATTTTAAAATTAGGGCATTTAATGCTGCTCCTTTTCAAATAGTATAAATAGCAAACCTTTTTCACTGTTCGCTTTTCACCTACTGTTAATCTCATACAACCAAAAGCGATCAAAATTCATCTTTTCTCAAGAAAACTTTGCTTTTCAAACTTTCACTTCTAAAATGACTTCTTCTCCATCTTCTAACGCTGTTTTACCAACTGCCGATAAGCACAATCTGCGTGCTTATCTGCTAAAACCCAAAGGAGCAGAAGATTTTTATGAAATCGTAAATTTTCTTAAAAATAGCAACTTAATGGTAGCACTTTCTGTCAACCCCATCATTTTTATTTCACATATAAACGATTTTTGGACTTCTGCCGAAAAGACAGAAGTCGATGGGGTGGCTACCATTGTTAGTCAAGTTGCAGGGCAGACCATCAGAGTTACAGAGACATCTGTTCGTGCTCATCTTCAACTTCATGATGAAGAAGGTATTGAATGCTTATCTGTACCTCAAATTTATGAAAACTTATTGTTGCTAGGGTATGAGGGGGAGTTGAATAAACTTACTTTTTGGAAATCCATGTTCTCTCCCCAGTGGAAATTTTTAATTCATACCCTGCAACAATGTATATCTCAGAAGAGAACGGCATGAGATCAGTTTAGCAGTAACATAGCTTCGGCTTTGATCTGCTTAGCTAATAACATGAAGTTCAATTTTTCAAAAATGATTTTTACTGGAATGATATACAACCTGGAACATCCCGACTCAAAATTTTTGATGTATCCAAGGTTTCTACAACACATTTTTGAAAATGAACTAACTAACCTACCAAGAGTGGGTGGTAAAATTGTTCTCCTCTCACATACACAAAAACTTTTTTCGAACATGAGGAGAACAGGGTTAGTTAAAGGTACCACATTTTCTGGGAGGGTCACAAATTTGACTGCACATATGCTTAGTGCACCCTCCACAGCAGATGAAGAAGTAGCCATACCCACTACTTCTCAACCCACATCTGCTGTCAAATCCAAGAAAACAAGGGACCCCAAGCCAACCTCCAAGAAAGCCACAAGGGCTAAGAAACATGCATCTGAGGCTCCTCTTCCTCAGATGCATCAGCCAATTGATTTAAATGAGGTGGTCAATGAAGAGGAAGGTGACCATATGGAAAGGGCTGCCACTACTGATTCTGCCCCATTGGGAGAACAGGACAGTGGTAATGGAATTAGGACTCAATCCATGGCAACACAGGATACAGAGATTCCATTGGACTCTTCTATTGCAGAAGATCCAGTGGATATCAATGTATCCAGTGGTCCCAGGTGCCAAGAAACCACAATGGGGGCTAGTGATGCTCAGACTAGGTCTGAGACATTAGCTAAATCTTCCAATGATCCACTAAAAGAGGGTAACACTTCTGGCAGTGGTGAGGATAGCTCATTACTTAAGGAATTGATGGTAATATGTACCAATTTGTCAGAAGAGGTGGCTAGGCAGAAGGAAATGCTAGCATCTCAAGGAGGTGAGATTGTAAGGTTGAATGGGGTGGTGAAGCAGCTGTTGGAAAAGATGAATACTACTCCAGTTACTACTGCTAGTATTGGAGTTAGTACTGCTGATGAAGAAGATGTTAATATTGTTGGGCTAGATGAGCAGTTAGTACTGTTGGGGTAAATGAAGAAGTTGCTGCTGCTGAGGTATTGATAAGGGTGTCTGAGAGCCCAAAAGAGAAGGATAAACATATAGAGAAAGGTGTGAGCTTTAGAGAACCATCAGAACATACATCTACAAGAAAAGCACAGCAGATTGGGGCCAAAGATAAGGGTAAAGGGATAATGATTGAAGAAGTCAGACCTCTGAAAAGAAAACATCAAATAGAGGCTGATGAGGAATTGGCCAGAAAGTTACAAGAAGAGGAAAGGCAAAGATATACAGAAGAGGAGAGGGAAGCTGAATTAGAAAGATTATTAAATGAAAAGAAGAGAAGGGAGTCTAAAGCTCAACTGAAGAAGGACTATGTAGCATGTCTAAGGAATGCCTTGGGCATAAATGTCAAGATTCTTCAAGCCATGTCCTTTGAAGCTCTAAAACAGATGTACTATAAAGAGCAGGACATTCTCCAGAAAAATAAAGAGGAAGATATAAGGTGGGAAAAAGAAAAGAAGCTGAAAGGCATGAATGATACACCTGCTGCAGAGGTTATCAGGATTTTTGAAAGAAAGAAGAAGGGCACACAGAGTAAAAGCTACATTGAACAGGTGCAGAAGAAGCAGAATGTTGAAAAAGATGTGCATACCGATGTGCCATCTACAGCTCAAGATGATGATTTGATTAGGGAGATGATAGTGGTTGAGACAGCTCTCACTCCAACCCCATTGGCTACAGATTATCCAATTCTAGATTGGTTCTTCACAATGGGAAATGATAAGAAGAAATATTATAAAGTTGTGAGAGCTGGAGGTATAGAAGAAAAATATGCTGCAATACTGACCATATTCAGAAGCTGTACCAGAAGAGACTTGGATCAGTTCTGGGAAATTGCACAAAGAAAATATGCCAAGCAGGGACATTTTGATGATAATAAACTTCTGTATGATTGTCTTCTTCAAATGTATAAACCCAGTATGGAGATGAACATATTCAGAAAGGGATTTGTTCCTGTAAACAAATGGTATTGCTATGACTTGTGCAGAGTACATGTTATCCACCAGAAAGATGCAGAAGTTGGATATTTCCTAATGGATAAGGAATATCCCTGGAATTTATCTGTGCTCAAACATATGCTGCAACTGAAGGTGAGCTGTGCAAATCTCAGAGTTGCTTCAGAACTGATCAGACAAATCCAAGCATATCTCCGGAGCAAATTAAGAAGAGAAACTTAATCTATTTGAGTGAGAGATTAAGTTTAGGGGGAGATTGTTGGGATATAAAGAAGTTAATACTGCTAAAGTCTACAAGTTAGTACTGCCAGTTCACTTCAAAGTTTCTACTGCCAGAGCAAGATGAAGATTAGTACTGCCAGTACATTTTACTGAGTTAGTACTGCTAGACCAATTTACATTGTTTCCACTGTTGGTTCAATTTACAGAGTTTCTACTGCTGCTTGTTTCTACTGCTTAGTGGAGCTGTCAGACTACTCAAAAGTAAAGCAGTAAAGCATATTTCACTTTATGGACATAGAGCACGCTTGAAGAAGTTGACTTATGTACATTAATTGCTATAACGTGTAACCGAGTGTCTAGTTTACTTTTGTGGCATGCTTAACATTGTAACTTGTGTAAATCCTAGTAGTATATGTAAGTGAGCAAGCTTAGACAGAACAACATATAGAACATCGACATTAGTTAGCTTCAAGGTTATTGTAACCCTAATACAATCAAGTGTATTCGTATTATTAATCTTAATAATATTGGAGCTTTGTTATACAATTTGTGTATGCTATTGTTCTCTGTCTTTTAAAATACAAACATCTATACAAAAACATACATACAACTTCCAAACTTAACAAGAATTATTCCGCAAATTTCTTGTTAAGAAGTTCAAGCATAGTTACATTTAATCTTGATCTTGATCAAGTCGATCCTGACACCAAAACACAAGTCTTTATTTGCTGCAGCTCTTGGGTCCGGCAGCCAATTACATGTTCTGTTAGTATTTCTCATGATCACCTTTTTCTATGCACGCTATTGTTATGGAAATCAAGCATCCAATATTTATGTGACCTTTATTTCATTTAATTGCATTTGCAGCATGGTCGGCATTCTTATTTTGGGAGTCATGGGTGTTTTTCAGCCCTATTTTGAAGGAGTATTCTTGAAAGCCCTTGCAATCATATATGCACTTACATCTGTAATCTCGGGATATACATCCGTTTCTTTCTATCGTCAACTAGAAGGAACAGAACAGGTATATATCAAATATGTGCAAATTTTAAAGTAGTTAACAGACACTTGATCTACAAACTCTCATTTTCGCAACTCTTTTTGGCTTTATAGATGAAAAACCTATTGCTGACGGGAGGATTGTATTTTGGGCCTTTCTTCATAACGTCTGGTTTCAGCTATACTTTTGCGGTTTTAAGTGGAAAAACAGAAACTTGCAGATTACCAACGGGTTCAATGATCATGTTATCTCTTGTGTGGATATTTTTAGCACTCCCATTGCTTCTTTTGGGTGGCTTTTTCGGGACAAAGAGTGTCTCTTATTTTAGAGCACCATGTAGAACCACCAAATGTCCTAGAGAGGTTCCTTGTGTGCAGTGGTACAAGGGTATCGTCCCTCAGATGGTTTTGGCTGGATTTTTACCGTTCAGCGTCATCAATATTCAGATTTATGACAATCTTGTCACTGTGTGGGACCATGGGATTTACACGTTTTACAATTCTATGTCCATAATGTTCTTTCTTCTTATGATTATAACTGCTTTAATTTCTGTGGTGATGACATACTCCCAGCTTGCTGCCGAAAATCATGAATGGTGGTGGAGGTACGTATGTTAACTATTTGTTTTACTTACAATTTCTCGATTTAATTGTGATAGTGATTTATTTATTTAACACTACAGGTCCTTTTTCTGTGGTGGCTCTACTGGATTGTATGTTTACGGTTATGGCATATATTACTACTTCTATGTGTCCTTCATAAATAACAGTTTCGTGCAAACTTTCTGCTTCTTTGGCTACATGGCTTGCCTCAGCTACGGAATCTTTCTTGCTCTAGGAACTGTCGGTTTCCATGCCTCGTTGTTCTTTGTCCGTTACCTATACGCATCTATAAAATGTGACTAGCAGGTTCTTAAAATAGATTGTGTATTTGACTAAATGAGTTTAAAACAGAGTTCACTACTCAAGGTGTTGTAGTTTATTTAAGTTGTAAGTTGTAACATTACAAAGTCGAGAACCGAATATACTTTAATCTAAGTGCATTTTTTTGTGAAATTTATTAGTACTTTTTGATTATTTTTTATCCTCTTGATAAATGTTTTTTGTTAAGATGGGATTAGTGAAACGTTTAAAATTTGATCGATATCTACTAGTCATAAACATGTAGTTCTCAATTGGTTTTTAAAGGGCCATAGTGTAGTTGTGTACATCAAATCAGTACAAAATAGACCCAAATGTACCATAGTTATTTCGATGGAAAATAAACAATTGCTAGAAAGTTTGCTTGGATTTTTTGAATTGAAATGAAATATTACAAACCGCAAGTTCTCCTGCCAAATCCTTCGATGATATGAATACTTTGATAGAAATGAAACCGCCTACGCAAATTATTTTGTGAAGATGATTAACACGGTGACTAAAGGATTTAATTAGCGTTAGTTGATGCTTAACACGTTTATGACGAAAGAAGATCATCAAATTTCAATTACGAGAAATTTACACGGATGGTCCTAGTGGCTGTCCCAGTGAGTATATCGTGATTACTGGTTTCGTAGCTTAAAGTTTTTTATTATGTTAATAATCTTTATTTTAAAATTTGTTACATAGATAGTTCCTTAAACTAACGATAGTTAAATTTATCGGTTAATCAAGTCACACGAGTCTGAAGGACCATCAGTATCAGTATAACAAACAAAGTAAAAGGGTTATGGTTAGGAACTATCGACGGTAATAAAAGAATTTGAATGACGAAACCTGTAATTTTAATATAACAGTAAAAATCATCTGTATAATTATCTATGTATTCATTAAACTATTAAACTATAAACTGAAACTTTAGCTTTAAAATTTAGTTAAGAATAAATTTTCAAGCCCCTCAAACATATAAATAGATTTGGGGGAAACGCAACTGAACAAACATGTACTCGTAGATTTGGGGGATACGCAACTGAACAAAGGTGTACCAAAAAAAATTTCAAGCCCCTCAAACATATAAATACATGTATCATTTTGGTATCTCTATGGCAGGTTCAAGTTATTGGAGTCTTAAACCATACCATTAACCAAACTCAAACTTTAGGCTAATACGGTAATACCTTTAATCCAATCTTTAATCTTTAATTAGAATAACCTCGTTTTAACTTAAAGACAAAATAAAAAATTGTTTAGACATATCCCTTATACCGGTATTGTATCAATTTAGTTTTTTCACTATAACTGATACTAAGTACCATTGCGACGTTACCTTTACAATAAACTTTTAAAGACTTTAATCCAATAAATATTTCTAAACAAAATCCGTATCAAAAAAATACCTTGTATAAGCCATCCGTACAAAATTGGATGAACCATTAGTAAATAACAGTCACACAGGATCATAGCACCCATAGGGCCATAGTAGACTCATTCAAACGCACAAAAAAAGAAAATGGAGCCAAAAATAAAAATTGAAGGCACAAAATATGTAAGCACTTAAGCAGACACGCCTCTCACACGCTGCCTTACTCGTTAAGCCTTGTACGCGCAATCCACACTTTACATATACTCTCCCCATCACTTCTCCGTCGGCACTTTACTCACTTTCCTCCCTCTTTCCTCCGCCGCACCACCACCGTCACCGTCACTTTCCGCCACCTCACTCCTTCAATCATATATATACACACACTCCTACACTTAAACATGTCTACTAACGCAGCTCACCTACCACTACCGCTACTCCGCCGCGTTCTAGAACATTCGAGTCCGCCGCGATTGATACCGGAAAGAGGCCAGGTTTTCCGGAACGTGATTCGAACTGTTTTATCGTGCTTCTGTTTCACCGGACAGAGACAGAGAGTACGAGCTGCGACGGTGTCTCCGATACGGTGATCGGAAGTACGGATGTGTTAATTATGTAGCTTATGATTCAATTCATTACATTATTATGTTGTATAAGAATTCAATTAGTTTGTTGTATCTTCAATTTTTTGAATTGAAGAGCGATTTTATCACAGTTTTTTTTACAGGATAATGTAACACTTGTACTGTGAATTCCTTAAGTTATTGATGATTATTAATTATATATGCTTTTGTTCTGCTAGTTTAATTGATTTTGACTTGGTATAAATGGAAATTTGACCGGTTATCATCATCATTAATCAATAAATAGTCCACTTTTCATTATTTTTTGAATTATGAACACGAAATATACTCCTACGTCCCAAAATTTTCTTTTTAAGCAGTTATAATTATGTTTTTATTAAATTGTGTTATTTTGATCGGTGATAATTATTTTGGTATAGAGAAAGTATATAAATTTTCAAATTTAAATAATATTTTTTGTACCGCTTAATTGAACGAATTTAATTAACCTGAAATGTGAATCAAGTACCAAGTAAAGTAAATCTATAATTACCAATTAAGTAATAATTATTCAATTAACAGAAATATAAAAGTCAAGTATTATACAGTTATGTACTACTCCGTGTATGACGGAGTATTTAAGATAGTATATAATTATTTAGGAGCACGTACTTTGAAATATTTTAAGTTACAAAAATAATAAAAAGGTTGACTATTTCATGACGAAGAAAACTTCAAAAGTCAAACACGTTCTCCAGATCGTCCGTACATCTGATCCACCTAACTTTAAAGTATTACTACTAATTTAGTCCAATAAATTCGTAGAGTGGTCTCATAAGTCGCTTGAGCAGGTCAAGTGTTTAGATTGTTAATAACTTTTAAATCAAGTATTTTGTGTCACACTTAAATTCATAAACAACAATAATATCTAATTCCGTAAAAAATAAGTATGAGAGAGATAAGACGTAGACATCGGTATTTTTGTCATAAGATAAATTCATAAAGTTCCATAATAATTGTTGAACTAAAATTCTTTCTACGGAAAGCATTAGATCCTAATTGCTTTTGACGTCTGCTTGTAAATTAAGTCAAGTTTAGGTGATATTACCTTTTTACGGTATCTACTTTTAGAATTGCATCACATATTCTTAATTTACCATAGAGTGATAGTAAATACACTCCTTTTTTATGCTTATACCAATGGCTATGTATTAAAAGATCGTATATTTTTACAAAAGAAAAAATATATTACAAAAAGCTAATATAGCTTTCAATAACCTGAGACGTTTAATAATATATGGTGGATGCACATGGAGATGAAGTCAAAGTCATTGTCAACGTCGTGGTACGAGACTGGATCTTCAGATAGCGAAGTTTTCCACTCGCCAACCAAACCGTGTACTTTATTTCAAACCAACAAGATATATGTTTCCATTTATGCGAGTGAAAATGATTGTAGATATAATCAATTCAACTTATAATTAATCAATTTGTTAAAGTTAAGTACATTGTCAATATTGACAATTCATGCTATTATCTTTGGCAATTTTTTCTTTATTAAAATGACGAAAACACGTTTGTAAATTATTTGGTTGTCAAACGAAAGTTAAGAGAGAAAAACTGTCTGACTTCGTTTAGTCGTTACAAAAGAGGTATTTACCGGTCGTCAAATACAATAATTAACTAGATTATGGGTTGAGAAGGCAATGAAAACCAAAGACCGACATTCTGGTCAATTCAAAAGTCAATGTGGTGGTAAAATTGTAAATAACTCAAAAAAATTTTAGAATATTAATATTCATTTGGAAAGAATGTTAATCAAAATTACAACTTAATATTTTTAAACATTCTTTTACGATGAATGTTAACTCATATACATTATTATACACTGATGAATGTTAAGTTATCCCGTTCAACAATGTATAAAAACATATATAAGTTAATATTCATCATAAATTATTGTTTATGAATATTAATTGTAGTTTTGATCAACATTCATTCCAAATGAATGTTAATGTTCTAAATTTTTTTTTTTTTTTGTAAAATTCAATGGTTAATGACGACTATAATTAAATTAATTACTTGTTTATAAGTTCTGTATGTTGAAATTCGTTTGATTTTATTGTATTCATTGGTGAATCAAAATTTTCACAAAAACCCAATGTTAATGTTAATGTTCTAAATTTTATTGTATTGTATTCGTTCGTTTAATGTTAATGTTCTTAATATTTGATGAATATGAATTATGACGAATTGAAGACATGTATGAATGTCTTTGATGAATTTGAAATTTATAATGTTTTGATTAATTTACATGCTTTAATTTAAATTTTAAACAAAAATTGATGAAATGGGTGTTGTATATGAGTTGGAAAATATACAAAGAAATGTGTGGTTGAGATTTGCTTCCCTACTTCCCTCAAATTTAGAGTTTCTCTCTTGATCATCCCCATATATATATATATATATATATATATATATATATATATATATATATATATATATATATTAAATATAATATAGGAAGCGGGGTGTGATATCATCAAAATTTTAATTAACCAACAAAATTATTCAATTTTATCCAATTGACTAAATATATAGAATTTGCTTATATCATAAATCACGAATTAATCATTGCCATATACAACATCTAAATCTAATTGTTGCCTTTAATATACCATAAAGTCGGTCAACCAATGACATTTATATATGAAAACTAAGGGTGAGTTTCAAATGAGAATGAAAATTTTTGTGAGAATAGAGGAATCAATGGGAATGCACCACGTGTCACAAAACTCACTTCCCCCACGTTTTTAAAAATTAAATATCTTAACAATGGCTCATTGAAAATTATAAAAATTGCACCATAAAAATCAGCATTTTTTTCTCTTCGATTAGACATCTCACATGATATACTTTCGAAAACTTTTTTTTTATGATTGTACAATATTAGTAATACATGTGGTACTCGTTGGTAACACGTGTGTTCCTCGTTGTATCACATGTGTTACTCGTTTACAAAATCCAACGAAAAAGAAACAAAAAAGTTGTCGAAAGTATACCTTGTGAGATCTTTAATCGAAGAAAAAAAACGTTGATTTTTATGGTGCAATTTTTATGATTTTTCAACTTACCGTTTGGGAGATATTTAATTTTTAAAAACGTAGGCGAAAATGAATTTTGTGACACCTGACGCATTTTTATTAGTTCCTCAAGTCCCACAGAAAATTATTGTAATAATTTGAAAGTAATAATTACTCCTTTTCCCCCTAATCAAATATATGAAAGAAAATTTCCAAAAAATAAAATTAAAGTTATTGTGTAAATTCAGTTTACCTTCATTCGGGATATCAAAATTTTACCTTTCTAGCTTTTTTTTTTTTTTCGAGCAATACCTTTCTAACTTAAAACAACAAATGCAGTATACAAAAATAATCTACAAAGAATATAACTTATGCAATATATTATAAATTCTACGTTTATGATTTTTTATATTTTTGATTTGGTTATCTATGCTAAAAATTCATGTATAATAGTTTAACTTATCTTAAGCGCTTCAATTACACATTTAATATCTACATTCTATATATAGTACTTAATAACAAAAATTATCGTACTTTTATTTGATAAACCATTTGCCATTTTATAGTTTATCATATACATTACTGAATACTTTTAAAAATTAAATACAAATTCAATAACCCGTGTGTACATATAACTTTATACACATCATAAATCATGAATTATTTTTAAAATAGTTATATAATAAAAAAGAATCATATCTTTATCTAGAATAGGAATCCTAATTCTAATAATTAACTAATCACCATTCATTATTTGTTTTTAATTAATTTAATAAAACTTTGTTTAAGGACTTAATTCAAATATATTTAATACTTATATTATATTTATATTTTTCTTATATCTATAACATTTTTTTATATATATAATAAACCTTTTAGTAGAAATTGTAATCGTTACTTTTGATTTTTTATATTTTGTCATAGTTTTAAGTTGGTCATGTTTATTTAAATTTTTTATATAATTTTAGAGAAAATTACACAAATTGTTCTTTAAGTTTATTTCAAATTTCACTCGCAGTCCTTTACAAAATTTAATTACACCAATGATCCTTTATTTTGAAATTTGTTACGCTAACAGTCCTTTAGACTAACGATTGTTAACTCTCCGTTAAAAAGGACCACGAGTGATATTTTTTTATTCTTTTAATTTTTTGTGTAAAATATAAATTAGAAAAACTAAAATATGCGTAGATACATTATTAGCAAAGAACATCATTTTCACCACTGAAACATCAAATTTTATAGTCTACCATCCAAATCCATCACCATCTTTCACCATCAAATCATACATTTGTGGCTTAAAGATTACGAGTCACATATTTAGTTCCTAGTTTTCAACGTCATTTTACTTTGAAGTTAGGGTTTTCGTTTGAGATGTTTTTCGAGTAAGGAATGAATGCAAAAGAGATGATACAATGGCTACCAAAGTCGTGACAAGATAAGATGAATGTGTGATGGAGAGTCCCCAGGTGGTGACAAATAGTGGTGGATTATAAAATTTGATGTTTCAGTGCAGAAGAGAATCGAATTTTGATGATGAAAATGAAAATGATGTTCTTTATAGTTGATAATGTATATATACATATTTTAGATTTTATAATTTATATTTTACTCAAAAAATTAAAAGAATAAAAAAAATATCATTCGTGGTCCTTTTTAACTGAGAGTTAACAATCGTTAGTCTAAAGGACTGTTAGCGTAACAAGTTTCAAAAGAAAGGATCATTCGTGTAATTAAATTTTATAACGGACTATCAGTGAAATTTGAGATAAACTTAAAGGACGATTTGTGTAATTTTCTCATAATTTTATGTTTACTTTCTGAGTATGATGTCATCAAAATCTAATTAACCAATAGAATTACTCAATTTTATTCAATTGAAAATATATGATTCGGTGACATCAAAAATCATGAATTATTTTTAAAATAATTATATAGTAATTAATAAAAAAGAATTAAATCTTTATCTAGAATACGAATCCTAATCCTAATAATTAACTAGTCATCATTCATTATTTGTTTTTAATTAATTTAATAAAACTTTTTTAAGGACTTAATTCAAATATATTTATTACTTATATTATATTTATATTTTACTTATATCTATAACTTATTTTTTTTGTTTATTATAAACCTTTTAGTAGAAATTGCAATAGTTACTTTTGCTTTTTTATATTTTGTCATAGTTTTAAGTTGGTCATGTTTATTTATTTTTTATATAGTTTTATGCTTTTTTTATTGACTTTCTTGCACCACTTTTTAACAAAATATGTTATGTAAAATATATATTGTTAATCAAAGTTTCACCTATTTATCAATCTACAAAATTTAAATATATTATGATGATATTAAATAGTCCGTGTGTATACACGGGTTTTCAGACTAGTATATATATATATATATATATATATATATATATATATATATATATATATATATATATATGATTGCAACTACATTTTTTCTTTTTCTCTTTTTTATCATGCAAGTTTGTCATGTTATTAGGTTTTTTTATGGTCATTTACATGAAAAGTGCTAAATCTTGTGAACCTCCAAATTGAGTTTACAAGATTTCATCCAAAAATATGAGTTTTTTCTTAGACATCCGGTATAAATCATGTATTTAATTCATAATTGTGTACTTAATTCGTATTGTTAACAAAATATAATCAAATTCTCAGTTTAAAAACATCACGTCGATTAAAAAAGGACTCGTATAGTAAAACACAAAAGAGGTGATAAATACACAACTTTTAGTGCATTCATCAAAATACCGTAAATATCAAATCACATAGTACACGGATACTGATTTGTACACCTTGAAAATGAATGCGTATACCCTAAATTCATTTAATCAAATGCATATAGTATAACAACGTCTATAAGAACGTCAATGCACGATTGTAGTGTGTATAAGAATTTTGGTGGTGTATAATCGCATCCGATAGTACCCATCTTTTTAAGCATAATGTTTATAATGAATCAAAAGTACGATATACTTATTGCCCGTCGTCTTGTCGAAAGCTATTTCAAAGTGGTGGAAACTAGAAGATCTGAACTTTAACATCAATGAGTTGATCAACATCTCCAAATCTACCCCTTACTGGCTCAGCAATGGGAATGTTTTGAAGTCGTGGTTCAGACGAATCTGGGGATTATTTGAAGATATAGAAATGACCTTACGTTTAGTCATAAGAAGCCATAAGACGTAAGAACAATAAGGCCCAGTTGTTTGGCATCTTTAACTTTCAAACACAATCAAGTATGGAATTTGGGGAGCTCAAGTCTAACAGTCCCGATTAAGTGATTACAGTAGTATATTGCAATTTAATTTGTATATTTACACATTTATATTTTAACAAAAATATTTACTTCACATTCTAGCTACTCAATTAGAAGATTTTTTCCGTTTCAAATTTTTTTAAGACCCAAAAACTATTAACTTAATTTTTGCTTCTAAATCATTATGAACTACTCCGAGTTTTAACTTCACTTAGACGAAATTCTCACATTACTTCCATATCTTGTTCCAAATTTATTGAGAAACCGAAAATCCGAATCCAAACCCAACCCATCAATAAAACCACCACAAACTCCACAAAGCTAGCATCAATGTGATCAGTTGTAAGGCGAAACAGTCGAAGACTTTCTAGCACGAGTATTCGGACTTCCAAAACAAGAAAGGTAAGACAACACCACTTTCAAGCTGTTTTTGAGTACTTGTCCTCTTTGAGGTATCAATCTTTTCCCAGACATTTTCGACTAGATGACCGAACTCTCACTGTTTCTTGCTTCCGTTTTTAGTAATTTCCAAAATCTTTTCTAAGTAACTTTTAGCTTTGAATAAAAATAATTGAAGTGGAAAAGAAGGTGGTCGACGTGCTTATTTATACGAGAGTGTAATGGCCGTGTTAACCGAGTAGAAGGCGTGTGGTTAACTAAAAGAAGTTGGTGGACTAGACATATAATAAATGTAAAATCAAAAATAATAAAGGATTCAATTGGTCGTGGAAGGAGTCGTCTCCATGAGGGTGGGTGTAAACTCTGAAGCTTGAAAGGGTCTTCTGGGTCACGCGCTTGGGACTTGGAGTATCTCTCGTAGACTTGTATGTTACCTCAAAGTATAGCAAGTCCTTTGATTCTTTAATTATATTATATCATTAACATTAATTATTAATATTAATTATGGTTCCATCTTCTCCCGCTGCTCCACCGCCACCATCGCCGCTTCACCGTCACCACCATTTACTGCACCACCGCCGCTCCACCGCCACCACTATATAGATCTGAATCTGGAAACTCGTAGATCTAGATCTAAAGTAGATCTACCTTTTAGATCTGGAAAAAAAAATCAACTGCATCGTACATTTCTTCTATTGCATCTTACATTACTGCATCGTACATTTTTTCTACTACGTCGAACTTTTTAGATCTAAAAAAACTACTAGTACTTATTTACTTAATCTTTTGTATATTGTTACTACATCTTATGTATTTTTTTTAGCATTTTAATGTGTTTATAAATCTTGAATTTATTCTTGAATTTAAAAAATTAGTATTACTTTGTTTACAACATCCTGTGTATTTGTTACTGCATTATATATATTTGTTACTACATCTTACGTTCTTTATCATTTTTGACTAAATCATGCATATTAAAAAGTTTTATGATTGAACAAATTTTTGGACAATTTTTTAATACTTTTTCGGATAATTTTTCGAGCAGGTTCACAACTTTATCAAAATTGCAAAATAGTTCATCCCTCCCTTTTCACATGCCCCGTGAACCGTACCCATTAATTATTACTATAATAATAATAATCTCTTTTAAATAAATAAATCAAATTTCATGAAATCGAGTTCCTTTCGTGGTGATCAAATGGTTAAAACGAGTATGTTTCACCCGCACGTTGCGACGGGATCGAAAAATATATAATTTTCATACATACAGTAGTAAATGCAGATCTTAATAACACTATTAACACGAAAAAATGATGAATATACTTCAGAAGGTAAAGTTACTGCAAAGTCAATCTTTTATCTAAAATTTAATATACATCTCAATAACATTTATTGCCTTTTTGTGAATAATATCTTCAACCTCGTAATAATAATTTATTATTAATAGTTATTATGATCTAAATGAAAAGAACATTTTTAGTCAAATATATTTGGCTTTTCTAATAATAGTTTTTTTTCTCATTTTTGTTTTACAATATATGAGTAAGTTGTAACAATTTAAACAAAGAAAAACAGTTAAAAGGAAAAATAAGAATCAAAATGTTGGGATAAACTGATTTGGGTTTGGATTACCACTGTTAAGTTTGAAGAGATCAAAAGATTACCACTGATAGTGAAGAATTACCACTGAAGACTAACATGGTTACCACTGATTGTTGAAGATTAACACTGGTCGAAGATTACAACTGTTAGTTGATTTTGTAAGTAGTTTCCACTGTTTATGTAATTAAGACTGTTAGTGTATATAAGTGGTTAACACTGTTAGTTGTTTATACTTAGACTTTCACAAATGAAGCAGTTACCACTGATGGAAGTTTGTTTCCACTGAATGTTTGAATGTGGTAGTTAACACTGTTTATGACTTTGTGATAAGAATGAGTTTGTTATGGAAGTTATCTAATTCCATAATAATAGGAGATTGTACAGGACTCTATGTGTTATAAATAGAGATCCTTAGAACCTAGATCAATATACGAAAATTAGTGAATAGAATAGCGCAGCTTCAAGGTGTAAACCCTAATACAAAAGTGTATTCGTCTTATTCATATTAATAAGATTGAGGCTTTGATTTAATATTTGTGTTTCGTTATTTGTTATTCTAAATATTTATCTTTGATCTTTCTAATATTATTGAGTGTTATTCCGCAACTTCTCAGTAATAATTCAAAGCTTGTTTAAGTTATATTTGAATTGAAGGAAATCGGGACTGTCAAGTGGTATCAGAGCTTGGAAAGCTTTGAATACAGAAAGATCTGGAATTTTAGATTAACTTGATTTTTAAGGTGTAGTTTGTGATTAAGTATTGAATTTAATGGCAACAGAAAACAATGAAGGAATCCAGGTCACTAAAATCCCTATGCTCAGGCCTGATGAGTTTGATCTGTGGAAAATCAGAATCAAACAATATATGCTTCTCACAGATTATCAGATGTGGGAAGTTGTGGTAAATGGTCCTCCAGTTACAGTAGATGGTGATGGTGTCAAGCAACAGAGACCACCACCAACTACTGATGCAGAAAGAAAAGTCAGATCTATAGAATTTAAAGCCCTCAGCACATTGTTGCTGTCAATGCCTAATGAGTACCAAAGAAGATTTGAAGCATGTGATGATGCTAAAATACTCATGGAGGCTATTGAGAAAAGATTTGGTGGTAATGACAGCACCAAGAAGAACAAAAGATCTCTATTAAAGCAACAATATGAGAACTTTAATTCTGCAAAAACTGAAACTCTAACTCAAACCTTTGATAGGTTTTCAAAACTTGTTGGAGACCTGGAAAATCACAAGGTAAAAATTGATAAAGATGATCTGAACAGGAAGTTTCTGAGATCATTAAGTGAAGAATGGACAATCTACACTGTAGGTTTAAGACAGAGTGCAGATTTGGAGATGAAGGAGCTTGAAGATATTTATAATGATCTGAGAAACTTTGAGCCAGAAGTTGAAAGCAAAAAGCAGGCTGTAGGAAACAATCATAATGCTGCTTTTATGTCAGTAAGTGGATCTCAAGTTGATTCAAATCAACAAGGATCTGCTTATATTGCTGCAGGAGTTGGAACATCTCAAAACAACTCAAATGATCAAATATTAGAATACTTCTTTGCTAGTAATGTGAACTCTTCACTTACTAATGAAGATTTGGAGTAGATAAATTCTGATGATCTGGAGGAGATGGATATCAAGTGGCAAATTGCTTTGATTACTCAAAGAGCCAAAAGGTTTATGCAAAGGACAGGAAGAAATAACTTTTCAAACCAAAGGAATGATGCTGCTTGGTTTGACAAAAGCAAGGTAGAGTACTTCAATTGTCATAAAATGGGGCACTTTGCAAGAGAATGTAGAAGTCAGAGGCAAGAGCAGACTGGGCAGAGAGCAGGAAGCAATGGAATTCAGAGAAGGAACATACCAGTGCAGGAGAGCACATCAAATGCTTTAATTTCTCAAGATGGGCTTGAATTTGATTGGAGTGATCAAGCAGAACATGAAGTGAAGAATCAAGCCTTAATGGCCATTGCTGAAGAAAACAAGCCATCAGAGGTTCCTTATGAGGTACAAATCAAATTATGTTCTCCTGTATGCAAACAAACTGTTAAACATTATAGAGATTATAATATGAAATTTTGTGAGGAACTTAAGCAATGTGAGATTAAAAGTAGACATACTACAGCTGCAATAGAAAACTTGGAAAATCAAATAAAGGCATATGAAAAGAATGTAACCCAATATGAATATGATCTTTTGTATGCCAGATGGGAGAGAGATGTGTTAAAAGATAAGTTAGAAGCAATAAATCAGAAATTAGTAGAGGTCACATGTGAAAGAGATAATATAAAATTAACAGTAAGTGATCTTGAACATGCTTCTAAAAGTGTAAATCAAATTATCAAATCTCAAATTCATGACAAGATAAAAACTGGGTTAGGATATAATTCTGTTTCCCCACCTTATAATAACAACTATTTTCCTCCTAAAACTGATTTAAATTTAAATAAGTTAAAGGCAGGAATAACAGTTGATGTTACAAAGGTTGATCCAGTTATTAACTTGGATAATAAAATTGACTTTGATAAGGTTGAAATTAGAGAATGGAGTGAGGAAGATGAACTGGATTATTCATCTGAAAATAATAACAATTCTAATTCTGAAACAACTGATAGCTTAAATTCTGAAAAATCATGTGAGAATATCAAGAAATCAGATACTGGTCTAGTTTTAGAACTCAACGGTGATAAACTAGAAGAGGGTAAGAAAATGTTTCAGGAAAAGAAAAAGAATAATTTGGAAAACATGAAAGCCACTACTAATAAATCTAGAGCTGGTCTAGGATACATTAGTAATTCAGTTAAAACAGTTAATAAATCTAATAATGTAAAATCTATAAATATTGACTGTGCTGACTGTAAATGTAAAACCAAAATTTCTCAATTACCACTTTCTCACAAATTAAAACCCAGAGGAAATCAAAGAAATTGGAACCAAATGGTTTCACAAAAGTTGGGAAAGAATTTTACAGTGGTAAAGGAGAAATCTTGCTTTACATGTGGCAGAAACAATCATCTTCAACATGATTGTTATTATAATCCTAAGAATCTTCAAAGGATTAGAAAACAACCATGGACAGGAACTGATATGATCAATAAGCAAAATTTTAAATCAAAAATTGATCGCATTACTACTGCCAAGAAGAAAATTGTCAAAGCTAATAAGTTGACTGCTACAGCTATTTCTACTGCATCAGTATTAACTAGAAAATTAGCCAATAGTAACAAGGAAAAAACAGTGGTAAAACCTAAAACTGTCAGTGTTAACAATATTAACACTGTTAGTAAGATTGATAAAACAGTTAACACTGTTAGATCAATTTCCACTGTTAAGCCTAAAATAAGTTTGATTTGGACACCAATTAAAACTGATAAATCAAAAGGTCCAAATACCAACTGTGCATCACAATCAATAATCTTCAAGAAAGTTGACTTTGTGAATGCACATGGGAAACCCTTCAAATTAATAATAAATTAAGGTTTTAATTTGGGGGAACTTACTAGGTTAATTTGAAGTCAACAAATAATAATGTGAATTTTGGGTATAGAATTTCTTCTACAGGTTCTAGTGGAGAGACATGAAGGATATGTAGTTCAATTGGTATGTTGTGATTGGAGTTGATTTTGTTTTGATGGAGCATTCAAGTGATCACTCTAAAGTCAATGTCAAAATTTTGTCATTTTGTCTTTTTTTTCTTCTTTTTATGTCATAAATCATTAAACCTTCTCCTTCAGTTACAAATAAATACTCATATTTTATTTTGAGTTAATTATATCCTAAAAACACAAGAGAGTTCCAATTTCTCAATCTTTTTTCCAACTTACTATTTTATATCTCATTTTTTTTTACTTTCAACTTTTGTCCCTGTTTAACTATTATGTATCTCAAAAATTAAATACATTGCTTCGTTATCGAGAACCTTCACTTTAACTACATACACAACATGTACTTAATAAAGTATTATAGTACGTGCACATCAAAAATATTCATCAATAATTTATACCATACATATTAAGACCGGTGCCGACATCGTTCTTCTGTTTTCCATCTTTCCCAAGAATGACGTTATAGGCACGACGCCGTTCTTGGTGGCGTCCTTGTGGTGTACATTCTTGGTGAGCTGGAGCAAAGACGAGGGTGGTGGGTCGGATGCAATGGTAAAAAGAAACAAATACCTTGTTTGTAAAAGTAAAAAAAAAATCCTTTATAAAACGGTATATATCTGTTCTTCACCAAAAAAATATATTTTAATTTTTTTTCAACTTTTTCAATCTCAAACACCCAATAGATACATAACACCTCAACTCAAATCCACACACAGTTTTCACCATCTTTTAAATACTTTCTTTCAAGTATTACCTAAATAATTCAAACACAAATAGCAAATTGTAAATGGATCTATTCCAAAATTCCTACGAAGATTCCGATATGGAATATATCAAAGCAAGTATTGCTTGTTACAATCCGAATAATATGCTCAATATTCTTGAAATTTCGGAACATGATGAAGAAAACGTAGCCGAAAGTTCACGACAAAATTATGTAGAAGAAGATTACATAGAGATCATCTTGGTGCCGGCGAACGTTTTTGGTGAGACTACTTTTTCGATTCACCAACATTCCGGGAAGATTACTTTCGAAGACGATTTCGGATGAGCAAGTTATTTGTCTCTCCGTATATGTCAAGGTATAACGTCTTACTCTCAACTACCGCTATCTCGTATTATAGTTTTTTTCATCAAGGGTGGGATTGTACCGGTACATTAGATTTAACGTTTATCAAAAGTGAACTTCCGCCTTACGCCAATTGGCGTACGACTGTGCCGATGATGCGTTTGATGAACAGTTACACATGGGTTAACAAACTCCATATGATTGTTTGGACAACTTTTGTAAATGTATATTTCATCTATACTCGACTGATACTTCAGAAAACTAGCACTTCAACATTTCCAACACTTACTTTCGTCCCATGGATTCGAACAACGACATCAATGTTCTTAATAAATCGGATGTGTTCAACGATTTACTACAATAAGAAATGATATTACCTCACTGATAGAATTTATCTGGAATGGGCGACTCTTGTGAAATCGTTTGAATGTCTGATTGAGTAAAAGAGTATCAAGTACAAGAAGTTTCAAGAAGCTGCAAGAAAGGACGTAGAACGAGCATTCAGTGTGTTTCAAGGTCGTTGGGTAATCCTTTAAAAGCAGGCAAGACCATATATTGTTAACAAGATTCGAAAAATCATGTACACTTGTGTTATTTTACACAAAATGATAACCGAAGGCAACGGATATGTAGTATGTCAACTTGAGAAAAACTACATCGGAAACCCAAATAATCTTCCGCGATGTTCGTGGTCGGAGAGGGTTGCAGTGCATGATCGTATGGACAAAAAGTTATGCAATTCAAGAATGCATCATCCAATTCGAAATAATCTTACCGAACAAATTTGGAGCCTCCCGTCAAATTTTCGTGTTTGACCTAATTGATGTAATCGTATTTTTAATTTTTATTAAGGTAATGTTATTTTTTATTTTTAAAGGTAAGGTTCTCTTGTTTTTAATTAATGAATATATATTTTATTTTCAAATGTGACTTTTTAAAATTATGTGTTACTTAAAATAAATTAATTGATGGAGCCCATAAAAGTTCAGTTTTTCTGTCATCATAGGCAGTCATCAGTCTTTATTCATCTTTCTGAGGAAGTGCTGACGTAGTGCTGAGCTGATCTTACAATTCTTCAGTCTTGTCATCATAGGAAGTGGTCTAATAGAATAATAGTTTTATGTAGACTTGGATTGAGGGAAAAAATCGATATTATAGTTAACTTTATGAATACCTTTAAAATAACACAGTAATATCTCAATTAGAATAATGTGTGTTCAATTAAATCTTATTAGAGACAATGCGTGTATATTGTAATCATAAAGTAAGGTTCAGATGAGTAAATCAAAATTTAGTAAGAATGAAGGAACCAATAAGAATTTGTCACGTGTAACAAAACCTATTTTTCTCCATATTTTAAAAAAATAAATATCTTAAAAACGCTAAGTCGAAAATTTATAAAAATTGCACCATAAAAATCATCGTTTTTTTTCAATTACCAATAAAAAATTGTCGAAAATATATCATGTGAGATGTCTAAATGAAGAGAAAAAATACTGATTTTTATGGTACAATTTTTATAATTTTCAATTAACCATTCTTGAAAGTTTTAAAACGTGGAGAAAAGTAAGTTTTGATTAAAATAAATAGCTGGAACTGAATCCTCCATTCTTACCAAACTTTTCATTCTCATTTGAATTCAACTCCGTAATCGTAAACAATATATGAGAGATTATTTCAGTGATTAAAATGAGATAGACTCGTAGTTGATAGAAACATGAAAAGTGAAATAATTATGGAGACCAAAACAAATGGTTGGGCCCTAAGGCCCAATTCTAAGCATACCCTTGAATAGTAATCAGACTTATTTCCCTCAAAGTTAAGGCCTTAGGTTAACTTTTGGTTAAGTTTGAAAAAAAAACAAATTTATTTATTTTACGTGTTTTGTGTGTTTATATAACATACTGTGTACATCTATTCCCTAGTAGCTCTACATATGACATTTATGTATAAATTAAAAAAAAATTTGGCTAAAGAACCAGATTTATTGATAATATTTCCTTTCTTTATATACTGAGCTCAAAGTTATGTTCTTAATCAAACATAGCATTTTGTGACAGAACAAGTCCTTTTGTATATTTTTTTTTTTATATAACAGTAGTATAGGCCCACTAAATTATCAAACTATGACTTGAAAACTACACATATGATCAACACAGGATCTAATTCTGTACTTCTACTAGCCAGTCACTAAAGAATCAGTGATGTTGTACATTTTGCTACCTCTTATTTAAATGATCCATATTCTTCATACTTATTATAACTGATCAATAGGATTATGGACTTACATATGAATCTATTTACAAGTGAAAAAATAAAGATGCCTTTGTAACGTAAGATATATATTGATGAAGAAAAATGTGAAATATAAATTTACATTACGATAAGGGTAATAACGACCCGTAGCTAAAATCTGTACGGTTGGCCAAAATACGAACCAACATATCTAACACCTCTTTCATATTCGGCCTTAAATGAGGTGCCTCTGCCGTGCACCTTATTCCAACCCCAAGTAAATCATACATTTCAACTGACCCATCAGAAAGCCCAGACACAAGAAGCGAAACGGGCATCATTGATTGGTTAAATTCACGTCGTCCATCTCCCATAACTCTTCTAGCCCATTCCACTAGACACTCTTCTCCTCCATCAACAGCCCGCCTCCCTGTAGCTAGTTCCATTACTAATACTCCGTAACTGTACACATCGCCTTTTGTAGTGGCTTGCCATGTTTGACCGTACTCTGGGGCCACATATCCAACTGTTCCTGCTACCATTGTGCTGACGTGGCTGTCCCCAACATCCACAATCCGAGCCAACCCAAAATCAGTAACTCGAGCCTTTCCATTTTTATCCAACAAAACATTGCTAGCTTTTACATCTCTGTGAACAACGGAGGGATAACACTCGTGGTGTAAAAACACCAAAGCACGGGCCACATCAATGGCAACATCAATACGTTGCATCCATTTGAAACCCGTTCGATCTAGAATTAGATCTTCCAAGTTTCCACCACTCATGTATTCGTACACCAATAGTTTTTCTGACCCATATAAGCACCACCCGTAAAGTGTCACCAGGTTTGGGTGGGGCCACCCAAACCCGTTTCTACTAAGCACCTCCATTTCAGCCCGAAACTCTCGTTCACCCTCCATACCCTCTCTTAGTTTCTTCTTTATTGCAACTTCTCTTCCATCAGGCAATAAACCCTTGTACACCGTTCCAAAACCACCCCTCCCAATTATTCTATCATTTGCAAAGTTCCCCGTTGCCTTCAAAATATCTGCGTGTGTGAATGTGGTTTTGTCTAAACGAATCACCTTTACAGTATCGGACATCCATGGTGACGAGCCACTGGAATTCGATGGGAAGTCATTTCCGGGCTTTAAATCCTTCACAAAATATCCAGGTTTATCAATCGGGCTTTTTACCACAAGGCACACTAGTATCGTCATAACTCCACATACAGTGAACGCTAGAAGTAGAAACATGAACACCAAAACCGCACCCCATTTTATAGGCTTTGATCTCCCACCACCACTTATAGCTGAGCTGTTTGTTGAATTATCTATAAACGAAGGCAGACTTAACAACGGGTCTCCAAGAAATGATGATTTCTCAAAAGTGGCCAACTGGCCCGTTGCTGGAATCATGCCAGAGATATACGGGTTGTAGGAGATATTGAACTTGCTCAAGTCAGTCAAATTGTTCAAGTTAGTTGGAAACGTACCTGAAAAATTGTTGTATGACAAATCAAGATTTCTCAAACACTTGAGCCCGCCTAGCTGCATAGGAATTCGACCTGAAAAGTTGTTACGAGTAATATTCAACACAACAAGTGGCATTTTCGCGATCTCAGAAGGAAGTATCCCTGAAAACTGATTATCCCCCAAATTCAGCATACTGAAACTATCCATTTTCCCAATTTCTGGTGGTACTTGACCCGATAATCGGTTACCACTGAGTTGAAAGTACCCTGATATCTGTCGTGTACGGATGTTCGATCCTGGAAGACACACTTGAAAAATTCCATTCCCTTTGAGTATATTATCCCATAAACTTCGGCATTTCTTCCTGTTAAGAAGTGTGTAAACAAAACTGAATGGTGGGTAGTCGGCAGGTATCCATCTTTTCATTGCTGAGCATTCTCCCGAGCCAGCAACAGGGTTGTGGTCTCTGTTATATAGGAAAGTTGGCATTGCATTGTTGCCTATATTAGCCAGCTCGGGTGAAATTGGGCCCGAAAGCTGATTGTTTGCAAGGTTTAGAAAAAACAAGCTGCTACAGTTCCCTAACTCTGATGGTATTTGGCCCGTTAACGAATTGTTAGCAAGCATTAACCATAATAAAGAGGTCAACTTTCCCAAACTTGAAGGGATTGACCCATTTAAGTCATTCATCGAGAGATCAAGAGCTTGAAGTCCTTTCAAGTTTCCAAATTCGGAAGGTATACTCCCCGAGAAATGGTTGCCAGCAAGAATTAAGTACCTTAAACTTCCCATTTGTGATATTTCAGATGGTAATGCACCTGAAAAGTTATTGAAACTTAAGTCTAACCTTGAAATGTTCTGTAGTTTGAGTATGCCCGATGAATGTAACCCCTTAGTGTATCCATTCGCGTGCAGTAGAAGATTTTTCAGTTGAGTGAATCTCCCGAATATTGGTTGTATATCTCCTCCAAAATCATTCCTACTAAGGTCCAAGTAGTACAAGTTCATTAAGTTTAGCAAAGACTCAGGTATTTCACGCGAAAGAGAGCTGTTACCCAATAAAAGCTGCTCCAGTTTTGCAATCGATCCAATTTCGGTCGGGATTTTTCCAGTAAAACCATTCCCCGAAAGGTCCAAATACGTCAAGTTTTTACAACTCGATATCTCCTTTGGGATTCCACCTGTAAGCATGTTTTCCGAGAGATCGAGCACCTCTAAACCGCAACTTTCCTGGAAAACATGGCCCGAAATGGTATCCTTGAAATGATTTTCAGACACATAAAACTCCTTAAACTTACTGAAATTAAACCATAAATTTCCCGTCAAGAAATTCGAACTCAAATCAACATATTCCAACTTCGAGCACCCGTCCATCGAACTAATAATTTCACCCGTAAAATTATTCGATGAAAGATTAGCAACCACCAAACTACTGCAAATACTTGGGAAACTCATCTTTATATGGCCTGAAAGACGGTTGACCGATAAGTCAAGAATTTCGAGCTTGTTGAGCCCGGTCAAATTAAGCTCTCCAACCATAATATTATGTGACAAGTTCAAAACTTTAAGATTCAGGCACCTGCCCAAATCTGGCGGTATACTTCCATCGATTGTATTCGTCGATAAATCTAGATGTGTAAGTTGTGTCAAGGCCGAAAAGTTGCTAAATAAGTTACCAGCTATGCTGTTATCGGGCAGGCTGATTCCGGTGACCCGGTTGGCCGAACAAGTAACACCGGGCCAGGTACAAGGAGTTGGGTCATTTGGGTTCCATTTGTTATAGTTTCCTTGATTCACTTTGTTCTTTTGTTCAAGAAATAGCCTCAGGTTGATTAGTACTTCTTTGTCTGAATCTAATGAGTCTCCTATTGCATCTTTTCCTGATATAAAAAAAAAAAAGTTATCATAAGCTATCATTAAAAACAAAATCTTTCTTGAAGTACTAAATTTAAATAAATAAAAATAAATTATGAAATTAAATTTAATTACCTGTGATTAAAATCAAGAACAGGATCAATGCAATCTGGTCAGCTGACATGGTTACTGTGACATGCTTGTTGTTTTCTAATATATGTGATATATGTGATGTTATTCAAGAGGATTTTGGTTTACGTAAAATAAAAGAATGAATTAAAAAGGAATATAATCAAAAAAAAAAAAAGGTGAGCAGAGATATAGGAAGAGTGTATGCATAAACACGAGTATTGAATGGAAAACTCAGGGGAGAAGGGCGGTCTCAGGTGGACCAAACTAAACATAAGGAACATACGCCACACTTTGTGTACTTTTAGTTTTGAATAATTAATATTATATGAATTAAATTTACATTAAATATTAGAATAATGGAAATGGATTTTCTTACAAATGGGTTAAGAGAAAGAAATATTCGAGCAGTAGGGGCCTAAATTTGTATGGTATGAATCCTCATTATTATATATCAGTGTTCAATATTTGATTTTAAAATCGTTTAATCTGCCTTATTCAAAATAATATTCAATTTTTGATTTTAAATCTTTTAAATTCGATTAAACGGAAAACTGAATTCAATATTTAGTTTTTACTCGGTTTTCAACTTTAAATTATTTGAATTTGAATTTGGTTAAACCAAAAATCAAATTCAAACTCGAATTCAATTTAATAAATATATCATATATATATATATATATATATATATATATATATATATATATATATATATATATGGGAAGGATTAAGAGGGAAGTTCCAAATTTGAGGGAAACAAACATAAACCACACATTTCCTTGTATCTTCTCCAACTCATATACAATACCCATTTCATCAATTTTGGTTTAAAATTCAAAATTAAAGCATGTAAATCAATCAAAACATTATAAATTTCAAATTTATCAAAGGCATTCATACATATCTTCAATTCGTCATAATTCATATTCATCAAATATTAAGAATTTTGGGTATAACTTTTGGATTTTTGTGAAAATTTTGATTTATCAATCAATACAATAAAATTAAACGAATTTCAACATACAAAACTTATAAACAAGTAATTAATTTAATTATAGTCGTCATTAACCATCGAATTTCACAAAAAAAAATTTAGAACATTAACATTTATTTAGAATGAATGTTGATCAAAATTACAATTAATATTCATAAACAATAATTTATGATGAATATTAACTTATATATGCTTTTATACATTGTTGAACGATATAACTTAACATTCATCAGTGTATAATAATGTATATGAGTTAACATTCATCGTAAAAGAATGTTTAAAAATATTAAGTTGTAATTTTGATTAACATTCTTTCCAAATGAATATTAATATTCTGAAAAAAATTTGAGTTATTTACAATTTTGTCACCGCGTTGACTTTTGAGTTGACCAGAATGTATGGCTATGAATAGTTTCCCCTTCTTCTCTCATTTTTTTACTTCCCTCATTTTTTTACTTCCCTCTTGATCCTCACCCTATATATATATATATATATATATATATATATATAGTTGGAGGTTCAAATGAGAACTAACTAAAAGTAGAGAACTTGTGAGAACTACTAGATTACGTGTTTGTTCACATCACATGTGAACATTGATTTATGTTAAATTGAGAAAGAAAAAAAGTAAACAAAAATAAAAAAATCCTAAAATTACATCTTAAAACACATTTTAACCGATTTGTTCACATTATCGTTCAAATGTGAACATATATTTGTTTTTTTGATATAATTTTAGAATTTTTTTGACTTTTTTCTTTATTAATTATACGTAGATCAATGTTCACATATGAATGAAGTTAATCACATGTAAACAAATACATAAACTAGTAGTTCTCACTAGTTCTCAACTTTTAGTTGGTTCTCATTTGAACCTTCCCCTATATATATAGGATTGAGATCCTGTAAAAACAAGGAGATAAAATAAAAATGGTGAAAATAGATCCCAGCCCTTGGATCAAAATATATATATACAAAAAGGGGTGGAGATAAAATAAAAACGGTGAAAACACTTGACCTTTCACAATTTTATATAGTGTGAAGTTGATTTTTTTTCTTCACACTTAACTTTTAAATGTGAAGTTTATTTATTTTGGCTTCACATAAAATTTATGAATTGTGAAGGTTGAAAATTAAGCTTCACACATTCATAAATTTATGTGAAGCTAAAAAAAATTAAGCTTCACAATTAAAAATTTTCTAATTTTTTGTGAAGCAAAAAAAAAATATAAAGGTTCACAATGAAAATTTTTTGGAAAAAAATAAGTTCACAACTAAAAAAAATTGTGAATACAAATTGAGATCGTTTTCACCGTTTTTATTTTAACTCTTTGTTTTCACCAGAACCCAATCCTATATATATATATTTCAAATAAAAATGTTAATTTTTGTTGAAACATATGAATGATTTCAAAAACACTTTTAAACTATCCAGATAACCTTCTTATTTGAACTTACGTCTCTCCCTCTCTCTCTATCTCTCTCTCTCTCTCTCTCTCTCTCTCTATATATATATATATATATATATATATATGTTAAGGATTCTGTGAGAACTAATAATTGGTGAAAACCATGAGAACTATATGCAAAATACAAAATGCATCTAATCTCAACCAAAATAATTAGAAATTATTATATGTATTTTGTATTTGCATGTAGTTCTCACGGTTCTCATCAATTGTTAGTTCTCACCCGATCCCTTCACTATATATATATATATATATATATATATATATATATATATTGGGAGGTTTAATTGAGAACCACTTAAAAGTTGAGAACTTTGAGAACCACTAGAATATGTAATCGTTCATATGTGTATAATGTTAAAATATTTATAAAAATGTTATTAAGAATCAATAAAACCTTGAAAATAAAAAAGTTACGTGTTATAATTTATTTTAACTAACTTAACCGATTTGTTCACATGTGAACTGTCAAGTTGTGAACATATGTATTTATATATATTTTTATACGTAAATTTTTTATTTTTAGCATTTTTTTATTTCTCATTCGAACAAATTTGTATATTCAAATATGTATAAAGTTAATCACATTTGAACAATCACATATTCTTATGGTTATTACAAGTTATCAACTTTTAAGTAGTTCTCATTTGAACCAATGTGTGTGATTTCTTGAATTCGGTTTAAGACTTGAAGAGTTTAACGTTTAAAAACTTAATATTTGTTAGCTATCATATGTTTATGAAAAATAGATGTTTTGTTTGGACTTTGAAGTTCACGTACATTGATAGTTTAATGCTTTATGAACTCGAATTTGGTTAACAAGTAACACTTATATAGTTTGTATCGTATAATCGTGCATATTTCGTAGCTTTGTATGTTGAAGGGTGTTTTTGATTAAATTTTAACTTTGTTGGTTTTTTTTATTTAACCGAAACCGACAGATTTCAAATTTGGTATTCGGTTTGGTTTAGACATATGAATTCGATTTTCGAATTTTCTCTCAAAAATTTCAAAACCAAATAAACCAAAGAAGTTAAATCAAGGAAATTGTAAACCGAATCGATGAACACCCTTAGTTAGTAACCTGCTTTTTAAGTAATCTATACATACGAGGTTTATGCAATATTAAAATTTATTTCTAAATTACATAAAATAGTGCATCACATGTATCCGTTAAGCGATATTATGTTGTGTACAAGTGTACAAATCAATACTGTTTATACACAGTTATGTAAATTCTATGTTTTTATGCAAAAATGATAATGAGCATTTTCCTATTCAATATTATCATTATGATTATAGTTTTTTTTTTGTTCTTCAAAGATTACAATAAAATTTGCGTTAATTATTTAGTATATTGTGTGTTTAAATTTAGTTTGATTAAAAATGAGTTAAGAAGTCGTAAGTTTGATAAAGTTGGGTGGGGGTGGGTCGGTGGGAAGATTAGAAAGCCGCCCGTGTTGACCGGTGAATATAAAACCAAATCTAGTCAGAGTGTTAGACTATGTTTTTTGTGTGGCGTATATATTGGTCTTATTCTTCTAGATTTTTTATTTTTATTTTTATTTTTTATTTTGTTTTTTCCTCATGCATATTTTCGTTCAAGTCAAACCCAACTACTTTTGACATATAAAACAAGTTTAGAAACTAATAATTTATTACACAAACGTATTTTGAGGATGTTTAATGTAAGCATGCATGCTTATGCAAATAGGCATCATAATGTATTTGTTTTATGCATTTGACAACTTTCGATTAGACGTTCATTTCTTCTTTTTCCGGCATCAATAAACATGGCAAGGTAGTAATTTTGTATCGTGTTATAAAATAGGTTATTCAAATTATTGTCTTTTTAGCATATTTAGGCGTTTGAAGATTCAATTTGATCATGAATATCTACTTACTTCATAAAAAATTTAACAAAATACTCTTGCAATGTTTTTTTGGAAACAGCAAACACAATACTACTAGAAAACAAAACAAAATACAAAGTCACAAAACAATAAGAGCAGCAAAACTTCAACAGCAAAAGCCAAAAAGAGATAACACCTCACAGTAGGACCCACAACTAAAAGCAGCCAAACATTAATCAAAATTTCCCGCAATGTTTCCACTTATTCCAAGCAATTTTTACTTATTTGTCTCTTGCAATGTTAATAACTGGTAATGCTAATCGGCCCACAAATTTTGCTTTATGGATATTATGTGAAAGACAATGTTAATGCTCACTTAACAGGCCGCTCAAGAGAGTACGTGTCACCCATAAGAAAAACTTGGCAATTTTCATGCAAAGTCCTACCATAACGAATACCTTATAATAACACTTAGTTGATGACAATAGCATGCATGTGATTTCTTTTCTTTCTTTCTTTTTTCCTATTAATTAGTAATCTGTGATATATATGGTATATAACTATATATGTAATATGAATAGCACCATTATTAGTAATTAGCTTATTGAGAAATGATAAGTACAAAATATTTATAAAAGTTTATCCACACGATGAGGTGTAATTAAGAAGAAATGATAAGAGTACGTTTTTTCCTTCCATTTGCATATTATTTTGTTTAATAAATTCAATTAAACGAATATGTGGAACTGTAGTTGAGCACACCAACTGAGATCTTAATTAATTACAAAAAATTTCATAGTTTACTACGAAAACTTAGACCCTTGACTTTGGAATTAAAGATCAAGTTGATGAAGTAAGACAAATTTATTTACAAGAAAATAAATTTAAAAAAAAATAGCAATAAGGTTTTAATCTTGATTCTATTCACTTTGACTTAATTGGGTTGTTTACGTGCACGTGCACTCATGCCTGCATGATAGTAGGTAAACAACGATCGATGTATGTCTTTGTATGATTGGATTAGGCATTTTAATGTTGTCCAATCAAACTTTTAAATACGTTAGATAACCATTTGATAAGGGTGCTACTAAATTCACGCCACCTTTTTAGTTTTCAAATGAGCTAACCCTCACAATAAATGATTAGTTTTTGGGAACGTTAGATAATAATGTTGTATAATTAATTTTGGTTTGACCAATTTAATTAACTTTTTAAGTTGTATTAAAAATAGAATAATGATGATATCCTATTGTTATCTTGACATTAATCTGAGTTTTTAGCCAACTTTGTTGCTAATTATTGATCTAGCTAGACAATATTACTAATGTTTTAACGATCTTTTCGCTATTTTGTGATCTATAATATAACCTATTCGGTAATCTTTTACGCCCCGGCAGTAAAAGTTTCTAGATCCTCGAGTTGTTTACGCATATGTTTTCGTTATATAGTTTGTGTCAGAATTTTCTTCAACACAATAGTCAAGGATCCCGCTTCAATACGCCGGAGGATTAAAGGGATCTCCAACCAATAAAAATACGACACCCGTCACCTTAATCCTTCCGGTCAACTCACATCCATTCGGGCAACATAATCCTCACTGGGTCAATAGATACATGTGGTCCTCCGGTGTATTCAAGCGGGATTTACGTTGACCAAAAGGATTAAGGAGCTATGTTTTGTGTTTTTTGTGGTTGCGATATTCCTCTTGTCTTCTGATTTATTTAAGTGGAATTGCTTTTTTACTCTGTTGTAAAAAATTCTTACACATAAATACAACGAGAAAATGATGCGTTGATTGACCATATCAAAAATATTCTTTAACTATTTCTGCTTTCGATATTGTATAAAATGACACCATACACGTCTCCCGGACTTCTTTTTTCTTGTATCATCTTATAAAAAATCTAACAGGTCAAGAAGAAATTAACAAATACTAAAATTATATTAGAACTGAAGATTTTTTTTTTTTTTGACAGAATGTAATTGATCCCGCTTGACACTATATAGCTCTGCTCCTCTATATATCGACATCTAGAAGTGATATGTGTGGTATATATATAACTAACCAAGAGATATTCATTGAATTCCCTTCTTTGAATCTTTTGTATAGTTGAAGATTTTGGTCCATTTCAAGAAAATAAATTAAAGGATTATGAAAACTAGTCTCTTTCACAAAAATGAAACTTGATACATACATATCAATATCTTTGACCATTGATATACTTTTATATAAGCAACACGTTAATTAAATCAAATAAAACGAAGCTATCGGACGTGTACCTAATGGTACCACGTGGAAATAAAATAAAAATAAAAATTAGTTAATAGATGTGGTAGATATTTCAACATTTTATGTTACTATAAGATGGTGATATGTTCTCACATTGAAAACTCCATTTGCCATTTGTGTTTGAGAAGTTGCATAAGAAAAGGTTTGTCTTGTGAAATTCCAAACATGTAAAACATAATTATGTTATTATCGTTATTGGTGACCGGTAGAGATGAGCATGGACTGGTTAAAACCAGTTTTCAGTCCAGTTCAAAACAGTTCAGTTTCTTTTTTGAAAATAAAAAATCAGTCTTAAAAAAGACTGGATCGGTTTTAGACCGGTTTTTCTTTAAATTTGCCAGTTTTTTTAGGACTGGCAGTTCAGTTTCAAACCAGTTTCAATTAAGTTCAGTCTTTTTCCTTTCTTGATCTACTCTATTGCCAAAAGTTTAAAATTCAAATCACATTAGTATTAACATTGATATTATAATTTTAATTTTTCTATACCTACTTTAAATTGAACATGTAAACTATATTTTACATTATAATACATGAAGTGTTTTAATGCTTATTTGTAAATATGAAGACAGTGATGATGAAAATATATGAATGGTTTTGAGTCAAATATATAAAGCTCGAACTCGACTTGTTTGATATTTACAACCTCGGCTTGAGTTCGGCTCGTTTATAATAATATAGTTTATTTTTTATTATTTTTTTAGTTATAATATATATATATATATATATATATATATATATAATAAGTATATATAATAGATCATAGTATTATTATTTTACATATTATAAATAAACATTTTTATAATGTAATCTATTACATTATATAAAAGAATATTTATTTATATACACGATAGAATCGATTAGGCTATCGAGCCTGTTCAAGTTCGATATAAGAAGCTCGAGCTCAAACTCATTTAACTCGGCTCAACTCGAGTTTTTAACGAGTCGAACTCGAGTAGCTCACGACGAGTTAGACTTATTTATAACTCTAGAAATACAAATGAGTCAACGATATATAAGCCTAATTAGGTACACTTAAAAATAGACATTACTCACTTATTGGTGGAATATTTTCTCTTTGAATTTCTAATGGGTGGAATATGAAACAAGTCATATCCTTTCTATTAGGTTCATATTTAGGCTTGTTTAATTAGGTCTATTTATCATTTTTCAATACATAAATGCATAGAATTAATTATATCGGAAAACTTTAAAAAAAATTACAAAATTATTTAGGATTACTTTAGGTCTTTTAGCAGTTTTGGACTGATTTTAGTCTTTTTAAGACCGGTTTCAGTCTTTAACCGGTTTCAGTTCGGTTCAGGACCAGTTTCAGTCTTAACCGGTTTTGGACTGAAACTGGTTTCGGTCCAGACTGATTTCAGTCCAGTTTTTAACCGGTCTTTCGCATGAAAGTAGGACTGAATTAGGACCGGTGGGAAGTCCTAGGACTGGACCGGTCTTTTTCCAGTCCAGTCTTTTTAGGACCGGTTTCAGTCCAGTTCAAGAACGGTTTCAGTCCAGTTCAAGAACGGTTTCAGTTTTTAGACTGTTTTGCTTATCTCTAGTGACTGGCTACCGTCTCAACAAGTCAAAAGTCTTTAAATTGAAAATATTATACATTAATTAATTGTTAGTGTGATATTATTTGTGTTTTCTTGTAATTTACCCTTGTTTATTGAAAGATTTGTTTTTGAGTTTGTAATTAGACGGTTCTAATTTAGTATGTAAATCAAGTAGTATAGGTGTTATAGAGGGCTTATATAGTAAGAGGTAGTACAGTAATTTTAGTTAATTAGTTGAAAAGTCAAGATTTTAAAATGTAAATCAAATACTTATATGGTTAAAGATACCGAGAGACTGGAATTTACGAGTAAATTGAGGTACGTCAATGCTAATGCTAATCCTCTCTGAAAAAATAGGATTTATGTATAAGTACTATAATAATAATATTTGGACAAAAACGTTGATAACTGCAATATTCAAATGAAATAATTATTGATGTAATTAAATTTTGTAAGGAACTGCTAGTAAAATTTGAGGTAAACTTAAATGACGATTTATGTAATTTTCTCAAAGTTCTATTACTTAATTTTCACAAATAATTTTATAACAAATATCGCTCTATATTTATTGTTGTTGCTTTAGAATCACCACTACTAAAAGCAATATCATCAAAAGTTGTAAAGTATGTGATTCTGGCTAAAAGGGAGTAATCATATTTAGTATTCTAGTCCCTTTCTAATTTCAGGTTCAACATCCATCTAAAATGGCTAAATAAAAAATTCATTTGGATGCTTGATATATGCCTGCACTTTTTACGCTTTCTCATTTACATGGGTCTCATATAATGGCAACAAACAATTATTATATGTATCCAACTTATGTCCTTAAGACGGAGCGTAAGAGCCGATTATCGTTGCCGATTATATTTATGAACGTTTTGCAAGAGAATAATAACTGAAATTTTGATAGATTTCAAATTACCTAAACAATCAAGCTACTCTCACTTGTACCATATATTCAATTTTGACCCAAAAGAGCAATTTAAGATTCAAATGACTTTCAATTTTGAGCAATATCAACCTCTCCATTTTGCCCTTTGGAGTAATATTTTGTGGTCCTCCAAATCATAAAATCAAACTATCTTTTTGCAAAGTTGATTTAATCCTAATAGCGATATTGTTATAAACATGAGATTCTTTATATAGGTTCTTCGGTTACATTATTATAAACATAAACATCGTGTGTACTAAATTTAGCATGAAATAAAACCACAAATGAGGACATCTTGTAAAATATCTCGGGTTCAATCTTTACAAGCAGTAAAAGTAGCCTAACTTTTTGCTTTAGGTGGTAAAACCGTAAAACTGTCGAATCACGTAAATTGATTAATGAGCTAAAAAGGGTCATGTAATTAGCTTTCAACTAATCTAATAAATCTTAATATTTATTAAGATTTAATAAATGTTAGAAAGTTAATTGAAACTTTAATAAATCTGTCATGTTAATAAACAATTTGATAAAAAATTTATTTATTTATTAAAATTTAAAATTAATTAATAATTAATCGAATTGGTTAACTTTCATCATCTAAACAACTACCTCTGCCAAACCAATGCTTGCATTTAATATTTTATCTCAGAGTAATTAGTCGACCATGTGCGGTCTACGACCGTTTTTAAAATACAGTTATATATCTAATTTGTAACTAGCTCAATGCACAAAAAATTTTTTGTTGTTATCTTGAATGCAATTATCATTATAAATGAAAATAATTGTATAAATCTATAGAAGAAACAGTGAATTTTGAAGTTTAAAAGATAAAAAGTATAAACCATATAATAACGTATACTACAAATGTTGCATAACTTCTATGTAAACCAAGTTAATTGTGAAGTTTCCGATTTTTTTGTCTTTATTGCAAATCAAGACCCTTAATTCACTTTTGCATTTTAACTCTAGAAAGCGAAACATTTAGTCGGCCTTGAATGAAAATTAGACATTGAAGAAATAAACCGAAATGAGACACTCAAATAGTTACATGATAGCAATTGACATAATTTCAATCATTTGTTATTCAAAAGAAAGCAAGTCTATTATAGAAGCGAGTTATTCGAGATTTGAAATTTGTTGGGAGGGTAACTATTTAACATTTTTTAGTCAATTAAATAAAAATGAATAAATATGAAATTTTAGTATAACACTCGATAATAATAGGCGAAAATATTGATTTCACCGTTGAATTTATGTTTATAGATTGAATTCATGATTGTACAGAACGAGTTATTTGACCCTTTTAACTTTGAATGCGTATTATGCTTGCGGAACACACATTTCCTTATACTTTTCCCCAAAGACTTTGTAGTTTGACTAGCTTTCTTATGCAAAACAAAAAATATTGCTTTTGTAGCAATAATTTCTTATTTTGTAAAAAAAGAAAAGAAAATTGTAGCAATAAATAACTATGCAACTAGAAGTGTGATGATGTTTATGGTAGTTATTTACTGCTCCCTCGTTTCAAATTTATTGTTTACTGGAAAAAGAAATACGCAGTTTAGAAAAACATAATTATTACACTGTACTTTTGTGTATTTTGATAATTTTATCTTTACTTTTTATCTAACTTTTTCTTACATACATATAAAGTAAAGGTAACATATAAAATTATATCATTCTCCTTTTGAAATTAGACAATTAATTAATTTGGACATTCAAAAACGAAAATGTGGACTAGAAAATGGGACGGAGGGAGTATTTGAGATGAGTGAATGTTTATGAGGTAAACTATTGTTTATTTTCATTATAAGTGGAAGCATGGTTTATCGATATGGATATTAAATATTATTTTTATTTAAAAAAGTAAAAGTTGAACAATATTGTAGTTGCAAGAGTTACTAAACATTAATATGTTTGAAAATTAGAAATTTTGAAGGTTGCAATGTAAAAACTATGAGTTTAAGTTTTTAATTTGTCAATAGTACAAATGTAGTTGCAAATATTGTGCATACAACCATATTGGTCTTCTAAATAGAATTTTAACATAGCCAAAAAGGTATATTGGACTAAAGAAGGCCCATAGAATGAATTTTATATTGGGCCCAAATGATATAATGATCAATTCTATTGGGCTGGGGCATTGAAGAGTTGAAGTTAGTCTGTTGACTATCTAAAATTAACAAAACCAACGGTTGGGATATGAATATGATGAACCATATCACCTTTTTAATATATTTTTTTTATCCAATTACACAACTTTGTTGCTATAACTTTATAGATTGTTATTTTTATATAATTAAAAATAAAATGCCTATAAACTTTCTTAATTATTATCTTACTAGTTAGTAGTTAGTAGTTAGACACACTCACTCCAATTGGTGGTGTCTTGTGTGTTTTGGCTTTAATAATTACTAAAATTCGTATGGAGTTGGTGAAAGAATATATACATATCTACATATCTATAAACAAAACAATCTATTAATTAATTAACAAAATAATATAAAATAAAATATTTTCCAAGTAAACATGTTCTTGATGATATATTGACATATATATATTTTCAAACTAGATTTAACTACCCGAATGCAAGTCGTGTGTGTCCTTACGAATGGGTAATCGTCAACTGTAGTTGGTCACAACATTTATTGCCATCAATGGTATGCCCCCTATTATTGTTGGCAACATTTTTTTTATTACACATCTTATATATGTTTTTATAAGATGAGATGACCATGCTATATGACACGTTAACACCAATAAACGATATAAAGTCACTCAATATATACACTGAAAGAACTGATTGTAATATCAATGCCACATTAACATAACTAAAAAATAATTAAGTGAGGACTTGAATACTATCTATCAAGACATACACTAACTTATCAATTGGGTCTCGCACTTACCAATAATACACCCAATAAGAAACAAAGAAAGAAAAGAAAGCAGGAAAAAATAAGTTGACCTACTCTCTTTCGATCCATATAACTGTTTTGTTGGAGACGCCTTGATGCCTATGACGTTCTCCTCTCCGACATGCGAAGGACATTCATGATAGGCACAGGTCTAATTAGTTATCTATGATTAAATTAGCTAGCTAGCTTGAAAGCAACATTGCATAGCCCATCATGCTTGAAACCCAAGTCGAATAAAAAATTAACCGTTTAAATCAAAATAAGTAACTTGTCACCCAACACTTTAGTTTACGTAATACTAGTAAAGTATTCATAATCTTTACCTGGCATTTATTTTCGATTTTGAGTTAGGTTTTGATTTTGGTTCCGTACCATAAATTGTCATACATACATTTCTATAAGGTAGTGGGTGGGTTCAACGAAGAATAATAAAAAAATGAATAATGGAAAAATTAATAGGATTGATTCATTTCATTTAAAACTCAATTTTCACTCGTATTTTTAAAATCAAATATCTTACGAAGGTCATGACTAAAAAATTATAAAAATTACATATTCGAAATCAACGTCTTTTTCTCTTCGATTAGAGATCCAACAAGCTATGCTTTCGACAAATTTTATTTTTTCATTTTTGTTGGGTCGTAGAAAATGTGACTTATATAATCACATGTGATTTTATTTATAATCACATTTGATTATTGATTTAAGGTTTAATAACATTTGTTTTATAAATGAACTTTGTGTTAATAAATGATAATTCAAATGTGATTTCACCTTTATATTTATTTACACGTATAATTATAGAAAATTATTGAAATCCGTATTTATTTACATATCAATCACATGTGATTACAACTAGTTTTTTCTCCGTAGGTTTTTTAAATTAACAAATAAATTATTATTATGTGACTTTAAACTTATCATTTGTAAATTTGATTATTCACATGTGATTATAGCTAGTGATTTAAATCGTATAATTTGATTGTAAATATAATCACATGCATGTGATTTAACATAGGAATTTTAAATATTCAGTACAAAATGGAAAAAAAAATTGTCGAAAGTATGTCATGTGACATCTCTAATTAAAGATAAAAAAAACGCTAAGTTTAACGATGTAATTTTTATAATTTATAGATATACGATTTGTGAGATATTTAGATTTTAAAATAAAACTAAAAATGAGTAATTGAAATTGAGCATTTTTATTGATTCCTTTATTCTTCATTTTTTTGTCATTCTTTACTGAACTTTTCTATAAACGTAGTGTCTTCCGTCTTTTTGTAAATTAAATTCCAAAATGAATGGAGACTATGCATACACATCAACCCATGTCACATTCTAACGTTTACTTAAAAAATTTATAATTAATTTGTGTATATATTTCACTTTTCTGTCATGAAACCGTTTAAATTGGTTGTGTTTAGTTGTAATTTTTTTTTTTGCAATTTTTCATCTCTAATTTTCTAAGAAATGAAAAGAGTTTTTGTTTTCAAAAAAAGTGGTGAAAATTTGGAAAATGTGTTAAAAAGTTGATGTATTTTCCAATTTGGAAAAATGATGTTAAATGAAGGCTTTTGAAATTTTTTTAAAAAATGGAGTAAGTAGTATAAAGGAAAAAAGTAGAAAACTTGAAATTCATGTTTTCCAACTTCTAGTTATAATATGAAAAAGTGAGTTTTCTATTTTCATGAAAAACTTTTCTGAAAAATACCCATTTTGAACGCATTTTCTAATTTTTCAATTTTCTTAGAAATTTTTCCAAGAAAACACCCATTTTTTTTCTCCAACTAAACACATCCACCTTTTTCCTCTTACTCCTTTTCTGGTTGTCTATATCAACCAAATATACTTAATAAGGAATTAAGGACCCATCTTGATCAAATTGCATATCAATCGGTAACTAATTCCTCGTGACCCGTATTATAATCTCTCCGTCCCACAAAAATTGTTCCCCAATAAATTTTGTGCGACTTATGATAGATTGAGTAAATATCAATTTTACCTTTATATTCAAGGATAGTTTGACTAAATTTATTTAAAAAATAAATGGTTGAGAGTAATAAAAGAGGGTAAAACAGAAAGTTTAATGATTTTTAATAGTTATTTTTTACAAGTAGACAATTATTTTGGGACATATATAAATAGTAATGTTGACATTTATTTTAGCACAGAGAGAGTATTATAAAATCCGACATTATACATACAAAAATGTCATTATTGAATATTGATGGTCATTAATGATTATTTGCCTAATTTGTTTGAGTCCACATAATAAGTTAATAAATATCCTTTATTTTTGGATTTTTGTTATATCCTTTACATTATTAACCATATAGCAATTGTTGTCCCGTGACTCTCATTACAAATTGCTATAGTTAGAGCATCCACCCAGGCAACGACCATAGACATATTGTTCTTGATTAAAAAATTAAAAAACTCTACGTATTGTTTGTTAGTTAATATTTTAAGATAGTACGTTGCATACATTGTTACATTCTGAAAAGACGTTGCAATTGTGATTGAGTTTATTGCTTTAATCTTTTGCGTTACGACGGAGTATAGTTTAGGGTTTGTATATAGCTTAACGCGATTGTATACGTTGGTTATGATCAAATTTTAGGTAATGTAATCCTAATAGGTAAATAATAACGATATATAAAAATGAAATCTTTCGATCAACAAACTGGGAATTTCTCAATATTCATGTTGAGGTCGTGGGAGGCAACGATGATAGTTTGATAGTAAAAAAGTTGTAGTGCATAAATAGCACACCACATGCACTTTGTTAAAGGGGAATGATTTTTGCTATTGCAAAGCTACCAAAAAGTGGGACACCTTTAAAAGGGGGCTTTAAGAAATAGTTATAATATTCACGAATTCTGAAATTAATGGTGGATTTCCACCCCACTATGATGAGATGAAGAAGTGAAAGAACTGAACTGCCCGTTCAATATTACGTCAGTAAATCACAGAAGACCTAATCAAGGACTAAACATTGTCAATAAAAACTGAAAAATGAACTTCTTTGTACCTTATATTTACGAATAATACTTTATTATATATAAAGAAAAGAAAAAAATATATATCTTGGCCCTATACACCGCTCCGTCTCTCCCACGACACCTTCTATTGAAGGATGAAAGAACTAAGATTGTTGCCTATGGAGTTCTTCGAAGGAAGCAAAGAAAGACCGATGGAAAACGTATTATAGTGAATGGTCTTAGTTGTTTCAAATTTCAAATTTCACTTTCATAATTCATCTATTTATTTACCGAGTAGGGTCAAACTGACACTACAAGAAATGAGACTTTTAGCTACGAATAAGCCTAAAAGTCGTTGTTATAGACCTATAGCCACGACATGACATCACTGAAACGCCGTCGCTATGTCATCGCATTTGATGCTCTTCAGCGACGACTTGTAATTTCTTTAGGGACGACAGCTGGGTCCCACATCCGAATTGGTCCGATAGTCTATGGACACGACACGCGTCGTCGCTAAAAACATTTTCTTTTCTTTTTAATTTTTCTTAATAAATATCTATAGCCACGACAAGTGTCGCCGCCACGACAAGTGTCGCCACTAAAGACCTTCGTTGTCGCTGAAGACATTTTCTTTTCTATTTAACTTTTCTTAATAAATATTTATAGCCACAACATGGGTCGTCGCTAAAGACCCGTATCGTCGCTAAAACTAACTTCATTTTTTGCCAGAATTTTCCCGTTTTCACAATTTTCTCAAATTTTTTCCTGTTCGAAAACTACATTTTTCCTGCTGATTTCAAGCATAATATATAACCAAATCCGCTGATCTAAACAACCAAACACATTATCGTCCAAACAAAACACACAAATTATCCAAATCATCCAAATAAACATACAAATTGTTTAAACAACCATTTCTCGTCTAAAACATGATCACAATACAACTAACACATAAAATCTAACCCAACTTACTCACCGTCTTCATCCTCGTCTTGGTCCTCATCTTCGTCCTCGTCATCATCTATCACATATATTTGGGGATCCATGGGTTTAAGCTTCAGAAGGTTAACATTAGTAGTTTTAAAGGCATCCTAAACCGTTATCAAGTGTTCATTTGTGTGCTCTACAAATTTACCACCCACTTGCTCAACTTCATTCTTTGTGTACATCCCTGATTTTGGGTTTGATTTGACTCTTGAACTTGAACTTGCACCTCGAGGTAACTTTCTACCAATCCCGGGATAATACCCACTTCGTTCCCCCTAGTGTTTTGCTAGTATCTCCGTATCATTTAATGGAGTGGAAGTGCTTGAATTTTCATCCCAGTCCTTCACCACGACATTCTAAAAGTTACAAAACAACAATAATTAGTGATCTGCGTCGAATATTATTAACTTGTTAAATTCTAAGCTAACCAAACTAATGATTTTTTTTTATATATAATTTACATTAATTTATCACTTAAAATTTAGGGGTTAGGGTTTAAGCCCTAAACCCTAAACGCTTACCACAATGCGTGTTCGAAATTTTTTTACTTTAGAGTCGATATGAGAAAAAAAAACTATAGCCACGACTTTTCGTCGTTGTAGGTCGCCGCTGTAGATTGCCCGGTAAAATGTTACTTTGGAGCCAAAATGAAAATCATTAAAAAAAATTGAAAAAACAATAGCCACGACTTGTCGTCGCTGTAGGTCGTCGTTGTAGAGTGTCCGGAAAAATTTTACTTTGGCGCCATAATGAAAAATAATTAAAAAAAAAACTATAACCACCACTTGTCGTCACTGTAGAGTGTCCGGGAAAGTTTTTATTTTGGAGCTAGAAAAGAAAAATCAAAAATAAAATAATATATCTTTAGCGACTACGTGGCTAAAGAAAAAGTCAAAAAGTGAAATGGCCATGGTCAAAAAGCAAATATTTTTTGTCGTTTAGTGACTTTTAGCCACGACTTATGTCGTCGCTAAAAGTCTCCGTCGCCTTTTCTATTTCTTCTTGTAGTGGCGTGAACACAAATATATTCTACTTTACATTGATTTAACTTTAAGGTATAAAGGCTTTTCTGTAATTTAATGTATCAAATTTGTATTTTTCACTAAATTAAGGGTTTTATGAAGATGAATAATTCAGTTCACAATTAAGACAAAAAATATGTGATGATAAAATGCAAATGGAATTAGATCAAGTTGTGTTTTATATAAGAGAGAAATAAAGTGGACCATTTATTATTTACTTCAGTTATTTATAATTATACTATTACTTATACATACAAATAAGTAACAACACTCAAATGTAGGTAACCAAACCACTAATCATATTTCATGGTAAATTTGAACTTTGTATCATTATTTGTTGATAATACACTCCAAGCTAGATGTTGGTAATTTGCTTTACATCTTTATGAAATTTGTCGTACAAAATGTATGTGATATATCATATATATGCATATTTAGTACATTATTTGTAGATCTTTGGTCCAAACTATTCTCTATTGTTCATTCCTTTTTAACTATTAATGTTAAGAAAGAGCATGTATAGCATGGGTTAGTTTTGGCCATCCCTAATTTTCATCTTCAATCACTTTCACCTTCATCTCCTTTAATTCTTGAAGTTGTATTGAATTTCAACCATCAACTAAAAAATTATAAAAATAAATTTGAAATATATGTGAACAAATTATTATTTGAAAACAGCAATAAAACATGTGATTAACATGGACTAAGTTGAAATTAGTTCTATATAGAGAACCACAATATACTTGTAAATTGCAATCTTACAAAACATGAGTAATTTTTCATGATTTCAGTGACAAACAAACCAACTATTAAGAAAAAAATATATTATATCTTGGTAAAATATATGCAAAACATATGTAACAGTTTTCTTTCGGGTACGTTTGGTAACATCTAACTGGAGTTGGAGATTGTGGCTGACGCTGAAACTAGAGCTGGAATTATTTTTCAAGCTGATTAAAAAAGTTTCCCTAAAAAAGGATACAGGGGATTTTTAAGGATTCTTTTTTCAATACTTTCTTATATATTTTTGTTGGTTGTCAATCAGAAATGGGGATTGTTTTTAAACTAGAACAATTTACTTGAATCCTCTATAATTCCTATGCCAAACACACTCTTCATCTAGATTTGTCTACAATCTTTTATTTTTGTAAATTATGCAACAAATATATTTTTCCTTTATAAGATTGAATTGGCAATTGGAGAAAAGGTTAGAAGTAAGTATAGACATGCATGGGCTATGCTTAGAATTTAAGGATCAATAAATGAGGCATATAAATGAAAGTGTCCCACCATAATATATTATGAACTTGGTAGTGTCATATACATGATTGCAATCAATTTCATATGGCTCGATTTTATTAGAGTAGTTCCCCATTTAAAACCTTTGGTATAAAATTTAATTGGGATAAACCCAGTTTCATGTAGTAGCTACTACATCCAGGAACATAAAATTATCCAATTGATCAAATTGTGGTAATTTTGTCAGTGTCTACTCAAGGTTATTATTATTTTTCTATAATTATTAATTATTATAATTTTATTTTAAAAACTTGGACAAAATTTCTTTGTAAAGACTTAATAAATTAAAGTTCCATTTGGTTCGTAGAATTCGTAGGACCCGACGGAATTGGGATATGAATTCCATTACATATCCTGAGTGGTTAACGGAATGTAATTCATATTCCAAAGTATTTGTTTCACAGAATTGCGAATAATTGGAATCTTTCGAATTTCATTAAATAAAAGAATTCAGATTTTTAACATATCGGATGGAATGTTTACACTTTAATCGGAATTTAGAGTGCCGGTTAAAAAAAATTATTTTATTTATTTTTCTAAGATAATTACATCATCCATGTCTACTTTATTAATTATAGATCATCAAATGTGTTGAAAAGTAAAAGTGAGTGCCAAAATTGGTGAGCACCCACCAATGTAAATATAGCTTGACTTTTTTTTTTTTTTTTTTTAATTATTTCCCTTTAGGTAAATTCTTTTGATATAGTAGTAGTGTAGTACCATAGCTTGTGGGGTCAAATGCAAAAGATTTTGATTTGCATGGGCAAAAGTGAGAAAAGGGATAGTTGGTACTTGGTAACTATTTGTTTGTCTTTTTCTTCTGCTCTTCCTTTTAACCACTTTAATCCATCCCTCTTACCTTGCTTTATACACATTGTGAAAAAAGCTGTTTAAATCAACAAAAGAAGTAAACTATTTTATATATTATAACTTTTGATTTTATTGAATTCAGATAAAAATATCACTTTTAAAATACACATTATAGCTTGTAGAAACGAATTTGAACAAAAAGTTCTGGTTTTCATATTATCTAGTCTAGGCTTATAAAGTCAATATTTTTACTAAATTTTATTACTGTTTTGACTATAACAGTAACTTTTTTTTTTTTTAGTTTCGTATAAAAAAATATGTTGTCAGTGAAAAGGCGATGATTCATTAATAACTTTGTGTTCCAGTTGTAAAAAAGTTAAAGAAACTAGTAAGGTCATCTTCAATTGTATCCTCCGTAATACCTTTTACTCCATTTATGAAGTTTTGGAGTAATATTTTTGAAGAAATTCATCTCTAATGAATACTTCAAAAATGAAGAAAATTTTGGAGCAATAACATTTTCCTCCGTATCCAGAGGAATTCTATCCCTCCTCCAAAACCACTTTATCATTATAATCTATTATTTTAATAAACTTAATAACATTTATATACTTATAGTATATATGTAATATTATTAATCATTAGTAACATAAAAATAATAAAAATACTACAACTAAATAAAACTACGATTACAATATATTAAATAAACTAAAACTTAAGAATAGAAGATAATGTTGTAGTATAATGTAATGCTTGTTGTTTGTATTCATTTTCCGTTGTTAATTATAAACTTTAAAAATATTAAAATGTCTATCTTTTTCTTATTAAATAATTAAGGTATTGTATAAAAGTTAGATTATTTTTAGTATAAAAGTTTGTTGGGTTGAGATTTTGAAGTATGATGGTTAGAGAAGAAATTTTTTGGAGGAAGAATATTCTAAAAAGATGCTATTTTTTCTACATATTTGAAGATAGAGAAATGGAGATTTGAAGGATACCATTGGAGAGGCCTAAATAGCTAAATAATTAACTCTAATTCAGGTAAATAACTAAAAAAAAGCATATGCTACAAATTGTTATTGTTACTAGCATATAATTTAGTGCCTACAAAAAGTAGAAAACCAAGTCTAAGCACCCAATAAACCTAACTCATTACACCTTGATATGATATTGTTTTGATCTATTAATTAACTTTTAAGCTATCTCTAATTTCAAAAGACATTCTATTTTAAAAATTGTATAATTCTCATTCTTTTATCAGGGTTAATATAATATAATAGTTTAATTCTCAAAATTTTAGTTTTTATTTTTTTTCTTATTTTAACCATTTAAACTTTTTTTTTACTCATTATTGATCCTTCGAGTTTTAAAATTTTGTTGTTTTAACCTTTTACGGGGATACTTGTTCTTTATACTTTAAACGTTTGATAGTTAAATCCTCAAGTTTATCTTTTAGAATGATTTTACTCTTCTAATTTTTTCAGATTAATTATATAACTTTCAAAAAAATTGCAGTTTAACCGTTCAAAGGGATAAACCAATATGTCAATGCAACTTGAAGGATCAAATCATTAGAAATAAACTTGAATTGTTAAAACGTAAAAAAATTAAAATTTGAAGGATTAAACCATTATTAACCCCTTTTATTACATCAAACATTTAATCAACTTCATAGAATTCATGATCGGCCATTTCATGTATGCTTTCAACAAGTTCTTTCTCTACTACATTTCATGTTTCCAACAATCACCAATTCACAATATCGTTAATTTATTAGAAAACAACACAAATGTAACATTTCATTGTCACTTATTCACCGTTGAAATGAATGTTTACTTTTCGATACAATGTGCAAGTTTAAAAATATCCGATTTTTTGTATTAAAATGACGTTGATGAGAACACAACACGTTTGCTAAAAAATTGATACAAAATCAAATCACACGATATTATCACTAATTTACTTCATAAGATACTTAATTGGAATTATCGTCATTAATTACTTTATAGCTTATATATATATATATATATATATATATATATATATATATATATATATATACAGCGAGTACTTGATACACTCAACATATCATAGATTATATCAATCCGTATATTTCAGCTTTTCAGGAAGAAAGTACAACTGGATCGCGACAGGATGGAATATTTGGTGGAGGCCTTGATGGAATATGGCTCATTCATGTCTAATATGGACAGAAATATTTTTTAGACAGTTCATTTATATATTTCACTCGAAAAAAAGATATTATAACTACGACCAAAACCCCTATAATTGGGTAGGTATACATGATTTAGGGTGCGTTTGGTTTGTAAAAATACGATTGAAGCTATGAGTTTCGTTCTCATTCATATATAGTGTTTGGATAATGGGGAGGTGCTTTAAAAATGGGTATCAAATGCAAGAAAACAAACATATCAAAACTGACATAGAATAGAAGATAGTTTACAAATTTTCCAAAAAAACACCCACATAATTGTTAATTAAGATATAAGTATATGATTTTAGGGTTTAATTTGGTTTTGATAAATAAAAGCTAGTCTGCCAAAAAAAATTTTTTTAATGTAAAATATAAGTTTTCTATAAATATAAATATAAATAAATAATAAATAAGGAATAAAATACGGAAAAAATAATAATTTGAAACCTACCTTGACTTGCTCCATATATAATTAGAAAGTTTTGTCAACATATCTAGTTTCTATTGAACTAGTCAAAGTGAACAAATATACATGTGTCTAGTTACATATTCTATAGCAATTAGTTGACAAATAACCAAAACAAATTAATAAACAATTTAACAATATCACAAAACAAATCATTTCTTTTGTACATGAATACAAAATAAGTTACTGTATATATAGGGTTGGACTCTGGTGAAATAAGAAGTTAAAATAAAAACGGTGAAAACGATCTCAATTTGTATTCACAATTGTTTTTAGTTGTAAATTTTTATTTTTTTCGTTTCACATATATTTTTTTATCGTGAACCTTTATATTTTTTTATTTTTTTTCGTAAAGTTTTCATTGTAAGCCTTTATAATTTATTTTTTTTGCTTCACAGAAATTTAGAAATTTTTTAAAGGTAAAGCTTAATTTTTTTTGTTTCACATAAATTTATGAATGTGTGAAGCTTAATTTTCTACCTTCACAATTCGTAAATTTTATGTGAAGTCAAAAAAATAAGCTTCACATTTAAAAATTAAAGTGTGAAGCAAAAAACAAAAGAAAAAAAAATTCAACTTCACACTTCATAAAATTTTGAAGTTCAACTGTTTTTACCATTTTTATTTTATCTCCACCCCTTTTTATATATATATTTTGATATAAGGGTTGTGATCTATTTTCATCGTTTTTATTTTATCCTCTTGCTTTCAAATGATCTCGTTCATATATATATATATATATATATATATATATAGTTTGGATTAAATGAGAATACTTTAAAAATAAAATGGCTAATAACGTCTCAAATTTACAATTACTCTTGATAAAATTATTAGATACACATTCGTACATCTTAAATATGCAAAAAAAAAAAAATACACATTTTTTGAAAATGCACAGAAATCGAAAAAATGATTGATGCACAATTATCTCTATTATTGTGTATCAATCGTTTTTTCAAATTTTTTACATTTATGAGAGTGGACATTTATTTTTTACACATATTTGAAATGTATGAGTGTGATTATAATGATTTTGTTAGTTAGTTGTGTGATTATGAAGTATTTTTAGTCGTTCTTATTTTTAAGATGTTTCCGTTGAAACTATAATATATATTGGTTAAAAAATATTTCAAATGTAGCCTCAATACTCAACTACCTTTCCCACTTCCTTGTTGACTTGTGACCATAAGTTTCAAACCATAGTGTTCATACTTAAAAAGAGCACCAAACAATAAATACAAATTTATGTGTGTATTCTATTTACACTTTGGTCCATCTGAAATTTCCCAAATAACATTTTGGTGTTAACGACATTTCTTAAAAAATTGTTTTTGTTCAATGTTTATAAGAGTGATGCGGAATTGGATCACTAAGAATCTTTGGTTTTAGTTACACTAACCAAGGCAAAACTTTTAGATTCTTACCTCTTTGAGTATAACCCGCGGGAGCGATCCAGTTACATGGAATTTTCACAATTATTCTACAACGATTGAACCGTACTAGCTTCGTTACAAACTTGATACTGAACTGTTCACCATCCGAACATTCGCTAGCTGGCAACACAACTTTTACCACCCAAAAAAAGATCTAGATTAGGTGGGAACAGGATTCGAACATGTAATCTTCAGATCACGATGGAAACAAATTACTACAATGATTAATGACCTTTATGTGGACTTTGCTACCGACAGATCTTTTCTGGTCATGATCCGTCCACCGTTGGAATGAGTTAATTCGTGATTTTCGAAGTAAATCGTTCTTTTGGATATCTTCTAGCAAGCCGATTGCCTTGGTGTCACGGGAATGAGGACTCATATGTGGTTATCTATTGCTCGGGTGTTCCAGTGGATTGTATTCTTCTAAGCTCAGAATTTGTAATCTAGTTGTTAGTTTTTGGTGTATATTTTGGACGTTTTACATCTTTGTCTTAAAGATGGTATGGTGTTTAATGATAATTTTTGTTGCCGTTATAAATTGACTTTCTTATATGCTAGTTTTTGGCATCCATTTAATGGATGGCTAGTTTACAAACTCTAAGTTCATCATTACATATGATCAAACCAAGCAAGTAGGATATTTGTAACATATGAAAAAGTACTACATTCTATAAAGTAAGCTCCAAAAATGAGGATTCATGAATGGAAAAAGAAAGAATAAAACCTAGTCCAATGGTCACACCAAACCCACCAAACAAGTTCTCATCTAAATGGCTTCGTATTTGCTAGGGGACATATTAGGGACCCACCATTATCCCTTGTTGTTGACTTGTGATCAACACAACACCACTATTCTTCTACGTTTTTAATACTCTTTTTATTCATAGTTAAGAGATTAAGAGAATAGTTAATTTAGTAGTAACGATTTTAATATTTAAAACTAACCTTTTGATATAAAACTTACATTTAGTTTAAGTAAATTTAAATTTGAATCTTATCAAAATATAACCATTAGAACTAGTTTGATCAAGAAACCTTCGAAATATTTTAAGGCGTCTGCAACTTTTTATTAACCAATTAAAAAATGTCACATTTTAAACCAATTTGTAATTATATGACATTTTATATGTTTTGATCTCTGTACGTTCTCCGAACCATTCATTGACTTGTTCATTCGGTAAACTTTAAAAAAAAATTCACAATTTAGTCAGTATTTACTAACTTCTCGGTCATCCAAATGAGTAAACAATTTAAAGTTTAATTTTTGACATACATATGTGAGATTTTTAAGGAATTGTAATATAGTTAAATATATTCCTCCATAAATAACCTAACTTAAAATCGTAAATAAAATCATACGAGTACAACTTTTACATTCTCCGTTGATTTAGCAAGATTGCCGTTATTAGCAAACCCATTAAAAATCCAATTCTGTCACTCTTCCGCAATTCTCGCTTTAATTTTTAGAAAGAAATATAAAATTTCAGAAGAAAAAAAAAGTGTGCTTAAATGCTCTGAGACATATTCACACACACATATATATACACACACATTACACATAGAACAGAAGAACAAGCAGTAGCTTCCCGTGATCTATATAAACCTGCTCAAAAATCTAAGCATGACCCATTTTAGATTCACCTGAATCTTGATCTGGGTTTGATTCAAAATATCAAATTTACACATAATATTTCATGGGTTGTGTGACATCAAAACAGGCAGTTTCTGTAACGCCGGCAGTTGATCATTCCGGTGTGTTCCGGGACAATGCGGCGGTGGGTTCTGGCCGGAATGGTGGTGGTGATGTGGTGGCAGAACTAAAGAGGAATAATAGTAAGAAGAAGAAGAAGAATAAAAGAAGTGAGTCAGGGTTGAGTGTGAGTGGGAATGAGTTGGGTGAGTTGGGTGAGTCAGGTAGAGCGAGTTCAACAAATGGTGGTGGTGAGTCAGTGAGTTTTAGGTTAGGTAATTTGCATAAATATGTGGAAGCTGAACAAGTGGCTGCTGGTTGGCCTGCTTGGCTTAGTGCTGTTGCTGGTGAAGCTATTCACGGTTGGGTGCCACTTAGAGCTGAATCTTATGAGAAATTAGAAAAGGTTTGTTTTGTTTTTTTAATTTCACACAATACACACACACTAGCAGTAAATCAGGAATTGATTTTTTGTAATGATTTTTGTTAATATGTTTCCTATATTGTCGTTTTTGGTTGTTTCTTTTTAAAGATTGTTGTTCAAGAGGCTGGTTTTAGGGGGCGTTTGGATTAACTTATTTTATCGGTTTGTTGAGATTTCGAAAAGTCAATAAGCTCTTTAAGCCGTAAGAAATATGTATAATTACTTTCATAATGCACACCAAACACTTTCTAACTGTCATAACTATCTATATTATTTGTGCCAAATTTATGGTCCAAATCAAGTTTCATTTGGCTGCTCCCTTGTTTGTTGCTCATTGGTGATACTTGTGTTGAATTTGGTTTGATAGGTTGGACAAGGTACATACAGCAGTGTTTTCCGTGCACGTGAGCTTGAAACCGGGAGGATAGTTGCCTTAAAGAAGGTCCGTTTTGACAATTTTGAACCCGAAAGTGTGCGGTTTATGGCTAGAGAAATAGTGATCCTTCGTAGGCTTGATCATCCAAATGTAATGAAGCTAGATGGGATTATAACTTCCCGATTATCATGTAGCATATATTTAGTCTTTGAATATATGGAGCACGACATTTCAGGACTACTGTCTTGCCCTGATATCAAATTTACCGAATCTCAGGTTTGGTAAACAAACTCATGTGTTTTGTTAGACTTTGAAGATTAAAAAGTCATAAAGGTTGACTTTTTTTATTTGAATTATGAAACAGATTAAATGTTACATGAAGCAGTTGTTATCTGGGCTTGAGCATTGCCATTCACGTGGTGTAATGCATCGTGACATTAAAGGGGCGAATCTTTTGGTAAATAATGAAGGAGTTATGAAAATAGGCGACTTTGGCCTGGCGAATTTTTGTAATTCTTTTGGTGAAAAGAAACAACCGTTGACTAGCAGAGTTGTGACCTTATGGTACCGACCACCTGAACTTTTGTTGGGTTCAACGGATTATGAAGCATCAGTTGATTTATGGAGTATAGGGTGTGTATTTGCTGAGCTTCTTCTTGGTACACCTATTCTTCAGGGAAGAACTGAGGTACTCACTTTATTTGACTTTTGAAAAAGATGTTGCCTAGAGTAAGATATGAATCATTGATCATCTGAAAGAGTTCTTAATAATACTTTAATGAGTTTTTGTCATTTTGAGTTCATATAGTTCGATGTTTGACTTTCAAGAAAGTCAATGTTGTATTCTAGAATACTTATTAGTTATTTTTTTATTATTTCTATTTTGATGGTGAAATGATATGTCTATAGGTGGAACAATTGCACAAAATCTTTAAGCTTTGTGGATCGCCACCAGAAGACTATTGGAAAAAGTCAAAACTTCCTCATGCCACATTGTTCAAACCACAACATCCGTATGAAAGTTGTCTATGGGAAACTTTTAAGGACTTGCCAAAATGTGCGGTGGAACTTCTTGAAACATTGCTGTCTGTGGAACCTAATAAACGCGAGACTGCTTCTTCTGCTCTTGCATCTGAGGTACCATTATATTGACTTTAATTGTCAAGCAAATTATTATTGTTATTAACTTTATATTTATATGATTTTGTTGAACTTTTGACTTGACAAAATTTTCAATTAACACGTCCAGATTACAAGAATTAGTATAAACAGAAATAGGATTAAAAATGTAATAGAGTTTGTAGGATGTATATATTTAGAAACCATGGATTTTATATCAGAAAGTCAAATGACCATTTACATAGAAATGTTGACAAATTTTATCAACGATTTGAAAATTCTTGCTCTGGGATATTACTTATTCTGATCATTATGCAACATTTTGTGCTTTTGCAACTATAGTATTTCAAGACGAAGCCCTATGCTTGTGATCCATCAAGTTTACCAAAATATCCTCCAAACAAAGAGATAGATGCAAAACATCGTGAAGACTCCGCAAGGTAACATTTTCTCATTCCAATTAGGTGGAGTTATAGGTCGTTGTTTTAAGTTTCGACCCATCTACACGAAAATAGGTCTATTTGGGTTAGACTGTGTCTTAAACGTGTCAAACTAAAAAAAAACTTAGCTAGAATTGGGTGGGTCACATTGTTTGAAACCACCCAACATAATATTCAAAGTTTTTAACTTCTTTAATTGATCAAAGAGATTTAATAACCATATATTGTACGCTAATTAATGAAGAATAAGAAATTTAGCCTGTTTTGACCCGCATTAAAAACTACCCCTTTTGACCAATACTCCAACCTGCTGAGTCACCCATTTTCCACCTATAGGTGTAGTGATCTTGAACTTGTCAAACGGGCATAGAAACTCGAGTTTTGATCACATTGTGCACTGGCCATTTTGATTGTACATGGATTGTTCATAAGTCCGTTTTGTTGATTTCAATTTGTCGTTGCGTGTGACAAAAACTGTAAGTGGAATATAACCCTTCCCATATCCGTTCTAAATTATGGTCAACTGAGAAAAAGGTTCATACATTTTCTAGGAAAAAACCGGTTGGGAGAACTCGTGGACCTGAAATCTCAAGAAGGATAGCCAGGAAACAAAATGGCTTGACTAAATTGGCACCCGAAGAGGTCAGTCTAATTAATTTCACAAATCTACTGTCTCGTTTTTCCTTTTGCATCTAGTCTTATCAATGAAGTAAACATCTCTACAGAGTTTACCGCCTAAAAGTCAAAGTCAAAGTCAAATCAGGCTTAAAGTCAACGGAAATAGTTTAGATAATAAAAAAGGGGATATAATCTTGGGTTTTGAGCTACGCAAGGCGTCTATAAGTACAATTGAAGACAGTTCACACATGAAACATGCATCTCAAGGAGACATTCCATATTCTGGGCCTTTACAAGTTCCGGGTTCGAGTGGTTTTGCATGGGCTAGAAGGCGATTAGATGATTCTTTATCTGTAAGATCACGCAGCCGGTCTAGTTCAAGAAGCCTGATTTCCGAACCTTCTGGGACTTCACATTTAAATTTTTTTGAATCCAAATGTAATGAAAATCTCGACCGAACCAAATCAAGAGGACGGGAGTCCAATGACTTGGGGTCGCGTGGAATGGTTATTAAGAACTGGAGCCAGTTAGAGAGACCCGATTCATTTGATGCCGGGTCAGATGGGTTTGTAAGACGGATCAATATGGTAAGCTCATTAAGGGTATATTTTGAATTTTGTAGGTTTTCATGTTATGATTTCGTTGGTATGAAATTTGAACTTTTTGAATGTTGTGTTGGGACAGATGTATCAAGATCAAGAAGAGAAGGTTGAGTTTTCGGGACCCTTGTTATCTCAACCGAACCGAATTGATGAACTTTTAGAGAGACATGAACGCCAGGTTCGCCAAGCAGTTAGAAGATCATGGTTCCAAAGAGGTAATATCTCAGTATAATTGCATCCATTATGACCAATTTTGGACTGCTATAGTCAACCATTGACTCAACTAGTATTTGTTAGAATCAACTAAAGATGTCAATTTTAACCCATTTACTTGTATATGAATTGGTTATGTTTCATCTCTTATGGGTCAAACAAGTAAGAAATAAGTTTTTAGCTAAAAGAGAAATGGGTCAATTTGGTCGAAGTAGTCCAATGTGCATTTATTATAAAACGTCCTAATGCGTTTTTTTAAAAACAAATTTTGAAACAACATATTTTTTTAATAATATGACTTGCTAAATAGTTACGATGAATTTTAAAGTAAGGTAAAAAGTGTTTGGGTCAACTTGGCCCCGTTTTGGGCTATACACAAAACCGACCCAATTTGGCCAATTACATAACCTGTCCATTTTGCCACCTCTAGAGTGACAAGTCACAAACACAAGAATATTTTCGGGAAATAAAAACTCCAAAACAATATTTTACTGGTCTAGCTGTTTAGCAGATTACTTACACTACATCCTTAATCATTGTCAGATAAAAAATTCTAAAACAAGTATACTTCTTGTTCGTGCAGTTTACTTACATTACCTCCATAGTCATTGTCATAGTCAAAGTTGTGTTTATTGAATCGTTTGAATCAGATTTTAAATGAATGTAATCCTTCTTGTTCATGCAGGGAGGAAAGTCAGCTAGTGCATTAGAGATGTTTCTTGCCACCGTTAACTCTAAGAAAAGGTGTCTTAAAAATGCAAATGTCTTGAAAACTTGAGCTGTCGGAGGATGGTTATGGACTGAAATTGCTAACCCATTTGCAGCGAAGTAAATGTGATGGTTTTTTATACCATTAGCTATATGGCTTTCATGACTGCAAGCAACCGGCATGAATAAGTCTCATGAGTTGTATATTATAATTAAATTTTGGGTACTTAATGTGGTTTCACATTCCATCTCTACCACTACTCATCTTTCCACTCCATTATACTGTATGTAAAGGTTATTTAATACACTGTTGGATAATAATCATTGTGTTTAAGAGATGGAAATAGAATCCAAGAACCATGGAATTGAACCAAATTTCATCAAAATTGATGGTTTGAAAGTTATGATATTTCAGTTTTGGTCTCTTTTTGTATGTGTCTTGTAACATGTTAATCTATAAAGTATCCTGATTTGAATATTTAGCCAGACTCGAGAACATTAATTGGTGGAGTAGTGAGTCGGGTCTAATGCAAGTACATTGGGTTTTGTATTTTACTACTAACATTGTACTACAATAATTCCGCACGATGCAGCGGAGTCCAAAGTAGTAAAGCTAACATATGCACTTAATTGGTTGAGATCAAATGTTTGAGTTACTCTGTCTTCAACTCTTCATAAACAATTACGGAGTACTAAATAATAGAAATTCTCGTACGTAATTATGATTATTCATAATTCATATCTCACCAGTAAAACTTGGGATAGGCAGCAAATTGAGCTATGGCTGTGGGCGATGGGTATCTCTTACATTTATATATGACGAGTCCGCCAAAAATAGAAATTCAAATTACGGTTTTTTAAACGCTACATATTCTCTCAATTAGGTCTATAGTTTGCTCCAGTCCATATTCTAAAAACTACAATGTTTTATGTATGTTCCATATCACTTGGGGAAAAAATAAGTGTTACTAACGTCTTAATGCTGTCATTAAAAAAATTGTACATTTACTAAACAAAACGGCTATTATATTACTAGTCTCAACATCATAATTTGTGTTGGTAATGACTGATCAAGTTTCTTTGTTGGAATTGTCGTCTTCTAAACAAAAGAAGATTTGTGTGTAGCCTTAATTTTTATAGGTGAATTAGTTCCACTTTAAGAAGTTACATATTTATCTTTTAAAAATAGAATTGATCATGTTTCAACAATAGAAAGGCTCCATATATAGCAGAGACAAAAGGTACGCCCTTCTAAGATTCTAATGTTGTATCTTTCTAGTTTGGCAAATTATATATGGTTAAAGAACGAAAGTGTGTGAAGAGAAAACGAATCTTTTAATTGTGGAAAGGGTACGTACGCAGGTTAATAATTTATGAAATCTTCAAACAAAAGTCTGATCGGAAGCCCCCGAATTTTTACAGTCAGCAATATATATATATATATATATATATATATATATATATATATATATATATATATATATATATATATATGGACCACAAAAATACATATATGATTGTCTACCACACTGAAGAAATAAGATATAATTGAGGGCAATGAAGATACAATCACTTGTATGTTTGAGTGTAAAGCAATATTGAATACTTTACCTTGTGGATGCCCTAACGAAAGCTCTGCCCCCATCAGATTTCATCAACAGAGTTGAGGGATCTACCTATAGAACTGCTGAGTGTCATTTTAATGTTCTTGGCAATGTTGTCATAACATTGCAAAGAACGACACTCAGCAGTTCTATCGGTAGATCTATTTGGTCTTTGATGATTCTGAATCAACAATTATAGCACACAGTTGTTTGAATCATTTAGGATGGAAAAATCTTAAACATTTCGTATAAAAAAGAGCTATCAACACTACTACAACATACAATCAAAAATTAAAATTGAAAAGGTTGATAGCAAATCATAAGAAAAAAATTATTCTACATACCATTCGAGATATCTTGTTAGCGTTTAGACTGCTTAAAATACCAGTGAAATTTGGCAATGTGATAAGCATGCCTAATCACAACCATAATCTTTCATGACATTTTTTAAACACGAGGTTTCTTATTATAGGGTGGTGGAAAGTTTTTTTCTAGCAAGCCGAACTGCAACCACCATAAGGGTACAACATCATTTTGCAGTTGATCACAATGTTGCATTAGACTGCTATTATATTAGTAAAATCATATTGTATTATATTACAATATACTCTATACTCTATTATATTATACCACATGATGATATTATATTACATTATTACATTGTATATATTATAATTATATATACACTCCGTATTGTACTGTATTGTATTATATACATTTTTACATGATATTACTATTGTATTGTATTATATACATTTTTACATGATATTACTATTTTATAAATTCATTTTCGCTTAGGTAATTAACACATGGTAGGTGTTAGGATCATTTTTAAAATGGTTTGATTTGGGTCTTAATGTATTTCCTAGTTGGTTAATAAACTTGGGTTTTATAGTGTTTTGATTTGGTTTGGTGTTGATTTGGTTAATATTTAGTACGACTGGGATCTGATTTTAATCAAGTCTCTGAATAGTTGTGGCAGGGTCACACATGTATGCAGGGACGGAGGTAGAAATTTTTATATGAGAGGGCAAATTTTTTTTTATTTTCTTTCTATCATTTTGGGGGGTCAAAATTTCTAAACTCTCACTAATTACCGTAATTATTTTTTCCGATAATGTTAGATATCTTGGGGGAGGGCGACTGCCCCCTTCGAGCTCCCCCCTGTGTGTATGATACCTCAAATTTCATACTAAACTTAACCCACTTATTTTTATCCCCTGTCATTGCGTTTGCTTTTCCCAATTTGCAATTAACTGAAGGTTTGTATATACATTTAAACCTATATTAGGCCCGTCCTATCGTGTATCATGTATAATCGGCCCGTCTACATTTTTACCATATGGAGCACATAAGAAGAAAAAGATAAACAATTTATCAGAAAGCTAAGTGAGTAATCACTAATCAGACAGCACACTAAACAAACAAAGAAAAACAAGTTAAAGAAACAGGGCTAGAAGAACACTTTGGATTACAATTTATAGACACATAAGAAGAAAAAGATAAACAATTTATCGTAAAAGCCAAGTGAGTAAGACAGGACGCTAAAACGGGAAAGAAGAGAAAGTTAAAAACAGGGCTAGTAGAATATTGTAGATTACAATTTATGTATTTCTTGTATCTTTATATGTAATTGTACGTATAGGCCAAAGTTCAAGTGTAAAACTTTGTAACTGTGCAAGTGCTTTGCAAAGTTGATAATTTATTGCGACTCACTTTATTTAAAATGCATCTGCAGACTTAACTGAACTGCACATGAATAAATTACCAATTAATCTTTACGATAATTACCATTATAGACAGCTGAATGTACTGATGTATAATTCGATCTGATAGAATATGAATCCAAATCATAATGTCTGACGAAAGATCCAACTCCATAACCAAATTGCAACCAAAACAAAGTACGATTCTGTATATGGAGTCAGACACAATGCACTGTGAATAGCCTGCAAAGCCTCGTACTGATTTGTTCTTTGGACGATAACAAAATACAGACTTTCACATTTCTACGACTACAATACCTACATAAATTGTTTATACAAAACGTACAGTCACCACTACAATGACAATCAGAGTTAAGACTCACCTTATGAATGTTGATGTTACTCGCGGGCCGCCTCTAGACACAACTGCTTCTTTTCGAATGTAAATTACCAATCATCCTATGCTGTGCACAACATCATACTTAATCTCACGTTCACAGCCAAAATATTCCTAAGACTGATTTATTACATATAACGTGATGAAGTTCACCATTATACGGTATGCAATCCAGTCATAAGTGATCCTGAATTTATAGTACGTTATTTCTTGAAATGCTTGTTGGGGCTTAGAAAAGTATGAATCAGACATGTTTTCAACTATTTATTTAGTAAGAGATCTTATATTTTGAAAATTATTGGAGTTGCAAACTTTAATACACACATAGATCCTCTAATCTTTGCACATGACTTGTATATATATGTACAACATTAATATAACAAAACATTCATCAAATCACAGAACATTAATTGACTTGGCCTAACAACATTATTGGCAGCAATTTTCAGCTTGAACACATCTGCCAAGTAAGTCCTTAATGTGAAGTGTTGTTCAAAGTAATTTACTAAGTAATAACATAACTCGAAATACTTAGCCATTAGCTTGGACATTCTCAACAACATGATTTCCCGTACAATCACATCTGCTAAATAGTCCATCAATGTGATAGCGTGGTCCATAGTCACCAAGTAACATATGCATTTCACAATTTACAGCCCTCATGATGGTAGGTTGTCTCGCAATAACCAGAAGTGCTTTGCATCCACATAAAAATTGCAACAAACTATTAACATCACTTCTGTTAATAGTTTCTTGTAGTTTTCTATGCAGATGCAAATCACTTCTGGTTATTGCTAACAGAGGCAGCAATGTGGGATGTGGCTGCCCATGGCAAAGAGGATGCACTTGCAAATGGAGCGATTTGTATGTGTAGGAACTAAGAAGTGGGTTTCGATTGAAGGAGAGTTGTTCTTGTTTTATGCAGATGTTAAAACTTGAAAGGGGTATTTTATTCATTTTTTTTTTTTTTGGAAAAGAAAAAACACTGAATGTTAAGAACGCATGGGGGATACATACGTACTCTGTAATCCGACAGAAGATTTGAGAACCATCATTGTAGTAACTTAGTTATCAAGTCATTGGCTTAACATTTTGGGAGAATTCCGTCTGTATCCTTGTAAACCTTCAATATTACGCTAATATCCTTCCAAGTTTTAAATTATGCTAATATCCCTTGAAACATTTAAAATGCTCACATATACCATTCATCCATAAAAGTCGTAAACATGCAGGATTGCAGGCAGAGTAAAGACCATTAAAGAAACTGAAGGAATAATAACTTACAACTAAATTTAGATCTATCTAGTCCAAACTCATAACTCCTTAGCAACAATCAAAATTAGGGGTGTTCATTTTTCGGGAAGAACCGATAATACCCGAGGATCGAGAAGAACCGAACCGGAACCGAGAATACCCGAATACTTATGGGACGGTCCATGGTCCATACTTTTTTAGATTTTCGGTTTTCGGGACGGTCCAGGACCATACCCGAAAAACCCAAAGAAACCGACTAGAACCGAAAAAAAGAGTATACATTCCTTATATATCGTGGATCCCTTCCATATTTATCGTAGAAAAAAACAAACGATCATTCCTATCGTTTAAAACTATTTATACTGCCAAATCTTCTCATAAACTCACCATCATATAACATAGTTACACAAAAACCTAATCTGTTGTCGTGCATTGTTGTAGTCATCTTCATTGTTCAAGTAAGTTTCATTATCTTGTGTGTTTATATTATGTATTGTTCAAGTCAGACATGTTTCATGTGTGTTTATTCTTATATGTAAATTCGTGATGACGAATTAATTTGCGTTCGATGTCATGTGTTTTTTTCTTTGTATTGGTTTTGTGTTTGTTTCAATATGTATGTATGTATGGACTGTATATTCTCATGTATATGTATGGCACTCTAAGGTGTTTAATTTGGATGATTTAAGAAGCTCTGTTTTTGTTGTTCATGAGAGAGTTTTAAACCTAATGAGATTGAGGAAGATGATATTCTGTTTAGGTGTGGGCTATAAGATTTTGGGTTACAAATTAATAAAAAAACGGTTGGGCTGTAATATACATCAGGCCCAAATCCTTTCTATTCATACTCCACTATTAAGAGCCCGTAGTTATTATTATGCATTTAAGCTATATGTTTTATGTGTATGAAGTACTCGATCAGTCAACTAGCTAGGCATCGTAATTATTGAAGAATCTTTTGTGTTAGAGTAATTTTATTATAGATCAATTTGTCAAATTTATGTGTATCTTCTGTTTTCTGCTTATTCTTGATCAATTTGTCAAATTCGTATGTATCTTTTGTTTCTACTTATTTACGTATTATACATCAACATAGTTAAATATATGCGTAGCTGAAGGAGAAAGAGAGGATGTACCTGTTCAACCTAAAAAGAAGAAACAAAAGACCAATACAAGTGGAGCTGAAAAAGGAAAAGGAACGCAGAGGTCTGAGGTGTGGAAGCATTTTACACCACTTGAGATTGATGGTGTAGAATACGGGCAGTGCAACTATTGTCCTGACAAAAAATATAAGGCATATAAAATTAATAATGGAACTTCTGGAATGATGAAACACATGAGAAAATGTCCTAACCACCCAGAAAGACTCAAGAATCAAACTACCATGTTCGTTAAGAAAGACAACAATGGCAGTGGTAGTGCAAAAGTTTGAAAGTTTGACCGTGTTGGAAATCGAAAAGCACCGATTAAGATGGTAATTGTAGATGAACTCCCCTTTTCTTTTGTAGAAAAGGAAGGTTTTAAAGAATTCATGGAAGCTACTTGCCCTACCTTCAAGATCCTGTCACGTATAACCATATCTAGGGATGTGTCAGAACTTTTCATAGAAGAAAAAATGAAATTAAAAGCTATTTTTAGGAAAAGTAAACAACGTGTTAGTCTAACAACTGACACATGGACATCCATACAAAGGGTGAATTACATGGTTGTAACAGCTCACTTCATTGATGATTCTTGGAAATTGCACAAACAAATAATTACTTTCAAGCCAATTTATAGCCATAAGGGTGAGGATATTGGAAGGGAAATTTTAGATTCTCTGCATGAATGGGGTATTGACCACTTGATGACAATAACTGCAGATAATGCGTCCTCTAACGATACAGCTTTGGTGTTTTTGAAAAAAAAGATACTTACGAAACTGATAGCGGGCGGGGAATACCTTCAGATGAGATGCACTGCTCACATATTTAACCTGATTGTTAAAGATGGAATGAAAATGTATGTCATCACTCGAGCATGTTCATGCAACAGTTAAATATATTAGGCAATCTACAGCTAGAGGTGACATTTTTAAAGCTTGCGTGAATGATTTGAACTTGAAGTCCAAAGCTATGTTACATCTTGATTGTCCAACTAGATTGAACTCTACGTATGACATGTTGGAAACCGCCGAAAAGTTGAAGGAAGCTTTTGATTTACATGAGAGTAAAGATCGCAATTATGTGCACGATTTAGATAAAGATATTCTAACACTTGTTGATTGGTATGGTATTCAGAAGCTCACACCGTTTTTAGGGATTTTTAAACGCAAAACCGAAAAGGTATTCGGGACATCTTATGTCGTTGCTAATTCATTTTTCAATGAAGTGGTTGATCTCGATTATCAATTAGATAAATTAATGAAGGATCCTGATGTGGAGTATAGAGTGATGGCGGCTGACATGAGAGATAAGTTTGATAAGTATTGGGGTAGCATCAAAAAATTGAATATGTTGATGTATTTTGCTGTTGTGCTCGACCCTCGAATGAAACTGCCGATTGTGAGGTTTGGTTTTAAACGTATTTGTGATATGAAAGTATATAAACATTTGGAAGATGAATCACCGGAAGAATTTCTAGAACGAGTTGAACTTTTAAAGAATAAAGAGGTAGAGAGTCAAGTTGGTATAGTTGAAAAGGCGATGAAAGCATTGTATGAGGATATCGTATTATGTATGAAGCGGGAAGCTCAAGTGATAATTCTAAGAATCAAGGAAATGTGGAAAATATGATTGATGAAGAAAATGAATTTGTTGAAGCTTTTTTGAAGGATGGTGATAATAGTAATGTTGACTCGGCAACAGAGTTGGACAAATATAAGAGTGAGCCTCGTGAAAAACTAATAAAGGTGTTTGATATCTTATTATGGTGGAAAGATCTTAGTCCGAGGTTCCCAATTAATTATATCTTTATGCTATGAAAATTTAGTTCTTGCCCACTTTAGATATTTTGGCGATTCCAGTTTCATCTGATGCTTTCGAGTCGGCATTTAGTACGGGTGGTCGGAGCCTGAATGCATTTAGAAGTTCGTTGTCTCCAAACAAGGTAGAAGCTTTGATATGCACTCAAGATTGGGTGCGTAAATCAAGAACTGCTATCGATATAGATGAGTACTTGGATGACGTTGACTCAATTGCCAAAGGTGTTAATTAACACCATTTGTGTTTTATTTGTTAACTATTCTTATTTAACGTAGTATTATGTAGTAATCTTGATCTTTCTTTTGTACAGATATCTTGGATAATATTAAATCAAGTGATGGTGGAACTTTGAAAGATTAGAAGACTTGCAAATGAGAGCGTTTTTTATTTATCGAATAGTTTTATCACTAGCGTCTTTGATTTAGTCTTTCATTAGACCTTTTCATCTTTGATCTAATACTTTTTATTGAACATTTATACTTGAATTCAGGTGACTGTTATTTGATGTCTTGCTATTATTAGACCTTAATATTTTGAAAAGGTATTGGTTTTTTATTTCGCAAGTTATTGTTTGTTTCGCAATCGGGTCAGTCTTTTGGACCGAACCGAGCAGGCCCGTTTAAGAACCGAACCAAACCAAACCGATGACATATGGTCCAGTCCTCGGTCCAAGAATCTGTTAGAAATCGGGTCTTGGGACCGAACCGAGACAGTTTGGTCCGGTTCTGGACCATGGACCATGCACACCCCTAATCAAAATACAATATTCTTGACAAACCAATTGTTTAACATACCATGTCAGTACTAGCTTCAAAAGGATCAAAGACCACAGATAGCACAACAAAGCAAAAGTAGCTTTAAAGCTGCTGATCTCAAGTCATTGGAAGTACTCACATTAGTGCCAGAACATTGCTTCGTACAACGAAGAAACGCTACAGTAAGCAAGTTCCTAAACTGTGGGTGCATCATCACCTGTTTCTCCTCTGAAGAAAATTTTCGAAGACAACACATAACATCTAAAATGGCAAGGATACCAGATTCACAGGCCATATCCGTTCCCAAGATGGTCAAAATGAATTCTCGTAAACTGGCACAACATGTGAACATCTGACTCGGACTCGCACACACAATGAATAGTGCCATGAGCCTCAAGGGGCTTAAACGCCAATAAGACTTGGAAATATCTTGTGTCTTCCAAAAAAAATGCAATGAATGGTAGATCAACTACGGAACCAGTGACTAAAGATTGAGCCATGGAACGTTGGACCGACAATGACAACCCAGAAGTACGTCTTATGGTATCTAGACGTCCTATTCTCTTTTATTTTTGTCCATAACTGAGTTCCGCCCAAAAGTATAACCTGAAAATGCACAGAAAAGTCAAGAAAAAACAAAACAAGTATACCGCTAAATAGGCCTAAGAATTTTGACCAAAAAATAGGCACATGAATTTGAGTGAGGGTAAAGCTGGAAACTGTTACAGGTCACCTAAAAAAGCCTACCTCATTAGTTTGATTGAGGGGTGGTCATGTACAGTAAACCGGAGATTCGGTTAAATGAAAACCGGTTGACCAAATTATTGGTTCATCATTTTTGTGAGCCAAAACCTACGCCGAAAAGTCCGGTTAACAGTTTTTTCGGCTCAGTTTCACGGTTAACCAATTAACCGTTTCTTATTTACTAATCATTTACAAAGTAAATATTAACAAACAAATACACATTCTGTTGGGTGTGAAGATTAAACCAAACAAACAAAGAAAACGTGATGTAGGGTAAGTACCCGGCGCGTTTGCGTAGCACCCGGCAGGAAGAATTGAAGAATTGTGAACAATGTGTTTTGTGCAAGAGGTACCAGGTCGGAAACTGTAGTTTTGGAATTTTCTTTTTGTGCAAGTTTGATATACATATATAATTGTAACACCTACTCTTGTAAACTTTAGTGGTACAAAATTAATATACAAAAAGCTCTCGGTTTGGCCCCGTGGACTAAGCCAATCTCCAAATTGAATATTGGAGATAACCACGTTAAATTCCTGTGTCGTATACTCGTATTGTTATTTTATTATCTTGTTTACTTCTTTAATTGCTTTGTTAACGATTTAGTTATCCGTTTATTGTTTGTGGGTGCAATTGTGTTCAATTGTTTGTGTTGTTTGGGTCCAAAATTCCTAACTAGTATCAGAGCTTCATGGTTTGAAGATCGGGAACAATAGCGGATGAGAGCATGATCAAGATTAGGTTTTTGGATGGTTAGGGTTTTAGTTCTTGGGAGATAGAGATCTTGGATTATTGTGCGCAGGTAATCGGAGTAGATCTAGATCCGGAAGAAGAGAACCATCGAGGGAACAATTGGAACGAAGCGGTTTTAGGATTTGTTTGCAGCATGTTATCGAGATCGACTGACTCGTTTTTATGTTGAATCGCGACGAACTCGGCGAGCAAAGCTTATGTGCGTGACGAGTTGAATTCTAGACTAAACAGGTTAGGGTTTTTTTGGTTCGGTTGTGACGTGACGACACTGCGGGAGGACGGTCGCGTTGTGACGGTGATTGTTCGCGACGACGGTAATGGAGTTGATGATCGGATTCAGTTGTTGGTTTGTTGAAGAGAGATTTTTTTGGATCCGGGTTTTGGCTTCGGGTTTATTATTCTTTGCGATCCCCATGCAAAAGAATAGATAAACGTTATCAAACTTGGGGGTTTGATGTTGCGAGTATAGGGACCTGATGTCTCGGGAACTTTATTGATACAGACTAGATTATTTAAAGATGTGAGGTTTGTTACGGTGCTTAAGATGATGGTTTTCTCGGTTTGGGTAGGTACAACATCTGTTTGGTAATCGACAGTGGGAGTTATTGAAGGGGTTTTGTTATCGCTCGCGGGTTGAAACAGGAGACCAAAATTTTGGTCGAGTATTTCATGTTCTTGGAATGATTAGGCAAGTTAGAGTTTTTACACTTGGAGATACTGGTTGTAGAAGATGTCAGATAGAATGCGTTCAACTGGGCACGGGTATTGGTTGATGTTTAGTTCAACAATAGAGCGGATCTTCTGGATGAATCAATTGGGAAATTTCAAGTGAGTTAGAGGCGGATAACCGTGTAAGTCCAAGTGCTTTAAGCTTTCGGATTATGTTGAGAGTGTCAGGAACTCTTGGGAGATTGTTAACCGAGTGAAGTATCGAAGCTAGTAGAAGTTTGGCGACTAGTGGGAGCTTTGGAGATTTGTGTGCAACTAATAGTCTCAGTTTCTACAGATTTAGTGTGCGGATTCTGGATAACACAGTGGGAGCGGGCTGAGTGGGAGAAGACGAGTTCATAGAAATCATATCTATGTTTTAGGTCGGTGTACCAGCGGGAAAGCGGAAGTTGGTAATGTAGGTTTTCAAGGTTGTGACTGCGTTCTCACGAATAACCTTGATGATGTCTACGGGTTGGTTCTGTCGGCGATTTTCTTATTGCTGGGAAGGAAAATCGAATAGACGAAATTCTGTACGGGTGGTCGATGACATTCCGGTGGCAGTTTCAGACGTGAATGTAATTGACGAATTGAAGAGGCGGTTGTCTTCTTGATAGAATCCTTAGTTGGATTGAATCTTCTTAGGCTAGAAGATGGTGGTGCAGATAACCGGAGAGAGATTTTGGTCCCAGTTTAATAGGGTTGTTCAGTTCGCTTTGTATAACGAAAGTCTTTCGATTCTGTGAGGTCGAGTAAGCGTGCCTTGGATGGTTTCCGGCGGTATTGGTTAAGTTAAGAACGGGTGTTATTAAAGGGGCGTTAAAAGGTTAAGAGTTTAGGTGTGGTTGAATCTTCAAGTGGAGGACTTGTTTGGTGTGAAGATTAAAACAAACAAACGAAGAAAACGGGATGCAGAGAATTGAAGAATTGCGAACAATGTGTTTTGGGCAAGAGGTACCCGGCAGGTACCATACCCTACTCGGCGGGTACTAGATCGGCAACTATAGGTTTGGAATTTTCTTGTTGTGTAAGTTTGGTACACCTATATAATTATAACCCTTACTCTTGTAAACCTTGGTGGTACAAAAATAATACACAAAAATCTCTCGGTTTGGCCCCGTGAACTAAATCAATCTCCAAGTTGGAGATTGGACATAACCACTTTATATCCTTGTGTCGTATTGTTCGTTATTTATCTTGTTTGTTTGTTTAATTGCTTTATTAGCGATTTGGTTATCCGTCTATTGTTTGTGGGTTCAATAGTGTTCAAGTGTTTGTGCTGTCTGGGTACAAAATTCATAACACGTTCATGGATAAATATTTGTTAAAATTAACTTTTAAACACGTTGATCATTTAACAACAAATAATAAGTGTCTTAATTAGGTACAAAACACAAATGCATGAACACCAAACCAAGTTAGTCAAAAATTAAAATTTTAACTACTAAAAGTGCTAAAAATATGAACATTCGAACTAACATAAATACTAAAATATAGTAACCCTATTATAAAATAGAAGATGGTTGATAATATTTATTATCTCTATAAATACAAATTAAAAATAGTAGTTTAAATTATCGATTTTTCAGTTAACCGTTTGTCCCAAAATCGAGCCAAAATTGAAAAACCAAAATACCAAAAAATACCGGATCGGTTAACCTAAAATTCAGTACTGTTCAACGATTTTTCAGTTCGGTTTTACGGTTTCGAATTTTGATGAAGAACGTATTGGACAAGGAAACGAGATAAGTCCAGAACCTCATGATCAAGATTAGTAGTATTGGGCAAGTAATGGGTCAGTCCAGAATTCAGATTCTGCGGGAGGATAGGATTAGCATCGTCTTTATTTAAGTAGTTTTATAGTTAGTTTCCTTATTATTTAGTTTCCTTATAAGTAGTATTATAAATTATAATAGAATTAGGATTAGTTTTATCTATTATAAATAGGGGTCATTAGCATAGGATTTAATTACGTTTTTCTGTTGTGTTTTCCTGATTATTAATAAATGAGTCGAGAAAGAGTTTTTCTCAGTCTTCGCGTCTAGCAAACGTTATTACCCCGTTCGTTCATAGCACGATAAGTTGTCCCGTTCTTACATCTGACAATACGTATTTAATTTGTCTAAACTTTGTAGCGTCGTGCTACATGAGATTTATATTGAACACCCCTGGTCCTTCCTATATGATAAATCGTTCGGTGCTCAATACACAAGTTGATAGAACTAAGCCCCCTATTGATTTATTCCCAACAAGATGAATATAAGTAATGACTGAGATACAGATTTTGAAATAGTTTACCACAGCTAAGACATTGTCGGCAATATCGTTTCCCGCATGTACACAGCTACAGAGTAGGCCGTCAATGCGATAGTGGGGTCCATAGTCACCAAGTAACATATTCATATCACACTTTACAACCCTCAAAATGTCAGGTTGTCTAACTATAGCCAAAAATGATTTGCATCTGCGTAGAAAATTGCACGAAACAATTAACTTAACACTCATGTCAAACATTGAGAAAGAGTGGGATCAATCATCAATGTTCACTATAGACATGTAAATGAGAACTGGTGGTGGTGGACACATCATTAGGTCAACCATAGTTAGATCACCTATAGACCCTTGACATCATTATAATCTAAAAGGTAAATAATACGAAGTAATAAAAATCAAACAAATATCAAATTGAATACTCAAGCAACATAAAACTTTGGAGAAAGTTGCACTAAATTTGTCAAATCTTATATAAGACTAAGATAATCAGGTAAATAGCAGCATAAAAAACCTAACGTGACAAAGATACTTAGTCAGGGTCAAATAATATTTACTCAAGGGCAATGAAAATACAATATTTGTATTGTTTTTTTATATAAAGCAAAATAGAATACTTACGAGGCAGATGCCCGGACCAAAGATCTGCCACCATCATCAGACATTGCCAAGAACATCAAAATGATAATCAGCAATTCTGTCGGTAAATCCATAAACTCGGTCGTCTTTGATGACCCTGAATGCAATCAAAATTTCATAATATTACACCAAGAAATAGTACACCGTTGTTTGAATCATATAGGGTGGAAAATTTTAAACATTTCCTAAAAATTAAATTTCTCAACACTACTAAAACATACAAATACAATCAAGTTACCAAAAAAATGCAAGTTCATTGAAAAACGACATATACATTACTCAAGCACGATATCTTGTTTATGACTTTATGTAAAAGAACACAATTTAACAACGAAATCTTATTCACACAGGTACAACTTCGATTGATAAAAGTACACTATTAAGTATGAAGGAATAAATTTATAAAAAGATCTATGCAAAATTCTATACGAAAGTGACATCGTGATGCTTAATTAGAGACCAAAACTTACCAAATAAACCTAATTGCTTTACTCGAAATTGTACCTTACAACACTAGAACTAATGTACAGTAATAAATTAAATAAAAGAATATCTAATCTGAAAAATCTTTCGCTGCGCAATAGATTTAGTGAACTAATTATAAACGAACGGGGAAGAGGAAAAGGAATGGAAAAGTCTACCAACAAACGATGGCGGCAAACCTGTAACGATCGACTGCTTATATTTTTTCAACATATCTGCCATTGCCGTCAATGATGAGAATGCTATCTAGTACTCTCTTTCAAATTTACAATACACTAAACCTAAATACCTAAATGGACTGTGAGAAGTTAAAAAGCGAAGATTGGGCTTCTTCCACCGGGCTCGAGTTTTATTTTGGCGATTGAGGAAAGGAAATAATTCGAAATAAAACATATATTGTGTTCTCGAGTTTATTTTTTAAACGAAAAAAATAATAATGAGGGGAGTTTAAAGCCTTTTTTCTTCGAAATGTGGTACGACTGTGAAGTAATCATTTCTTTTCTTTCCTTTTCCTTCCTGCTCAAGAGCACGAACAAAATAACTTATTTTCGTTTGTTTATTCTTAGGTGGGCCCATCGACCGACCGAGTTGAGTTGGGTGTGTGTCTATGTCACAGAATCCAATTATTGATCCAATCAACGCAAGTGATGCATCGTTACCTTTTCTGCTTTCTCACATCGCCTACTATCTGCTTTTTCACTTCTTTTCCATTCCAAACTTGGTAACACATCATTTAAGTGAATAGTTAACGTTTTACAGAGTTCCATTTCCTCCCTTATCAACTCAAGAACACGAAGAATAAACATTGTTCTCTTTTCCTTTCATTTCCCCTCCTCTATTTTCTCTCCCTTTCATTTCTTTTCCTTTCATCTAAAACTAGAGAAAGTTATTTAATAAACCACCTCCACTTTCCAGCTTATGTCATTTAATACAAATCATATCACAGCAATAAACGAGCCCAATTAAAGAGCAAATTGGGCCAATCAACATATCAGCTTATTTCTTTAACCTTTAGCACAAAACCAACCCAATTTGATTTATTACCATAATACAAGTAGCAGTTATTTCTCAAATTGTAAATGCTATAGTTAAACTTTAAAGTAGGTTAACATAACTACAAGAACGTACATTTAAATGGCTAATGTCTTCAAAGTAACAGCTTATAGTGAACTTAGTTATGGAAGCTATAGTGGATGGGAGTTATAGGATGTGATCACTTCAATGCAAACTAACAATTCTTCAAGTGTATAAACTCATATCTTCTCCTTAGTATAAGCGATTACCGACTCCAGCTGATAAATAAATAATACATTGGCATGTAAAACCAACTCCTTTAACTAACCAATCTAAGCTCAAGTCTAGTAGGACTCGGTTAATGTAGCTCAACAAACCTAAATGAGTGAGCTAGCTAAGCTTATAAACAATACACTTCTAGTAAACTTGTACGGAGTACTATTTGTTTAGCTAACTATTTCAGAGAAATATTGTCATAGTTAACATCATTGTTATTCAAACACGTATAAAATAAACTACTTTATTCAACGTGCATTGCTATACAGACCTAAAAATATAAGCTTAAAATCATGCCTAAATCTTCATTGATTGACATATGGATTTCATTAATTCTCTCTCCTAACATTTGAAATTTTCAAGCTCAACACAAATACGACCTTAATCGAAGAAGAAAAAACTACAAAATTCTACTAAAATAGTCAATGTCATCAATTGGGACATTTTTTATTTTTTACTCATATTAAAAAAGATATTGAAATTATTCTATAGAAGCTAATCTATCAATCAAGTATCTCTACTTTAAGCGGTTTAATTCGAAAGCAAAACAACCTATCAGCAATAACAGTTAATAAATAAACACTATACAGTGAAATCAATTGTTAGAAATTGAAAATTGTGCAGAATAAAAAGGGATGTTGGTTACCGGATAGACATGGCGGTGAAACACGGAACCAGTTCTGGGGACTTTGGTACTTTCATTCCAATTGATGCTCGTCAAAAAGCTGTGCAATTGAATTCGATTTAGGGTTTTTGGCAGGGCAAAAGAATTCTACCGGCATATGAAACTATCCTTTTGAAACTTGATTTCATTTTTTTTCTTTCCTTTAAAAACTCAAAAGGTGAAACTAAGACACGAATAGATAATTGTTATTTTATAAAAGTATTACATATGATGGTATAATGTATGACATGTGATAGTATATTTTGCAGTTTGTAAAATTTATAAAAAAATAAAATTAAAAAAGAAAAAGAAAAGCTCTTCAAAAATATATCATGTGAGATGTCTAATCGGAGAGAAAAAAGCTGATGTTTATTGTGTAATTTTTATAATTTTTCGATTAGTCATTTGTGAAATATTTAAATTTTAAAGAACGTGAGGAAAATTGGAGTTTTATTGGAATGACTTTTGTACCCCTACAGATGGAGCTTTCTTATTGGTTCCTCCATTTTCAATAAATTTGTTTTACTCATTTGAACTCAACGTTTATGATATGATTATGATGTTAGAAATAATACTTTCAAAGTCATTTGATTGTTTAATCTTGGAAAGGATTATCAAAAAGTTTTGTTATCATTAAAGCAAACGTAGATAAACAACTCATGTATTAGAAAGGTATGTTAAATTAATAATTTATATTAATAAAATGCATTCAGACAATAAAAATATTGTTATTACCTAATGATAATAGATTCAAATTCTATTGATATTACTTTTACTGAAATTCATTTAAATTTTCTTAAAGTAAAATTTATAGTTATAATAGAAAGCTCAAAAATAAATTCAAAATGAAGGGTTTATGGTACGAACCACTTACATATTCTTTTTTTGCCTCGCTGTCACCGACGTACCCTTTTTATTATCAAAGTCGGCAACATATTTTCAAAACTTGTCTCGAAGTCACCATATGTTAATCGGTAACCGGCTCAACCGGTAACTTTCATTTAATAAGCATTTTTGAATTTGTTTTAAATGTCAACATGAAACTAAATTTTAGGGTTAAAGTCATTGATCGTCAACGTACTCTCCTTTTTGTTCCAATGTCACCAATGTACCATTTTTATTACCAATGTCAACAACATATTCGTTGAAACTGTCTCAAAGTCACCATATATTAACCGGTAACCGGGACGGCCGCGGGAATCCAAATTCTAACTGTTGAGTTGTGGTGGCGGTGGGAGTCCAAAATCTTGTTAGAAAGTGGTTGTGACGGCATCAACACAGTTCAAATAAGTATGTCGCCACTTTGGTAATAAAAATAGTATGTCAGTGACATTGAAACAAAAAGGAAGTATGTTAACGATCTGTATCATAAACCCTAAAAAGAAATTCAATAAAATCAATGACTAATGAAGTTAACCATAGTAGTTGGTATGAAAGTTGAGGAAACGAGAATAGCTAAAGATGAACAATTATAGATATGCACATTGACGGTTCAATAAAATCAAATTAAACGTTTTCATTGATTGCTCTCAACGAGATTCACATTAGTGTCTTGGCGAAGGTAAAAAAAAAGATCTGGTATTAGCGATGGCTGAGCAACAAAAGCGTTGGAGCGAACAGAAGGCAATGCGAGATGTGGGAGTCGAAAGAAAGAGGAGGCACTCGAGAATGGAGCGATTTGTATGTGTGGAAATTTTAAATAAGTGAAGGAGGGTTCTTGGTTTATGTAGATGTTGAAACTTGAAAGGGGTTTTGTGGGTCGAATGTTAAGAACACACAAGAGTATATCAAACAACACGCAACGTTAAATGTTGTTAGCTGCACGCCAGATTTTCCATAAGAAACATTACTTGCTTATCAAGTCAACGGCTTAACATTTAAGTTGCAAACAGATGATAAGGTATGGTCAAGCAAACAAGTCATCCATCCCATTCACCCAAATAAGTCATAAACATATAGGGAGTAAAGAGTTGAAAGACTAGTAAAAGGACTAAAGTGAATTATAATTTAGAACTGAACTTTTCTATTTAGCCCAGATCATTATTCCTTAGCAACAATCAAAATACAGAATTCTTGATAAACCAATTGTTTAACATACATGAAGGAGCTTTTCGGCTGCTGATATCAAGTCAATGGAAGACATTACATTAGTGCCAGAACCTCGCTTCGAAAAGCGACTAAACGCTACAAGAAGCAAGTGCCTAAACTGTGGGTGCCTCATCACCTGTTTCTCCTCTGAAGCAAATTTTGCATAATAACACATAACGTCTAAAATGCCAAGGATACCTGATTCAAACACCGTATCGTATCCTAAGATGGTCAAAATGCATTCCCGTAAAATGAAACAAAATGCGAATATCTGATGTGGACTCGCACGCGCAATAAAATATATCATGAGCCTCAAAGGACGTAAACGACGATAAGACTCAGAAATATCTGGTGTGTCTTCCAAACAAAATCGAATAAATGGCAGATCGACTATGGAACCAGTGACTAAAGATTGAGCCATGGAACGTCGGACCGACAACGACAACCCAGAAGTACGTCTTATGGTACGTAGACATATTCTTTTCTCTTGCATCTTTGTCCATAACTGAGGTCCGCCCCAAAGTATAATCTGAACATGCACAGAAGAGTCAACAAGCAAACAAACAAGGTACATCGTTAAAGGGGCTCAAAAATTTTAACCTATCGCAAAAGGTATATCGATAGGAGGTTGAGTTTAATTGTGCTCATTGCAAAAGTTTAAGAACTAACCCCCCGTTGATTTATTTCCAATGAATATTAGTAAAGACTGATGAACAGATTTTGGAATACTTTACCACAGCTAAGACATTGTCAGCAGCATTGTTTCCCGCACGCACACATCTGCAAAGTAGGCCATCAATGCGGTAATGTTGTCTATAGTCACAAAATAACATCTGCATATCACAATTGACAACCCTCAAGATGTCGGGTTGTCTAGCTATAGCCACAAGTAATTTACATCTGCATAGAAAATTGCACGAAACAATTAATACTCATGTCAAACCTTGAGGAAGAGTGGGATTAATGTTCACTATAGACATGTAAATGAGAACTGGTGGAAATTTCATTAGGTCAACCATGGTCAGATTGCTATTGACCCTTGACATCACTATTATCTTAAAGGTAAATTATAATGAAAATCCAACAAATATCAAACTGAATACTCAAGAAACATAAGAATTTGGAGAAAGTTCCACTAAAACGTCAAATCTTCTATAAAAATTAAAAAAAACATGAAAAAAGCAGCATTAGAAACCTAAGGCGACAAAGATATTTAGTCAGGGTCAAGTAATATTTAATCAAGGGCAATGAAAATACAACTATTTGTATTGTTTGAATATAAAGCAAAATAGGTTTGAATGTAAAGCAAAATAGAATACTTACGATGCAGATGCCCGGACCAACGCTTTGCCACCATCAGCAGACATTGCCAAGAACATTAAAATGACACTCAGTAGTTCTGTCGGTAAATCCAAAAACTCGGTCATCTTTGATGACCCTGAACCAACAATTATAAAATCAAAATATTAAAATATTACAGTGAGATATAGCACAACCCACAAAGTTGTTTAAATCATATAGGGTGGAAAAATCTTAAACATTTCCTAAAAAAAAAAATTCTCAACACTACTACAACATACAAATGCAATCAAGTGATCCAAAAAATTCAAATTCATAGAAAAATATGACACGTTACTCAAGAAAAATAACATCTAATCTTATAAATATAATATAAGAAACACCTATATGACATCATCAATTTGAAAAAGTTTCAATTGAGCAATTAGTTCCCTCTATTTTCACTTAGTTTAAAAATAAATCTCTAATCATGTTTATTTATATAAGTGTATTTGGCTATTTTTAAATTATTAATATTAACAATATACTATCCCAATCGTATTAGCATACGTATTCTTGATTTCTCGATGTAATTGAAGATAACTCATAATAGGTTTAGTATAATTCTAACTCTTCCTAAATCTCAAGATAATTTATTTTCTCATATTAAAAAGTTACATACAGAGTAATAATTAATATCTATATTAAACTTGAGACGTAAGTGCAACGGAATATGAATTCGCTACATCTTCTACAATTTATACCATGAAATATAATCTTTTAATTTATCTTATTTATAACCTTCTTTAATTTTTCACGTACAAAATAATCCTACATATATAAAGTACAATTAAATTTATGAATAAATCATTAAATACGGAATAATACATTACATGTATGATTTACTTGGAAATTGGTATTTATAAAAGTGATTTTTTATAATTTTCAAATTACATTACGTGGAAGGCTTCATCATTTTATCATCTTAAATACACAGGAGCGGCTAGAAGGTCAGTTACCCTCCAAAACATTTTAATTTCAAAGAGTATTGCATATATTTTAACTCATAAAAATTTTGAATTTATCATTACATTCTTTCAATCAATATTAATGAAATAATACGATATCCTTTAATATCATGAGGTCGGCCAGCACAATTGATAGATGGTTAAAAGTATTCAACTAATAATCAAACTTATAAATAAATAGAGTAGTAGAAGTTAATCCAAACATACATCGCATGCATTGATATCAAGCTTAAGCATGTAGTCGGGATTTTATTCGCCATCTTAAACCTTAGTAGGTTCTATTAAGCTTAATGCTTAAGGTTCATGGTATATGTACTCGATCATTATGATTTCATATCAATAACCGACTATCAATGAATAAAATATGTATTTTCCATAAAAAAGCATAAGTCAAATAGATTAATTGAAAGGCAAATTGGTTAAAAAATATTTTCTTCAAAATAAGCTAAAAACATATCTCATATATGTTTCAAGTACGTGCCCTTAACAATTAAATATATCAAACTCTACCAACCTACTACAAAGACACGGTTTGACATTGTATTACAAAGAAAAGTTTATGATAGTCTTATTAGTAGCCGGTGAATTTCTACGATAATTAACACCATAATCAAGCTATAAATCCAGAGTTTTTAATTCTAATGTAATGTAGGTATAATTATCAATAATGAATATATGGCTTGTGTACCGGTTGCTGTATTAGCCATGAATTACTAACTTTATTAAAATTTCTTATAAACAAACTATAACTATTACAAATCAAAACATGTGTGTGATTGGATCCACAAAACCATATGCATACATAATAATTAACCTTTCCTAAAGTTTTTAATAACAACTAGAAGAAATTCAGGGATTATCTTTGAGCATATTCAAATTATGTAACCCATAAAAGCATATATAATTATGATGATACATAAGGCAAAACACATAGATGCATAGATCATGCATTGTAACAAGAATGTACAATTTAATTAATTTACCGTGATCACGAATTTATCATTAACATAATCTATTTGAAAATAATAAACAAATATTTTTTACTCCAATGAAAATCAATCTCATGTTTACGAAGTTTTTGATTCAATTTGATTTCGGTTAAGAGGCGGTTCAATTTGTTTTATAGTTGAACGATTCTCATAGTTGAGAATATATTTTATTCTTTTGATTCAATATCTTTATGAGTATGAATTTTGGACTTCAATTAACCTAGACCTTGTGTGGTTATAATTTCACAGTTTGCAAAGCAATTGTAAACACAAGGGGAAAAAAAAAAGTGATAAAGTGTAGTTATGATGCGCTCAGGAATCACCACGAATCGATTATAATGTTATGGACTTATTATGGATTCATGACTCTTTTCTATGAACGTAAAATGATAAGGATACCTTCAAGAGTCAAGATGATTAATAGAAAAATTAATTCGTCAAATTGTAAAATATATTAAAAGGAAATCACAATTTAGTATTTAATTTCATTATTTGTCTTTAATTTATTTATATTTAATAAAACAACGATAATGATTAATGATTTATGAGCATCTTAATAGCCAAAGAACAATTAATAAAACATGGAGTACCTAAAACAACAAAAGTATGCAAGTCAACAAATTTTTTTGCATATAAAATCATCTTATAATATAAATATATGTAAGTAAGCTATCAACAACCCTCATGTAACAAAACTTTAACAAATCGAATTACTATAATAATATGTCATTCATCAATACTAGAATGGCCTACATATGCTGATAATTGATCCCGAAAAATACCAAATAATGCCAGGCATTGTACTCTTATTGCATTGTAAACACATGATATTAAAAAATCAATATAACTAACAATATCCTATATAGATAAGACTACAAATGTGGTGTACAAATATATATTACATATAATATAACTTATGCTTTGTATTTCAACTTAATCGCTTATACTTAGCAACATTCTATTATTTCTTTAAACTATTAATTTGCTTATGCCTTCTAATTAGATATCTTACAATTCAATGTATTTTGACTTACATTAAATATTTATCGTTGAACATTTACTTTTTACACCCTCAATTTCGTATTTTAGTTACAGACAATATTGCATATCCCTTAACTAATAAAAACGTTCTAAATTATCATATAATGGTTCTATCGATATTTATCAATAACAATTATAAATTCATAGGGCCGTGTGTACACGGGTTTTAGGACTAGTAGTTATGTAAAAGAACACAATTTAACAGCGAAATCTAATTGCAACAAGTTCAACCTCAATTACTTGGAAGTACACCATTAAGTATTAAAGAACAAAATTGTATAAAGATCTATGAAAAATTCAATACGAAAGTAAACATTAGGATGCATAATTTAAGACCAGAACTTACCATAATAAACCTAATTGCTTTATTCAAAATTGTTCCTTACAACACTAGAACTAATGTACGGTAATGAAATTAAACAAAGGAATATCAAATTTGCAAATCTTTCAGTTCCCCAATAGATTTAGTAAACTAATTTAAACTGAAAGGGAAAGAGAAAGGGAAGGGAAAAGTCTACCTACAAACGACGACGGGGAACCTTTGACGATCAACTGCTCATACTGCTTCGACATATCCGCCGTTGCCGTTGATGAAGAGAGCACTACCTAGTACTCTCTCTCGAACTTAAAATCCACCTAAACCTAAATGAATTGTAAGCAGTTAAATAACAAAGATTGGGCTTCTCTCATTGGGCTCAAGTTTTATTTTCGAGAGTAAGGAAGGGAAATGATTAGAAATAAAAAAATATTGAGTTCTCGAGTGTTTTTTTTTTATGAAAAGAAGGGAAACGAATAAATGATGAGCAGAGTTTAAAGCTTTTTTCCTTCCAAATGTGGGATGATTATGAATTAAACATATATTTATTTTCTTTTCCTTCCAACTCGAGAACAAGAAAAAAAATTATCTTCCTTTTATTTCTTAAGTGGGCCAACCGATCGACTGATTTGGGCTGGGCATCCATATCACAAAACCTTTCTTTAGCCACGAATCCCATTATGTATCGAATCAACGCAAATATGCATCGTTACCTGTTTTGCTTTCTCGCATTGACTTCTTTCATCTTTCTCACTTCTTTTAATTAGAACACTGCATTTAAGTGATAATTTAAAGTTTATACACAGTTCCATTTCCTTCCTTTTCAACTCAAGAACACGAAGAATAAAAACTATTCTGTTTTCCTTTCCCTCCTTTATTTTCTCTCCCTTCCATTTCTTCTCCTTTCATCTACAACTCGAGCAAATTATTTGATAAATGACCTCCGCTTTCCTGCTAATGCCATTTAATATAGATCATACCAGCGATAAACAAGCCCAATTAATAAACAAATCGAGCCGATCAACATATGGGTTTTTTTTCAAAAACTTTAGCACAATTAATACCCACATTGATTGATTACCATAATACAAGCAGTATTTCTCAAACTATTTACCTCTTCTGGTAGTATAACCAAATAGAAAATCGGCTAGTAATCAAGTAAACTTTTAAACAAATACAGTTAAGTAACTTAACCTTTAAAGTAGGTTAACATAACTACATGTAACGTACATTTAACTGGCTAATGTCTTCAAATTACCAACTTAAAGTGAACTTGATTAATGGTAACTATATTGGATGGGATTTATTGGATGTGATCACTTAAATCGAAAATTCCAATTATTCAAGTCTATAAAACTAACTATTCTAGTCTGATAGATAAATAATACTTTCGCAAGTAAACCAGCTCCTTTGACAAACCAATCCAAGCTAGAGTCCAGTAGGACTTGGCCTAAGTAGCTCAACGAGCCTAATTGGCTAAATGAGTTGGCTAGCCAAGCTTATACACTTCTGGTAAACTGGTATTTATTTAGCTAATTACTATTTTAGATAGACATCGTCATAGTTAATATTAATGTTATGCAAACACATATAATGTAAATCATGTATTAATCTTACACGAATCTATACAACTTAAGGCCTTGAGACGACGCTCGAGCTAGTAAAATAGTTTATTCAAAATCCGAGCGTATAAAAACTAGCCCACACTTGAGAGTTTCAAAGTTGAAACCCATAGCCTAAAGCTCAACACAAAGACAACCTTACCTCCAAAAAGAAAAAACCACCAAATTCTACTTATAATAGTTAATGTCATAAATTGTGAGGTTAGAAAAAAAATATATTGTAATTGCTCTTTGCACATACTTCTGAGGCTTAAAAAATTGAACTTTAGCAGCAATTTTATCAATCGAGTGTCTCTAATATCAAAAAATATGAACTTGAAGCAGTTAACTCGAAAGCAAAACAAGTTATAAGCTATAACACTTGAAAGAATATAAAGTGAAATTCATAAAATAAAAGTAGAAATTAAAAGGTAATATATATGTTGAATAAAAAGTGAAGTCGCTTACCGGATACACATGGCGGTGAAAACCTGAACCAATTTTGGGGATTTTCGGTGCCTTCATTTCAATTGGCGCTATCAGAAAAGTGTGCAACGGAGTTCAATTTAGGGTTTTTGGTACGCCAAAAAATTCTACCAGCTTTCTCAGTTTCAAAGGGGTAATTACAAGTTTTAATTTGATTTCCTTTTTCTTTCCCTTAACTAAAATGATAGGTTTCATGTGGCTAAAGATTTCAGGGTGTTCAGTCGGAATGAAGGAATGGGTTGATTATCAAATAAGTGTGTGTTTGGTTTCGTCTCACTATTAGAGTGGCGCCAGAAAAGTTGGAGCTCGAGTATCAGTCGACTTGGTACAGTTTGGTGTACGGCAATATGCGTTGTAGCACTATTAAATAATCATCAACTTTTTAATTAATTTTAGGCGAGTAACTCGAACTTGATGAACCACATTTTATAATAGTCTAAACTACGGATGAGCGTGGTACGAAACTGTCGCACCCTCAAATTTACTGTGCAGCGGAATACGGGTCGTGGCGCGACTAATCAAGTAATCATTGCACAAAGGTAAAGCAAACGACTCTGTATGAGACGTTTGAAAATACATTTCACAAATTACATAGTTTACAATAGAAAGCGTGATTTCTTAGAATTCGCATCTAGTCCGAAGATTCTAGTACATAACGATTATACCAAAATAATGTAAGAAAATCTTCATATACGTATAATGCATGCGACTCGAGCTAGCAAGCAATCCTGTGGGCAACCCTACTGTTGCTGAGTACCTGAGAAATACACGCTAAAAGGTCAACAATAATGTTGGTGAGCTCATATGTTTACATAGTTAAAATCATAGTATGAACCACAAGATTTCAGAGTTATCGTAGTAGCACGAATGCCAAAGTAAATCATAGTATACTATTGCCATGGGCTCATAGTTCCGAAGCTTAACCGTAGTTGGTGTCTCTAGTTAAATGTATAAACCAGTACACTCGAAATACGAATTATTATGCGTCCGTATAGTAGTTAGAGCAACTAACCCCGGACGGCGGACTGTCAGTTCCCGATAGATCTATCCATAATGTTCGCGCTTAGTATTAACGGGCTATGATATTTGTTGGAGACCATCGTAGTTTGATTTAGTTACCCATGCAATCCGTATAAGTGTTTTCATAGTACTTGTGTTCATAAAAACAGAGCAGTGTATTCTCAGGTACTCAACAACAGTAGGGTTGCCCACAGGATTGCTTGCTAGCTCGAGTCGCATGCATTTTACGTATATGAAGATTTTCTTACATTATTTTTATATAATCGTTATGTACTAGAATCTTCAGGATTTCATCCCACGAACTCGAGACTGATGTAAACCTTAATTATATCAATGTAACTACTTTTGTACTATTTTCAAAACGTCTCATATAGAGTCGTTTGCCATAACTTTGTGTAATGATCCATGATTAGTCGCGCCCCGACTGGACTTCCGCTGCACACGAAATTTGGGGGTGCGACAGATTGGTATCAGAGCTAAAGGTTATAGCGAACTAGGTTGCATTAGTGGGCCTAGACTATAACCATTAAGATAGTATTCCTCATTAGGTATAACTGGTTCAGGTATTGCATCATTCGAACTTAATTTAACATAGCCTGATCAACTATGTACAATTAAAGGAGAACCGATGCAAGCTCTGAAATGGTTATGATAAACGGGAATACATTAGTAGACCTGAACTACGATAGAAACGCGACCAGACCTATACGTGCAATACTTATTAGACTACTATATACTATATGTATATACTTAGACCTCACTTACTAATACGCTCGCCACAAGAAATGCCAAACCTTCCTATCGTAGCATCACCTGGCATAGGGGACGAGACTCGAATTTTACCAACTACTATGGAGACAACCACGGTAACCGCTTGACCACACATACCAGACAACGACACTACTGAGGAGAACCCATCCGAAAGAGGACCCACTTGAGGAGGTTCCGTCTGAGGATGAACCAATGGAACTAGAACTACACGAGAATTCGTCACCTCGGCGCGACACATCTGTTTCCTCTGCTTCGTACTCTTCTCTTCCCTCTTATTGTAAACCTACGAATCACGTGTGTTATACTCGACTAGAAGGACTACCAGATCACCTCTAAACTAGACCCTACGCTATCCACACTACTACGCCTGATACCCGAATCTCTAGAACCCGTCGTCGTGCAAGTGTTCGCTAATGAAATTGGACAACCACAACACGTACATATTGGAAATGTTTTTCCAACAATGGGATTGATTCCAACGATTTACGCATAACTTGGTTTGCGACTTTGATCACTATAAACACAACTAGATTAGTATCGCTAGGGGTACTCGCAATGACTAAATCCACAAAACTATTTCAACAACGATTTGATCATTTTGATCACTACGGCAAGGGGTACTTGCAACTACGGGATTACCGAATATTTCTACCAAACATTTGTCCATTTTGAAACGATAACACAGTCATAATTGACTACTCTAAGAACACTACTCGGTCATTGTTATGACTGCTTTTGAATCTCCTATTTGACTAAACTCAACTTTCGAGACGTGGAAAAACTACCAGAATATCCCGAGCTAGTCCACATCACATTCCTACTAACTCTATTACCTTGCGCTATTGATCGTCGTGTGTGATGCCCTATATACCTGCGATAATCTAAATCTTCGTACAAGAATCTCATTCATTCTTTTACTCTCTTTCATTGAAGAATCATGTCGCCACGAAGACAGACCTATAGCCAAGCGGAAATCGCACAACTCATCGCTCAAGGAGTAGCCGATGCAATGGTAGCTCAAGAAGCAAACAGGAACAGTGGATCGAATCCCCGGGTTGACAGCGAAGGCACGACAAACCCAACCCCGAAAACCAAACCATGTTCCTACAAGGATTTTATGAACTGCAAACCCCTCAGCTTCGAGGGCACTGAATGAGTCATTGGTCTAATACGATGGTTCGAGAAGATGGAATCAGTATTCCGTATTTGCAACTGTACTGAGGACTGCAAGGTTAAGTATTCTACATGCACACTATCGGATGGAGCACTTACTTGGTGGAACACGTATGCTCAGTCCATGGGAATCGATGCTGCCTATCAACTTCCGTGGGAAGACTTGAAAAAGATGATGAAGGACGAATACTGTCCGAGAGAGGAACTACAGCAGCTGGAGGTAGAATTTTGGAACCTTACGGTAAAGGGAAACGACATCGCTGGATACACCACTGGTTTCCACCAGTTGACCCCGAGTTCAAAAGGATCGAGAGATACATCTGGGGACTCCCAGCGCAGATTCAGGGAATGGTCACTGCTTCAAACCCTGGAACGATTCAGAGCGCCGTTCGCATGGCCCACAACTTGATGGCACAGGTAGTCCGGCGTGGGACACCTACAACTGGGGACAACAAAAGAAAGTGGGATGGGAATCCCGGTAATAACCAAGGTCAACAACAAGCGAAAAGGCCAGAAAATGCTAAGGTCTATGATGCGGGTTTTGAGGAAAAGAAAGGGTATAAAGGAAGCAAGCCCTTTTGCTCTGAATGCCACAGTCACCATGAGGGGCCCTGTGGCACTCCTTGCAACAAATGCAAAGGCTATGGACACCGGATCGAAGACTGTAGGGTCAGAGTCTGCTTCGAATGTGGAATCGCTGGACACTTCAGGAATGATTGTCCGAAATTAAACAACAACAACAACGCCCGCCAGGATCCGTAACCTTGTTTTGGGTACGATACTTCCCGACCACTTAATTATTTCAACCTTATTCGATACTTGGCGAGCTTAGTTCACTACACTATCACGCCTCAATGACTGAGATACTAAGCACTATGGTATGACTGGCACCGCAGAATTAGCATCGTAGAACTTGCCTTTGAACTTAGCAAGCGAATTCTCTCACACAAACTACGAACTATATAGGAAAGTTTTTCCTACTACGAACCACATAGGAATGTTTTCCTACTACGAACCACATAGGAATGTTTTCCTACTACGAACCACATAGGAATGTTTTCCTACTACGAACCACATAGGAATGTTTTCCTACTATGAACCCTATAAGAAATGATTTTCCCTACAATTGACTAATTAGAAATGTTTTTCTTACAATTTGCAAACATATATGAATGGATGTGATTACATCACAAAAACGAACTTTCTCTCCTAGACTTAATGAACGCTAGGAAAACCCGCACTTCTCCTTAGACCCCACATGACCTAGATTACGAACTAAATTTCGGGACGAAATTTTCTTAACGGGGGGAGAATGTGACAACCGGCACTTAAGCGTATTAAATTACCTTAAGCTTGATTCTCACTACTGATATTTAGTTTGAAATAGGGCAAATACACACGCACGTAATTATTTATAATTACGCTAAACGATCGGAAAGACTCCGACACTATGAATACGGACGTTGGTGAAAACTTTTTCATAAATAACGTAAATCTATTTTTAATTAAATAGTAGTTATTTACATTATATTATTATGTTACAATAATAAACAAACACTATACGTTTTATGCAAAACGTACCGTACGCGACGAAAACGCGCGAAGCGCGCCCGACAACCGAACGAAACTCGATTATTATTCTAATAACTTAAAATGAAATATTTTAAACAAAACTTCAATCAAAAACTTACGCGATTAAAATCGTAACGAAAAACCTAATTAATAAACGTTTAACGTTTAAACGAACGACGAAACGAACGGGTAAACGAGCACCACGCGTAACGCAAATTTGGGGAATAATTTAAAACACCCACATGGGGGTGGGACCCACCAGAAATCTGCAAGAAATCAGCCCCTTCCCCATGCTTTCACTCTTCCCCATTTCTCTTTTCTTTTCTTACATTCAAACACCCTCACTCTTTTTCTCATTTTCACACACAATCTCTTTTATCTCTTCTTCTCTCAATCTCTCCTCCCTCCCTCTATTTCCAGCAGAATCCAGCAGCCCCCAAAACCACCACAATCACCATCACAAACCACCATAACACCACCTCTTCGGTTTGCAAGAAAACGCAAGGAAACGAGCTTCCGACTCCCATTTCTTCGTGTTTTCATCATTTTCTTTGTAAGAAATTTCATCTCTCTTCTATCTTACTTCAAACATGTTTATTCTCATGTTATAATGTCCATTTAACAAGATTATATCCAAAAACAAAGTCGAAAAACGTTATTTACAAACTCAAAATGTTAACAGTTTGCTGGGCAGAAACTTAGCTCGACTTCAAGGGAACTTTTCGTGCTTAAAACTTAATGAAAATGGACGATTCAAAAGATAAAAATTAAGTTTAAGATGTTAGCTTCCAGATCCAAGTGGTTTCGTAATTTTTCGACCCCGTTTGATACCCGAAAATGATTTTACTAAAACATGTCGCATTTCTGTCTCGGGTGACAGATTTTTGTGCCAACTTCTCGAACCCATAACTCGAGCTACACAACTCCAAACGACCTGAATTTTTTTCCTAAACCTCACTAAATGTGTTGGCTACAAAAAGTTCTTCGATGGCCTTGGTTGAAAATACACGAATTTTTCTCAGTAACTAGATTTATGTACTTGTGTCCAGATTGGTCAAGTTTTGACCTCAGAGGACAAAGGGAATTATTATAAATACTTAGACTTACCCAAAAATTCTGGAAAAATTATTTTAAGTAGCTAACACATGTGGGAATATCATATAAAAGTTTCGTAATTTTTCTTGAAGGTTTGACCATCTAAATCGAGCCCACAAAACCGGATATGTTAGAAGGAAATCTGACCGGGACTGTTAATAAATTCCCGAGGTTAAAAGCGAGCACCTTCGGGTTTGTCAAAAATTATAAAACTTACTTTTTACAAGTACTAAAACATTGAGATTTAATGTGTAAAAGTTTCGGATCAAAATAAGTACGTTTGACCCAGTCTTAAAACGAAACTCAACAACACAGACCGAAAACTGAGTCTGTGAACTCAGTCTGTGGACTTAGCGACACTAGATTTAGTGTCGCAACACTCGATCTCAGTCTGTAAAACCTTCGGTCTGTGAATATAGCGACACAAATCTTGTGCCGCAAAATCCTTCGATTTTGAGTCTGTGTCGCACAGACTGAACTTTCGCGAGCTTAGCGACACTACCATTGTGTCGCTGCTTTTTAAAACCAACAGTATTAACCTGCGACACTACCCTTGTGTCGCAACATTTATAACTAGCAGTACTAACTAGCGACACTAACCCTTGTGTCGCAACAACCTCGGTCTGTGAAACCCTCAATCTGTGAACTTTAGCGACACTAGCCCTAGTGTCGCAACACCTGATCCTGAGTCTGTGTCGCACAAATTGACAACCTTCGCAATCACTAAGTTTCGCACACTGCGACACTATCATAGTGTCGCAACCCTTTGAACTTTCGCATCAAGTGTCGCACAACACAGGTGGATCAAAAACATGTTTTCACAAAATATTTAATTCGCGTGACAATACATAACTATGATACCTACTCGGATACGCACAATATGTACTTTTACAAGTATACATCGAAACGGAACATAATAATAATGTCTTTAAGAATTATTATTACAAACTTTCACCAACAGGTCGTACATGTTTTCTAAACACAAACGATAAACAAACTTTGGACATAACTAGTTGAGTGGACAACTAGCATGGATGATCTTTTGGGACATCTACTTACTTATAACCTTATGCGTTTAGGGCGCTAGAAGGTTACTTTTGGGAACACTTGTTTACTATTTGTAAACACTCTGTACAAGACTCAGGTGAGTCTCATAGCCCCACTTTTATTTTTACTGTTTTACTTACTTTGGGGTGAGAATACACTGCTCTGTTTTTATGAACACAAATACTATGAAAACCCTTATACGGATTGCATGGGTAACTAAACCAAACTACGATGGTCTCCAACAAATATCATAGCCCGTTAATACTAAGCGCGAACATTATGGATAGATCTATCGGGAACTGACAGTCCGCCGTCCGGGGTTAGTTGCTCTAACTACTATACGGACGCATAATAATTCGTATTTCGAGTGTACTGGTTTATACACTTAACTAGAGACACCAACTACGGTTAAGCTTCGGAACTATGAGCCCATGGCAATAGTATACTATGATTTACTTTGGCATTCGTGCTACTACGATAACTCTGAAATCTTGTGGTTCATACTATGATTTTAACTATGTAAACATATGAGCTCACCAACATTATTGTTGACCTTTTAGCGTGTATTTCTCAGGTACTCAGCAACAGTAGGGTTGCCCACAGGATTGCTTGCTAGCTCGAGTCGCATGCATTATACGTATATGAAGATTTTCTTACATTATTTTGGTATAATCGTTATGTACTAGAATCTTCAGGATTTCATCCCACGAACTCGAGACTGATGTAAACCTTAATTATATCAATGTAACTACTTTTGTACTATTTTCAAAACGTCTCATATAGAGTCGTTTGCCATAACTTTGTGTAATGATCCATGATTAGTCGCGCCCCGACCCGACTTCCGCTGCACACGAAATTTGGGGGAGCGACAGAAACTGGTACCGTACCGTACCAAACCGGTTAGTTCCGCTTTTTTTTGTCCTAATGTGAGTACCGAATACCGTACCAACTGAAGTGGTTTGGTATCGGTACGGTAAAATGTGGTATTATACCTGATTGGTACAGGAAGTATAACAATACTAAAATGAACAATGTTCGGTTGTAAAAAGTGGTACCGTACAATAACATAACACCACCTCAATACCAAACTGAACCAAATATGGCAACTTATAAACAAAAATATGACAAAGAATCGACTTGCTTATGTTTTCGATGCACATAAAAAGTTAAAAATAACGACTATTTAAAAATCAATTTCTCATACATCCAAGTGATTCTCCATGTATATCACTTGGGTAGTTAGTATATAAATAATATGTCAGCCTTAATTGAAATTTCTTATATGCCTATATTACAAAAAATGTCTTACAAATAATATAGTTCCTCATTCGTGTTACAACTTTATCGTTTATGATTGTTAGATTCTTTAAGTTCTTTATGCTTTTGAATTCGTTATATATAATTAGATAATTTATAGTGGGAGGTTGTTTGATTTATCTTGTCTTCGGTTATAAAATTTACACTTTACACTCAAAGTTATATACGAAAAGTAGATTAATATTACACCAACTATACCCTTAATATAGATACTACCTTATATAATTTTATTGCAAACTTTACTGCGTATTTTTTTAAATAAGGTAAAACCCTAGAATTTTATCGTATACATTATTTATATAGTTGTAACAATTAAATATAAATTCAACGACTCATGTGTACGGGATTAAAATCTAGTTTCTTAATAAATAATAATATCTTATATAAATTGGGACCAGGTACTAAACCGGAAAAATATCGATACCATACCGAAAGTACCGCATCCAATAAAAATGTTTATATACGTACCGAATACCATACCATTTGAAGTGGGATGGTACCGCTAGGGGTACGGGTACGGTATCGGGATTTTGGTACTAATGCTCATCCCTAGCCTAAACTATTTCAAAGACAACATGATACTCTATACTTGACAAAAGGTCAGTCACACGAGAAGCACATAACTAGTGTAGTTAGTTATTAACTATTTTTTGAAGGACTCAATTTTATAATACATTATAATCTTCTTAATGAAAAGCTTTCTTCATCCTTTTAAAATAAAGATCTGCATCTTATCCAACTATTATCAAAACAATCAACAAATACACACATAAAATATACTCCGTATCAATTAGTCCAACATTAAAAAGCATTTACACTTTAGGGAACTTGATCACCACTATATAATTCTTATTTCATACGAGATTGCTTTTCAAAACTCAATAACCTAAAAATTGAGTCATATTTTTAAAATAAAAATATAACAATGGTGAATATAGTCCAATTCAGTGGCGAAGGAGGTTGGACAATGATTTAAAGAATGAAAACCCTCAATCTATTATTTTATTTAGAAACTTTAAATTTTCATTGAAGTCACTCTTTGCAAATATTATTTCATATGAAGTAAAGGTGCATACATTTTATTTTTATGGGAAAGATAATTATATGAGTATAGTTGAGTTGATTATTCTTGATAAACTGCTTAGTTAAAAAAATGAAGAAGAAGGTTCTTCAATTAGGAAGATTCTCGTGTAATATAAAACTGAGTTCCGTTAAAAAATAGTTAAAAACTAACTACACTAGTTATGTGCCTCTCATGTGACTGAGTCATGGTACAAAATTGACCATTTTGTCAAGTATATGGTACTATGCTCTCCTTGAAATAGTTTAGGGTACTATAAAACTCGGTTGACCAAGTTCGGGGTACTAATATACATTATGACCTTAATTTTATATTAACTTAATTTTATATTAAGCCGGCTTAATTGACTTTAATTGACTGGTGTCACGTATCACCGCTGACTATAACGTAGATCCGCCCGTTATGGGTTTACAGTGGAATTTGAATGGGTTTTCAAACCCACCGATACACCTAAATATTTTAGTTTGATACTCAACTAATATAACCCGCGAATTCGCGGGCTAGTCCATAATTTTTTATATCGAAGGATTTTAATTTTATCAAGTATGTTATATTTTCTCAAATTGAATAATAGTAATTTTTTTATGTATCTATGAAATCACATGATTATTGGATTTGTCGTACTCTATCCGGCAAGCAACCCATTGTTCAAAGTCTAAGGCATCTATAGACAATTAGTAGGTCTAGGTTGCGTCAAATTAATATGGCGTATTGCTATAAATATCATCGTACTTATAATCATAATGATCTTATATAGGAAAAAATAGAAAAACTAAATCAAATGAAATAACCTTGCACCTATATATAATGTATATGATATGATGTCAAAATACTATACAATGAACACAATAAATTCTCTAAGTAAAATCTCAAAAAAAAAATAGAGAAGCTCAGGTATACTTCATCGTGCACAGCGAGCTGTGGTACAATAAGTGACATGAAATCCAGTAATGAAACAATAATCAATGCTCAAAGATGTATCTTGCTTGTTGAATCATTGTCTACGTGGTAAGGTTGGTATGTCTCGCCGAATTAGTATGTAAAAATCTATCCTCGTAACGTTCACCTATTGATAACAAATCTTGAAGGTCAACATTATGCCTCATCCTTAAAAGAGACCTACGTTGGTTAAGACTTCGTAGTGGATGCCAAGCTACGTACCATTGTTGGGGTAGTATCACGTGAAGATCTGCAAATAGCCATTGAGATATGTATTCTAGTGTAAATTCATTCGGCCGAATTGAACACAACATTACTTCATTCCGATTTAAATATTCGAAACCAAAATCTATTTGAAACATTTGCCCATCGTAATGCAAACATATGTCGATCATCCTTGGAACATGTTGATCAACACTGATAATAGAATTAATTTTAAAACATTAAAAAAATCGAACTAAATGTAATAATAAAACTGTTACATTTAGGATACTAAGAACGAATGACTTACTTTGGAGCAAAGGTCGTCCTTGTACTGTACGTATAGGTTAGGCATTCTTATGTAATGAAAAGATATAAAATTTTGAACACCAATGCAGTCAAATATTTATTATTTCTAAATGTGCGGAAATGTATTAGGTATACGGTATATGAATACCTTATTATGTTAGAATACATATAATTCAATGAATTAATCATATAAGGTAAGGTATTAGTTGCATATATATTTTTTTTTAGAAAAGCAACTATTTTATTAAAATAACCACACTTATATAATTGAATACATACATGTACTATATGGTACTATCCACGTTTTGGGACAATACATCATAACACACCCTTGAACCCAATACTATACTACCTGCAAATTATTTATAAACAATTGTCCAACTCATGCTTATACATACACTCCCCACATAACCTTTTCCCTTACAATAAGTCACTTTTTACAGCCCATTCACCGTATACCTTTGTGCATATTTCGCTTCACTTCCTTCCTCAGCATGTCCCATTTTTTTCAATAGATTTTATGCCATCATCACACATGGGACACCTCACCGAATGTAATTCGATACCTCTTTTATCTAACTCCACTCTAACCGGTAATCGACCTTCACCGCTCTCCAAACAAACACACCAACTTTTATTGGGAGCAGTTTATTTTGCAGCGTTTCACGGCTTGTACCACTACCATGTAACAATTTTTCATCAATCCTCGCAGCTAGCAATCTCGTCATGAATTCACCATTTTTTTCCATTTGCCACCACCACATGTCCCTACTATCACGGCATGGAATAAAAGAAAATAATACGTTACATAGATCATCCATTTCCCCCTTGCTCTTCCCCTTGGCTCTCTTAACCGACCCAATTCCCATTCCACTCATCCCTCGTCCATGTGCCTCTTTCTTTGATTGATATCTCTTTATTACTTTCTAAACTATACAATCTTGGGAATTGATTTTATAATTGTGAATTCCCTACCCATATATCCTCCCAAAACAATGTGCTAGCACCATCCCTTACCTTTTTTTATAAATGCTTCCCGATACTCACCTTTTTTTTTATCGATTTCTTCTCCAATTTTAATGAAGTTGCCCCAAGTATTACCCTTGCCTCCCCCATCAAAACCCGAATGAAATCCCAAACCACCCTCCAGCTCATAAAATACTTTTGATTATTCTAACCCAAAGTGAATTATATATGGTCCTAAATCTCCACCACCATTTTTCCACTAAAGCCCAATTTTTTCTTTTAAACTTCAAAAATTTAACCCACCCTCCCCATAGGAAACCAATACACTTTCCCATTTAACCCATGACATTTTATTCCCCTCACCCGACCCGCCCCAAAAGAAATGTCTTCTCATACACTCAAGGATATTAATTACACATGACGGGGCACGAAATAAGGAGAAATAGTACAATGCTAAGCTACCAAGTACCGACTTTATTAAGGTTAAAACGGTCACCAAAAGATATTGAATGTGCTTTCCACTCGGACAATCTCTTTTTGAACTTCTCAATTACCGATTTCCAATCTCCGATCCTTATCATACTCACTCCAATGGGTAAACCCAAATACGTAAACAGGAACCCACCAACTTTACATTCTAACCGCCTCGCTATATTGCTTACTTCCTCACCTATCACCCCCACTCCTCCATACCAAGGTTGCAAAAGTCGGAAGTCGGGGTCGATTTGGTTGGGACCTCGGAAGGACTAGTCGGGGACTAGTCGAGTTTTGACTTTTGTTGACTTGTTATACATTTAAATAATTTCAAAATTATGTGTAAATATATATATGAGAATCTTATATATTTTAAAGATAAGGGACTAAAATGTAAATTTCTTTTTAAGTTTTTCTTGAAAAGTACAAGTTTCTATCTCTTTTTTCTCATTTTCCAGATCTTAAATCGGATCTCACTTCATCTTCTCCATTCATTCTTCATCTTCTCCATGCATTCATCATCTTCTCCATTCATTCATCATCTCTTATCCCATTCTATCACTTTTTCCTCTATTTTCTCTCATATTTAGCAACAAAAAGCAATGGAGAAACACATCCAAACTATAGACCGAACGATTCTGACATGTTGACCACTGTTGACCGGCGTAGGCCCGACTTTTTTGAGCGACTTGGCCCAGGTCGAGTCGTGACCTTCCCTGAAACCGACTAGTCGCCGACTAATCGCCCTAGTCGGCCGACTTTTGCAACACTGCTCCATACACACAACTTTTTTTAAGGTTTACCTTTAAACCCGACACATCTTCAAAACATTTTAATAACTTCATTAAATTACACGCATTCCTCCTGTCCCATTCACCAAAGAAGATCGTGTCATCGACATACTGTAAATGCGATACTAATACTTCGTCCTTTCCCACTTTGGTCCGTATATAACCCTTTCTCCCAATATAAAAGTATTTTGAGTAAATATTATAATCAAGAATCGTCTACACAAAATCTATTTGGTAAATTGATAAATGTTGTATGTTTAGAAATGATGTATGCTTAGAAATGATGTATGTATATTATAATAATACACATTTATTAGTATGAAATTGTTAAGGTAATGTAACATTTTAAACTATATTATGAATATGAAATGAAAAATTGTTATGAATTCGTTCAGACTATTAATGTGTGTGTACACGCAAACATGATATTTGTAAACTATTAAAAGTTTGAGCGGGAACATTAAACGGGATGCTGCAAGTGTAATTAATCGACTTAAATGTAAACACTAATACTAATCAAGGGTAATTAGCAAAAAATTGCAAGGGGCATTTACGTAATTTTGTTGGAGCCATTTTGCTATCTTGGTGGACATATAAGAGGAATTAAATCAAAGGCCCTTATTAATTACCCTTATTAATCTAATGGTCATGATTAGTGTAGGTTAATTTATTTTAGTATGTCTACACTATTTTGGATTTCTTCTATATATTAAATTATTAGAGATTTCAAAGTTAAATTCATTAACCAAACACCTTGGTCAAACATATATCCTATTCTCATACCCACCATACAAACAATATTTAATTTTAAAAGGAAAGATTCAAATGGTCAAATTCACCGTTTTACACCTCTAAACTGAAATAAAATGGTGTATCTGAAAAATTATTCTCATATACAAATAAAACGCAAACCCATAGTAATCTCCGCTTTCAAATCAAACACACCCCGAATACGGATATTGACATTCATACAATGATCAGAATCGCGAGAGAAAAATGTACAAATTATGTGTAAAAAATGAATTATTAAGCATGTTTTGTTAAGTCTATTTAGCATTACTTGTAATAACTATTATTTTATACTAACATGGTAGCCACACGAAATGATGGAAACAGACTGTTTTAGGTGATATGTCATTTTTTTACCACTTTTAACAATAATTAGTGGTGTAAGATGATGAATGAAGAGTGATCTAGCGTGTTCTTTATATAAGTGGTTGGTATATATGATGTCAAGATCAGCTAAGGTGCACTCATTTGTACGATGGTTTAAAAGTATGATCTATGAGTATCACTAAATCTTTTTGACTTCTTTTTTGAGTTGGTAGGAACGAATGATACCGTATCTTTTATGTGCTTGCGTTCGTTTTATTTATAATTTGCCCAAGTGACTTGAAACTCCATTTCCAATAAACCTAGTTTAGACGTGCAGGCTGAATGATCAACGAATCCAAAATGAAACACGTCTTGAAGAAAACATAGCAAACCAATTGCGCCCTTTTGGAACTTGGGAGAAATGACTAATAGACTGGTGTAATCTATATTTGATTCCACATGAGCATGGTCTGATACACAATAAATAAGAGAACATTACCCAAACTGTTGACTTAATTATTTGTATAATCCTTATGTAGTAGTGCAAGCTTCATTCCTGTTTGAGTATGTGTTGCTTTTATGTTAGAGGGGTATATGACAAAATACACCAAGGATGTGTTTGGTTTAACTTATTTTTTGGGCTTAGCACTTGGCAGTTTATTGAAATTTCAAAAAGTCGATATGCTCATTTTTTTAGGGTTTATGAGATTATCAACTTGAGCTTATGAGCTTCAGTTAGCCGTAAGCTAAATTGATAAAGTCATAAGCTCAAAACGAACTTTTTAAAGACTTATTAAGCTAATATTGAAGAAAGACTTTCACATTAACTTGTACTTGGTTCGTGTCCACCTCAATGCAGATAGAATCGATACTAATTCATGAGAAAGCACTTTTGTTCTGGTAAGTTAGAAATGTTATGTTCTAAAGCACAAAATATGAAAAAGCACATTCTATTCGATTTTTACAGTTGAACTACCATTTAGGTATACTAAACATACTAATCGTCTTTCTGTTGCCAAAATGACCATCATTCTTGTAAATCGTAGTATCAAAAGTCTAGTTTGCAAAAAAGAGTGGTTTACGAAAACTAAGAAATGTAGATTAAAAACTTATTGGTGCATAAAGTTAATTTTCTTGTAGAAATGCATTATGATATAACTAAACATGAAACAACAGAATACAAAATACTCAAACCCAATGTTTATCTACAAGCAGTAACAAGTACAGTGGTTGGAAAAGTCAGTAACTTTTACTCAGACAAGTTCCTACAAACATAAGATAAATATTCATCAGCTTTAGGTAAGATTTACAAGAGCTTTAGTTATGGAGAGGATTGGGTCCACCTGGAACTAGTCTTTTCTCCGTCTGAAACCGTGTACCAATCTCTTCAGGTATAGCAGGTGGTGGTGGTGGCAATTGTAGATTTTTGTACAGTAGTCGATATCTTAGGCGAAAATAAGAGATATATTTTCTTAAAGGTTCACCATGTTGATCATTGTGGTTGACTTCAGGATGGTACATAAGAGACCTTCCTTGTACTTGAAATGTTGTAATGAGGCTGCAGAGATACACAGCTGCCAGAATCTGATGGCCGAAAACCGATCTTCTCATGGTGGTAATGGTGGTGATGAAGTGATGATGATAGTGTCTTGACTAATTTGTATGAACAAGGCAACCATAAATAAGATGTATTGAGTTGTTAGTTGCATATGTGCTTTTAATGATCAATGAATTCTGTATGGTTTGGTAACAAAAAGTGTAGGAAAATATTGTTGTTTCTATTAGGTATTTAGTACTTGTGACAATTTGGGATCCATAGAATTTGGCAGACTTGGTTATATGTTTGGTTAAAGATGGTATTCCTGCAGGGTTATTCAATGCAGGCAACAGGGTGTTGGGCTTTGTGAATTCCAAATGAAGAATTTTATTGTAATCTATGCAGTACCTTTTCTGGGTTGCTCAAACTAGTGGTTTTTTACACATGATGTAACATGACAAGAAGACTGATCAAAGTACAAATCTTTATGTAGAATGTACAAGTAGCAAAGCTTGAAAATTGAGTATGGAATTGAAATTTAGTCTTTGATATGATGCAGGTTTAATGACAGTGCATAGTGTCAATTGATATTTTGTAAGTGAAGCATTTATGGTTACTGCCTGCTATGCTGCTAGTCCTAAAGAGTAAAGATGGACACAAAGTGACCTCTATGTATTGTCTCATTATTATATCATGATTTAAGTTGTCATAGTTAGCTTTTAGTGTTTGATTGAATTTTACTTGTGAGTTAAATGATCACTTTCATATTATGTTGGGATAAATATATTTTTATTTGTTATTTTTCTGAAACGGGTCGGCGACAATTTGCCTAGAAAAGTTTTGTTTAGACTTTTAAAATTTTACTAATGACAAGTGTTTTAATTTTGAATTTTTTTTTATAATCGGCGACGTTGAACGGTTGACTCTTGACACAACCTGCTAATCACATCCCCGATGTTAATTCTTTTGTTATAATTCTTTTTGACAAAAGTTCTTCAAAAAAAGAAAAAGATTTTTACTATAAATAGAAAAAGAATCAAACTTCGAAATCAAATTAAAAACCATTGAATAAGATAGGCTGAAATTTTACTAAAAGCTTCTTTTTTTCAAAGTTACTGCTAAAATATCTTCCACTCCACTTGAAAAAGTTAAAAATAAAAAACATTTCAAAGACTTTTTGAAACAGTAAAATATTTATAGAATAAACTCAAGCGTTGCATCTTTGTAATGGGGTAAATGTGTCGCAATTAAATAATTTCTATGATAATATTTATGGTTAGTGTAAGCACAGACTTTACATTTTAATGGGTCGCTAATCCAGGAAGAATCTACATTAATGATTTTACGTATCAGTCTGTTTCCTTTCACTACTTTTGTGATCTTATATTAAATCACAACAAGTAGATGGATCATATGACAGACTTCTGATTAAACCTGATAAATGAGAGAAACAAATGCCTGGTAAAGGCTAATAAGAAATTCCCAATGGCATAATACCTAGATACACGTGTTTATCTGTAACGAATTATCAACATCATAGAGAAAATGAACAAAATAATAGCAATCGTCAAGTAGAACTCAGGATGCGGAGATGCTTGTTCAACCTATTTTCCAAGCAAACGCCGAGTACGTTGATTAGCACCTTTGACTCTAAAATTGAGCTCATCGACATCATCTTCAAGAGGATTAAGAGCTTTGTTTTGCCTGGAAAATCCAAAATAAGTTTTCACGAAACCAAGTAACATAAAAACAAAGTTTATGAGTGGACATGGGAAACACTAACCTTTCAATCTCTGAACCCATGTCAACAGCCATTTCCTTAAGTTCACCAAGTATGTTACTCAAGTCAGAGAGTGCATCATCTTGCTTTGTTTTCTCGTACTGTTATGGTCATAAATGAATGATCAGAAATTAATAATACATTTTCAGACTTGGCATCTTGAGTCTTGAGAATTGACAAGCTTAAATGAACTTATCTTATACACTTCAGTACGTGCCATTTAATAAGGGTGGCAAAATGGGCAGGTCAAAAGGGTTAGGTAACATGTCAAACGGACCAGGTTGGTTTGACCTGAAACACTTTCTATTCAAAGGAGTCTATAACTTCTTATAATCCATAATCATGCAAGATGTGATTACGAAACCTCTATTTTTAATATATTAATATATATAAAAAATCAAATTTAATTTAGGAGGTTATGCATATTAAAGTTTAAGATGCTATAAACTAAGTATATACCAAGCCAAAGGTCAGACATTTGCCAAGCTTGAGTTTGATACTTTTAGCTTAATCCATATGTTTAGATGATAAATTTGACATTCGCATCATTGTAAAACAATAGGAAGTCCATATTCTGTTCGGAATGAAGGGCATTTAAGATAGTTGACAAACAGTATATGTCACGTGTATACTTGCAATTTCTACAGAACCTAGATATCAATCTATAAGGATCTATTGTTAGAAGCTAAGAACTATACATACCTCAACTTTCTGCATTGCGTTTGTGGGTTCAGGAGGTGGTGTTCTTGAATGCCACTGTTCCTTAGAAGGAGTTGTTGTAAGTCCCAGTTTTTCTCGTTGTTCCAAATGGGCACCCTTTCGCAGTGCAGGATCATCTGAAAATTTTTAATCTCAATTAAAACATTCCTAACTTACAAAAAGATCATAAAACAATGCCTAATCTTTAACTGTCGTATTAACTACGAGTGTTGTACTACAATCACCTCTTGTAATCATTGGCCCTGTTATTGCACGACCCTTCTTAGGCTTCCAGGTCCTCGAGAAAATCCCCCCAAGACTACCCAAAAGCTTTTCACCCTGCATCACAATGTATATAACTTCAAGATTTAGGTACATACCATCAAACAATGCAATGAAGTTTAAACCCTTATCCTCAAGGCAAACAATGGTCCGTACGGGTAGTACTTTCAACCCATTTACTTATGAATGGGTCAACTTCTCAACTTTGGGTTGTGTATTATCACAAACAGATCAAGTGGTTACATCAAAGCAATTAGCCAAAAGGCAAATAGGTCGAACAGGTGAAGCTAGTTGAAAGCATCCAAAGTCTATTTTTAAGACATTAATTATGCAGAAAAGGTTTATAAATTGACAAATACTGTTTGGAGGTCAACCCAACCCAATCCAGTTCCATTTGGACCTGAGCTCAAAAAAATGCATTCTTCAACCCCAGCTCATCCCATTCACCAACCAACCATCTTGCCACTCTAAGATTCAAAAGAAAAGAGTGATACCCTGCTAAGATCCTGATCGATATCAGCTGCCGTCATGTGGGTCCTAGTGATCTGCTCACCCTGTTGATGCAAAGTAATTATAGTTTTGGTGGCATCTTCTCGTATGTTTTCAGCTATCTTTAAGGCACTGTTGACGGTTTTTGTAGTCTCTTCGGCTTTATATGCAGCATAATGCTCCAATTCTTGCACATCTTGGTTTTCTAGTCCACCAGAATCCACAAAATCATTTTTGTATTTGTTTTTTGATGCGTAACTAAGTTTATACCCTGATCCTTTAACCTCATTATCATCAAAAAGAGCAGCTCTAGAATCTTGGGTCAATACAGAAGGTTCAGATGAAGTCCTTCTTGCGGGGTTTGGCATTGACTTTTTGTCCAACTCGTCATCAGAATCAAATGGATTTGAAGCATGTTGACCAGGAAATCCAGGGTCAACTGAGTTGTTTTTAGCAATTCCGTGGTGGAAACGAGGTTTTTTTAGCCCAAACATATTCAATCTTGCTAGACTTTGCAAAGTTTGATTAGAGTTAATCAGTCGATGACACAAAATTTGAACAAATTCAGCAAGGCTCCTGAAGAAAGAAAAAAAAAACAAGAATGGGACTCAAGTTAGATTTAATTTTGAAGGTAAACATATTATAATACTCCGTAATAAAGAAAAACACACCCACACAAAGCATCAAGACATTTAATATTGAAAATGCAGGAAATTAAGAAATGCACACTCAATTAGGCACTGTTTCTGTTTAGAAAAGTATATGCAAAGGGAAGGATGATCCTGGGAAAAAACAAAAAAAAAAAAAAAAAATTTAAATTCAAATTCATCAGGGATTTAGGCTCTGCACATCTTTTTTCATAGTAAATCAATCATGGATCTTGTGAGGATGCCCAGAAAACACTACACTACACGTAACATGGACATTTTTGTTCAAATTCATTCATTATTAAGGAGATGAAAGTTTTGTTTTTTTCATTTTTAACAATTCAATTAGCTTCTTCCTAACCAGCTGATAATAGTTAATTTTGGCTTTTCATCGTATTGGTCATAACTTGTTGACTCTTAAATTTAAAAAATTTAATGCACCCAATCCTCAACTAGTCAGTTAATCAAGATTAGTTAACCAAACAAAACAAACATAAAAAACAACAAATATTTGGGACTATGCCAAAACAAAGAGAAAATCCCCAATTCTTTATAGGTTAAACATCAAAGTCTACAAATTATTTTTACTCATTACCATCAACCAAACACTTGTAAGTAAATCAATCGAATACCCAAAAAGAATTCAAGAAACTAATCCATAACCCACATCTATTAATCACAAATATATAAAAGAATACTTCGCAAAAAACTAATTATATGTTCAAAAAATTGGAACTTGAGCATAAAACACAAGAAACCCATGAAATCACAGTAAAAGAGACAAACCCCACATGAAATTAAGAACGTGTATGAAATAGGTATTTTCTAAATTCAAAATATAAATAAGAAATATATTAAGTATGTTGATTTTAGAAGTCATACCTGAGATTCCTGAAAATGTGAAGAAACCCTAGAATTTGTGAGATGTAAAGTGATTGAAAATGGGATTATAAAGCAATTTAGGAAATGGGGGTAAAAAATGAAAAACGAAGAATTGTTCAAGAAAAAAAGGTCAGCGATCGTGTGTTGTTGACTAATGGGATGATGGGAGTGAAATGTTTGATTAATGTCTAGAAACGGTTGAAAGATCAAAGAGGAGATGCCATGAAGGAGAGGACAAGCGCGTAAGATTGGTGGACTTTGAATTGGACTTCGGCCCTAAAACTTGGTTTGAATTTTAAAGTCATCTTGATCCAGACAACCAAAAAGGAAATTAAAAGAAAAAGGAAAGTAAGAAGAAATTTGTCCTGTGTTGCTATATTTTATTTATATGGAATTTGCAAAAAGGTATTTTAAGTCGAAAGAAATGAAGCCCGTTAGAGTACGGGGTGTGGTGACACTGTCACCACAGTGTTCTGGACAGTGTTCTGGAGAATGTTATAATTGAGGATTTTGTGGTGTGGTGACAGTGTTCTGGAGTTTTTTATTATTTGTTTTATTTGTTTTTTAATGATAATAATTGTATAAATTAATATATAAAAATAAATAAATCAAATAAAACAAGATTTAATTAATTAAAAAAAATTACAAGTCCTAAAATTAAAATACATAATTTAAAAAGTCCTACAAATTTAAAATACAAAAGTAAATAAAATAAGACAAATCAGTCTCCCGATCTCGAACACGAAGCACCACCTCCCGCTCCCGTGTCGTATGGTCATCCCATTGTCTCGCAAATCTTCTTCTTCTCCATTTCCAAGATGAACCTTGATTGCGGCGGTAAATGCTCAGTCGGCATAGACAAGATTCGAAGTTTGGCCTCGAGATCCTTCTTTTTGTAGTAGCCTTGCTTGTCGGATCGGATGCCTTCGAATGTTGTTGCGAGTGATTCATCAAACGAAGCACGGGAGGAACCGACCGAACCAGAAGAAGTGGTTTTTTGAGACTTCGGTTTACTTGACTTTCCAGCCGGCCGTTGATGCGGATCGTCCCCAAATAAACCCTCATTCGGGTTTTGCGTTTCTTGCTCCGGTGGTTCATCAAAGTCCGAGTCCAAATTGACCGTCTCGCGGCGTTTTGGAACATTTCGTCTACCGACGACAAACGGATCGGGATGTAGCCACTTCTGTTTATCCTTCAAAAAGTTCCACGCCAACAAACTTGTGAAAGTTTTTTCGCTTTCCAACATGTATTGCGTGTCACAACGGATCATCAAATCATCCCCGCCTTCACCGCTCCGTAGTTGATCCGAAAGCCTTTTCCAAATGCCTTGCCACCTGTTGCAGTCCGCATTTAGTTTGATCCATTTTGACGACAACGCGTCTTTTCCTCGTTGGAATGGTGGATTCCGTGCGTTGTACGAATCCATAACGAGATACCAAAACGAAGACCCTTCTTGGTCAGTTCCACGTTGTGAATTTTCGGACACCGAAATCCAACTTTCGACCAAACGAAGCTCGTCCTCCGGTACCCAAACGTTATGGTGTGGAATGACTTTTTTGGTTTTGGCCGGTGAATCTTTTTTGGATTTTTTGCCCTTGGTTTCTTTGGATGATTCGGGTGTCGGGTTGGTGTCTTCAACGGATTGGACGTCAGGTTGTTGTTGACTTTGACGCCACATTTGAAATTGGGTGTATTCATCGGGTGACAATTCTGGTGGTGGTTGCATCGGTCGGTTGTAAGCGTATGGGGCAAAACCTTGAATTTGTGGGTTGAAAGATGGTTGATTTTGTTGCGGTTGTGAGGTTTGCCATTCGCTCGTGAATGGGTTCCAAGTGGACTGTAAATGGTACGGGTTGTTCGGGTTGTTCGACATGATGAAGTATTCGGGATGAAGAAAATATAATTTTTGAATGAATTTTTGGTTGTTTGAATTGTGTGTGTGAAAGTGTGTTTGAATTGTGATTTGAGATTGTGTTTGAGGTGTGTTTAAATAGAGAAATAATTTTAAAATTTTTTTTTTTTTTTTTTGCCGTTCAACGGCTATGTTTTAAATTTAAAAATTTTATTTTTTTTTTAAACCTAAAAACTAACCGTTGTAAAAAAAAAAAAGGAAAACGTTGAAGACTCCGGCGTCCGAAGCAAGACGGCAACCCGAAAAATCGACAAGAACGTCGTCGGGAACGCCGTCCCGGGGCGGCAGAACGCCGTCCGACAACGTTCTCGTCGAAAAACGCAGACGGGAACGGTTGGACACTGGGTGCTCTTAGAGGTTGATACGTGTACCATCCTGAATCCCCAATTAAGGGCATTTTGTAATTTAAACCTTATATGGCTGCCCTAGTTTTAGCTGCCCTACTAAACTCAAAATTTCAAATCTAAAATCTGAAATTTATCTATATCTATACTACTTAATAAATCAATTTTACCATCTATCTTAATCCCTTAAAAAGGACAATACAAATGACAAATGTACCCTTTTAATATATTAAATAGTCTTTAAATAATTGAATTCAATTCAATTAAGTAAATCATTAAAGCTATAAGACATTTAACACCATATTTATTTTTTTATATTTTTATAACTTATGTAACTAACTTAGCAATATTAATGAATATAAAAATGTCAATTATTAAAAAATATATTTAATTATATAACCGACACTAAAATGAAACAAGTTGTGTAGCTGATTACACATATACTTCGTAACATATTACACCTAATATAAACAACATTAAAAGTACGTTTGACTCACAAATTAAAAAGATGAATGTGGAACTTGAAGTTGTGAAACATCAAACGTTTGAAATAAAACTGCATCATATTCTTGCTTTCAATTTTCAAATATTATATTAATAACTTTTTGTGTAAATAAAAAAAACTTAAATGATACATGATACAACACATCGTCGAATGAAAATATTGTCCGACCGACCCTAAAAACTCATCGGGTGATCCAAACCCGACCCAAAAAAATAGCAGGTTAGCGGGTTTACGGTTAACGGGTTTGCGAGTCCAAAAACCCGAACCTAACCTGCTTATTTTCAAGTCGATTTTGTGTCAGGTTTCGGGTTGTGTCAGAAATTATCACACCTATAATGTCCGTTGCAATGCGCGGGTAGTCTTCTAGTGCTTCATAATTCATCTTGTTCCTCTCATTATATCTCTGGTGACCACAACCGTTGTTCATTACTCTACCCTTCATTATCGTTCGTCACTCCAAACGTAAGCATCATCTTCATTGTTGTTGCCACCAGCTCTATTATTATAACAATCAACTTCACCTTCAACCATTAAATAACAAAGAAGAATAAGTAAATTGAAATGAAAAAGCACATAGTCACAAATATTAAGGTAAGATATAAGAATCTAAAACGATTTTCAAAGTTTTATTCGCTCTTCCATCTAAATCTTCATCATCTTTTCCGATTTTGACAAATCAAGCTCTCAAATTATCAAATAAATATGTACTTAGAGGTATGCATACAAGGTGCTTGATAAAATGTATTAAAGAGATTTTATTTGTAAAGTAGATTGTGGTGCACTTGTTTTTAGTAATACGATGCACCTAGCAATTATTTCTATGCAAAATCTATATCACGTCCTATTTTTTCACATGCACCAATTTTTACGCTACGAAGCACCTGATTTTGAACTATTATACATAAGCTTCTGTTAAATTTTTCATTACATCTTTTATACAACTTGATTTCATGTTACGATGTGCTTTTATCGTTGTTATGATGCACATGTTTCCCTTGTCAAATTTTTATTATATTTTTTCTTAGTTATTTAGTTTTGCTTATGTTAAGTATTAATGTAATTAATGTAATGCATTTGAAGTAAAAATGTTATGATGAAACAATAATGTAATGTAAGTTTTAATGTAATGCAACAATTCGAGTGCAATTGTTGAATAATAATAACTACTACTTTAATGACAATGCATCGAATAGGAAGAAGAACAATGGATATAACCTCCATGAGCACTTAAAAAATACAGCAAAAAGATGTGAATACAATGAAAAAAAGACGTCAACTCAAAGAGTTGCAAAAATGATCATGTAAATACTCCACCAAAAAAGAAATCTCGTGCTGGATCTAGTAGCGTTTCACATGATTAGAAGACAGTTTTTCTTGTCTTCGTACGATGTATTTGAACATATTTCTTTTTAATTTGTATTTGGATTCACGCCTTTTGATATGAGGAAGTTGTTGTTTATATAAACATGATGCATCTATTACGTTATTATGATCCACATTCTACGTTATAATGAGGCACCTTTTTACATTATTATGATGCACCTACCTTCACTTTTGTTTATTTACACCGGGTTTTGTGTATATGACTCAAGTGATTTACAGTATTATGATGCACTATGTTTTTAAGTAAGATGCACCATAATGTTATATACTTCTCTACATTTATTATGACATTAACGTAAACCAGTAGATGTATTCATACTGTAATTTGATAAATTGTTGATAATACTTAAACAAACTGCATATTTAATACCATGTGTATAACATATTCATCGAACAAAACTTGCAAACTAGTTGACTATACAATATTGTTTTAAAAGTTTAAACCATCGTAAAGATACTAAATGTTTCTCTTTCTTAGCGCACCGACTCATCAAACCATCTTTAACTAAAGAATCTTCAACTTAACTAGTCAGATACCATTTCAAGCTCCTTGTAATCTTTACAAAAGCTTTAGTCATTATCGTCTTTCTTTGAGGTTCTTTCATCTTGTCAAACTGTTTTACTCATAATTGTTGATGCGGTCTTTTTATCTTTCCCACCTTTATGTTTTAGCTCTCTTCTTTCGTACATTCGATTTAACATCATCCTTTTTATACGTAGTACTCGTTGAAATAGCTTCGTTTTGGTTTCCTTATTCATTTGCTATATAGTCATTCAAAGTAACATTTAGAATAAAAAAATCAAATGCTTAAAACTAGTTACATCATTGTATCATTTTTGAACTGCATGTTAGTTATAATATGTACATAATACAAAATACCAATTTTAATAAAAATAAAATAAAACTAGGTGCATGATTATATCAGTTTAAGTGCATGATAATAGTATAAAACATAAATAAAAGCTAAATACTAAAATTATACTCAAATAAGCCATAAAACTATAAAACTAAGACCTAGGTGTATATTATTATCATTGCAAGTACATCATGATAATAAAACATACAAAACCAAAAATATACTTCCAAGTGCATCATAGTTATCAAAACCACTCAACTCAAAGCTAGATATCACATCAATACTCAAATAAGACACAAAACTGCATATTATTAATAACCGAGTTGCATCATGGTAATAACAAATACAAGACACAAAGACCAAATGGTCAAAGTAGGTGCATCATAATAGATTTTCAAGTGCATCTCAGTCATACTATGTACTTCAGGTGCTCACAATCTATAAATATAATCAATAAGTAACATTAGCCAATAATATCTATAAATATAATCGAGATGTATAAAGAATATTTAAGAAGGGTAATATATTGTGTGTTAAAGTTATTGGTATTTTCATGAGATCCAAATGAGAATATGTAATTTGAGACTTTGAATCTTGAGAACACTTGCTCACAATCTCAGTTGAAATAAGATACTTACAGAAGGTCATATACTTGGCAATAAAACAATGAAAACAACACTCTCTTCAATGAGAAAAAAAATATAGAGATGACGACTCAATTTGGGGGATCTGACGCAATTGAGATCTTGACTTGGAGAGATTCTTGTGTTGAGTGAGGGTGATATCCAACTAGGAGATTAATTTGTGTATTATGAAGTCAAGTTGAATAAGTCAATTTAGAGCTATTTAAGAATTTACGGGTAATGGTTCACAGATATATACCAACTTGGAACAAGAAAAGAAAGAAGAGAAAATTACATAAAACATCTTTAGTTTTGCTCTAAATTTCACTCGCAGTCCTTTACAATATTTAATTACACCATTCGCCCTTACTTTTGAAACTCGTCACGCATACGGTCCTTTCCCCAAACGTCCGTCTATTACTGCTTATTTCCTATATCACGTGATTGACATGTGAGGGCATAAATGTCCTTTGCTTTTTCCCGCTCAATTAATACATTATCATTTAATAAAACTCTCAAATTATATATATATACATATCATACCCACACCTCACACAATCTCCTTGATAAAATCCTAGTCGATCACTGCATGTAAATGCAAAATTGGTGACAATGAAATTATATAGCATTCGAGCAGATAATGAAAAACCCTACAATGTGAACGAGTTTTACTGTGAGCTTCTTGTTCAGATTTGGTTTTTCACTTAAGTTAATGCTAAAATAAACTTAAATTTAGGGTTTTAATTTTCTTTGTGTGTGTGTGTGTGTTTATGCAGGTGATTATCCAAGTTGCTTTAGCATGCTGTTACACTATGGTGGGATTTTAACGAAATCCCCTGGTAGGAGCTACAAAAATGTGTGATGGACCTTTGACACCAACTGCTACAAAAATGTTGGAATCAAACAAGACTGAAGCTGGAAAATACACAGTGAAATGGAATGGAGCACACAAGTTTCAAGTAAGTGGGCCTCGGGCAAATCAATGTGTAGTGGATGTTAGCACAAGATCATGTTCTTGTAGGAGATGAGAATTAACAGGTATGTGTTCAATTTTAATGCTTTAATTTGCTAATTTATATGGAATTTGTCACTTAATGAACAAGTGTATATGATAACTTATTTGGTAATTATAGGAATTCCTTGTAAACATGCTATTGCTTCCATATGGAACCTGTCACTTAATGATGTGGAAGTAGGATTACCAGAAAACATGGTTGATCCAGTTTACTGGTTGGATACATGGAAGAAAGTATATAGTTTCAAAATTGACCCAATTAATGGTAAAACAATGTGGGCAAAGTCTCAAGCTCCAACAACTCTTTTGCCTCCAAAACATCACACTCCAATTGGACGGCCAAAAAAAGTGAGAAGGAAGAGTGCATATGAGGTTACAAGCTTGAACAGGGGAGGATCTTTGTCTAAGAAGTTGAAGACTACAACTTGTGGAATATGTGGGAATCCAGGTCACAATCGCAGGAGTTGTAAGGGTCAAGGTGGCCCTCAAAGTCAACCAGGGGAAGGTGGAAGTGGTACAAAAAAGAGGAAAAGTGGTGTATCCGAGAATTTGGCAAGGAAGAAGGGTACTGGAAAGGGCAAAGGTAAAAGTCCAACGGAATAGGTTGTTATATGTTTATATAGAATAGGTTGAGATCAAACTATGTTGGTTGTTTTGAAAATCAAATCTTTTTTTTTTTTTTTTGGGAAAACTGTTATCTTTTGGTTAGTTTATGATTGTAATGCTACTTTAGTGCTAGATACTTTGGTACTAGTAATGTTGGTTTGATGCTACTTGAATGCTAGTTACTTTACTTTTTTTTATCACTGCAAATAGTTTTGGTACTTTGTCCTGAGAAAAGTGTGATTTTGGTTCAATTCAAAATTTGGTCCACTTTGTCTTGATGCAAATGAAATTGATTCTCTGCAAATGTATTTGTCACTTTGTCTTGGTCGTAGTGTTTTGGTTAAAATAGTTGAAGGTAGGTTTTCTTTTACACTTTTAAAACTGCTTTTGGTCACTTTAGTTTTGATCAATTTTGTAAATTTGTGAATTCAACCGATTGGATAACAACACTAAAATGAAATACTACGTTAAAATGCTACACCAAAATGCACCATGCATACACGCCTACAGGATAATACCATAACTTCTTAAAATAACCATTACAACAACACTTTGCTGGACATTTATGCCCTCACATGCCAATCATGTGATATAGGGAAACGACAGTAATAGACGGACGTTAGGGGAAAGGACCGTGTGCGTGACGAGTTTCAAAAGTAAGGGCTAACGATGTAATTAAATATTGTAAAGGACTACGAGTGAAATTTTGGACAAAACTAAAGGATGATTTATGTAATTTTCTCAAGAAAGAAAAAAATATTTTTTTCGAATATTTCGGATATCCAAATATCCGAAATTTCTGAAAATTGCTATCCCGAATCTGAATTCAAAAATTCGGATAATTTCAGATCGGATTTTCGAATATTTAAATTTTGAATTCGGATACAGATACTTTTGAACACCACTGCTTACTAGTAGTTGATACCGAATTTTGTTTTCATGATATTGTTGAACATATATCACTTATTCATCTTCGGTTGGTGTTGCAATCAGCCGATTGCTTTTGCTATTAATTTAGGGTTTCAAATTTTGATCAAAAGGAACCATAGATTTTGATCTTCATGTGGTTGTGAAGAAATACTTCGATTTTTGATCGATTTCGTCATATTGTTCAGTTTGAATCTGCTGCAACTTGTATCTTAAATTGAAATGTGGACAAAATAACTGGGTGTGTTTGAGAATTTTAGGGAGAGAAAATGTGTTTTTGTTCTTGAAAGTTTTGGGAGGGAGGGTGCCCCCTTTTCTGTCTAATGTTTATGTAATTACAATTTTGTCACTGTATTTATAAGGTCATTGATCAAATTTCTTCATTGAATGGACGGTCCATATTTTCTTCCTATCTTCCTATGTAAATAGGCATACTCCCAGGAACCACACCCTCTATTTATTTATAATTTGTAATATCGAAATGAATTTAAAAATTGCATCGTGGTGCTTATATATTTAACAACCTAGTTTTTTAATCGTGAATTGAAACTGACAAAAATTCATAGTTGTTTATGTATTATTTATTAGTCGTGGTGTTCCCATCAATCGGGTGGGACCCACTTTCGAGACTCTTCGAGTTTGACGAAGATTAAGTGGGATAGGGGAGTGACTGAGTGAGCGATCTATAACTTAACATACCATGTTCAAGTATGACATATGGGAGTATCACGTCAGTGGCACTACTACACTATGGGCAGTGTGAGAGTGTGAGCCGCTACACACAACAATTTTCATAATATATACATATATACATATATATAAGTTAATTTTTGTTATAATCGCGCCCCTTAAACTAGTGGTAAAAGTGTGAAACGCTTTATTTGTTAAAGCTATGTTCCTTATGTCCTTTTTTGTTTTCCATTCCCATTCCCTTTTCTACTAAACTCCATTTTATTCTTTTATTCAGCTACTCATAAATAATTGTATGTTATATTAAACGTTATAATTTTAAGTAGTGAATCGTTTTTCATTTTTCTTCATAATCAAAGTGGATAAATTAGTTACAAACTTCATAGTTAACTAATTAAATGAAAAATAAAGACGAACTCAACACACTCAAAATCAAAAGTTTGTTAGTTTAACATTGCTATTTTTTATAAGCCTTTGCGAAGTATAAGGTCATAATTAAGTAAGTTTAGTATAGTTTTTGAAACTAATATATAAAAAGGAGGGAAAATCCTCAAAATGAAGAACCCAACATGATAAAAATCTTTGAAGTTTGCCCCATTTAAATTATTTTCTGGTAACGTCCCTGATCCACGTATTAAGATCTTTGCATGTTATTAACGTGTGAATATGTCAACTCAACCTTGTAAATGTTCAATCACCATTTATATCTTCCAGTATGGATCTGGCCTGGGCCAAGACATGGATTGGCTTCTAATATCTTTCGTATGTTGGATACTAAGTGGTTTACGGGTCTCCTGATTTTTACTCCCACTTGAGAGGTTTTCCACACAAAAAGTGTTTGTGTCTTGTTTTTTATGTTTTGTACGTGTTTATTATTGACTTATGCAAGGTTATGTGATTCATTGTGGTGGTGATCGATCCCAACGAGAGGTATGAAAGCGAGGTCGATCCCAACAAATGGTATCTGAGTGAGGTTCGTGAAGAAGAATCAGATAACCGGGAGGAAGTCAATACGGGAGAAAACAGAGTGCGGTTCTTCATATTCTGCACGGCGACGGAAGAATTAAAAGTGTGGATTCGTGAACCGTCGGATCGTAGTTAAATTTGAACTGTAGTTTTAAAAGATGTTCTACGATTTGACTGTTGGGATTTGTGATTGGAGATATTGATAGAGAGATAGTAATTGTCGAATTTGATGCAGAATATTTGTTGGGTTTCTTGTGCAGCTGTGAGAAAATGAATGTTGGGGGTTTGTTAACCGTTAGATCGTCGTGATTTTTGGACAGAGAGTTCAAGACACAATGATTTACGATGTGGCCAAATTTGGTAGTGATCAGTGATGTAGATATGGATATATGATTTTTCGAATTTGCTGCTATTTTCTAGAGGTTTTTCTGTGCAAACTTTTATTTCAGAGGAGAATTGTCGAGTTTGATGGAGTTGAAAAGTGACGTGGATGATGTGACGTTCAAAGATGATGAGGCTCGGTGGAGTATGTTGATCGTGAGTGTTCCTTGTGTCGAAAGCCTTCCTAACAACGAGTTTGTTTGGCGGCGTGTTCTGAGAGTGAAAGTTGGCGGCAATAGTATGAAGATCACACTCATTATCAATTTCCTAAATTAGCGAGATTTGAAGATCAAGTTACTTGGGTAACAAGTTTACTTGGAGAAGAAGTTGTATGTCTATTATAAATAGCAGTTAGTTGGTAGGGAGTTAGTTGCATACACACTAAATACTCGGGTCAGACTACTTTTGACCCCAAAATAAAGTAAATGCTAAAAATTACTGGGGCTCATGGCGATGTGAAGAGCTTTTATCGTTGAGCCGTTTTGAGTGACCATGTGAAGATAATACATTATGATAATTGCATAACATTGTATAAACCTATGGGTGTCATAAAATGTATAACGAAGGCACTAAGACAATTCCTAATGGGTGCACATTAAAATTGGTATAGATAGAAAGTAGATTGGTATGCTTATATGACATATGTAACTATATGTAACTGATAATATTTTCTATCTTCAGTTCAGAATGATTAAAAGAAGAGCTAGTTGATTTTGGAATTCAAATAGAATGAAAATGAAGTGAATCTTTTCAAATCAATAAGAATAAGTGATACTCCATCCGTCTCAATTTAATTGTCATGTTTTGACTTTTGAAGTCTTTCTTTTTCAACTTTCACTTGACTAACAATTGTACACAATCATTTCAAATGCTAAAAACAACCACTCTTTTATGGAACATCACGATAAAGGATTCAGCAAAGAGGAAAAATCGAAAATTAGGCATGTCTTCCACCACAAACTAAAACCCATTAAATTGATACAATGATGTTTTCATACATTAAAAAATGAATGTTCCACCTACATAGGGCTGCAAACGAGTCGAGCTTTTATCGAGCAATTCGAGCTCGGCTCGAACTTGAGCTCGTTCGAGTCGAGCTTTTATCGAGTTCGAGCCCGATCTCAAGCTTAAAAGTAGAGCTCGAGAGCCGAGCTTGAGCCTTTAAGAGCTCGGCTCGAGCTGTTATCGAGCTTTTCGAGCTTTAATTAATATGGATATTTTTATATAAATGTATATGTAATTTTGAATCTATAAATGATATTATTATTATACTTTAAATATTGTTATACTATTTTACATATTTTAAACTAATTTTCACACTTTATTTGTATTTTCTATATATTTGAAATGATTTTTGGTATTTATTTTTATTTTTAATTTAATATAAAATAACTTTGGGTATTAAAAATAATTTTTTATAAGAATAGTCGAGCTTTTCGAGCCGAGCTCGAGTCATCCTGAAATATTTTCGAGTCGAGCTCGAGCATTCATCGTGAAATCTCGTCGAGCTCGAGCAGCTCGAGCTCGGCTCGGCTCGAACAACCCTACACCCACATAGAGTGAAAGCTTGGTCTTCAAAGTTCATACAGTGAAATGTATAGTGAATCCCTGTCCTAGCCAAGACCTAGTAATAGTTATAATCGGTTGATACACTTGAGTATGAGACCGATTTGGCTAAGTCCTTTCTTTTAAGAAAAGATAGATTTAACTTCTTCTTTTAGTATTCAATTTGAATAAATGATCGATTAGTTTTAATTTTTTAACTTTAGTTGAAAATTTAGTTTAAAATTTTAACATACAACTACTGATAATTTTAAATCTTATATAAAGTAAAATTATGGAGTATATCTTAAATTTTAAGGGTGAGGTTCAAATGAAAATTAGAATTTTTGTGAGAATGAAAGAACCAATAAGAATGCGTCACATGTCAAAAACTCACTTTTTCACGTTTTTAAAAATTAGATATCTCAAGAATGGCTCATTGAAAAATTATAAAAATTGCACTATAAAAATCGACATTTTTTTCTCTTCCATTAGACATCTCACATATTATATTTTCGACGACCCTTTTTATGGGTTTTACAAATTGTACAATATTAGTATCACGTGTGATAGTCGTTGATATCACGTGTGATAGTCGTTGGTATCACGTGTGATAGTCACCACTTGTCTAAATGGCCCAGTGGTAGGTTGGGCTTTTGACTTCCTAGAGGTCAGAGGTTCAACCCTGCCCTGGGTAATCATTTAGCATGATAGGTACCCACACCCCTAAAACACATGAGGCCCTGGGAGAACTTACGGATAAAGGTTCATTCAAACTCCAGACGGCCCCACTTTGCCAGGGGAGTTGCCCGATGTCATCCTTGTGGGGTGGACAATGATTAGTGCCAAAGGCACACGGGACCAGGTTGTTCCCGCCAATTTACACCTTTTACAGACGGATCACGTGTGATAGTCGTTGGTATCACGTATGATAGTCGTTAGTATCACATGTGTTAGTTGTTTACGAAACCTACCGAACACGAAAAAAGAAGTTGTCAAAAGTATACCTTGTTGTCTAATCGAAGAGAAAAAAAACGCAAGATTTTTATGGGGCAAGTTTTATAATTTTTCGACTTACCTTTTGTGAGATATTTAACTTTTAAAAACGTGAAGAAAAGTGAGTTTTGTGACACGTGACGCATTATTATTGGTTTCTTCATTCTCACTAAATATCGTTGTACTTATCTGAATCATTTGAATCTTACTCTGTCTTTTAAAGTTAAATAAAACCTCAAATAAAATAAAGACCGATGGCGTTTGCCCAGGACAGGTCCTTGGGCTAGGCTTGGCTAACCTGGATTGTTATCAACCTAACAAGACGGAATTGCAACGTATGGGCCTAATTGATCCTAAGACCGACCCTAAAGTGACCAGGCTTTTCAAGTTGAGCTTCATATGGCCCAATAGCAATTTTGTATCTGTGGATGTGGATCTAAGGACAGGCTACAGCCTACAGGCATATCTAAACATCTGCCAGTAAGGCAGCAAGTGCTCATCATTGATAGTTTATAAAACTATAATTCTTGAATTAAAAAAGAATGTACTTCACAAAAATGTAAGACTGTGACTGTGTGTTGGTTGACTTCTTAAAAATGTTTGTGAAACAGAAAATTACAACAAATTTGTAAAGAATCAATAAAATGTGTAGTTAAGATCACATCAACTTGTTGAAAGCAAACCAAGTAGTGTTGATTCATGGTTGTAGTACCATGGATTGTACCCTGGCCCTGTGGTACTTGTATTCATCATTATTGTCTCTTGCTGTTCTTGTTCTTCTATACAATCATCAGGTGGCATGTTTAGATCAAGAAAACCTCGGATTTCGTGAACTGGTTTATCGACTTTTTCAGTCGAATTCATGTTTTGTTGATTCAGTTTAGCTTCTGCTATCAAATGTGATCTCTTGTGGCCTCCCAAAGCTTGTCCTGAAGAAAAGATTCTACAGCAAATTGAGCACTCATGAGTTCCTAAAACCATCGTGTTCTTTGAAGAGCCAACAAGGTTGAAACTTGATGTTGGTTGATGATTATCAGATGTCTTTTCAGAATGCCCGTTATTCATTTGGTCATGATCTAATACGGGTTCACTTTTTATTGTGCTTTTATCGTCGGTTTTAGAATCAAAACATCCCTTTAACTTCTTGTGACTTGTTTTATGACCACCGAGTGCTTGATAAGAGTGAAAACTCTTCTTGCAAGTAGTACACTCAAACTTTCTCGTCATTTCGCCATCAAATTCGTCTCGACTGATTGTAGTTTTCTCTAATCTATCAAAATGAACTTTGGTTTTTGCTAATTTCTTCATATTAGTACCATTTTCGATTAGATTCTTACCCCATGTTCCCACATCTCTTGAAAGCATGATCAAACACATAGCAATCTCTACTTCTTGTTCTTGATCAATATCAGAAACAACACTTGTTGAAGCATGGTTAGCATTCATGGAAACCGAAGATGAAGTTGTAGTGGTGGTGGTTGTGGTAACAGTAGGAGTTGTTGCACAAGTAACTAAACAACTTTTAGTTGCTCCATTTCTTGACCTTGATTTCTTTATTTGACGAATTTTTGCACCCGAATTTTCATTACCTGATTGTCCGATCAAAGAATCTTGATTTGAAATTGCGGTTCTGGAGTTCGATATTTTATCAGAGTGACATTTCATGTGTCCGAATAAGGCCTTCCATGATTGAAAACCTTTCCCACATTCTTTACAAATCTTATCAAGAACCGCAAAATCATTTGAACTTGAAGTACCATTAATGACTACTTTTAGAGTCTTTCTGGGATCTTTCCTAAGCTCATAACCCAAATCATTCGAATTCGAGGAACCATTAGTGACTTCGTTGTTGTTGTTGTTCTTCATCAAGTTTCCGCCATTGTTATTAAGAGATGAGAGCTTCATCTTCTGATGATGTTCATGATGATGATCAGTTGAGTTGATCACGTGAGACCTCATGTGACCTCCCAATGATCTACCACAAGGGAAGCACTTGTTGCACAACTTACACATATGTTTCATCACTTCTTGATCAACTTCATCCATTGAATTTCGGTTGGAATTTAACATTCTATACAGAAAAAGGTCAAGATTCAATTCAGATTGAAAGCTAAAGTGATCCAAAAACAGAGGATGATCAATCGATCATGATCAACTTCTAAAGAAACAAAGAATTCAAGTACCAAAACTGAGAATTGAAGAATACGCAGATCAAGAAACAAGATTAAAAGCTAAAATCTTTACTCTTTTTGTAAATTGAAATGAAACCCACATCAGATTCCATTTGTATTTCAGCAAGAACAAGTCAAGAAAGCTAAAAACTTAGAATTGTGAAATACCCAGATCAAAAGCTAAAATCTTTAGTAGGTATTCAAGTAAATAACAAATAACCCATTTCAGATTGCATTGTTCTTTCATCAAAAACAAAACTTACAAATAATTTTTTTCCCAAATCAAGAATTGACACACGCCAAGATCAAGAAACAATATAAAAAGCCCAAATCTTTAATGGACTTTCAGTGTTCTTGCAGATAAAAATGAAACACTAAAGAAGAACCCGTTTCAGATTGCATTTTGGTAATCAACAAATTGTTACAAGAACTGAATTGAAGCTAAACTCTAGTAGTAGTACCAGTAGTCAATATTTCAAGTAAAAACTAATATAAATCCTAAAACGAATTAATGGGTTGGTTACCTTTTGTTATGCTAATGATGAAGATGAACAAGCTTGAATAGATTTCACTCTCTAGAGAGAGAGATGAACAGACTATATTTAGAGAAAGAAGGAGAAATCCATGCATGAAAACAAGGATAAAAAGATGCAAAAGCAACGTGTAGTCAGCTAAGTATATATATCAATATCAATCCTATTGCCAAACACTAATCCAACGGTTGAGATTGTTCCACATTGCCCATCCCAAAAGTTTTGGCCTCATGAGTATTACTCTAAAATTCCTAATTTTGCCATGATATCAGTAACTGTCCACCCACAGAAAAATAAACAAAGTTGTGGGTGTCAAATACCTCAAATTTTCCTTCATTGTAACCAATTAGGAAATGGCAAGTGTGACACTTATTGTTAAAGTATTTGGCTCAAGTTGGGTAGGGACAAATTGGTCATTTAAATGGAGATTAAAGAATTTGCAATGGCTAGTAAGTAGTAAGTTGGACAAATGCGAAGTGGACCCACAGAGCTACAAGAAGTTTGTGAAGTAAAGAATCTACAAGCCTGCAAATGGAAGCTAAAAGCTTTTTTGTGCTAAGCAAGCATAGTAGGTAGTGGTAGTAGGCTAGTGGCATTTTAGTCATTTTACACCAGCATTTTGCAATCACAACACAAGAAGAAAAAAGAAAAAAAAAACTAAATACTTATAGTACTGTATTTAGTTAGCTTACAAAACTTCACTTAAATAACACTGGACTTCAAAGAAATCAAAACAATCATCTGTCACTTGTAAAAATCTAACGGTACATCATAGTTAAATAAAAATATTAACTTTCAACTTTACGAAAATTGCGGGTAATTAACTACAAACTGATATGCTCCCACATATCGTTCCACAACCATTATGGAAGAGCTAAATATCGTAACTCACAGTTAAGTGGAGACATAATTTGAACATGTGATGATCAAACTTTAAACAAAATACGAGGTATTATACTAGTAATAATAATCTAAGAGGCGATAAAAAGATTACAACAAGTAAAAAAAAATGGATATTTGGACCACCCACTGGAGCCGCTTCATATTTCAATGGAGTACAACCGAACCCCTCACAAGGTCCAACATTGTCGGGTAAATTACATCCATCACATATACTACAACGTCCGAGCTGGAACTCGCACGGATTAAGCTTTAACGTTGTTGGTCATGCGCTTCATTGGTGGTAGGTACCTTTATGATAAATAATACTCATGGCAGGTTTCGAACCCATAACCCGAAGAAAGTCATGGGGTGCCCTTACCGCTAGACTATTAAGTCATTGGTAAATTACAGCAAGTACTTTATGTGATTGCTGTAAACTACATATTTCATATGGTCTAGAAAAATACAGATTAACTATCTACTTAGTAAACTATACTAAAAGTCTAAACGATTACACTGTCACTAACTAGCCAGCTACAATCCGAGTGAATGATATGATTTCGTGGTGGCCGAAGAAACTTAACAGCCGGCTTTTTCTCATCGCTCTAACCAAAAAGCTTGTGTCTTATTATGGTTTATCACTATCTTAAGCATCAATTGTATCGTTTAAGCCGGCAGATTAGTACAATGTTTAGCTGTAGCACAAGTGATAACAAGAAAACAATTAGCTTCTATTTAATTTATTGTTTTAGCCCTTACTTTACAATTCTTTTGGCATACAAGTCCGATTCATGACATGTGCAGGCACATTATGTGGTAATTAGTTTCTCCCCTAATAATTCTAAAGAAGAAGTTGGGGTGATTCGGTGTTATTTCTTAGGATTTAAATTATATACTTTTATCTAGTTGATAATCTGTCAATGAATATTAATGTACAATCATAATTGCATGATGTACAAGTTGTTATGCCATTTTTGTTCAAGTTGTCCCTTAACTTAAAGTTGTTGAGGGGTTAGTCCAACGACTGCCCATAACTTGTTTTCAAATTAATTGCTATTGTGATGTTAGTACATTATAGACATATAGTATCTAAGTGTACAACTTATAAAGCATAATTTTGATTCTAGTATATAGTTTAGCAACCATGTGAAATAAGTTTTTATATTTGCCAAACAAACTCATAGCTACACATAACATTGGTTGAGTAAAGTGTCACTAGTGATTTCAATATTAATGTGCATTTATTTAAAGGACTTTTATGTTATTCAATTCATTTAACCTGACCTATGATATATGAGTGATCAAATGCATTTGATCAGAGGACAATAACAAGCTTACTAACATTCATTTCCACTACCAGTTGCATAGAACTACCAATAAGAATGGTGGTTCTTTCTTTTTGGGTGAGATTTCTAGATTCCAATTAATGTACAATGTGTATTGCATAAAGTATAATTGTATATTATTAAGTAGTTATGATGAATTAAAGAATCTGTTGCCTAATGGTAAGCACAAACATACACACATGTAGTGGCATTAATTAAGCTAAAGAAGCTTCACTTATGAGACAAGTGAGAGTAGGCAATTACTAAAAGTGATCAACTTGACACCCATTTTAACCCTTCAAGGGAACTTTTGGTCACTCTTTGTCTTCTATTCCATGCCATTTTGTATACAATTTTAGTCCAATTATAAGATGCCTTACTTTGATCTTTATGCTCCTTGTGGTTCTAGTTAGGTTGTAAACAAACCAAACATATATTATATTCATATTGTATATGTTTATTAAATTGATGAACATATGATCATATGAACAAATTATTTTCTCAATGTCAATTAACAAATTTTAAGTGTTTTCTATTTTAGTATTATAATACTCTCTTCATCTCAAAATAAATGTCCACAATATTATTTATACATGTCCTAAAATAATTGTTCATTTGCAAAAGATAATTATTAAAAATCATTTAAACTCTCATTTTTTACCCTCATTTATTACTCTCAACCATTTATTTCTTAAATAAACTCGATCAAACTTGTCATAAATATAAGAACAAAACTGACATTTACTCGGTTTATCATATTTCACACAAAAATTGTTGGGGCAATTTTTATAAAACGGAGAGAGGACTATTTTTTGTGGGAGCCACATCAATTTAGTATTTATACCACAAGTGAACGCAAGATGGGAAGTGAGCTTTAAGTGCATGAAGGAGACTCATAACTATTTGAAGTGCTTCATTGCTCCAAAAGCAATCTTGTTGTACATAAAGTAAAGCATGTGAGTGCTTAATTGGTCATCAACATTAATCGGGTGACTAATTAATACTTAATCCCAAAGAATTTATTATTAGGTTATCACCACATCAACCTTTAATCATAAACATAAACTTCTTGTACAACTGTCCTTCCAAAATCAAAATCAAAACCAAGAACTTAATCTTGATGATATATTAACCTTCCAAACATTAAGTACACATATTCCCAATACCATCATATCATATATTAAGATTTAGTTAAAGTTAGATGGCTTGTAGGTCACTTACCCTTACGATATTATGCTTTACTATCACTACAATTATTATATCACAAGTACAAGAAAGTCAAAAAAGGACTCAAGTACTATTTGGTAAAACATGTATAAGTATTTTTTATAATCACATGTATAAAAATGTAGATCCAAAATGCTGAATTGTGTTTGTGTGTAGAGTAGACCAATCATAAAGTGCATGTGTTTCTTTACAAGTGTGATAATGGTGTCATGTGTTTGATAAACAAGTTACTCACCAGCCATGCTTAGAAAATACTCTTTAACAAAAGAGTCAATGAAACCTCAATTGAAAAAACCCCATATATATTTTAAGGGTGGGTCCCACTCTCTTGGATCGAGCAACCATTTAGATTACTTGTCTACAAGAAAAAAGACTTGCTGTCAGTATGATACAAACGTGAAGATATATTTGTTTAGCTACTATACTGTGAAGAGCATAAAGAAGTATTCCACTTCTTTATGAGATTACACCATCCCATTTTCCAACCATTTTAACACAATTAGGGGATTTTGGAACTATCTTGCAAGAAACCATCGGTTATCCGGCAATACTGACCGACAACTAAACGGTTCGCTCAGATGAGTGTTCACCCATAACGGGAAACTTGACCTTTTCTTGCAAAGTCCTTCTCTACAGAACCAACTAAGCTACGCGAATGAGAGCTGACCCAACGTTGAAACTCGTGGGATTGAACTCGGGTGTTCACTGGAGATTTCACTAAGCTATCCCTCTGGGTTAGAGGGTGTTGGAAATTGGAACTAACTAATGTTTTGAAAATCCAATAGGTTCAATTAGTTTAACTTTCTTGTGAATAATAATGAAAAATTGGTCTATATTTTACAAACTTGAACTTAGACTTATTATTATTTACTAGCACATATTGAATTTTACACCTTTTTAGGAAAAAGAAGCTAACATACATAAACTAGCTAGCATGACCAAACAAAACGGGGCGGTGGGAATGAGCTCATGATCTAATCTCAGTATCTCACCCACCATCAAATCATAATTCATAGTGTCGTCTCTTGTTTATTGTTGTTTTGGTGCTACAGTTTGAGCTTAGCTTACCAAACAGGCTACTTGCTCATCATCATCTAATGCCATGTGGAGTAACAATTAAAAAAGGATTCTCAAATAAAGTTTTTAAATTATTCATGGGAAAGTTATAAAAGAAAATTGGTTTCCAACTAACATATAACAAACTGTTATACAGAATGTCAAACCCAACCGTTTGTTTTTTTCCTTCTCTTTTTGGTTTAGTAACTTTATAGATGCTTAAAGTCGTGATTTTAAAGTACACTACTTTCTAAAGACAATGATGATTACATAGCAAAAAAAGGAAGAAATACTATTGTTAAAAAATGTCAATTACTAACATGCTACCATTATTACATTACTTACTCCAGAAACTAAAGATGTAAGTTAGTCTAGTACAGAGCTACATGAGATCCACCCGAAGATATTTGAAATCGAGTCTGTTTGAATCAAAACAAGCTCAAGCAACTCGGGTAGAATTCTGGTCAAGCTCAAGTATTAAAATACACGTATAAAACACACTAGTCTTATTAAACCTGTAGCTTTTTACTTTGAAAAAATTACACGGATCATCCCTATGATTTGCTCTAAACTACACGCCGATCATCCTTGTGGTTTCTAAAGGTTACAAGGATCATCCTTTTGTTTAACGGTCATTAGTCTACTCCGATAAATGTTGTGGGTACAATAGTCATTTCATTAATTAAAGGACCTTGGGTATAATTTTGAGCAAACCACATGGACCATGCGTGTAAAAAAAAAATTCTTTCAAAGTTTTAAATCATTTGATATTCTTTTTTAATTGTATTTACTTTTTTATTTTTTTAAACACCCTTTTTCATTCTAATTTAATTATTTATTTTTTCAAACAACCTTTTCAATCTCATTTTTTAATTGCATTTAATTACCTTTTTTAATAAGCTTTTCAACTTAATTTCGTAAGCCATCGTTGATTATGGGTGTTCAAAAAAACCGAATAATCATAAAATCGAACCGACCTACTTGATTCGAAATTGGAAAACCCGCAACACAGAAAATCCAAAATCTGAAAAACCTGATCCCGGAAAACCCCATGTAGCATTACAAAATAAAAATAACTGAAAAAGTTAAATTAAATTGAAAAAGCTTATTAAAAAATAAATTAATAAAGAAAACAATTAAAAATCGTAAAACCGAACCGACCCACTTGATCCGAAATCGAAAAAACCATAACATCGAAAATCCGATTTTTGAAAAACTCGGAAAACCCGATGTAGCATTACAAAATAAAAATAAATTGAAATAATTAAATTAAATTGAAAAGGCTTATTAAAAAAAAAAATTAATTCGAAAAACTTAAAAAAAAAAAAATTAAATGAATTCAAAATTTGGAAAGACCACGGATATTCCACGTGGTTTGCTCAAAATTACACTCGAAGTCCTTTAGTTAATGAAATTACCATTGTACACTCACATTTAACCAGACAGACTAACACCCATTAGACAAAAGGACGATCCTTGTAACATTTGAAAAACAAAGGAATTTCGATGTAAAAAAAAATTAGGGACGTTTAGTTTAGAACAAACCACGGTGATAGATCAGTGTAATTTTTCCTTTTACTTAATGTATATGTAAAATTACATATTTACCATATTTTCTATAAAATTCAAAGCAGAGTAGAGTCACTCGAGGTTGAAAATATCAAAACTAATACTAACCTTAAATAACATTAATTTATATTCTGACTTTTTAGTACATATAACCGAGTCAAGTTTAAAGCTTGGAAGGTGTCATTTAACTAAAAGGCATATAAGATATTTAATCATTAGTCCAAATTCTGAACCAAACTGTACATCAAACCAAATGCCATATTCATAAGTAATGGTAGCTTCAAGGTTATATAACCAGTAACATGTTCCAAGTTTCCTTTTGAAAAACCTACCGGCATACCAAGAGAGCTCTATGGCAAGCTATCATACGATATATTTGTTCAAATCCAGCAACCGCACGTTGTTGTATTCCCTTGGTATACTCGTTTTGTTGTCTACCAGCTTGAATGGTGTGTGGGCCCGTTTGATGGAGGCCCAAGTGTGGAAGAACGGACCCTTGTATTTATGGAGGCCCATGATCGTATAACAAAAGGGGCTGCACGAAAAAGGCCATAATTTGGGCTACAGGTCTCCGTTTCAGGCCCATGAGCTGGCGAATCGAAGCTTGGAATGAGGCCCACCAAACCATAAACAGCCGTAGGCGGTTTAACCCACCCTCGAGGCCCAAAAACGGCTCCTAGAAGAAGATACGGCCTCTTTTATGTTTTTTTTGGTTGTATTTGAACTTTTGTTTTGGGCTTTCTAGCCGGCCCGTTATGTTTTTTAGGCCCATTTGAAATTCTGCTTGTTATTTAGGGTTCATTTGAGATTGTAAAGAACTTAGTTTTGATTTTCAAGAAATTTGATTTTTCTCTCAATTTTGCTTGGCAATTGAGTTGAAATTGTTCCTAACATCGCTATTCGTTTGAATCAACGATTGTTGGAAGGGGATAATTCCTGAGTATTCATAGAATCAACATGATTAATTCGTATTTATCGATTTACCCTGCATCACCGTTTTAGATCGGACCCACATAAAGACTCAAAATTAGACACCAAAAATACAAAAAGTAAGGAATGACAGATGACCACTCAACTATTAACATTTTTGTATATTGCAGTTGTAAATACAGTTTATAACTTATACTTCGATATATTTAGCCATGTACAATAAGCGGCTCCTTACCAGAACAGCAAGTATAGCATCACAGATCAACGCCCTCATCAAGGCCTTTAGAACCCATCATCACATTTGAATCTATTTGTTTGTCGAATTTCTTTTTCCTTCTAGCTTCAAATTCTTGGAATCCTTCCATCTGAGAGCAAATATCAGAATTGATGATCACTTTGACCAAAACTAATTGAACTTTTATGGATAAATTGCAGATATCGACAATGGAGAAAGGAGCCATTGAAGTTTACCGATTGGAATTGATCCATAGATATTGGATTATCATGCAATGAAATATTTTGTAGAGTCTTGCATGCCTTCAACAAATCTGAAGGTATCTGTCGCAAACATGGTGCAAAAATCAAATAAAGTTAGTGAAATTAGAGTGACTTAATCACATTACACTGAAATATATTTAATGTTGAAAAACACCGTAGATTTTATGCATTTTTAGATTTCTTCATTTCTTGATATGTGTGTCGAATATCGTGTTTCTCCTCAATCCACAATAACAACTTCAAATTTAACACCATATAAATGCAGAACGAATAGTACATATATTGCGAAAGCTACCTGTTTCACGTTGTTATTGTCCAAGCATAATGACTTCAGGTGAATGAGATTGCAGACGGAAGGAGGAAGTTCTTCAATAGAATTATCTAGATACCACAAAAATAAGAAACAGAAAGCTGCACACTGAGATTTTAAGCGTGGACTACCCACGAATGACATAAGAAAAATGAGTGATTGACCTTTTTAACCATTGTACTCAGCTTTAACTGCAAACTAGAAGCGTCAATGTGGCCCCATTTAATTGTGAATGGGTTGTTTACATTTATCTCAAATGGGTCAAATTGACATGACTAAAGAAGTTGCTCAAAAAGTATTTTTAATGCAAATAATATCCTAAACAGCTTGTAAATAATATTATAGTTATTAGTTCTGTAATCATACTAAACCCAGTAACTATTAACAAATATTTTTTGTTAGAATGGACAAAAATTGTTAATGGTCAACCGAACATGTACTATAATATAACCCATTTTGATCCATCACCCAACCCGCCCATTTTGGTACTCCCAAAGCAATATACTAATTCATTCTTGCCAAAAATGCTAAAAAAGTAACAGTAGTTAGAAGCATAAAGCTTAAGACCGATTGTGGAAAAGTAAATTAAAAATAAAATAAAATCACCATTAATAATTTTATCCAAAAATACTCATTCCTGCCACATGTTCTTGATTTCTAATATTCCCAAGAACTATTTGTTTGCAATGTGAAACGAAGTATGATGATTAGAAAAATATAAGCAAACATAGCATAGTACCTAGAAATTAAGGCATAAGCTGGAGGTGGCAGTTTGGATCCATTCATTTCAGGTCAACTTTTATCTCTAACGGGTCAAACAGGTAAAGTAAGAAGTTTAGCTTAAAAGAAAACATGTTGAAAGTTGACCAAAGAGTATTTAAAGAATATAACCTCCTAAATCATTATATTCAAAATACCGGATTAAGAATAATGGAATATTTGTAATCAAGTTTCAGACTTCACAAAAAATATACATATATTTTCATAGGAAAATAAGTATTTTGAGTTAACACAAACTGTTTTGACCCGCACATTTTGCCACCTCTAACATAAACTAAAGCATCAATAGAATAGAATGCTGAGTTAACGTAAAAACCAAACAACAGTAAGGTACCATTTGCTCGTAGCTCTTCTAATGAATAGCAGCTCCCAACAGATTCCGGAAGAAGCTTCAACTGATTATTTGATACATTCAACAGCAACAGCTGCATTTGTCAAAACTTAAATGAGTTCTAAAATCTCATAACGCACTCAGAAAATTGCTAGGAAATCACTTACATTGCGCAAGCTTCCAATGGTGTCAGGTAAGGTGGTTAACTGGTTGCCTGAGATGGATAACCGCTCAAGTCTAACCAATTGGCCCACTGAACAAGCGGTTGTCAGAAATCAATGTGATGACTCAAAAATATGAATTTATGGCAAATACACACACAGCGTCTCATGAAAATCGCAACGTTTCACTCTCAACTAGTTTAATGGAAGTGTTGATATGTACGGGGATATTTGAATTTGCAATTTAGATCTAATTATATGATAATTTAGTTCATGATCTTTGGATAAACAGCTTCTACTTCTGCAAAAAAATCATAATAATAATAATAATAATATTTGAAGAAATGGTTATAGTAATTTTTTATTTGGGTAACCGTGGTGTCTGACCAAATCCACCAACACACACCCGAACAGGGAAATATTACCAAAAATGCCCTTTTTGGTGACTTTATCTATTGATTCCATAAATAATCAAAAAACTTCTAATACTAAAACATCTGATTATCTCATTATTACTTCAAATAGCAGAAGCACAATCGATCAGTATCTATCGTTAGCTAATACTATTATTATGGATGGTTATTTGAGTCTTATTATTGAAAATTTATAATCACCTTCAAAACACACATCCAAAAACCCCGGAAAAATACCCGCCGCCCCATTGAGTTTATCCAAATTGTGAAACTTGTACATGATAACCTAAAAGCCTCAACAATTCCTAAATTGGGTAGCAAAGATATCATCCCATTGTGTACGGTTCCCGTCTTTGTTAAACAAAAAAAACATCAAAATGTAACTGTTGCAATTTTCATGGAATGGAGGACATAATGAAGAATAGATAGTGTGATTACGTTCATCAGGCAAAAAAGTAACTCTATTTCGATCGAGATTTAATATCTTCAAAGACTGAAGTTTGCCCACATTCATTGGAAGACGTTCGATTACATTATCAGCCAAAATCTGAAAACAAAATATTGTTTCAGATATTAACATTTTATAAATTAACACTGAATCATACTATAGTCATTACTCACTAGATATCTTACAAAGCCCAAAAGAGAAAATCTTTAAGAGAAATATTTATATCCTCCAATCACAGAAATAAAATATAGAAAGAAAGTCACAAATGCATGATCGTTAGATGTTGCATTGTTTGACTTCCTAACTAGCACCCACAAGGCTGGATGATTGGGTTTCTTTATATCATAAATTTTGGAATATTCCATCATATGGTAATAAAAATATGAGCAAATTCATAAGATTTTTCAAGCATAGGGACAGAATGACCACACTGACCTCCTTAGAACTCATCGTCTAAAGTGATACAACTAAATAAACAACGAATATTCAATATAATATATAAAGTTGGCACTTAATTCAAGAAAAGATCATGAAATTGTAAACTCGATCATTTCATAATCCTCCAAAACTAGTTTGCTAATCAAATAATAATATAAGACAATAATGGAAGATTTGGTGCTTACCAGCCTCTGCATGTTTATTAATTTGCTGATCTCCTCCGGAATGTCAGCTGCGGAAGAAAGAAGACAAGATGGGCCAGAAGAACTAATCAGATTTCTATACGATCGCAAGTATGTTGGTTAAATAAAGGACGTAAATAGTACAAGAGGACGTTTTCATAGGTTAGGTTCATTTTGATGTGGGACGAAAGGAAGATATGGTCCACAAAACAAATCATGGATAACTAAGGAAATAATGTAAACAAATAGTATCTAAATCTTCTTCTAGACTCTAGAGTTAGAAAAGGGTGGTTCAGATGTGCGTTAGGAAATGATCACGCGATATTGAATGATCAGTTGCAACAAAACAAACTGTACAAGAAGAACCTGCGGTTCACAATTTTTTTCCTTGACTATAGCCAACCCTATTTCTAGATAATGATATTTTTGCAGGTAGCAAAAAATAAATTATCAACCAGAAGTCCAGAACGAACTCAAGTTATCCAAAGCCCAAACATTAGAAGCTGGTTACTATGACTTCAAGCTAGAATGATCTAGCTAATTGGTTCCGAAACACAAATCCAAACAGATAAGAATAGTATTGAAAGAATCCTTACTCGTTTACACCATTTAGCGACATTCTACGTTCTCCATTTTCTAGGTCTCGTCTCAAATCTATTTACACAACTAAATGACACATACATTAACATGTTATCCTTTTCTCTCCTTAAAAACATTGTCAATTAATGAACTTACCCCTTTCTATTTATTCTCCAATTTGGAACTTTATTACAAGCTTATAGTTAATCCAATTACAGTTAAACCAAATCGGAAGTGAATCAACAAAAGCCACGATATGTAGACTACTAACTAAACGAACATTTGTATCATATTCATATCAAGCAAACAAATGTAAAGCCAAAAACACAGTGTGATGCCCTTGAAACATGTAACTATTTAATTACAAAACTTAAAAATATTCTTACAGAGATAAAAAATTACCTAATTTATTATGCGTTAAATCAAGCGTCCGGACAGATCTATCCTGCTCCAGAACTTCATCTGGTAATGACTGTTTCATCAAAAAAGGGAAAAAATTAAATTTAGTCCTGAAACATTATGCATACAAAAATAAAATAAAAAATAAACAAAACTCTATTTCTGTCTGCAAATGTAACAGTAAGACACACAAGGTAGCCAACTTTTTCTAGCCATTTGCGGCGATTGATTTATCAAATATACCCTTTCACAATAAACAGAAAAAAATGCAGCTAATTCTTTATTAAATTAAAAAAAAAAAAAAAGATACAAAAGTAATTGCCTTTAATTTGGAGTCACGTAAGGCAACAATGCCGGTGGCGCGCCACCGTGAGAGGCGCTCGGATTTTGAATCAGCAGTCGTCTTGCTAGAAACACAACCCATTAATTCATACACAAAACAAACCTAAAAACAAGAAAAGTTTTTAACTTTGCTTCAATGATCTGGATAAATAAATTAGAAGGGGGGATTTTGTTTTGGGTTTAACGTTGATTGATGATCGAAATAAATACGGATGAAAATGGAAATTGAAGAATTGGGAAAGACTTTTTGAACGGCGAATTTATGTAGTTGTTGCTGTATAATTTTTGTCTTGTTTTGCCGGGTTTTTTTCTTGTTTATTTCTTTCCCTTTTATTTTCTTTTCCAAGTAAAATATGGAGACTTTTCGTAATAAAATTCTACATTTTGTTTAGATACTCAAGGATAAAAGTATGATACTTTGGTGTATGGTGTCTTTTTAGGATTAGAATGGATCACATGGTTTACATTTGTTTTAACAATAAGATTTACTGAGAGGTTATTTGTCATGAACTGTTCACATAATTAAAAAATTTATATATTTATCTCTTTTAACTTTTATATAACTTTTATATATATGTACACATAATTATCCCTCTTTTACTGTACACTTTATTGCACCTTACACAGGGATGTTTAAAATTATCCGTATCTGAATCCATAATCCGAATATTCGATCTGAAAATTCAGATACCCAAATTCCGAAATTTTTCAATAAATTTTGCTTTTTTGTTAATAGTGAACTTTGTCGCCGTTGTACATTTATTATTTGTAAACACATCAATAAATGATTCAAATACTTCATAAATTGAAGAATTAATAATTGTTTTGGTTGGTTATACGTAGTTAGCAACCGTTTCTATTATGAATCTCGATTTAAAAGTTTCAAAGTTGCTAGTTTCGGATATTCGGATATCCGAGTTCGGATATCCGAAAATCTCGGATTCAGATAGTGAAATCAGATATCCGAAATTTTGGATATTCGACTTTGAACACCCCTAACCCTACGTACAGAAGAGTGTTGCATCCAAAAAAACAATATACAAATAAATTCTTACAAAATGACATGACATGTGTTGTATAAATTAGATTACATTCTTTTTTCTATTTACACTTCTTTTTCTTTCTTTTTCTTTTATCGTTGATCACCTAATTTTGTAAACTTCTTTTTGTGAGTGAATCATTTATCCTACATTAACGCATGTCTTAATTAATCGATGATATCTATTTCGTTTTTTAGTTTGGATTTGGAACGGTGGTACAAGATACTTTTGGACCACCCTCTATCGAGACATGAAGTACGGACGTCACATTTACGTCACATCACCATAACATATCTAAGATTTAAAATCCCAATTTCACTACCTATCATAACATACCAAAAACTCACCAATTTAGACCCTTATTTATTAGTCTTGTTACTAATAGTTTTGTTTTATACTTAGAAGATAATTTTTTTTAAAAAAAAAAGAAGAAGAGAAGAAAGAAGAAGAAGAACATACGTGTGGACGTGCTCGAGAATGGACGTGGAAAGACTTGCCCATGTCTTTGGAACACAACGTCCTTTGTGTCTTGGACGTGAGGAGGAGTGGCCGATAGGGAGAGATTTCATCTATTTGCGTGTCACACCCCCAAATTTGATGTGCAACGGAAGTCGGGTCGGGGCGCGACTAATCATGGATCATTACACAAGTTATAACAAACGACCTCTAAATGAGACGTTGAATTACATTCCATAAAAATACATTGTTCACCAAAAATACACGTTTGTTCTATCAGCGAGTCCGCGTAAAAGCCTAGAGATCTTAGTACATAACTACCAATACAAAAATAGTAATGCAGGAAAATCTCTCTGTTTGTTCGTAAAGCATGCGACTTGAGCTAGAGTTTCCCTGTAGGCCATCCTACTGTGTCTGCGTACCTGAGATTACATACCAAAACGGTCAACATAATGTTGGTGAGTTCATAGGTTTGAAACAGTTATTAAAAGTTGGTAATAATCACAAGATTTAATCAGTGTTGCACGAATGCAAAATAAGTATATACTATTGCCATGAGTCTCACAGTTCTACGCTTAACCTGGTTTGTGCCTCGGGCAGGTGCATAATCCAATACACTCGTAACAGTCAAATATTAATGCGTGCGTGGGTCGCCTAGAGCGACTAGCCCGGACGGGGATGTCAATCCCCGATAGATCTATCCAATAATACTTGCGCTCATACAATTAACGAACTATGATAAAGTGAGGACTTTTAGTGGATTAAGGGTCTCATGCAATCCGTATAAGAGTTGTTTCAGTACTTGTGATTATAAAAACAGTGTATGTAATCTCACCCCATAGTATAAAACAGTAAAAGAGGGGCTATGAGACTCACCTGAGTCTTGAAAGCAGTTATATCAAAGAGTGGGTGTTCGTGTCCTAAAGTGCAATCTTCTAGCACCCTAAACGCATAAGATTGTAGGTAAGTGGGGGGTTAATGTCCACTTTTGTATGCAAGTGGGGGGTTAATGTCCACTTGTGCTAGTCGTCCATTCAACTAGTTATGTCCAAAGGTTGTTTCTTGTTTGTGTTTAGAAAACATGTACGGCCCGTTGGTGATGTCTTGTAATAATAATTCCTGAAGACACTATTATTATGTTTGTTTCTTCGTATACTTATCATAGTATGTGTATTGCGTGTAATGTCGTATATAACTACTCGTTGCAATTTGTGATTACGCGTGTTCAGTATTTTGTGAAAACATGTTTTCAATAAGTCTGTGTCGCTGTATGGTGTTGCGACATAAGGGTAGTGTCGCTAAATGTGAATCTCGGATAATTGTGTGACACAAGTATTAGTGTCGCAAGTTGTGAATTTAAATAAGTATGCGACACAAGTCATTGCGTCGCTAGCCTCAGTGACATCGAAAATAGTTGGCGACACAAGGTATGGTGTCGCTAGTTTTGGCGACACAGAAAGTAGTTGGCGACACAAGGGTTGTGTCGCTAGTTTTGGCGACACAGAAAGTAGTTGGCGACACAAGGGTTGTGTCGCTAGTTTTGGCGACACATGGGCTATTTTGCGACACAAGGTTTGTGTCGCAATAGCTTTGTGCCCTCTGCGACACAGACGGGCTGATATGATTTCCTTGTTCGGGAACTTGGTCGAATGTGCTCGGTTTGACTCGAAACTTTTAGGGAAGTCTTAAATATGTTTTTAGGGCTTAGAAAAATTATCGTTACGTTCCGTGGTTAACCCGAAAGTGTCGTTTTATAATTATTGCAAAAACAGTCCACACTTAGTTTCTCCGAAATTTATACGTTTTTCGTGGCTCGTTTTGACACACCAAAGCTTCGAAATAAAATTCAAGAAAAATCACAGTTGTTCATACATGTCTTAACTACTTTCAATAATTTTTTTAGAATTTTTGGATAAGTCTAAGTATTTTTAAAAATTCCGTTTGTTCCCTGAGGTCAGAAAGTGACCAATCCGGATACATGCAACAAGATCGGATTTCTGGGCAAAATCTACACATTTTTAGGAAAATTTATCTAAACGGCATTTGTAACTAACAAAATTTGTGAACTTTTGGTGGTAGTTTCAAGTCATTTGGAGGTGTGTATCTCGAGTTATGATTTCTCAAATTGGTCAAATTTTCTGTCCAATAGGACAGTCCGGACACTTCTTTTTGTAAAATCGTTTTCGTATATCAAATGACCTCTGAAAAATACCAAACCACTTGGGTTCGAAAGTAGACTCCTTGAACTTGATTTTAGACCCAAGAATCGCTCGATTTGGTTAAGAAATGAGTTAGATATCGTGTGTCAAGGTCGGGTAAAATTCTCATCCGGAAACTGTTAGTGTTTTAGTGTTTTCAAAAACGATTTTCGACTTGGTTTTTGGACATAATCTTGTTATATGGACATTATAACATATTTATATGTATATTTCAAGTAACATAAAAGGAAGATGGAGTTTCTTACAAAGAAGATGGTGAAAACACTAAGAAATGGACGTCGAGAGCTCGTTTTCTTGAGTTTTCTTGCAAACCGAAAGAGATGATGCTATGGTGGTTTATGGTGATGCTCTTGGTGGTTTGTGGTGGTGATTTGGGAGGGCTTGGGGCTGGAAATCGCTGGGGAGAGGGAGAGAAAGTGTGTGTTTGTGGGTTTGAGTTTGTGTGTGGGTAAAGTGAATGGGTATGGGGGGTTGAGGGTTGCCTTGTAGCAGATTTTGTGGGCCCCATAGGGGTGTGGGTGTGTTAAATATTGTTCCCCAAGTTTACGTTACGCGCGGTGCCTGTTTACCCGTTCGTTTCGTCGTTCGTTTAAACGTTAAACGTTTATTATTCAAGTTTTTCGTTAATGATTTATTCGCGTATATTTTGATGGAAATTTTATTTAAAATACTTCTTTTTAAGTTATCGAAATATATTTCGAGCTTCGTTCGGTTGTCGGGCGCGATTTGCGCGTTTTTGTCGCGTACGGTGTGTTTTATACGAAACGTAAAATGTTTTCGATACTATTACCACGATATAAGTTAAATAACAATTAGTTATTTAATAAAATATTTTTCACCAACGTCCGTATCATTGTGTCGGATCCCATCCGATCGAATTTGCGTAACTAAAATTTTAATTACGTACGTGTATATATATTTACCTACATACAAACTGTTATTGTACTTAGTCCTATTTCATATTAAATACAAGTAATAATGATCTATGATTAATCACTAATGACGGCCTAATTCGCCGGGTGTCACGTTGCGCTATTTAATAGAATGAAATTTTTTATTGTTAATCGTAAATCAGTGATATATGTTATTTCTCTTTTTAGTCGACTGATTAACAATATTGGTACATTGGTAAATCAATAATAGTAGCATTGTCTCTAAAGATAACGACTCGAAGACATGGTGGAGAATTGGAAAGGATGAGGATGTGTTGACTTGAAACTTAATTAGTGCTAAGTTTAATGTGAGAGTGAGAACTACATGTGTTTAATATATAAATAAATGTCTAAAGTTATACTCTCTACAATTGTATAAATAAAAAATTTGAACATGAGGGCATCTATAAATAAAAAACTTACTGTCACTTTATTTAGTGAGCTCGGCAACCTAATAAAAATGACTGTTTTCGGACCTTTTTAAAGTCATTTAAAATGCTTACCTAACAAGATTTGAATCTATAACGTATCCGTCAAATATTAAATTATATTTGGTGTAAATAAATAATTTTTAAAGAATATGTTTATACCAAATGTGATTCATTTCCAATGTTTACATATTACCCTTTAAACTATTTTGATATTATAACTTACTTCAATTATTATTTAATCTATAAGTTTATGTAATAGAATTAAGTAACTGATACTAATAATAAATAAGTAATATTGTTATAATGATAAATCTCACATTTTTTATTACGAATATCAATACAAAGATACATTTATTAAAATCCAATAATGAATACTACGTCTTTAGTTATTTCATCAATGAGCATTTAATCTAGTGAAACGTCGCAGATTTTTTTTTTTTTATACTCATTTAAATTCTCAAAACACTTTATATATGAATATAGAGAAATATTCTCATTGTTATCTCCAAAACATACATTTGTCTTTTCAAAATTTTACACGTTTTTATCGAGCATGATTTACGAGTCTCTCCTCTTACTATCTTGCCATAGTAAGTCCATCACTAGCAGCCCTCGGGTCGCATGCCCGGATTCCCACCCTTCAATCCTCTTGACGTACCTATCACACACAAAAATCAACACGTAAGCATATTGCTTAGTAAGCACAGGAAAGGTACAATCACATATAAATAATTTAGCACAATTGATCACTCAGCAACTGGCAATTCAACTCATACGACTAGGCACAATTGATCACTCAGCAATTAGCCCTTATGGGTACAATTGATCACTCAGCAATTGACCGTTCAACTCAATCTTATATGCACAGTTGTTCACTCAGCAATAGGCCTCTCAACAATCTCATAGGCTCAATTGTTCACTCAGCAATTGGCCTCTCAACTCAATCTCATAGGCTCAATTGTTCACTCAGCAATTGGCCTCTCAACTCAATCTCATAGGCTCAATTGTTCACTCAGCAATTGGCCTCTCAACTCAATGATGCACTCAGTTATTTAATGCAACTTTGTAACACAATTAGTATTAACAAAATCAGTCAATTATATTCCTTACATTCCTACTACTTACCTCGAGGACGACGATCGGATATTTACGAACTGCTACTCGAAATACCTGTCGAGGCGATCGTACCCAATTAACTCTAATAATAATTAATATTATTTAAAACATCAATTAATCCTGCGACACTACCCTCTAGTGTCGCTACACCTTCTGGCGACATCAGATTAGTGTCGCTTAACACACTTTTGCGACACAACCTGCGACACTAGCTCTTAGTGTCGCTAAAACAACGATTTCAATTAACAGTGGAAATACGCGACATAAGCTGCGACACAAGTTCTTAGTGTCGCTATAACAACAGTACTAATCAGCAGAAGAAACTAGCGACATAAACTCTTGTGTCGCTAAAGTAACAGTATTAATTCGCGACACCGTCACTGCGACACAAGCTGCGACACAACCCTTGTGTCGCAATGACCAACAGAACAGCAGCAGCTTCGATTTCTTAACAATTTTCTGGGTAAAACCCAAAATTTAACCCAATAATTTACTGAAGATGATAAAACACGTAATAAGCACAAACTCTTACCTGAAATTGGTTTCAAAACTTGACAAGAAACACTTTCAAAGATTAACCCTTGATTTCTCTTTAATTTCTCTCTCTCAAAACACCAACAACACACCTACAATGAACCTGGGAGTGTTTTACTAGTTTCTGGAAAGCTTGGGAATGAAAAAGTGAGGTTTACCACTCTGTTTTACACTTTTAACCCTTGCTAACCGCCTTTTGACCCGGCACTGCGACACAAGCCTTGTGTCGCACTGGGCTTTGTGTCGCTACCTGCGACACTAACCCTTGTGTCGCATAACAGAACACAATTTTAAATTTAACGAATTTCGGGGTGTTACAACTCTCCCCCACTTACTCAGGATTGTGTCCTCACAATCCACCTCTGATACAACGAGGGATAATATCGATGAACTTCACTCTCTGGTTCCCATGTAAACTCTGATCCCTTTCGATGCTTCCATTGGACTTTAAACATTCGGATCTCTTTATTTCTTAACCTCTTTATCTTCTCGTCCAATATCTCGATTGGTTCTTCGACATAATTCAACTTATCACTTACTTCAATTTCGTCCATTGGAATATAGGCCGTCTCATCAGCCAAACACTTTCTCAAATACGACACATGAAAAGTGTTATGAATATTTGCCAACTCATCTGGTAATTCTAAACGATACGCCACTTCACCCACTCTCGCTAGGATTTTAAAGGGTCCAATAAAACGAGGACTCAATTTCCCCGCTTCCTGAATCGAATAACACCCTTCCACGGAGATACTTTTAACATAACATAATCTCCTTCATTAAACTCTATTGGACGCCTTCTCTTATCTGCATACAATTTTTGTCTATCTTGCGCAGCTTTTAAACGGGCTCGGATTTGCTCTATCTGCTCAGTAGTTTTCAGTACAACTTCGGTACTAGCTACTTCACGTTGTCCAATTTCATCCCAACAGATTGGAGTTCCACATATTCTCCCATAGAGCATTTCATATGGCGACATTCCAATACTGGAGTGATAGCTGTTATTATAAGAAAATTCAGTGACAGTCCCGATTTCCTTCAATTCAAATATAACTTAAACAAGCTTTGAATTATTACTGAGAAGTTGCGGAATAACACTCAATAATATTAAAAAGATCAACGATAAATATTTAGAATAATAAATAACGAAACACAAATATTAAATCAAAGCCTCAATCTTATTAATATGAATAAGACGAATACACTTTTGTATTAGGGTTTACACCTTGAAGCTGCGCTATTCTATTCACTAATTTTCGTATCTCGATCTAGGTTCTAAGGATCTCTATTTATAACACATAGAGTCCTGTACAATCTCCTATTATTATGGAATTAGATAACTTCCATAACAAACTCATTCTTATCACAAAGTCATAAACAGTGGTAACTACCACATTCTAACATTCAGTGGAAACAAACTTCCATCAGTGGTAACTGCTTCATTTGTGAAAGTCCAAGTATAAACAACTAACAGTGTTAACCACTTATATACACTAACAGTCTTAATTACATAAACAGTGGAAACTACTTACAAAATCAACTAATAGTTGTAATCTTCGACCAGTGTTAATCTTCAACAATCAGTGGTAACCATGTTAGTCTTCAGTGGTAATTCTTCACTATCAGTGGTAATCTTTTGATCTCTTCAGACTTAACAGTGGTAATCCAAACCCAAATCAGTTTATCCCAACAATCTCCCCCTAAATTTAATCTGTCATCTACAGCATTAAGTTTCTTCAAATTCTCCATTTTAGCTTCTTTGAAGATGCTTTCAAAACCAATTCTTAGATTTCTTCCCCAACTGTTCTTTTCTGTGAATCTGGTTCAAAATCATGTATACTAATCTCTGAGCAACCTCATTACATACAGAAGAATGTAATTTGGCTAACTTCAGGCTCCTTAATAAACTCAGATTCATGTCATACTCTCTGTCTGTGAGCATGTACAAGATCTCACCATCTTCTAAGATAACCTGATGTACTCCAGGCACCTCAAAATATATCCACATCTTTACCACCTTGAATGTACCAAATCGAAAAGGAAATTTTTCTGGCTCATACATCATTTGAATCCAGTCCCATGTGACTTTCTCAATGATATTATCAATTCTTTGTCCATCCAATTTCATCTTCCCAATCTCATACATTTTATTCAGATCAGCTCTACTCATCTTTCTTAAAATATCCTTAAATGACTTCCAGAAGGATTCACTTCCATCAGCTCTAACAACTCTTATTTTCTCCTCCTTCTTAGGTATAAGCAATTTGACTACCATCCAGTCAACAATCTCAGGCAAATCCTGATTTATTGGCTCTGCTTCAACTGTAAATCTGCCCACATCAAATGCTTTGGTAAACAGATCTGCATATTGATCATCAGTATGAACTTTAAAAATTTGTATTAGCTTTTTCTCATTACAATCTCTAATAAAATGATATCGAATTTCAATGTGCTTAGTTTTTGAATGTTTAACAGGATTGTTTATGATACTGATAGTAGAGTTATTGTCAATGAATATAGGAGTTTTAAGAAAAGTCAAACCATAGTCTAACATCTGATTCTGAATCCATAGCACTTGAGCACAGCAGCTAGCAGCAGCAACATACTCAGCCTCTGCAGTTGATGTAGACACAGTGGATTGCTTCTTGCATTGCCAGGAGACTAACCTTTCTCCTAAAAATTGACAACCCCCTGAAGTAGATTTCCTATCCAAATTTGCACCTCCATAGTCACTATCTGTGTAAGCCAGCAGATCAAAAGAACTGTTCTTTGGGTACCAAAGGCCTAGTTTTGGTTGTCCTTTTAAATACCTAAAGATTCTTTTCACTGCATGCAGATGTGACATCTTCGGATTGGATTGGAATCTTGCACACACACACACACACTGCAAACATGATGTCTGGTCTGGATGATGTCAGATACATGAGGGAGCCAATCATTGATCTATAAAGATGAACATCAACATCCTCCCCCTCAAAATCTGCATGTAATGATTTGTGTGTCTCCACAGGTGTGCTTGCAACCTTTGCATCTTTGTAGCCAAATCTCTCCAAAATGTCATTCACATATTTGCTTTGATGAATAAAAATCCCATCCTTCTGCTGTTTGACTTGTAATCCCAGAAAGAAAGTTAGTTCTCCCATTGAACTCATCTTGAATTTATCATGCATCAAAACTTCAAACTCCTTGCAAAGACTGTCCCTTGTAGAACCAAAAATAATATCATCTACATAGATTTGCACTAGTAGGATATCATTTTTAATTCTTTTGGTGAACAAGGTCTTGTCTATTGCACCCCTTGTGAAGTCATTCTTCAGTAGATATTCTGATAAAGTGTCATACCAGGCTCTTGGTGCTTGATGTAAGCCATAAAGAGCTTTATCCAGTCTGAGCACTTTATCAGGATACTTTGAATCCTCAAAGCCTGGAGGCTGGCATACGTAAACTTCCTCTTGAATAGTGCCATACAGAAAGGCACTCTTCACATCCATTTGATAAACCTTGAATCCTTTGAAAGAGGCATATGCCAGGAACAGTCTGATAGCTTCAATCCTAGCCACAGGAGCAAACACCTCATCATAGTCAATCCCTTCTTCCTGTGAATACCCCTGGGCTACTAATCTAGCCTTGTTCCTGATCACTATTCCCCTTTCATCTTTCTTGTTCCTGAACACCCATTTTGTGCCAATTGCTCTTTTGCCTTTGGGTAGATCCATCAAGGTCCATACTTCCTGTACTTTGAATTAAAGCAGCTCCTCTTGCATAGCTTCAATCCAGCTTGGATCCTTTAGAGCCTCTGTTACCTTCTTTGGCTCCATCTGAGATATAAAACAGGCATATAAAGAAGTGTGGAGTCCTTCTTCTGATATTCTGAGTTGCTGCCTTGTTTGTACAGGTGTGCCAATATCACCAATCACATTTTCTAGAGGATGGTCTCTATGAACATGATAGTGTGATGTTGGTGATACTGACATCTCAGATTCCAAGTTTGTTATATTCACATCCAGATCTTGTTGTTGTGTATCTGATGTGATACTTTCCCTAATCTGCCTTGAGGGAGTGAAAATGTTATCCATGATTCTCTGTTCTACAGCTGATAGATCAGTTGAATCTGCAGCTGTCTTATCCACATTTTCACTCTCACTTTCTTCTCCATCTTCTTCCAAAGCTGGCATATTAGGATCATCAGGCAAGTCTGGTGATGTTTCTGAACTCTGTGTGGACTGCTGTGAAGTGGAGTCAAATACTGCTGGTGGATCAGATGACCAAACAGGAAATACAATATATTCATGTGGTTTGTTTTGCTGTGCAGTTGGTATATCTGTTGATGAGGTACTTGTACCTGCTGGTATACCTGCACTTGATTGCACATTTGTATATCTGAAAGCATGGGTTAGTGCATCAATATCAAACAAAGTTTTTGGTCCTTTTCCTACAGTATTTTCAGTATATTCATTAAATGTGACATCCATTGACTCCTCTATGATTCTGGTCTTTTGGTTGAAGACTCTATAAGCCTTACTTTGTATAGAGTAACCAACAAAGAGACCTTCATCAGCCTTACTTTCAAACTTTCCTAAATGACTTTTGGTATTTAAGATGGTACAAGGACACCCAAATGGTTTTAAGAAACTAACCAATGGTTTTCTCTTAAAAAACAGTTCATATGGTGTCTTGTTGTGAGGCTTGACAACTAATACCCTGTTTTGGACATAACAAGCAGTGCTAACTGCTTCTGCCCAAAAAGACATAGGTAATTTAGACTCAGCTAACATAGTTCTTGCAGCCTCAATTAGTGTCCTATTTCTCCTCTCAGCTACCCCATTTTGTTGTGGAGTCCTAGGTGCACTAAATTCTCTCTTAATACCTTTGTTTTCACAGAATTTATTCATCTCATAATTTTTAAATTCTGTACCATTATCACTCCTAATGATTTTTACTTTGAGATTCATTTGATTTTCAATCTTAGTTATAAATGATCTAAGTGTTTCACCTGTTTCATCTTTTGTCCTAAGGAAGAATACCCAGCTAAATCTAGTAAAATCATCAATTACTACCAAACAGTATAATTTCTTCCCTATACTGCTTATGTGTGTTGGTCCAAATAAGTCCATATGTAGTAAGTGTAATGGTGAAAACTTTGTGTTCACAATTTTGGACTTAAAAGAAGACTTGTGTTGCTTGCCTTTTTGGCAGGCAACACAATGATCATCACATGAATATACCTTTTCAGGTAAACCTCTAACAAGTTTGCTTTTGACAAGCTTATTAATGGTCTTATAATTCATGTGACACATCCTTCTATGCCATAGTTCAGATTCATTTATAGTTGCTTTGCTTATAAGACAGTTTAGTTCAGGTTGAGGTTCCATATTTGCCAAGTCACACTTATATACATTATGCTTTCTAGGAATTCTCATTAAAATCATATTTTCAGGTATTTTAAATTCCTTGGAAAGTATAAGGCATTCAGTGTCAGTAAAATGAACTGGGTTCTTTTTATCTGTGATTTGACTCACACTTAGCAAATTGTACCTCAGTTGTTCAACAAAATACACATCCTCAAAACTTATCTTATTGTTGTGCACTGTTCCTTTGCCTGTGATTTTTCCTCCTTTGGGATTGCTTCCAAAAGCTACATATCCTCCATTAAATGATTTGAAGTCCTGCAGCATTTTCCTATCCCCTGTCATGTGCCTAGAGCAGCCACTATCCATGTGCCATAAGTTTGCTGGCTTGCCCTGCACATCAAATTGAAACTATAATTAGTTTCTCTTGGGAACCCAAACCAATTTGGCTTTGGGTTTCCCATGTGCATTCACAAAGTCAACTTTCTTGAAGATTATTGATTGTGATGCATAGTTGGTATTTGGACCTTTTGATTTATCAGATTTAATTGGTGTCCAAATCCAACTTATTTTAGGCTTAACAGTGGAAATTGATCTAACAGTGTTAACTGTTTTATCAATCTTACTAACAGTGTTAATATTGTTAACACTGATAGTTTTAGTTTTTACCACTGTTTTTGCCTTGTTACTATTGGCTAATTTTCTAGTTAATACTGATGCAGTAGAAATAGCTGTAGCAGTCAACTTATTAGCCTTGACAATTTTCTTCTTGGCAGTAGTAATGCGGTCAATTTTTGATTTAAAATTTTGCTTATTGATCATATCAGTTCCTGTCCATTGTTGTTTTCTAATCCTTTGAAGATTCTTAGGATTATAATAACAATCATGTTGAAGATGATTGTTTCTACCACATGTAAAGCAAGATTTCTCCTTTACCACTGTAAAATTCTTTCCCAACTTTTGTGAAACCATTTGGTTCCAATTTCTTTGATTTCCTCTGGGTTTTAATTTGTGAGAAAGTGGTAATTGAGAAATTTTGGTTTTACATTTACAGTCAGCACAGTCAATATTTATAGATTTTACATTATTAGATTTATTAACTGTTTTAACTGAATTACTAATGTATCCTAGACCAGCTCTAGATTTATTAGCAGTGGCTTTCATGTTTTCCAAATTATTCTTTTTCTTTTCCTGAAACATTTTCTTACCCTCTTCTAGTTTATCACTGTTGAGTTCTAAAACAAGACTAGTATCTGATTTCTTGATATTCTCACATGATTTTTCAGAATTTAAGCTATCAGTTGTTTCAGAATTAGAATTGTTATTATTTTCAGATGAATAATCCTGTTCATCTTCCTCACTCTATTCTCTAATTTCAACCTTATCAAAGTCAATTTTATTATCCAAGTTAATAACTGGATCAACCTTTGTAACATCAACTGTTATTCCTGCCTTTAACTTATTTAAATTTAAATCAGTTTTAGGAGGAAAATAGTTGTTATTATAAGGTGGGGAAACAGAATTATATCCTAACCCAGTTTTTATCTTTTCATGAATTTGAGATTTGATAATTTGATTTACACTTTTAGAAGCATGTTCAAGATCACTTACTGTTAATTTTATATTATCTCTTTCACATGTGACCTCTACTAATTTCTGATTTATTGCTTCTAACTTATCTTTTAACACATCTCTCTCCCATCTGGCATACTTAAGATCATATTCATATTGGGTTACATTCTTTTCATATGCCTTTATTTGATTTTCCAAGTTTTCTATTGCAGTTGTAGTATGTCTACTTTTAATCTCACATTGCTTAAGTTCTTCACAAAATTTCATATTATAATCTCTATAATGTTTAACAGTTTGTTTGCATACAGGAGAACATAATTTGATTTGTACCTCATAAGGAACCTCTGATGGCTTGTTTTCTTCAGCAATGGCCATTAAGGCTTGATTCTTCACTTCATGTTCTGCTTGATCACTCCAATCAAATTCAAGCCCATCTTGAGAAATTAAAGCATTTGATGTACTCTCCTGCACTGGTATGTTCCTTCTCTGAATTCCATTGCTTCCTGCTCTCTGCCCAGTCTGCTCTTGCCTCTGACTTCTACATTCTCTTGCAAAGTGCCCCATTTTATGACAACTGAAGCACTCTACCTTGCTTTTGTCAAACCAAGCAGCATCATTCCTTTGGTTTGAAAAGTTATTTCTTCCTGTCCTTTGCATAAACTTTTTGGCTCTTTGAGTAATCAAAGCAATTTGCCACTTGATATCCATCTCCTCCAGATCATCAGAATTTATCTGCTCCAAATCTTCATTAGTAAGTGAAGAGTTCACATTACTAGCAAAGAAGGATTCTAATATTTGATCATTTGAGTTGTTTTGAGATGTTCCAACTCCTGCAGCAATATAAGCAGATCCTTGTTGATTTGAATCAACTTGAGATCCACTTACTGACATAAAAGCAGCATTATGATTGTTTCCTACAGCCTGCTTTTTGCTTTCAACTTCTGGCTCAAAGTTTCTCAGATCATTATAAATATCTTCAAGCTCCTTCATCTTCAAATCTGCACTCTGTCTTAAACCTACAGTGTAGATTGTCCATTCTCCCCTTAATGATCTCAGAAACTTCCTGTTCAGATCATCTTTATCAATTTTTACCTTGTGATTTTCCAGGTCTCCAACAAGTTTTGAAAACCTATCAAAGGTTTGAGTTAGAGTTTCAGTTTTTACAGAATTAAAGTTCTCATATTGTTGCTTTAATAGAGATCTTTTGTTCTTCTTGGTGTTGTCATTACCACCAAATCTCTTCTCAATAGCCTCCATGAGTATTTTAGCATCATCACATGCTTCAAATCTTCTTTGGTACTCATTAGGCATTGACAGCAACAATGTGCTAAGGGCTTTAAATTCTATAGATCTGACTTTTCTTTCTGCATCAGTAGTTGGTGGTGGTCTCTGTTGCTTGACACCATCACCATCTACTGTAACTGGAGGACCATTTACCACAACTTCCCACATCTGATAATCTGTGAGAAGCATATATTGTTTGATTCTGATTTTCCACAGATCAAACTCATCAGGCCTGAGCATAGGGATTTTAGTGACCTGGATTCCTTCATTGTTTTCTATTGCCATTTAATTCAATACTTAATCACAAACTACACCTTAAAAATCAAGTTAATCTAAAATTCCAGATCTTTCTGTATTCAAAGCTTTCCAAGCTCTGATACCACTTGTCAGTCCCGATTTCCTTCAATTCAAATATAACTTAAACAAGCTTTGAATTATTACTGAGAAGTTGCGGAATAACACTCAATAATATTAAAAAGATCAACGATAAATATTTAGAATAATAAATAACGAAACACAAATATTAAATCAAAGCCTCAATCTTATTAATATGAATAAGACGAATACACTTTTGTATTAGGGTTTACACCTTGAAGCTGCGCTATTCTATTCACTAATTTTCGTATCTCGATCTAGGTTCTAAGGATCTCTATTTATAACACATAGAGTCCTGTACAATCTCCTATTATTATGGAATTAGATAACTTCCATAACAAACTCATTCTTATCACAAAGTCATAAACAGTGGTAACTACCACATTCTAACATTCAGTGGAAACAAACTTCCATCAGTGGTAACTGCTTCATTTGTGAAAGTCCAAGTATAAACAACTAACAGTGTTAACCACTTATATACACTAACAGTCTTAATTACATAAACAGTGGAAACTACTTACAAAATCAACTAACAGTTGTAATCTTCGACCAGTGTTAATCTTCAACAATCAGTGGTAACCATGTTAGTCTTCAGTGGTAATTCTTCACTATCAGTGGTAATCTTTTGATCTCTTCAGACTTAACAGTGGTAATCCAAACCCAAATCAGTTTATCCCAACATTCAGCCAATGGCAAATATACATCTCAGTTTCCCTCGAAATCAATAACACACGCCCTCAACATATCCTCTAATGTTTGAATCGTCCGCTCACTCTGACCATCCGTTTGTGGGTGATACGCTGTACTCAGATTAAGACGTGTACCCATCTCCTCTTGAAATTTTGCCCAAAATCTAGATGTAAATCTACTATCTCTATCTGAGACAATAGATACTGGCACACCATGTCTCGCTACCACTTCTTTCACATACAAATCAGCCATTACTTCTGACGACGACGCTTCTCTTATCGGCAAGAATAAAGCGCTCTTGGTCAATCGATCAACTATTACCCAGATAGCATCATGGTGCTTTGACGTTTTCGGCAATTTCGTAATAAGATCCATCGTGATATGTTCCCATTTCCACACTGGGATATCTAAGGGTTTCATCTTCCCATAAGGTTTCTGATGTTCGGCTTTAACCTGCGAACAAGTCAAACACTTTTCCACATATTTAACAATTTCCCTTTTCATACTTGGCCACCAATAATCTCTTTTCAGATCATGATACATCTTTGTGGCACCAGGATGGATCGAATACTTGGATTTATGAGCTTCATCAAGTAAAAGCTTTCTCAATTCCCCAGAACTCGGTACCCAAATCCTTCCATAACGGGTCTTTAATCTGCGGGAATCGTCAATAAAGTCTTGCTCTTGGCCTTTTATTCGTTCTGCTCGGAAATCACTACTCTGTAACACTTGCTGTTGAGCTTCTTTCACTTGCTCAATTAAATCAGTAACCACAGTCATTCGAAAAGATTTTACTTTTAACACCATATCAGTAGCTTTTCTACTAAGAGCATCTGCTACCACGTTCGCCTTTCCAGGATGGTATAAGATTTCACAGTCATAATCTTTTACCAAATCAAGCCAACGCCTCTGTCTCATATTAAGATCTCGTTGGTCAAAGAAATACTTTAAACTCTTATGATCTGTATAAATCGTACATTTCACTCCATAGAGATAATGCCTCCAAATTTTCAATGCAAATACCACCGCTGCCAATTCTAGATCATGAGTGGGGTATCCTTTCTCGTGTGTTTTCAACTGTCTCGAGGCATAAGCTATTTTTAACTTATCATGAAATTGAGATTTGATAATTTGATTTACACAATTAGAAGCATGTTCAAGATCACTTACTGTTAATTTTATATTGTCTCTTTCACATGTGACCTCTACTAAGTTTTGATTCAGTGCTTCTAACTTATCTTTTAACACATCTCTCTCCCATCTGGCATACTTAAGATCATACTCATATTGAGTTACATTCTTTTCATATGCCTTAATTTGACTTTCTATATTTTCAATGGCAGCAGTAGTGTGTCTACTTTTAATTTCACATTGCTTGAGTTCCTCACAAAATTTCATATTATAGTCTCTATAGTGTTTAACCGTTTGTTTGCACGCAGGAGAACATAATTTGATTTGTACCTCATAAGGAACATCTGTTGACTTGTTTTCTTCAGCAATAGCCATTAAAGCTTGATTATTCACTTCATGTTCTACTTGATCACTCCAATCAAAATCAAGTCCATCCTGTGAAATTAAGGCATTGGATGTACTTTCCTGTATTTGTACAGTCCTTCTCTGAATCCCATTGCTTCCTGTTCTCTGCCCATTCTGCTCTTGTCTTTGACTTCTGCATTCCCTTGCAAAGTGCCCCATTATATGACAGTTGAAGCATTCTACCTTACTTTTATCAAACCAAGCAGCATCATTCCTTTGATTTGCAAAGTTATTCCTTCCAGTCCTTTGCATAAATCTTTTGGCTCTTTGAGTAATCAAAGCAATTTGCCACTTGATATCCATCTCCTCCAGATCATCAGAATTTATCTGCTCCAAATCTTCATTAGTAAGTGAAGAGTTCACATTACTAGCAAAGAAGGATTCTAATATTTGATCATTTGAGTTGTTTTGAGATGTTCCAACTCCTGCAGCAATATAAGCAGATCCTTGTTGATTTGAATCAACTTGAGATCCACTTACTGACATAAAAGCAGCATTATGATTGTTTCCTACAGCCTGCTTTTTGCTTTCAACTTCTGGCTCAAAATTTCTCAGATCATTATAGATATCCTCAAGCTCCTTCACTTCTAAATCTGCACTCTGTCTTAAATCTATTGTGTAGATTGTCCATTCCTCACCTAATGATCTCGGAAACTTCCTGTTCAAATCATCTTTATCAATCTTTACCTTATGGTTCTCCAGGTCTCCAACTAGCTTTGAAAATCTGTCAAAGGTTTGAGTTAAAGTTTCTGCTTTTGCAGAATTGAAGTTCTCATATTGTTGCTTCAATAAAGATCTTTTGTTCTTCTTGGTGCTATCATTACCACCAAATCTCTTTTCAATAGCCTCCATGAGTACTTTGGCATCATCACAGACTTCAAACCTTCTTTGGTACTCATTAGGAATTGATAGTAACAATGTGCTGAGGGCTTTAAATTCTATAGATCTGACTTTTCTTTCTGCATCAGTAGTTGGTGGTGGTCTCTGTTGCTCGACACCATCACGATCTACTGTTACTGGAGGACCATTAACCACAACTTCCCACATCTCATAATCTGTGAGAAGCATATATTGTTTGATTCTGATTTTCTACAGATCAAACTCATCAGGCCTGAGCATAGGGATTTTAGTGACCTGGATTCCTTCATTGCTTTCTGTTGCCATTGAATTCAATACTTAATCACAAACTACACCTTAAAAAATCAATTTAATCTTAAATCTCAGATCTTTCTGTATTCAAAGCTTTCCTTGCTCTGATACCACTTGGCTGTCCCGGTTTAATTCAATAAACTTGTAACCTTGAACAAGCTTTGAATTATTATTGAGAAGTTGCGGAATAACACTCAATAATATTAGAAAGATCAAAGATAAATATTGAGAATAATAAATAACAAAACACGAATATTAAATCCAAAGCTCCAATCTTATTTATATGAATAAGACGAATACACTTTTTGTATTAGGGTTTACACCTTGAAGCTGCGCTATTTTTCATTCGCTATTCATCACATAATCTAGGTTTTAAGGATCTCTATTTATAACACATAGATTCCTGTACAATCTCCTATTATTATGGAATTAGATAACTTCCATAACCGACTCATTCTTATCACAAAATCATAAACAGTGTTAACTACCACATTTGAACATTCAGTGGAAACTAACTTCCAATAGTGGTAACTGCTTCATTTATGAAAGTCTAAGTATAAATTCAACTAACAGTGTTAACCACTTCAAAAGGACAGTTCCTAGGTGACTCCCTAGGATGTGACTCCCTAGGACAGTTCCTAGTGTGAATAATTCAACTAACAGTGTTAATCACTGAGCAGAGGTACAAAAGGACAGTTCCTGCTCACCAAGCAAAAACAGTTCTATCTTCCCCTGACCTTTCAGAAGATGCATTCAAAAAGGGGAAGAATGAACTGAGTGATGGAGTGGATGAGGAGATGGAGATGGAGGTTGATGATGAGTTGGTGCACACTCCACCTACACCAGTGGATGATAGGGCAGATTCTGTGGAGACTGAGATTTTAGAGGAGGTATCTAAGACTGCCAGTGTGCACCTGAGTGAGAATACAGTTGAGGTTGATTTGGATGGAAGGACAGAGGAGATAAGGGATGATGATAATGATGGTGAAGAGGTAAACATGCCAGAAGTTAGAGTTGAGGATGAGAAGGCAGATAGGTTTGCCCAGAAGTTCAGTAGGAGGAAAAGTGTGCCTCAAATAGTTAAGAAAGTGACAGGAACATGGAAGAAGGTTGAAACTCCCAAGAAGAAAACTACACAACAATCTTTGCCTGGGTTTACTATAAGAGAGCCTACTATAACATCTACATTCCAAAGGGCAGACCTACCCAAAATTGACCCAAAAGATAAAGGGAAAGACAAGTTAGTGGAAGAGCCTAAGCTCAAGAAGAAATCAAAGCAAGTGCCTGCAGCTGCTACTGCAAATGATGAAGAATATGCACGGAGGCTACAAGCTGAACTAAATGCTGAGATGGATTCTGGATTAGTGAGAGTGGAGGTTGAACTTGGAAAGTTTGTAATGATGACCAAGGAAGAGGTGAATAGGTTTGTTGAATAGATGCTAAGGAAAGAAAAAAAGGAATCTGTGGAATATTTGGTAGATTAGCTGAAGAGGAAGAATGCTGAACAAGCTAGAATCAAGAAAGCAGATAAGCCAATGACCATTGCACAGAAAAGAAGGGATTTGTATAGTAAATTAAAGTGCATGATTCCTGCTGCAAGATTGAAGAAAATGACTTATCAAGAGATGGTCAGGGCATATGAAAGAGATATATTTGTGCTTTTTCAAGAGAGTCAGAGAAAGGAAGAAGAGTTGAAGAAAATGAAAGAAGAGGAAGAGAAGAAAGAGAAAGAAAAGAAGGAATCAGTGGAATAGATGGTTGATGACTTGGATAGAAATGAAGAGCAGTTGAATGAGTTGATGATTGTAGATCAAGTTGATGTAGATCCAATAAGTCAAGATTTGCCTGAGATAGTTAATTGGATGATTGTTAAGGTTCTAGTGCCAAGAAAAGAAGAACATATCAAGATTATAAGAGCTGATGGTAGTGAGTCTGTCTGGAAAACAGTGAAAGAAATGTTGAGAAGATTGAGTAGGATGGATATAGTGAGGTTATATGAGATAGGAAAGGAGAAAAAGTTGGATGCTAAAAAGTTTGATAGCATCATGGAGAAAGTCACATGGGACTGGATAAAGATGATGTTTGAGCCAGAGAAATATCCGTTTCAGTTTGGTACATTTAAGGTTGTGAAGACGTGGATGTATTTTGAGGTGTCTGGAATACACCAGGTTTTTTTGGAAGATGGTGAGATTTTGTATATGCTCACAGATAGGTGTCTGGAATACACCAGTTAGCTTTCATCTCCAAGTGGTTTCACAAATCCTGTTAAATTCAAAAAGTTATTTTATGTCAACTCCTGAAAACACACGGATTTTTCTCAGTAACTAAATTTATGTACTTGTGTCTAGATTGGTCAAGTTTGGACCTCAGAGGACAAAGGGAATTATTATAAATACTTAGACTTACTGAAAAATTCTAGAAAAATTATTTTAAGTACCCAACACATGTGGGAAGATCATATAAAATTTTTGTAATTTTTCTTGAAGGTTTGACCATCTAAGTCGAGCTCACAAAACCGGGTATTTTAGAAGGAAATCTGACCGGGACTGTTAATGACTCCCGAGGTTAAAAGCGAGCACCTTCGAGTTTGTCAAAAATTATTAAACTTACTTTTTACGAGTGCAAAAATATTGATATTTGTTTTGTAATAGTTTCGGGTCCAAAGCAAACTCATTTAATCGAAACCCTCGAACAAACGAATTTCAGAAACGAACAGTAGAAACTAATAACGAACAGTAGAAACGAGGGTAGCAGTGGTAACTAAGAAACGAACTAGCAGTGGAAACTAGGAAGTGCACTAGCAGTATTAATCGGGTAAACGAACTAGCAGTGGAAACTAGTAAATGTGCTAGCAGTAGTAATAAAGTAAAATAAACTAACAGTGAAAACCATGTAAAACGTGCTAACAGTGGTAACAGAGTTAAAAACACCAACAGTATTAACAGTGGAAACTAAGTGAGCAGTAGAAACTCGATGCGACACAACCCGAGTGTCGCAACATTCATAACGAACGGTATTAACCTGCGACACAAGCCCTTGTGTCGCAACATTTATAACCAGCAGTACTAACTTGTGTTGCAACCTGCGACACAAGACTAGTGTCGCTAGACAAGCAGTATTAACTTGTGTCGCCATATTTACAATGTACAGTACTAACCTGCGACACTAACCACTTTGTCGCACCTGCGACACTAATTATTGTGTCGCACAATTATCTGAATTTCACACTTGCGACGCTACACCTGTGTCGCAGCACTTCACAGCGACACTAACTCTCTGTCGCATAAAACAGTTTGATCAAAGCTATGTTTTCACAAAGTATTAAACACGCGTAACCACAAATAACAACGAATATTTATATACGACACTAATTGTACACGCAATACATATACTCTTATAAGTATACAACGAAACGTAACATAATAATAATGTCTTCGGGAATTAATATTATAAAACGTCACCAACGGGCCGTACACGTTTTCTAAGCACATGATAAACAAACTTTGGACATAACTAGTTGAGTAGACAACTAGCATGGATGATCTTTTGAGACATCTACTTACTTATAACCTTATGCGTTTAGGGCCCTAGAAGGTTACTTTTGGGAACACTTGTTTACTATTTGTAAACACTCTGTACAAGACTCAGGTGAGTCTCATAGCCCAACTTTTACTTTTACTGTTTTACTTACTTTGGGGTGAGAATACACTGCTTTGTTTTTATGAACACAAGTACTATGAAAACACTTATACGGATTGCATGGGTAAACTAAACCAAACTACGATGGTTTCCAACAAATATCATAGCCCGTTAATACTAAGCGCGAACATTATGGATAGATCTATCGGGAACTGACAGTCTGCCGTCCGGGGTTAGTCGCTCTAACTACTATACGGACGCATAATAATTCGTAATTCGAGTGTACTGGTTTATACACTTAACTGGAGACACCAACTACGGTTAAGCTTCGGAACTATGAGCCCATGGCAATAGTATACTATGATTTACTTTGGCATTCGTGCTACTACGATAACTCTGAAATCTTGTGGTTCATACTATGATTTTAACTACGTAAACCTATGAGCTCACCAACATTATTGTTGACCTGTTAACGTGTATTTCTCAGGTACTCGACAACAGTAGGGTTGCCCGCAGGATTGCTTGCTAGCTCGAGTCGCATGCATTATACGTATACGAAGATTTTCTCACATTATTTTTGTATAATCGTTACTTACTAGAATCTTCAGAATTTCTTACCGCGAACTCGAGACTAATGTAAACCTTAATTATATCAATGTAACTACTTTTGTACTATTTTCAAAACGTCTCATATAGAGTCGTTTGCTTTACCCTTTTGCAATGATTACTTGATTAGTCGCGCCCCGATCCGACTTCTGCTGCACACGAAATTTGGGGGTGCGACAGTAATGAAGTTGCTAAGAATTTGGTGTATTTGATTTTAAACCAGATTCATAAGAAAGAGCAATTGGGAAAGAAAATGTAAAGAAATAGTTTTGAAAAGATCTTCTAGAGAATAGAATGGAGAATCAGAAGAAACTTAATGTTGTAGAGGACAGATTAAGTTTATGGGGAGATTGTTAGGATAAACTGATTTGGGTTTAGATTACTACTGTTTTATAAAGTTGAAGAGAACAAGTGCTAACCACTGAAGGTTGAAGATTAACACTGAAGGTTGAAGATTACAACTGTTTGAAGAACTGAAAGTTAACACTGCTACAAGGATTAACACTGTTAGTTAAGATTTGTAAGTAGTTTCCACTGTTTATGTAATTACGACTGTTAGTGTAGTTTGAAGTGGTTAACACTGTTAGTTGAATTTATACTTAGACTTTCATAAATGAAGCAGTTACCACTGTTGGAAGTTAGTTTCCACTGAATGTTCAAATGTGGTAGTTAACACTGTTTATGATTTTGTGATAAGAATGAGTCGGTTATGGAAGTTATCTAATTTCATAATAATAGGAGATTGTACAGGACTCTATGTGTTATAAATAGAGATCCTTAGAACCTAGATTATGTGATGAATAGCGAATGAAAAATAGCGCAGCTTCAAGGTGTAAACCCTAATACAAAAAGTGTATTCGTCTTATTCATATAAATAAGATTGGAGCTTTGGATTTAATATTCGTGTTTTGTTATTTATTATTCTCAATATTTATCTTTGATCTTTCTAATATTATTGAGTGTTATTCCGCAACTTCTCAATAATAATTCAAAGCTTGTTCAAGGTTACAAGTTTATTGAATTAAACCGGGACAGTCAAAGTACTTTTAATAATTCCATTTGTCCTCTGAGGTCCAACCGTGACCAATCTGGACACATGCACATTGTTTTAATTACTGAGATAAATCTACAAAACTTCAGAGAGTGTAATCATACTTCTTTTAAAACTAACAAAATTTGTGAGATTTAGGCGAAAACCTCATGTCGTTTGGAGTTGTGAAGCTCGAGTTATGGACTCGAGAAGTTGGCACAAAAATCTGCCATCTGAGACAGATTGGCGACATGTTTTTGTAAAATCGTTTTCGGGTATCAAACGGTATCGAAAAATTACGAAACTACTTGGAAATGAAAGCTAACTTCGTAAACTTAAGTTTTGACTTTTGATTCGTCCATTTTGGTTGAGCTAAATGTACGAAACATTTCCTTGTAGTCGTGTTATTTTTCTGCCCAAAAACTGTTGTCACTTTTGTGACTTTAAAATCATTTTTCGACTTTGTTTTTGGTCAAGATCTTGTTAAGTGGACATTATAACATGTTTATAAGTATGTTCTAAGTAAAATAAAAGAGAGGTGAAGTTTCTTACAAAGGAGATTCGATGATCTAGAGGAGAAAGATGATGAAAAGTGTTTGATCTTGTGTTTTCGCTTGATTTCTTCTTGAAAATGTGATGGATGATGATGGTGATGATGGTGGCAGGTGGTGGTGGTTGTACTGGTCGTGGGAAAGAGGAGAGAAAAGAGGGAGAGAGGTGAGGGAGAGATTGAGAGAGAGGAAAGGTGTGAGATTGAGTGTAGAGGTGTTTGTGTGTGGAAGTGATCAAAAGAATATGGGATCTGGAGTGGGAGAGGAGAGGCATGGTCATGAGCATGGCTGCATTCTTGTGGGCCCCACATGGTGTGCAGTGTCTAAATTTTGTTCCCCAAGTTTACGTTACGCGCGGTGCTCGTATACCCGTTCGTTTCGTCGTTCGTTTAAACGTTAAACGTTTATTATTTATGTTTTTCGTTAACGATTTATTCGCGTAAATTTTGATTAAAAATTTTATTTAAAATACTTCATTTTAAGTTATTGAAATATCAATCGAGTTTCGTTCGGTTGTCGGGAGCGATTCGCGCGTTTTCGTCGCGTATGATACGTTTTATACAAAACGTATAACGTTTAATATATTATCGTAATAATATAAGTTAAATAACGATTATTTAATTTGGTTACGTTATTTAAGAAAATGTTTTTCACCAACGTCCGTATTTATCGTGTCGGAGTCCATCCGATTGAAATCGTGTTATTAAAATTAATTACGTACGTGTGTATATAGAAATATACAAAATGTTACTGTACTTAGTCCTATTTTAAATTAAATACAAGTAATAATGACTTATGGTTTAACATAAATGACGGCCTAATTTGCCGGGTGTCACAAAAACCCATCACTAAATTGAACTGTTCTTCCCGACATCTCTGTTTCACAATACGATTAGCCTCAGAGAACGACCCTAGGTCATACTACTGCTATTGCTTTAGTAAAACTTAGGTCCCAAGCATTTATAAATTTTTAAAACTCACACCGGACGTAGCCATCCGACGATCGCGATTCCCTCACGACATGAATCGATAAAACGACTGACAGGTGGCTCCACGTCACCCTCCATTTCCTGTAGCATATTCCCCGCTGAATATTCTTGAATCCCATACCGTAATTATTCCCCCTGACCTACCATCCGCATTGAATTGGGCAAATCTAAAATTCCCGTTATCCCACATCATAAACCCATCATTTTCAAACCCACCCTGACCAACATGAATCACCCCAATGCCACCACAAGCTTTAACAACTTGAGGAAACGTAAAATCGTACGGTTTTACATCCTCTTCCACCATCTGAAAATACAATGCCAATGCATCCTCGTACATTCTGAATTCCAAAGGACCATTCCAAGCAAATGCGTACGTATTTCACTCAGACATATAATCAAGCGCTTGGTGTGCTTCCTCAAAGTACCCATTTGAAGTGTACAATCTAAGTAACTTGGATGAAACACCAACGTTTCTATGTATACGCTTTTTGGGTATTGTACGATGGATTCGAATAACATGTTCTTTGGCTTCTAAACGAAAGCTTGTTTCAAGAAGTGATGAATATACAAGAGGATCATTGATTTTTATACCCTTTTCTATAGAATTTTCGAGCTCATTGATAATGTTGGAAATGGCTTGTAGTTAGTATGTGATGATGGTTTTTGTTGTACAGTAAGTTGTGTTGGTGGTGTTGATTTAAGAAAAAGGTGATTTAGTGATTTGATTCTCTTTTTGTTCTTGTTCATATTGTTTCTTGTTTGTTTGTTTTTTTCAAACAAATAGTGTTAGAGGAATTGAGACTACATAATAACAACCATTTAAAATTAAAATATAAAGTCATTACAAGTATATCTATGGTTTTGTATAACAAATTATATTATATCGAGGATGAAAATTTCAAGGTTTCATACGCTTGCCAATCTTATACTTAATTAAGCTAACACTTATACTTAATTAAGCTAGCAGTGCTAACTTGTATAAGCAGTACTAACTGACCAAGGCAGTCACAACTTAATACAAGCAGTACTAACAGTCTAGCAGTATTAAGTAAAGAAAGCAGTGGTAATTTTTTTTTTTTTTTAAACAAAAATCAGAAACAGTAGTACTAATCCTAAAGCAAGCAGTTGTAAAATCCTGTAAGCAGTACTAAGTCTCCAAACAGTGGAAATTTTACCTGCGCAGTGTTGACTAAAAACAAAAGCAAACATAGACAAATATACAAACAGTACTAATTACCAAAGGCAGTGTTAACTTGCTTCAGTATTAACACTGGCAGTATTAAAAGTAACTGACTAATAATACTTGGCCGTGTTAAAATACAACAACGGTATTAATACTAACAGTGGTAATTAGGATATCAGTCCCTGTAAGGTCACAAGGTTCCCAAAACTTAGATACAGATTAAATAACAGTTATCTTAACGTGTTAGTTTATATCCAAGTTTATATCAAACAAGTTTAAATTAATCTAGGCGGAAAACAAGATTAATTTTGACACAAAAAGTAACACTAACAGTGGTAACCGAGAAATTGCACTAACAGTGATAACCGTCCAAGAAAAAAAATGTATTGTAACAAAAAGATGTAAGTTGGATTGTATTCGACTTACCACTTTTAATCCTTTTACGATTGAAAAAAGAAAGAACACGATAAAAAAAAAAACAATAAGTTCCAAGTTCCAAGTTCTATTCCATAATCTTGATTCTAAAGTTCATAACTTTAATAGCTTATAGCCGATCACACTATCACAGTGTCTTACAATTGTTTAACCAATACAAAAATGGCTTATAGCTTCTTTATTCTATTAGACAAATGATCGATAGCCATTAAACCAATTTTTGTCAACTAATTACTCTGATCTTCGTCTTTGTTATCGAGTCAATTACTAAAACAGATTCTTAAGGAGTTTTGAGCTAGATCCAAGAGTAAATTATTTAAATGTTCGTGATAAGATGATACCCGCTCCACTTAACTCTCTGGCTCGTTAGAGAACGGCCCAGTATTCCTATATTCTCCGTAATACAAAATGTCGGGAGCCAAATTACCACCCCACAGTAACCACCCAGCCGAGTCTACCAAACTATCCATATAGCATTTCATGAAAACAGTTCTAGAATATGGTTTCCACGGCCGACCAAGGTATGTTTTATGTGATGTCTGGACTGGTTTCAGATCGGGTGCAGCCATGATTCGAGAACCCTGCATTATGATTCCAGTACGATCGTGAGAGTTGGACACGGCCTTGGGCGGTGATGGTGATTACTTCCCCATCCACACCTCGTCTTGCATAAATCATGCAATCCTGGAACACCACAGCCGCATTGCCAAAGATGAAATCAACGGTGCCATATATGTAGCATTCCTTGTAGAATTGTCTTAGCGAGTAGACACATAAAGTGTCTTGGTAACCTTCAAAACTACATTGGTAAAACACCGAAAAGTCCGAGCCTGACAGAAGAGCTACCGCTTGACCATTTTGAGGGCCCGCGGTGTTGCGAAATGTAATCCCGCGAGCGATGAAACCTGACCCGGTTATAACTGTACGTTGTGACAAAGGAATAAAAGCGACGATGAGTTTATGAATAATCACTCTGTACTTATCGTACATGCATCAAACATTATATTAAAAATACACCTCAAGTATTAGCTTTAATAGTATTATTATGTTGTAAACCTTTCGTTTATATATATAACGTTTAACAATGTCTTTTTGTTCTTTTAATTTTTCCGGAGGTACGATATAAATAGTAAATATTCACGTTAACATGGTACATATTTACACATAGTACTTGTAGTTTACACCGATTTACGAAAACCATTCAAACACTTTTATTTTCACGTTTTCAGTCCAATAAGTTTATGTTTTACTCGAAAAATTAAGGTTCTTCAACCACCTAAAATGATTAAAGTATCTTTGTTCTCCTTTTTATTTACTAAATTCAATAAGTTTAGATAATTGCACTTTAATCATTTTAAGTGACAGATTGATTGTTCTTAAGTATAGGGGTGGTTTCGTAAATTGGAGTAAATCACGGGACCATCTATAAATTTTACTCATTAATTATTAATTAATAATCACTAATTATAATACCTACAACATAAAAGCTCTTTTGTCATTTCTAAAACATTCATGTAATTAATTTAGGAAATATAATTGCAAGTCCATTACTAATTATTATTATTATTATTATTATTATTATTGGTTTATTACAAATTCTTAAATTTAGGATCAACGTAGTTTGAACTTTGGTTTTAGTTTTACCTATTTAGATACTTAAATCTCTCACCTATAATAAAATCATAGTTTGAGACTTCAAAAAATACGCTTTATTTAACAGAAATATAATTCTAATTCCATTTCTTGACTCCAAAGCAAAAAAATCATTCAGTTAAGTTCTCGCAGAGTATCTGTGCTTCTTTAATTAAATTGATGACTTAATATTAGTAAACATCATAAAGTTTTTTCTTTAATATATAAAGAGAGACAGATAGATCACTTACGAGCAGTGGCGGAATTAAAGGTCGGGGTGCCAGTTCTATTACTAAGGTTACCGGTGATGATGGTGTACTTGAGCCCATCACCGACAAGCATTATATTATCCAGTTTGATACCGACCTCAATCTTTTCTTCATAAACACCCTTCTTAATATAAATAACGTATCTTTCGCTCCCACTTCTTGTTGCAGATGCATCAAGCGCTGCCTTAATTGTTTTATAGTTCCCCGAACCGTCTTGAGCCACCACAACGTTTGCTTTAGGTGTTGTCATTTGTAAAAGCTTTCGGTCATTGTGCATTACCCACGTTGGAAATCCATTTTTGTAGGTATCTACAGGTGGTGCTGTTGAACCACTATGGATAGCCAATGTATTGAGAACAAGTTTTGTAACATTATTCGACATCAACGGCAAAATGTAGTCTGCGACATTAAGTTGGATAAACCCATCCTGACATGTTTCAAGGTTGGTAAAGGCAGCGCTGAGCAACATTTGAGTATCGTAACTGGTGTATTTGGATGTTGGGTTTAAAGTATGGTTAAGCTGGAATATGGTGATCTCGTAGAGAGTCAAACAATCGGCCCAAGCAGCCCTTTCTCGCTTGTTGCGGCATTTTTGGCCCAACCATTTCGTATGACTCTCGGCACTAAGTGCTTTTTCCATTGCTAATTCCAAAGTCGCTTTTTGAAATTCAGATTTTTCCATCATACCACCCGATTTGTGATTCTTCATGAAGTACTTGCATGGCTCCGAATTTGGAGTTTTGTTGCACCACCAGGCTTACGTGGTGGGGTAAGGCTGAGGTAAAGATTGTACGAAGCGATATATTGAGGATTATGATCAGTAAGGGGAGGTTTTTAGCCATTGCTAAAAGTGCTTGGGTGGATTGGTGATCAGTAAGGGGAGGATTATGATTTGTCTAATGCAATATTACAAGTATGGCAAAGAAAACTTGTAATCTGTTTTCGTTTGTTATAATAGTTATAACAATAACAACTTCAACCAAATTTATAGTACCAGATAATGCGATATGAATTTATAATTAAATACATGATAATCATAACTTGCGTCGCACAATTGCCATATTAGAGTAGTTATAATATGTAGGTTATGATCCAATAAAAGGAAATGAAAATGGACATAAACGAGATACACGATATGTGTAGAGCTAGCTTTAAATGTGTTCCTTTACTCACGTAAGGTAAAACACAACAAGTTCGAGTCGCTAATATCGACAAGTCACCTAATACATATATCATACTTACTATGGCGGTCAATTTTGTTACGTACGCACTATGAAGGTCAACACATAGTTATATTACACTTAACCCTCAAACATAAGTATTTACTAACATATACGAGTATAATTATAATCATTGCAACAAAACTGGTTGTAAATGTATAAACAATCAACTTAATTTGTAATAACTTTTTTTATTAAGTGATTTTGTTTAAGAGTAATAAAGACATACACACTTCTAATCACATACTTCACTATTTATACATTTTGTTTCAACTGAAACTTGAATCATATTCAAATAAGTGTTTGTGAAGCGTGTAGATATCAGTTTTCAAAACACATACTCGACCCTAGTAGTTTCTAAGTATTAAAACTACTATTGTTTTTGAGATTATAATTCATATATATTTCCTAATGAATCTGGAAGTTAAAATGGTTAGGTATATCCAAAAAGATTGTTTTTCAAATTTTAAGATAGATTATGACAATTACACAACTCAATCGGCTTCAAACCAAAGAGATTGGTCAACTTCATACCAAAACAAATTAGTCTTTATCTTGATATTGTTACCCCAAAGACTATTTGATAATTCTTATTATCCTATAGACCTACCGTAAAGCATGATCTAAATACCTTCATTTAACCTAATTTTAAGAAATTAGTCGTAATTTGATGCTTAACATGATAGTATCTATCAAGTATCACTCACATGAGACATAAGTACATATTTTCTCATTGTTAAGTGCTTATGAATGTAAGTATAAATAGTCTGATATTCATTGTATGCAACTTTTTAATCGGGCATCCAATTGAGAAATCTGCAAACACAAAGGGTAAAGCAGGAAGACCAAAGGATGATGTACATAAAACAAGTACTGCTAAGCACACTCCAACTGAGAAACCTGTTAGACAACTTGTTGAAAAATGTACCAAAAGAGGTGGATCTGGAAGAGGTGATACTGGAAGGGGTCGATGTTCATGGTGGGCTAGCTGCATATGTCAGGATCGACTTGATCAAGATCAAGATTAAGTTTTACTATGCTTGAACTTCTTAACAAGAAATTTACGGAATAATACTTGTTAAGTTTGGAAGTTGTATGTATGTTTTGTATGGATGTTTGTATTTCAATAGACAAAGAACAATAAAACACACAAGTTGAATAACAAAAACTCCAATATTATTAAGATTAATAATACGAATACACTTGATTGTATTAGGGTTACAATAACCTTGAAGCTGACTAAACTATGTGTATTGTCATACTGTACTAGAGACACAAGGATGATATTTATACACCAGGGCATCTGAGCACGCATGCTGTTAAGGTATGGAACTCTACTTATAAATTGTAGAGTTCCAATTACACGTTATAGTAATTAATGCATATAAGTCAAACTATCTAAGCATGTCTTGAAGCCGTAAAGCAACCCATGCTTTGTCGTGCATGCTTTGTCAAGATTAGGTAACTGCAGACCCATGTGCGCCGTATATCCTTTGGACAAGGTCAGCAGTAGAAACAATGGAAACTGGTCTAGCAGTACTAACTTCACAAATCATACCAGCAGTATTAATCCTGGAATCCTACTAGCAGTACTAACTCTGAGATTCTTCTGGCAGTACTAATCTTGTTTTTGCTCCAGCAGTAGAATCCATGGAATGAACCAGCAGTAGAAACTTTGGATAGCAGTACTAACTCTTGACTTGCTTGGCAGTACTAATTTAATATATCCCAACAATCTCCCCCTAAACTTATGCTTTCTTCCCAACAGCACTAAGTTTCTCCAGATTCGCCTTTTAATCAGATTGTGGTTCACCTCTTCTGCTTATTCATTCTTTCCAGATAATCTTTTAATTCTTTTACCAAAACTGCTGCAACAATCAGATTTGAGCATTTGACCTTGAGCATTAACATGCTTTTTATTACAGCAGGATTCCAAGGATATTCTTTGCCCATCAAGAAATATCCTACACCTCCATCTACCTGGCCTATCATATGTACTCTACAACTATCAAAACAATACCAGTAGTTGGCAGGTGAGAATGCTTTCATAAATATTCTCATTTCAGCTTCAGGCAAGTACATCTGCTTCAAATATTCGAACAGTTGATGATCATCATCATAGCCTCTCTTTTCACCAAACTTCTTCAAGCCTACTTCAAACATTTCATCCAAGTCTTTTCTTCTAAAAACCTTGAGCATTGAAAAGAAGTTTCTGTATAGCTCAGATGACCCTCCTGCTCTAACAATTTTATAATACCTCCTATTTGCACTATCCAGTGTTTGGTACCAATCTATGATTGGATATTCCACCTTCAAGGGCTCACAGTCGGCTGTATCTATGATTACCAAACTTCTATTACTATTATCTTCCTCTCCTTTATTATCTGTAGATGGCACCTCAGTGTGCACATTTTTTTCATCATTATGCTTCTTCTGCATTTTCTCAAAGTATCCTTCACTTTGTATGCTCTGTGCAGCATCTTTCTTTCTCTTGAAGGTTTTGATACCCTGCTGAACAGGCATATCATACATACCCTTCATTTCCCTTTCCCTCTCCATCCTTATATCTTCTGTTCCCTTCTTCATTCTTTCTTGCTCCCTTTCATACATCCTCTTTAGATCTTCAAATTGGAGGGTTGCTAGGATTTTTACATGAAATCCAGCTCCCTTGAGGAATGTAATGAACTCCTTCTTCAACTGAGCCTTAGTTTTTGGCTTTGCTTTCTGTTTCTTATATTTAGCCTCTGACTCTCTCCTTTTCTTTTCATTTAGTAGCCTCTGTAGCTCAGCTTCTCTCTCTTCCTCTGTATACCTCATCCTTTCCTCCTCCTGTAGCTTTCTGGCCAATTCCTCATCAGCCTCTATTTGATGTTTTCTTTTCAGAGGTCTGACTTCTTCAATCATTATCCCTTTACCCTTATCTTTGGCCCCAATCTGCTGTGCTTTTCTTGTCGGTGTGTGTTCTGATGGTTCTTGGATGCTCACACCTTTTAACTTCTGTTTTTCCTTTTCTTTTGGGCTCTCAGACACCCTTATCAATACCTCAGCAGCAGCAATCTCCTCATTAACTACAGCAGTACTAACTGGCTTATTTATCCCAGCAGTACAAACTGCATCTGCACTGGCAGTACTAACTGGCTCACCAAGCCCAGCAGTATTAACTCCTTCTGCACTGGCAGTACTAACTCCAATACCAGCAGTAGTAACTGGAGCGGTATTAATCTTTTCTAGCAGCATTTTCACCAACTCATTCAACCTGGAGATCTCATCACCTTGAGATGCTAGCATTTCCTTCTGCCTAGCCACCTCCTCAAATAAATTGGTACATAAAATCGTCAATTCATTTAGTGATAAGCTATCCTCACCATTTCCAGAAGTGTTACCCTCTCTTAATGGATCATTGGAAGATTTAGCTAGTGTCTCAGACCTAGTCTGAGCATCACTAGCCCCCCTTGTGGTTTCTTGGCACCGGGGACCACTGAATGCATTGATATCCACTGGATCTTCTGCAATAGAAGAATCCAATGGAATCTCTGCCTCCTGTGTTGCCATGGATTGGGTCCTAGTTCCAATACCACTGTCCTGTTCTCCCAATGGGGCAGAATCAGTAGTGGCAGCCCTTTCCATATGGTCACCTACCTCTTCATTGACCACCTCATTTAAATCAATTGGCTGATGCATCTGAGGAAGAGGAGCCTCAGATGCATGTTTCTTAGCCCTTGTGGCTTTCTTGGAGGTTGGCTTGGAGTCCCTTGTTTTCTTGGATTTGACAGCAGATGTGGGTTGAGAAGTAGTGGGTATGGCTACTTCTTCATCTGCTGTGGAGGGTGCACTAAGCATATGTGCAGTCAAATTTGTGACCCTCCCGGAAAAAGTGGTACCTTTAACTAACACTGTTCTCCTCATGTTTGAAAATAGTTTTTGTGTATGAGAGAGGAGAACAATTTTACCACCAACTCTTGGTAGGTTAGTTAACTCATTATCAAAAATATGTTGTAAAAACCTTGGATACATCAAAAATTTTGAGTCGGGATGTTCCAGGTTATACAACATTCCAGTGAAAATCATTTTTGAAAAATTGAACTTCATGTTATTAGCTAAGCAGATCAAAGCGGAGGCTATGTTACTGCTGAACTGATCCCATGAAGTCCTTTTTTGAGATATACATTGTTGCAGGGTATGAATTAAAAATTTCCACTGGGGAGAGAACATGGATTTCCAAAAAGTTAGTTTATTCAACTCCCCCTCATACCCTAGCAACAATAGATTTTCATAAATTTCAAATACATATAAGCATTCGATACCTTCTTCATCGTGGAGTTGAAGATGAGCACGAATGGATGCTTCTGTAACTTTGACATTTTGCCCTGCAACTTGACCAATAATGGTAGCCACCCCATCGACTTCTGTCTTTTCAGCAGAAGTCCAAAAATCGTTTATATGTAAAATAAAAATGATAGGGTTGACAGAAAGTGCTACCATTAAGTTGCTATTTTTAAGAAAATTTACAATTTCATAAAAATCTTCTGCTCCTTTGGGTTTTAGCAGATAAGCACGCAAATTGTGCTTATCGGCAGTTGGTAAAACAGCGTTAGAAGATGGAGAAGAAGTCATTTTAGAAGTGAAAGTTGAAAAGTTTTCTTGTGAAAAGATGAATTGTGATCGCTTTTGGTTGTTTGAGATTAACAGTAGGTGAAAAGCGAATAGTGAAAAGGTTTGCTATTTATACTATTTGAAAAGGAGCAGCATTAAATGCCCTAATTTTAAAATAGAATAAATTGCACTAGCAGTATTAAATTAGAAATTTTGTACTAGCAGCACTAAAACATGCCACAAACTTCTTGGCTTGCTCTGCACAGATAAAACAATAAGGATTATCAGTTTTCTTTGGGAACCCAAACCAATCTGGTTTTGGGTCTCCCTTATACATCCACAAAGTCAACTCTTTCAAGAATCACTGCTTGTGGTGTACTGTTGGTTTTGGAAACTTTTGATTTTATTGTAGGCACAGGTTTCCAAATCCAACGAATGTTAGACTTATTAACAGCATTAAGATGACCAACGGTATTAACATGTCTGGCAGTATTAATTCTGTTTGCAGTATTAATATGTCTGGCAGTATTAACTTTGTTAATATGCCTGGCAGTATTAATTCTGTTCGCAGCCTGCCTAGCAGTATTAATTGCCTGAGCAGTTTTAACTGTTCTACCAGTATTAACTGGTGCAACAGTTTTAACTGAAGCAGTAGTATTCTGCTTACCAGTATTAACATTGATAGCAGTGCTAATACGCCTGACAGTATTAATTTTTAATGATGTTTGAGTCTTAGTACTGTTGGCTCTGTTTCTGATTAATGCTGCTGTAGTAAATTTTGACACAGCAGTATTAACTGATTGAGCCTTTATTTTCTTCACAGTATTAACAGAATTAATTTTAGTTTTAAAGTTGTGATGATTAATTCTGTCAGTAACTGTCCATGGTGATCTCATAACCCTTTTATTTCTTGGATTTTGATGACACTCATTCTGAAGATGATTTGTTTTACCACAGATGTAACAAGCCTTTTCTTTAATCATGACAAAACCCTTTCCTAGTTTTTGTGAAACCATTTGGTTCCAATTTCTTTGATTTCCTATAGGAACAGATTTTGTATAATTGTATGGTATTTGAATACCTGCTTTACAATTACATTTATCACAGGCTTGATTTTTTTCATTCTTGTTAGTGGTGTTCTTCTTTTGAGCAGATATAAACTTGGCCTTTTCTTTGAATAATCTTTTACCCTCTGCTAGTTTATTACCAGTTAAGATAGTATCTGATGCACTACTTACTTTCTTAATATCTTTCTTAGTTGATTCAACTAGCTCAGTAAGTTCTCCTTCTATGTTATCATCAGATACCCAACTAGTGATTTCTACATTATCTAAATCTATCTCAGGTTCAGCTAAACTTTTGATTGGATCAGCCTTTATAACTTCAATTTCTACATTCTCCTTTAAAGTTTCAATCTCAGTATCACATTTTGGAGGAAAGTAATTGTTGTTATAAGGTGGAGGAACATTGTTGTATCCCAATCCAGTTTTGAGTTTATCATGAATCTGAGATTTAATTAGATTTTGAACGTTTTGAGAAGCATTTTCTAGATTATCTATTTTCAATTTAATGCTATCTCTTTCAGTTCTCACATTCTCTAAATCTTTGCTCAATTCATCAACCTTGTCCTTTTGACAATCTCTTTCCCACCTAGCATATTCAATATCATACACATATTGTGATTCATTCTTCTGATATGCTTTTATTTGTTGTTCTAGGTTTTCAATTGATGCAATTGTGCTTCTATTCCTAACTTCCCACTTTTCAAGTTCAGCACAGATAAATAGATTATGATCTCTATAGTGTTTAACAGTTTTCATGCAGATAGATGAACATAATTTATTTTGTACCTCTTGAGGCACTTCAGGAGATTTCGCTTCTGCTTCTGTAATGGCCATTAAAGCTTGATTTGTCACAGCATGCTCTTCTTGATCACTCCAATCAAATTCAAACTCATTTTGTGACATCAGTGCTGTTGAGTTTGAATTGTTTTGAATTGGAATGTTTCTTCTTTGCATTCCATTAAAGCTCCCTGCCCTTTGACCACTATCATTAGCTCTTCCAGTACTTCTGCATTCTCTTGCAAAGTGTCCATTCTTGTGACACTTAAAGCACTCAACTTTGCTCTTATCAAATCCTGCTCCATCTTCTCTCTTATATGCAAAGTTGTTTCTCCCAGTTCTTTGCATAAATCTCTTTGCCCTTACAGTCAACATGGCCATCTGCCACTTAATATTCATCTCTTCAAGATCATCTGGATTAACTTGCTCAAGCTCTTCATTTGTCAGAGATGAATTCACATGACTGGCAAAGAATGCTTCCAACACTTGATCACCAGTGTTGTCTTTTGATGATGACCCAGATGCAGAACCTGTAACATTAGAGGTAGATACATATGCTGAGTTTGGATCTACCTGTACTCCTCCTGATGACATAAATGCAGCATTCTGCATATTTGGAGTGTATCCAGTGGCTTGTTTCTTGTTCTCTACTTCTGGCTCAAATGATCTTAGATCATTGTATAGATCATCAAGCTCCTTGTCATCCAAATTACTGCCCTGCCTCAAAGCAACAGTATACATGGTCCATTCATCTTCAAGTGATCTTAGAAACTTTCTGTTAAGATCATCTTTGTCAATCTTAACATTGTGGTTTTCAAGATCACCAACAAGTTTAGAAAAGGAAGTTTCAAGAACCATATGAGGGTCCAGGAAGCTGCTCTAACAATGCATTGGAGTTGGAGTAGACTTAAAATCTGGAAGAACCATATTTTTGTACACTTTTGTGTAGTGATCATGGCAATATGGCATTAGATCAAAACAATGTTAATTTAGTTCTATAACTTATGCCAATGTGCGGTTAATCTGGGTATCCATTTTGAAACTTGTAAGCTTATACCAAGCATCTACTTTACTAATTTAGCTTATGTAGGATGCAACCTTATGTGTGATGAATTGAATCTTGATTTTGAAAATATATCTAATCTTGATTCTGAAAATGTGTTTGCCTTTCAGTTATAGTTACATTTTGCATTTTGGTACAGCTTGTTTGCATTGATTGCATTTTGGTACAGATTGCAGTCTTGATTGGACATCAACATCAAAATACACATATGTTGGATTATTAATCCAAACCATTTGCATTACTAAATCCAAAAGGATACACCAGTTAGTTCATTTGCCCACTAATACACATATTGTGATACACAGTATGACTATGACACTAGACATTGCAAGCATACATCGATCATAAAATTGCAAGGTTGACTTCTGAAAAGTCAATTGTTGCATATCACGTTGTCCTTGTTGCAATGGTGGAGTATGATCTTCACCACTAGCTTGGGTCCTCTTCTGCAATGGTGGAGTATGATTTTCACCACTAGCTTGGGTCCTCTTCAATTCCACTCGTAACTTGTAAAATAACTGCTTGTAATACATACTTGGGAGCTCTTCGTCAAGAAATCGATATCTCTCGCAATTTGAGGTTATTACCTAAACCAACAAAAAATTCCAAATTAGGGTTGTAAATAATCATGTAAATTTTTCTTCTGCTCCTTCAAACTAACCTGCAGATCAGAGAGTCTATCAAGCTCACTACAAACAAAAACATAGAAATCCTCTGAATCCATTTTTGCAAGTAACTTTGCTTTTTTACAAAGTTCTTCCTTCCGTGAAAACTGCTAATTCTTATTAAAAGAGATCAAATTATTAATGGGACATATATCATTTGGTCAAACAATTAAGTTAAAAAGAAACAGACCCTTAGTTATTGTTGGGTTAAGATTTATTCATATGTAAAGGTTTCTGGAAATAGGAGGCAAAAGTGTAAAGAAGAAAAATGTCATAAATCTGTTTTCAGTTTTATAGGTTCTAAATGGAAATCATAAAATGATAATACAGCATATCTTTTATACGAGTACTTTTTTGACACCCATATGACCATATTCATTACAAAACCTACTCATCTTATATATCGTTGAAAAATGTCACAACTCTGTTGGTGTACTTAAGAATTAATCTAGAATTAGAAGAACCATAAGTTTTTAACAATTAACCATCAAGAAACACAACAGACAACCCAATCTATGAGACAGTTAAAGCTGCAGCCGCATAAGAGACGAACAAACATTATTTATATACAACTTAAGAGATAAAGCTATTTCACCATTAAGCACTAATCTCGCAGTAGTTGCAGCACTTGTCGCTTCTGTTAAAAGATCTACATACTGGTTATTGCTTACTGCTACAAGTATCCATGACAACGAAGAAACAATATGTTTGTATTGCGATCCTGTGTTGAAGAGAATAACAATCAATGCAAGGTATTTCTTTGAAGTCACATGACACGATTTGTCTGTTAGAAAGTTTAATATATAATATAAGTTTCATTTCTATTAAGTCGCAATATATTTTCATCATACTCTTCATTCAAAAAGTTTAGAAGAAATAAATCTATCCAGTACAGAGATGTACAAATGGCCAAAAACTCAGCGAAGATCACTTATAAATTCGTCTCAATAAGGACTCTGTAGATCAAATATTTCCATTATATGCATGTCTGTATCTTACAAAACAAATGAAGTTTCCAGTCTGTTTGTCAAAAGTGAAACCGGCACTAAAGCAATGCAGGATCACCAATCCATCCGATTTATCACTTCATTTTTTCATGGCTTTGATCTTTATAACCTTATCTCCCTTGCCTTTTCCCTTCCCTTTCTTGTTTTTAGCGTTCTGAGTGTTACCAACGCGGCTTTGTTTTCCAAACACCACTTCCACCAGTGAATCATCAACTGTTTCTGTTTCTTTAACTTTACTTGTGCTGCTGCTCTCTACCAATACTACTTTCCCAAAAGTTGATTTCTTATTACGGTTCAAGAAATTATTTATCTTTGGCCCGATACTTTGCAGCTTCTCCACAGCCCCATGCACACTCTTCATCACAACCAAATGCTCCATGTTTTGTCGACTGAATAGGATCCAAAACACCCAAAAAAAATTTATCTTTAAGTAAGTGCTAATTGTATATAAAATGTAAATATATATAAACAATAAATTAGCAGAACAAATTTTTCTTTTTTTAAATGGATATTTCAGTTTATATCGGTTTAAATATAACCGTAAAAAACCAATACAAGTTATACTATTGCAAGACTAACCTCGTATCAAATGCAGAAGAAAGCGCCTTCAGATCACTTAATGCCCGGGATACAAGTGTTTTATCTTCTCTACTCAAACAATTGACATCCAGATTTGTATCTGGTGATGTGTTAGAACATGTTTCCTGAGGCATCGTTCCACAACCATCATTGTTTGAAGAATTTTGAACACAGGGTGTAGGTTTTCTTGAGAACAATATACTCATTATCTCCTCCTTGGTATTCTTAAGGTCAACATTTATAGCACAAGGTGCGTCGATCTTTGGACTCCCGGTTCTCGAGCTCACAATCACAAGGGGATCCTCTATGCTCATAAATGCATCCGCAACCGCATCTGGCTTTAAGTTCAAGTAACTTCCCTTTCTTCTCCTTAGAAGATCAGACACAAACTTCTTTGGAAGCAAATGAGCAATATTGTTCTTACCCGACAGCAAATTAAGTAGCAGTTGAGAAGACATATAATCCGATACTTTAAGACAAATTAAAGACAGTATTATAACCAGCTTTAATGTTAAAAGTGGATGGTAATAAGATGGATCAAGCTTTGATCTTTGAATCCATGTCACAGTATTCTTTCTATTGCCAAGAATTTGTTGAACTATTCCAACAATAAACCATACGGTATGATCTAAATCTTTCTGTTTGGACTCAGATAAAGCTGAACTTGGAGTATCAGAAGAGTATTTGTCTGTAAGCCATCCCATAAAAGAAGCCTTTGTAGTGAATATAATTTCTGAAGAGAAAGATGCATAGAAAAGAAGACTGTCCAAGAGATGCACGAAACTGTGAGGAGATATGAATCCGGGACGCCTCCAGTTGGCCTTCATAGTATCTTCTAGAGCATTCTGAAGTACTGGAGCAACGTAAACCTCTTTCAACCCACCATAGCCAAATTGCAAAACAAATGACTTCCATGGGGGATTCCAACGAAGCCCCCTCATGACCTTCTCATAAAATCCTAAAGGTTTTCTGTAACTCGTACATATCATCATTAATCTCCCGATTGTCCAATAAGTGAGGTCACCCTTGATGTCAGCATTTTGACGAAAAATCTCATCAAGCAACTTGACGGAAAGATCATTTTTTCTTAACGAAATCATGTCCTCAGAGACCGATTTCCGCCAGTCTAATGGAAACACTAACTCAAAATAAGTGATAGATATTTCAAGGAACGTTTGCAACTTCTTTTTATTAGAAGATGTGAGGTTGAGATCCCAGAAATCTAACAGAAACTTGGATACCTCAAAAATGTGAAGGAGAGGTGCTTTGATGAAATGCTGAAACATTTGACTTTGACGTTGACTTATGGAGCGCCTCAAGAGTTTCAAGAACCTTTAGACCTTCAGAAAGTAATTCTGACTGCCAATAAGATCGAATAACACAAACTAACTGCCTGATATCTATAGTTAAACGCTTCCCGTCCATATGAAGACCCTTTTGACCATTATTTTTTATCCATTCAGCATCCTTGTTAACTAACAAATAAGCCACTTTGCCTTTTACACACTGTTTCCTCACCCCGAAGTAATTCAAGTTGAACTCAACTTGATCCTCGTGTTTATTCGGTTCTTCCTTTTCTAGACTTCCAAGACTTTGAAAGATATCCACAACATTCTCTGCTTCCACATATTCCAATAGTAAATCAGAGTTCTGACAGAAACTCGGTTCTGAGAGATATTGTTCTCACAGTGCTTGCTATTGTCAATAGGTAATTCGTCCTCCCAATAATACTTTGAGAAATTCAAATGAAAATGAAAATCCATTATTTTCCTAATCAACAAGATTTCTCCCCTTAAACTTTTGTTTTTTTGGGAATCGTGTAAATGTTGTTTCAGATCTGTCAAGCTACTGTTCTGATGATAGACTACTTTCAGCTCACTACAAACAAAATGATAGAAACTGTCCGATACCATTTTTGCAAGTAATTTTGCTTTTTCACAAATTTCTTCCTTGTGAGCAAACTTCTTCAAGGGCCACCCTCTGTTTCCGTTTCCCCATAACGAGCTAAAAAAGATGTACCAAAGTAGAAGAACCGTTGCTTTCATAATATCTTCAGCCTTTTCCAAAAGATCAGCCTCCTTTAGAACATCTCCCCATGACCTCGCCAGCTCAGTAGCCTCAAGAATATGACCCGCTTCTTCTTCCAAAGCCAGAAGGTCGTTATGGCAGTCTAAGGACCTTAAGAACCCACGTTTAGATTCCATAGAATAAAAGGCCCGAACAAATTTCAACATGGATGTAGGATCTTTACGTTCATGGTAATCTAGAGCACAACACTCCAAGAACTCCTGCTCAATTTGTTCTAGTTCTTTACTTTGAGCATTTACATGCTTTTTCCAGCATTCTATATACTGCAACCCTTTATCAAAAAGTTTCCCTTTTTTGCAAACCATCAAGCAGTTGGAGAACTGATCTCCTTTTGCATAGGCTTCGGCTGCATCACTATAGCGCCCTGCTAGAGTGAAACACTCTGCTGCTGCATCAATCTTTTCACATTTATACAAATAATTAGTTCCTGCACAAACATCTGTTCAAGTTAGAGTTGAAAAGATGGGCAACACAGGCAGTTTGGGTTATTTTTTTAACCCATTCCTTTAAAAGTATATGCGGTTAACAAGTTACTTATGATCAATTTTTTTTATTATAATAGTTATCTTATTATTTGAATATCAAGATTTATAAGATTTTACTCATTTTATTTAATATATAAAAAAAATTACCGGCTCTTTCATACTCCCCCAAATCACAATAACAAGTAGCAGCAGACTCGAGTTTCCCAATAGACTCCAACATTCCCGCTGCTTCTCTAAGATAACTTAAATAAGCTTCAGGATTCGATCCCCTCATTTGATCAGCAGATGCTCTAAGACCAGAAGCCTTTGCCAATTTAGCCCACATTGCATCTCCAGCTCTTTCAAAACACATTGTTGCCATTACAAAATTGTTTTCATAGAAAAGCTGAAAGTAATATGAAGGTCAAGAAACCATGTTAAAAAAGGTATTCATGTGATAATGTACAGACTACAGATAAAGAAACTTACTAGTTAGAGGTGGCAATGTCGGCCCATTTACTTATGAATGTGTTGATTCGGGTTATGTTCTAGCTCTAATGGATCAAACGGATATAAAAGCTAAAAAAAATAAACAGATTAAACCAGTTGAAAGTTGCTGATAGTCTATTAGTATATCAAACTTCCTCTACCCCATTTTCTCTCCTTTTTTCTTCCCACAAACTAACGTATATATTCGATACCATTCCCTTTCCTATTCCTTAAATTGAACCAACCACCCTGTAAAGATTTATAAAAAGGTTAAAGAAAAAATGTTTCAGGTCAACCCAAACTGTTTCAACCCGCACCAAAACATGTATTATCCACCAAAGCCACCCATCTTAACCACTCTACTAACAAGCAACATCTTTTAGCTAAAGAAATAAAAAATCATGAAGTAAAATATATGTGGATTAAATATTTAACCTTTTTACCACGCTCCTGCCACTCTTGAGAGCTGCTAGCAACCTGCATAGCCTGTGCCACCAAATCATCCAGCTTCCTTATCTGAACAAGGCCCCTTCTTTTCCAGTAGTCAAACATCGGCTTGGAGAGCTCCTCTTTGTTCTCACATATCCATATCCTTTGCCTTGTGCGTGTTATAGCCACATACAATTGTTTCAATTCTGAACATAAAACACTATGTCTTGCCTCGTTGAATGTCGGGAAAGATTGTGCGAGTTTCTCGTCGAGCCAATCACGTTCCTTCATGTAACTATATATAACTCTCCACTGGTCTTTCAAAGGGGATGTGCCAAAAAAGTTGTAGAGCAGTACATCCTGCAGATCACACAAAATTATTAAACTGCATTCGAGATTGAGTAAAAAATAATATTTCCGTGACAACAGTTTGATGCAAAAAATGATCAAGGCACTGACCTGAAACTCAAGACCCTTACACTCCATTATGGTGAGAACAAGAGCATGTTTTCCAACATACTCACAAATTTCAGCTTTTGCACAATCATCACATACTAATATCACTTGTTCGGCACCAAAGCCAACAGTTTCTCCACCACTTCCACTGCCACCAAAAACAGTCACAATTGCATTTTCATCATTACCAGACTCCAGTAAAACAGGAGCTTCTCCTGAGACAAGACTAGTTTCAGGATCCAAAACATCAATTGAGTGAACAAAATAACAGTAGAGAATATCAATGACACTCTGAGCTAACTCAAGCACACCGGCATGAGTTCTGAAGTTCTGCTTTAGTTGGAGAACCTCAGATACAAGACCTTTCTCTTGGTTTCCATTTGTTCTGGTGGTTAAGAACTCTGTATAAAACAGAGATCGTATATCTTGAAATCTAAAATCAATCCCTCTAGCATTGGTTTGTGCTGTGTCACCCGCAAAAATAAACCCCTCATCAACATTATGGCATATATATTTGAAAAGAGAAATCTGCCTCATACTCAGATCTTGGACTTCATCAATATACACAAAATCCATCTGGTCACCTTCATAATTCCCATTTTTAATTCGACAATGAAGGTCATTTACTAAATCACCCAAATCGAACTCTCCACGTTCAGTTTTTATCTTTTCGTATGCTTGAAAGAGGGTGTAAACAATCTCTCTTTTCTGTTTCCTTAAACTAGATGAACGATTCTCGGCCAATAAAAAGTAACCCTCATAGCTCAACTTCCCATTACTAAATGCCCCTGCTTGCAGACCTCCTTTTATATGAGAAATTATTTCGGTGAAAACTCCAGAAGGATCAAGCTTCTTTGTTAAATTTGTATTAAAGTGGGGCCAGTAGAGTGAACAGAATCTATCATATGTAACCTCCCTTAATCTTATAAAGGTTTGCAATGCAACAGATCTTGAACTTATACGAATGCCATGAGAACCTTCTGCTTCAAGAAATCTTTCAAAGAAAGAATTCCCCAAGGTACCATCCAGCATCATTAGAAACTTCTGAAATGTAATAACAAGAGGGTAACTGCTCTTTGGGATGTCAACAAATGTGTCCGGGATATCGTTGAATTCTGATGTAATAAGATCTGCATCATCTAGTTTAATCTCTGCTGAAGAATTCACCTTGCATGTACTGTCAAATACACAATTTACTTGAAGTCAGAATTGGACATATAACAAAACAAAAAAACCCAAGGAAAAGGTTTAGTTGACCTATATGAATGAAATGATCATTTTGATATATTGTTTGTACGGATTAGTATCCATATTAATCAAAATACATTGGCAAGTAAAGATACTAAGGTTACTAAATGTAAATCAAGTATTACAGAGTATTAAATTGTGAACAGTTATGAAATAATTATGTATCAATAACTTTTCCAACTATATGTATAGCTTCTGTTCTAAATAATGCATATTTTAATGAAAAATATACTTCACAAATAGAAAAGGATAAACAAATTATAAAAATATGAATATGATTAGATTTTTTTTTTTTTTTTTTTTTTGAAGTTTTAAAAACTTTTATTAAACATAGGCTGTACTTGCACACCTTGTAAGGTGGGAAACATGTTGCTTCACAGCGTAACACAGTTTTGGGCTCACTGTCACAAAAAGCTGGCGGAGAACATCTGGTTTGCTATCTTCAGGATCATCAACAACTTCAGAGTCCTTGATTTCGTTGCTCTCTGCTTCATATATCCCTTCAGAAGCGACACGAAATAACTGTTCTTTTTGGAACAACTTCATTGTCAAAATAGTTGTTTTCCCCGTTCCTGATCGCCCAATTATAAATGAACTTTTGTGAAACAAAATTATGTCGGTTTGTTCATCAGTTACTTGCATGGGTAGATCAATTTCTTTACCAGAAAGCAAATGGTTCACCACTCCAAATGACAAGGAGTAGAACTTCATAAGCAACAAGCTTTCACTCACTTTTGAGTTTTCAACATAACTTTTACCATTACCAGAATTCTCACTCACTTCAGTTTCACCTTCATTGATATTTAAATGACGATATCGGATAATCTTTTGAGATACCGGCCAACTCTTAGGAACTTCCAATTTCCTGAACAACATAAATAAAGTACAAAAAACATGAAATTAAGAATTTATAATTTCTACTTTAAGATTCAGAAGTGGCTAGATGGGTGGATGAGGTAACGGGTCAAAACGGCTCGGGTTTAAACCCAACTTAGAAATATTCATTTGTTTTGTTTTGACCCATTTGACTCATTCCCCTTATAGCTTCTTTTCTTTGACCAGATTGACTAAGATGACCCAAATTGACCCTTCTATAAGTAGAAAGAAAATGAACATACCTATCCAAACGTTTTTCTGTGCAACGCTTAATATACGATTCTGCATATGCAGCAAATATGTTTTCAAGTCGTTTTGTGAGTTTTGGGATCTCTTCCAAAGGTAATAGATCCCAAACTTTCAAAACCTGTTCGTATTTGAATTCCTTGATGATGTCAATTGTGCAAATAACATAGAGCCCTTCAACCTTGAATTGTTTTAATATCTGTGAGGAATTTTTACAGCACAAGTCTACGGTTTTGTTCTTGGGCCTCCATCCACTAGAAAGTTTCAATAAAAGATTTAAAACCAGTTTCTTCAGGCTAGCACTATTCAGCTTTCCAAATGATTTTCTGAAGTAATCACTGACGAGTACCTAATGGTACAAAGAGCAACAAATACCAAGAAAGATAATTGGATATTATATATTTACATATATTGGTAAAAAGAAAAATAATATAGTTTATTACACTTACCTTCCATTTTGCATGTTTAAAAAGCACACTGATCCCATTAACCAGATCATCAAGTTGTTCCAGAACTTTCTTTGTATTTATGATTGCCATCTTCAAGCATTCATCATCAGCAGCATCAAACAAACAATGGCGATCTCTTGCATCACAGACTAATTCTTACCATACGGATTCGCTATTAGTTTTCATTTCCCAATATCCAGAGACAGTGTCTGGTATAAATGGAAGACAAAAAATCAATCATACTTTTTGAAAACAGAAGGCTAAAGGTGGTGGGAGGGGTGGTCAAGGCAACATTAGTCATGAACCAAAACGAGTAAGGTTGAGCCACGAACACCTTTCAGGCCATTTATAAAAACTTACTATAGAAAGTTAATGTGTTAATCATGGTTACAATAAAAATCTGAATCTTTGAAAGAAAAAGAAAAGAAAAAAAAAACAATTTAAAAGGTTGCCTGCATTCAAAAAGGATCTCGACGACTTTTGACTCTTTCCCCTTTATCTATGTTTATGAATGACCCATTTAAAATCAAACACAACCCATATTGACTCGTTCACAAGTAAATGAACCAAAACTGCGCTTCACTGAAAGATCTATCAGTGAAAATCATATGCTAAGAAAAAGAGAGGATTGTGTACCTTGCCCTGGTCAAGGCAACATTAGTCCTTTGAGGACTAGATATGAAACCAATACAGCCATGGCTATTAGATCTTACTGTCGATAAAATAATAATATCTTCTTCTCCACCCTGAAACCCGTCAACCGATTTCACCTTTACTGAAAATCCATCAAGATTGTCATACTTGTGAGCAAGTTTTTCTTGAATACAGAAAACTTGGGCACCATAAGGAGATACAACACCAATATTAAGCTTCTTCTTTGAGTCGTGCCATGCTATAAATGTCAAACAAGAGGTTAAACTTTAATATGAGAAAAGAACAACTGAAAAAACTATTGATTATAAGATGTAAGTTGTACTTTAGATGAAGAATGTAAGCAATCTGAGCACACCTCTATAGAGATTTTGTACAATCTTAACCACAATAGCCACCTCAACCATATTTCTTCGGCTACGTCCATCATCATCCTTTTCTTCTCTTCCACCAACAACATTAATAAATGAGTACGAACCAAACATTGGTCCAGAAAGATACCGTTTTTTATAACTTTTACATGTCACATTTCCGCCATCCAATATTTGATTCTGATAAAATCTCCAATTTGGAAAGAAACTAATGGAAGGATGCATTCGGTACTGAACATTCAGTAAATGCTTTGAATGCCCCAAACAACTCAATCTGTCAAATAAGCTTCTTCCAAAGCCAGATTCAATACAAACCTGTCCAGAAAACAACACAATTTGGTAAAAAACAAAACAAAAACAACAGAAATAAAGATACAAAAATGATCATAGATTTACTTTGCTCGTAACCACTGCAGGTAATTGACACTCATCTCCAATGAGAATCGCATGCTGAATTCCAGGAAGTTGAAGGGGAATGGTAGACTCGGCCTCTTTTAGCTGCGCAGCTTCATCTATGACCAAAATGTTCAAAGGCTTCATTCTAATAGTATGCAGCTTGTAGGAACTAGAAGTTGTACAAAATATAAGAGAAGCTCTTTCGAAACAGAAGTCCATTATCGCATATCTGTTCAAAGCACTCGGAAGACCAAGTACTTCAAGAGATATCTGCAGAGCCCTTAAAACCAATATAGACATGGCTCTTACAGAATTAATTGATGATGTATCTCTCAACTCATTAGACAATGGTTTATGAGTGAAAAGATGTTCAAGTTCCTCTGAAACCAAATTTTCTTTAAACAACAATGACTCAAATGAACTTAAATTGTCCAAAAGATATATCATGCTATGGAAATTGTATTCTTTCATGAAACTTTTTGGGATATGAGTCAAAAACGTAAAGATACATCTTCTAAGTGGTAGTACAGAAGAGCTGAAACGATTTTGCATAAACTCAATGAATGAATTGATTTCCAACTTGCTGGTGGTAGGTTCATTTTGATTTTCATTTGCAAGTTGTTTTTCTTTGAACAATTCATTATCTACATAAGCATGATATTGAGATACACAATCTTCAAGTAAATCATTCATAGAACTCATGCAATGCTTCCAACCAGTCAACGAGCCAAGGCACTCTGTAAGCCTTTTAATCCGATGCTCCAAGTATATTTCTTCGATCTCTGCACCGACTTTCAACCTCTCCTTGTTACCATACAGAAGTACGTCTCCAATAGAACAAAAGGACTCACCACTTGCAACTGTAGTTTTGAATGATTCCTTAACCACACTAAGAACACGTGAAGCTACTTGTAATATAGCGAAGTTCGTTGGTGCACAAGTAAGAGTCCTACGATTCATTAGCAACATAATGAATAGCAATACACTTACAGTTGTTGTTTTTCCTGTTCCAGGCGGTCCCCATATTTGTTCCACATAAGAATTGTGACAACATTCTGTTTTATTAAGAGACTCCATAATTGCTGCTCGTTGTGAATCGTTCAGCTTATCCAATTGATATAGATTTTCAGGAAAAAAAACTTTCAAAATCAAAAGCACAGATGCTGCAAGTCTCCTTTACCTGTAAAAAAAATATACAACAATTATTAGTAATGATATTATCACTTACCAAAAGATAAACTAGAATTCAACCAACTTCTTACCATCGAATTAGAGTAAAGAACCTCTTTGATGATATTCAGATTTCCATTCATGTGCAGTGAATTCCAAATTCTTTTGTGGGTTGTAATATTCATCAAGAAAACAACAAACATCCCATCTTGGAATTCAATTGGCTGTGAAGATCTTACTTTAAAATGTATATTATCATCTTCATTATTATCATCCTTTGCAATAATTTTAACCATTAAAAGTGCCCATGTTCTTCCTACATGCTGCAATTCAGCAACAGACTCAGGCTTCCCATCTGCTAAAATAATAAGATCACCAGGTAATATCCGATAAGACTCCTTGCCATGTTGACTAAATCTGTTTCGCCAAGAACCAATGGTGACATCATACAGCATTTTTTCATCACGTTTGACCTCCCTAAACGAAATAACTTCAGCAAATGGAGCTCTATACATGATCTCCATTGAGGAAGCTAGTTCGGCACGCGTTTCCTCTAGCAAAGGATTAACAAAAGAACCAAGATACCTTTCTTCAGACTCAAAAGTCAGCGGTATATTCTCCACCTACAAAATGACACCTTAAGACATTAATTTCTTATTCTTTTCGAAAAGCATCAAGACATTAATTCATCAGAAAGATTAATGAAATACGTATATGATCTAAATATGTCCTTCATTTCTCAAAACAAAATATTAGTTATCTTCATTTACTACTCAGAGAAAGAACAAAAACAGTCTACTCCAAAATATGAGGAGAAAATATTGACTTTGAGGTCAAATGTGTCAAACTTTGACTTCAGAAAAAGTAAATCATACTTGCAATTTTATATACATATCTGAAATCAACAATAACTTCACTCTAATAAAATATTGAAAGACTAATGCTGGTGGTCAAAACAATGCACAATATTTAAAACAACAATACTAGGTTTGGTTTCAACAACGTATCTATATCTCATGTTTTCAGAACATAAAACAATCTTAAAACAACAACAACAAACAGTAAGAAAACTGAAATATATATACAACCCTTGATATCAACAATAAATGGTTTTACATAGACAAATAAATATCCCCAACAAACCTACTAAAAACAGCAACAAAATTCAACAAATTCAGAAACATCCAAGTAATAAACAAACAGAAAGAAAAAAGAGGACCTTATATCTGTAGAGGTCCTCATTGAGAATATCATCAAGAGACCATGAAAAAATATGTTGTGTAAAGTCCTCATGATCATCAGCTCCTTGTTTCTTCTCCAAATAACTTCCTTCCATGATCACCTATACATACATACATACATACGTACAAAAAATATGCATAAAAAATTAAACTTTCATGAAATGAAAAATGGGGTTTTCATGTTGCATTATACTGTGACATGAAAAGGGTTTTCTTACCCTGAAAGGAAGTGTGATGTTGGAATATTGGGATGCAACAGTGCACCACTGTCAAGAGTTTAAAAAGAAAACAGAGTGTGGGAAAATAAGCAAGAAAAAAAAAATCTCTATACATATTTGTGTTAGGAAGGAAAAAGAAAAGGTTTTAACTTTTTTATTTTTATTTTTATCATCTAATCAGGCAATGCCATTTGTTCTGACATATTACATGGACAGAGGTAATGGCCCAGGTTTATTTCAGCAAAAGTTCTGCAACTTTTTTCCTAAACAAACATTCCACAAATACATTTGTATTCTATTGATCACTTTATAAAGTTTAAATTGTGAGTATTTGTAAACCAAGTGTCATTTGAGCTAGCGTTGTAGTAATTGTTTTAAGATTCATCAAATGTTGGTGAACAAAAAATGTTACTATATCTACAACTAATTTTGCCAAATAAACTCGTAACGAATCCAGCTAGGACTTTTCCTATTACTTGACCCTACATCTTAATTTATGTTAAAACGTTATTATTATTATTTAAATTGCAAGTATCTTATCACTACTACTACACGAATAGGTACAATAACTCACAAATATTTATAATATGTCATGTCTTAGGACTTGAACCATTAACCTCAAAGTTTGAGGGTCACCTCGATACCACTAGCATAATGGCTCTTTGGTAAAATGTTATTATTTTTAGGTTGTTCATAAGATCTACCTGTGTTTCCAATTGTGGTATTACCCTTATATATCAATTGGTGAACTAAATGAGCATATTTTCACCATTTTCTCTTTCTCATGATATTTTGAGCAAATTTTCATTGACTTTATATTGACCATGATATTTTATTTCACTAATAAGTTATCATGAGAAGTTAACAAATTTCAAAATATATAGGGACACGTGAAACCAATGAGCATATTCTCACCATTTTCTCATGATATTTTGAGCAAATTTTCATCGACTTTATATTGACCATGATATTTTATTTCACTAATAAGTTATCATGAGAAGTTAACAAATTTCAAAACATATAGGGACACGTGAAACCACATATATACTAATCCTAGGTGACTAAATGTTAACCTATCAATTTATCATCATTCCTTCGAAAATTAATTTGTTGAGTAGCAAATTTTTGAACTACTTGTTGCTGTGTAATAATCGAAATTATTGATACAAGTTATTTACATATAGTTTACTTAAAAAGACATAATTATACATGATAACTATGTATATAACAGTACCATTAAGTAGCTTAGTAATTGGAATTTTATATTCATTTTATTTTAGTAAATAAATCGTTATGCTTTTACCACTTAATAATTCAGTTGTTTGACCCGTCGCATATTTGCGACGGCAATTAAATCCTTTTGTTAATAGACATTTTTGTATCTTATTTTAAATTATTTGATAACCTTGATTATCTGATCAATTGATAACGTCTCGATAACCTAATTGGTGGCAACTGGCAAGTCGCACGTTATTTTCTTGATTATTTGGCTTATTTGATTGATGAAGTTTGATTATATGAAAATTGTGTATTTATAACTGAGATTTAAGATTTATCTGTTAGTAGTTATTAATTTGATTAGATTTAATATAATTGCTTAAATTGTAATAGTGTTACTAAATTATTATTTTTATTTATCGTTTGTTTTAAAATTTGTTTTAAAAGTCAACCTTACAATCTAACACGCATACAATATACAATAATCACGAATATTAAGGTGACTTCAAAAGTTTTTAACAACGTTCTGAATGAAATTACACACATGTGATTGATTATACCTACATACAATAAATGGAACAAATAAATCGAAGCAATCAAGAAAAAACACACGATCAAAGATATCAAAAAACATATGACAAAAGATATTAGTGTGGTTATATCCAATTTAAATGGTCAGTTTAATCAAGCTAGAGGGAAACCTTAATAAAATTCACATGTTAGGGTTTACATTTGTTAAGATTATTTTATACGTGAATAAAATGAGAAAGATAAGGAATTTGGCTGCCACACGAATAGCATCACGATTCTTTATAGTTGCACCACGATTATCAACTTCGTGCCGCAATAAACTAAAGTCATACGACGAGTTTGCCTACTGAAAATCGATCAATAAAGACCACCATAATCCAACCGTGATTTTGAGCTTTTTCAGCCATCCTTCACACTCAACACGCTTATTACTATTGTGAAAATTTCTACATATGCTTTATTAACTATTGTGAAAATTTTGATAAGTGAATAGTGTTCGTATATATTTTCAAAAGGGTTATCTCTTATCGATTTGTTTGTTTTGGGTCATTTTGTTTCCAATTAGGCGATGAACAATTGGCAATTTGTCTCAATTACGTTATTCAACAATCTAATTAGCTACATATTAGTTGAAATTTTATAATAATACAGTTTATATGTTCTCATAAATAAAACTAAACAAATTGCTGCATTAAAAATGAAACTCGTTACCAATCATACCACGAGGCCTCACCCAAACCAGTAAGACAAAGACCCGAGCAAATAAAGCATAGACATGAACACAAAACTACTTATTATCATACGATTGAAGTTATAAATATTGGAGCTTCTTGATGAAATCTGAAGCCAGGGGCAATATAAGTAGTCAGTAGAAGGGTTGAGATTTAAAGTCAGCCCAATATAAGGGTCCAGATTCAAAGTCAACCTCCAGAGTAGTTACACTCACCTTGGGCCATAGATAAGGAAAATTAATATCAATCAATCAATATTCAATATTCAATATCTATAAAATAACAAAAATGATAAATAATGAAAACATATTACAAATCACAAGCCACATTGCCATCTTTCTGTTCCGTTCAATATATTTTGCTTTGCTTGCCAAAAAAATGTCAAGGTTTTAAAAGGAGTTGAATGGAAATTATAATCTTGAAATTAGGTTTTTTTCTTCTTCTTTTTAAAACAAAAAAAAAAAAAAAAAAAAAAAAAAAAAAAAACATGAAATACATAAATGCTTAAATAGTGACTATTCACTAACAATGTGGGTTGTCCATATGAAAGTTTTAAATAGTTGTGTATACTGTGGATTTTAATAGTTTTAAATAGTTGAAACGATATTTGTCATCCAAGGTTTCATAAAAACTTTACAATAAAAAACTATAGAAAAAGATTTCATTCAAGATGTTATCTCTTCCGGTGAAGATGCTTAAACAAGATTAGTTTGATCTAAATTATTGAACTTAAAAAGATAACTACTTCAACGAAACTACTGTACGAATTATATACCCACATATATGTATATTTGTTTTATCCTCACGACTTGAATATTCAACCTTAAGTGAGGAAGTGCGGTGATGTATGCAGTCGAGGCATCCTAACAGACTGGTGAATCATGTTACTTGAACTGATCAATTCAATATGCAGTCGAGACATCCTAACAGACTGGTGAATCATGTTACTACATGACCTGATCAATTCAATCGCCCTCTACCCATCTATACGGAAAAAAAATATTGTTCAACTCTTTGACAATATGAAAAAACCAAAAGCTATGCCCTCCCTACAGAGTCCTTTGGTGCCCCCTAGGTCAAGAATTGGGGCCTCGCAATCACCATTTTATCTCATGCCTTTCTTCGTTCATGGTTCGATATTACGGTGTCCTGCGTAGATGAACCACACCAATCCATCCCGAACTTGGTAGACAAACTCTACTGCGATCACGATACTGTAGGGGAGGTCTTTTGGAAAATTAGCTCGATGATAGGATGATAAAAAAAACCTTGAAATCGTTGCTAAGTCTAATTGAATAGTACAATTTATAGGTGTACAAAAGTGTTCAAGCTTGTAAATAATAAAAAAAATTTGATCATCTAATTGAGCTCAAGTAAAGAGTAAAGACCATTTCTTTTTTATTTAGAAGTGGATCTTGATGAAATTTCTTTCACTTTAGCCTTTTAGGAACGAAAGCCTACTTGAAATGGAACACGAGCCTTATTATAACCGAGACAATATGGAGTATATATTTTGAAAAATTGATCATTTTGTCACGATTTTCAAACATATATAACAATTTTCCCTCCGAAAAAAATTTTGACGATTTATCCTACCCGAAAGCAAATCGCAAGCTTAAGACTTGCGAGTTGCAACCCGGGTCTTGTGACTTGCAACTCGACTACAAACAAGATCATGTTCAGAAACGTGCATTGGGTGAACGAGTCGCAAAGCAAGTCGCAGGCTAGTGACTTGCGACCCGGGTCACAAGTCACAAGCTTGCGATTTGCTTCCGGATAGGGCAAATCGTAAAAAAAAAAAAATAAAAAAAAATAAAAAAATCGGTGGACAAATCGTTATATACTTTCGAAAATTATGGCAAAATGATCAATTTCCAAGTATCTTTGGTCTAATCCAAAACCTGGTTACATTAGATCAATTTATTATGTTACAAGTGTGTTCAATTAAAAATTATAAAAAATTGAAGAATGAGAACTCCATTTCCTTCAAATTCTACTTTCAATCAATTTTTTATAATTAAATTTCTCACAAACGGTAAAGCCAAAAATTATAAAATGACATATTCGTAATCAGCGTCTTTTTCTTTTCGATTAGAGATCTAACAAATTATACTTTCGACAATTTTTCCTTTTCGTTTTTGTCGGATCTTATAAACACGGCTTATATAATCACATGTGATTTTTGATACAAACATTAGAATTGATACACAATTATTCATCAATGATAGATGTTAACTCACATGTTATTACAACTTAAATGTTCATTCACATAATTTACTACAGATAAGAGTTTAAAAATTGTATTCATTTACAGCCGAAATCACATGTGATTACTAATCGAGGTTTAATCACATGTGTTTTTCAATTGAAGTATGTGATAACAATTGATAATTCAAATGTGATTTCATCTTTATAATTATTATAAAATGTATAATTATAGTTAATTTTTTAAAATTCGTATTTGATTACTCTTTGATCACATGTGATTAATAATTTAATATTTAATCACAAATTATTACAACTTAATTTTTTTATTAGGTTTATTAAATGATCAAATAAAATTATGTTATGTGATTTTTAAACTTATAAGTTGTAAATTTAATTATTTACATGTGAGTATGGCTAATGATTTAGATTTAAAAATTTGATTATAAATATAATCACATGTGATTTAACATTATGAATTTCAAAACCTCATTAGGAAACGAAAAAAAAATCGTCAAAAGTAAGCCACGTGAGGATCTCTTATTAAAGAGAAAAAGATGTTGATTTCAATTTATAGATATACACCTTTACAAGATATTTAGGATATTTTTTTTTAAGAAAAAAAAAGAAGAAGATGAAAATGAATATTCAAAATGAATCAATCTTTTTGGTTCCTCCCTTATTTAATCAATTACCGTTCTTCATCGAACGTTTCACAAGATAAATAATTAAATTGAGTGGTTAGATAATAGATTATTAAGCTAAACAGTCTTCACACGTCTTACAATTTTCCTTTTTCTTTTTTCCTTTTCTTATTTCATTTAATTTGGTTTTATAAAGTAACTTTCAAGAGACGCCGCATCTGTGCGTGTATCTGCTTTAATGATATTATTGTCGTTTTTATACATATAAAAAATCATATCTTTTTCCTTGCACGATTTGATGTTTGGACACTTTTCATCAACCCACATAATCGGTATGTTCGTACTTCTCTACTAGATGTTATCATGTTATGGTTTAAGCTCCACTAAGAGATTTTAAATGTGTAATAATCTACACATACACCTTTCTAATTTTATGTTTTCTGATTTTCATTTATTGTTTTATTCATAGTTATAGCCTTATAAAATAAGGTTAATTAGATCATTTTTGTAGACTTTTGTTAGAAAATTGTACTTATTTACGTAACGAAATCAATTTTTGACACATGTATAGCACTTGTGGTGGAGACGAAAATCCGTTAATTATTTTACTTATATGTAAATAGAGTAATAGTGATAAATAAACTTAAAAATCAACTAAAAGATGAACCTAGCTAATTGATTCTTTAGGTTTATCAATCATATTTCTCGTAAACTCATATATACCATCATGAATATGTATATCACCTGGTACATATGCCAGATTTTTGCGTGTAACAAAACAACAACGAGGAACCAATTGTATACATTCCGGAACGTTTAGGAAGTAAATATAAAAATTTTATGTGTTCATATGTTGTTGAGAAGATATATGGATATCCTGGTAAAGTAATTAAGAAAGAGATATAAAAATAAATACATTAATTAAGGAAGTGGTTAAGCAATCACATTACACATTACACATTACACATCACACATTACACGTACATAATAAATTAAAGATCCCAACATATACGTACTATACTTGGTTTGTCCAAACAGGGACTTATTCATTCAGCCAAACATTTAGTAACACATTAAACTCAAAAAAACTCGATCAAACAGTCAGCCATATGATCTAACAATGTTTGGTGCAGAAGCAACGTCTTCGAAGACCACGACAATCTCCACCATGAAAGCCTTCAGATTTACAGATATTAGCACAATTGGTTTCACTCAAACACGTCCCCTTGAACTTGTGACTTTGCGACAAACATGTCCTTCCTTCAACAACAATCGGCCCACCCATTTCTGTATACGTACACAACACACGTATTTAATTAATTTATAAATATTTCATTTAATTAATATATGTACAAATTGAGTTATTAGAGAACGACAGCTTTTGTTCTAGCGGTATGCAAAAGTGTGCATAATAACATCTATGTTTACTAGAGGCGGAATTACAAGGTGAACGGGCAATTGAAATTTAAAATTACGTAAAAATATGTTTATATCCACATATATCGACTTGTTGAATTGTGAAAATCGAGCTTATTAGAGTTTACTTACCATTGGACATGAGACACATGACAACAAGTAACATTACTGCAAACATCTTCATGGAAGGCCTCATTTTCACTTGTTTGTGTTTTTGTGTGTTAGAGAGAGAGAGAGAGAGAGAAATAAAGAGGTGATGGTAGATAGAAATGATGATGATAAGCATATATAGAAGCATGTGTTTATATAGAGTTTATTTTGTGAAGAATATACTTATCTATTATTCTTTACTTTTATAAAGCAATTGAAAAAGCTAGTAAGGCATTCTCTCAATGCAAAGAAAAAGAACCCAGTAGCCCGGCCAATATGGCCGGCAAATGAATACGGATGGCTCCGTGCGATATAAAAAAAAATCCCAATAAACAAAAAGAATCTAAATATATATGGATATCGAAAAAATGCAATAATGCTACGAAAACTAAAAAAAAAAACCTAAAACGAAGTCATCGTCTATCAATTCGAAAATCTTTTTCGAAAATCTTTTTTATTCTGAGTTAAAAAGTGCTATTTTCCAAGGATTATTTGAAGTAAAATTGTTGATTAAATCATACGATGAATAATCTCTAATAGATTATTTTGAATTACTAGCATTGTCAATCCGTTAAGTCTCGGAGAGTTAAAAGATTTTTAGTAGTGATTGGACACTATATGATTTGGGTTAGGTAATTAGAAAATTTTATACCGGATACAATATTTCTTTAAGTTCGAATTCATGTACGTATAAAGTTAAATCAAAAAACTGCAACATTTTACACTGTTTAAGGAAATGAAAAGGGGATAGATCATGTGATTTGACTTGAGAGTAAATTTTATAAACGGGCCTCCAGTTTATACCGATTTACAGAAATCGTCTGAATTCTTTTTACGTTTATAAAGTAGTCCATCGTCCACCTAAAATGACTAAAATACCTGTTTTGTTATTATTTCTTTAATTTTTCTACGTATTAATAGATTAAAGAAAAACGGACGGTTTTCGGTAGGCAGGGACTATTTTCTATGTAATCTATTAAAACGTAGATAAATTAAAGAAATAATATGAAAATGGTATTTTAGTCATTTACTGTAAATTAATTGGATTGAAAACGTCAAAAAAAATGTTTATGAAAGATTTTCGTAAATTAGTATAAATCGCACGGACCATTTATGAAATTTTTATTACAAAATTAAGTAAGCACTCAAAACACAAGAAACTGAAATCGATTTAAAATTTTACTAGTAGTAACTAGAGATGTACATGTGGGCTTTAGCCCGAGTCCAGGCCTAAAAAATGCCTAAAAAGCCCGGCCCGAAAGTCCTAAAGAGGCCTACAATTATTCATAAAAGCTCAGTCCGGCCCGGACCCGGGCCAGGCCGGGCTAAGCCCAAAGTCCGAAATATCCCGAAAAAAGCTCGAAGCCCGAAAGCCCGAGCTTTTTGAAAATAAAGCCCGAAAGCCCGGGCTTTTTTAAGATACAGCCCGAGCTTTTTTAAGAAAAATCACGACCCCATTTTAAATTACATATTTTTAATATTTATATTTAAGTTTTTACTTATATAATATGTATATAACATACATCTTGTATTTACACTGATTATCTTTTAAATATTATGTATCATATACTTTTTAAATAGGTAAAGTTATTTATTCATCACGTACATATATGAGTATATATTAATTTTACCGATAGATACTTAAATAACTACAACAATATCGTATATACACTATACTTGTATGTTGTAAAATACAACAATAACTTCTTTTTTACCCAATTGATATAAAAACATGATATTTATATAGTACTAATAAACCCAATAAACAATTGGTACGTAATAAAATCAAAATAGAAAAAAAGCCTGAAAAAGCCCGAGCCGGACTTTTAAAAGCCCAGACTAAGCCCGTTAGGCTTAGCCCGGCCCAAGCTTTTTTAGGCCCGAACTTTTTTTAACCGAAAAAGTCCAGACCTTTTTAGGCGCAGTTTAAGCCCAACCCGATCCAAACTTTGTGCACCTCCACTAGGAACAAAAATAATTGTATAGGCATGTATTATATTTCCTAAATTAACCAAAAAAGAAACTATACATAGAAATGAAAGACGATCATATAATTTAGAATTTTTCCGTGAAGTGGAAAAGTGAATTGACAACTCAATCCACCACTGCGCTTGCACTCCTTTTTCAGTCCACACGTCTCACCGCACATGCATGGACCGACTTATATGCATAGACCGACTTATATTTTTATGTATTTATCAAAGAGTGTATTGTATTTATGAATATTATATTATTATATTATGTTATTACTTTTGAATTTTTATTTTTTACAACAGCAAAGTATTTCATTAAACATCTAGAGTGAAGTTCAGATGAAAATGATAATTTTAGTGAGAATTATTAACTAATAAGAATAAGTCACATGTTATAAAACTCATTGTTCCTTACGTTTTTTAAAAGTAAATATCTCAAGAATGACAAATTGAAAAATTATAAAAATTACACAATAAAAAGTATTTTTTTTCTCTTCGGCTAGACATCTCACATGATATACTTTCGACGATTTTTTGTATGGGTTGTACAAATTGTACAATATCGGTATCACATTTGATACTCGTTGATATCACATGTGATAGTAGTTGGTATCACATGTGATAGTCATTGGTATCACATGTGATAATTGTTTACAAAACCCACCAAAAACGAAAAAATAAGTCGTCGAAAATATACTTTGTGGGATGTCTAATCGAATCGAAGAGAAAAAAATGTTGATTATTATGGCGCAATTTATATAATTTTTCAATTACCGTTTGTTATTTAATTTTTCAACTTACCGTTTGTTACTAACTTTTAGTGACGCATTTTATTGATTCCTTCATTCTCACTAAATGTTGTTGTACTCATTTGAACCTTACTCTCGTCAAAATGAACGGTATAGAAAAGAAGACCAACCAATAAAAAAAATGGCGAAAAAAGTCATAGCCAAACCTAAAAAGCAATCGATGCAGAACGGTAGTAATCATTCGAGGGTTTAGGGATTCAATTAATCCAAAAATACGAGAAACTTAGTAGCTTATCTATTTACTCGTTGCAACTCGGGAGTGTATGATAACTTTGTATGTCATGAGGTGTGACATTCGATGTACCTTATCGGCTTATCTTCATCTATTTTTAAATTTATTATATAATGTCATCGAGTAGGACACAAGTTATCTCATCAACAATTTAACAAAAACAGTATCTAGTTTTAGTGACATGTATCGGTGATAGTTTGTTGTGGTACTTCTAGATCAAAAAATCCCTCGTCGAAGAAAATCCTTTCTTGCGACACCTTTCATCAGAAATTCATGAATATACAAAACACGTTTACATTTTTTTCAATTGAGATAGGTATGTATTAATACATAAATTCAACAACAATAAAAGGGTGTGCAACTTTTCATGAAAAACATAAAATAGCAATTAACAGAATAAAACGGATGAGGTTTTCCTTATTCAGTTTATTCGAAGAGGGCAAACAATTTTACTCGGATGTACAGCCTAACTGGAGTACCGCGTGACTATTTTTTACCCTTTCTCTGACCACCCCAAGATGTGTAATTAGTGAAGTTTTAACTTAAGACCTCTTGTGAGGATACCAGGAAGCAATTAACAGATCAGTATCTCAAATTTTACATCTACAAAAGATTCAATCACGTACATTATATAAACTATGAGAAGAAGTATCATTGACATAAGTAAACATTGTTGAGCTTAAAAACCTAGACCAGAAAAGCTTGCCAAAGCCTGGGCGCCAGGTACAAGAGACTGGCCAGGAAAACGGGACCGACCCAGGCCAATCCTTGCCCATCTGTACCTGTAGTACCCTATCTACATGTAACTAGAATTTCTTCTTCATTCACAAGAACCATGACACTCATTATCGACGTAAGCTAAGTAGGTTCTCAGAAGTGGCTTCACAGTCGAAGCACTCTAATGGTCTTTCTTTTACAGCCTTGTAACCTAGGTTTGACATCAGCCTAGCTTCGAAACCTACAGTTGATTTTGGTACGTAGCATCGTTGACAAAAGGTTCATCTACACTCTACAGTCCATGCATTAACATAATTGTGCATTAACATTGCCAAAAGGTTAAACCCTAGGCACTTTAAAACCAAAGATCATGATAGTTGAGCCAAAGTAACATGAGCAGAACGGATCAATCTAGTATATAATAGCCACTAATTATGAGCCCTTTTTACATTGCATAACATGATATGGTTATAACCTGAGAACCGGTAATATGCTGAGAACATAATAACCACTCTGAAATTTAGGAGTACATGTGAATTTTGCACTTTATATGATCATAAATTGTTTGCATCATATAAGCTCAAGCTCTTTTTTGTAATTGAGTTTGAGCTCAAACTCGATATAGGTTTCGACTCTACAGTAACAATTTGAATAGCAAGTACTTTATTATAACATATATATTTAAAAAAAAAAAGAAGAAGAAGAAACGTAGACTTTCATTGGATGACACTTTGTTTTATCATAAAGCATATACTTCAATTAAACAAAGAATGAAAGAAAAAAATGAACTAGTACAGACTAAGAAAGAGTTTTTTTTTTCGAACAAAAAAATGTATAGAAACCATCATACTAATCATGATCTCAAGATCTGTTTAATCTATTTGTGGGTAGTGACCATAAAAAATATAAGCTAGGCTTCACAAAACATCGATCTACAAAAAAGTTATCACTGGCTTGTATGACTGCCTCGGCACAACAAAACGATGAAAATGTGTAATCACTGAGGAACGGCCACATATTCTAATAATTAATTATCAAGAAACTACTTAAAGCACAAGAGGTCTTACTCAGTCATCATGAATCAACAAATAGACATGAGTAATAAAATGTCAAGAAGCAGGCTTCCGTTGTAAGACCAAATCATCAGCGGAGTAATAATCTGCAATGAGCCGATACATGTACGATGGGTTGTGCCCTCCGCTGCATCAACACGCGATTGGTTAACAATAATATTACTTCAACATGGAAATCATGGTAACAATATGGGAAGTATAGAACAATTACTATAGCATAATAATAGATGAGATAGAATCCATAGAATCTAAATAATAATAGTGATAACAACAGTCATAATATTAGCTATATTTTAGAGATGAGGGGATTCACATAATGTTATAAAATAACCACAATATATCAAGGAGTTAAAGGATCTGATTTGTAGAGGTGGCAAGATAGGCTCACTCTTTTTTGTATGGTCAAAACAGGTCTGGTCCCGTTGACCCGCTAACACTTTTTTGTCATTATGAATCCTTATTATAATTATCATTGTGTTAGTATGATTACAAAAACTTGGCGGGTTGACCCGCTAACACCTTTTTGTCCATTATGAATCCTTATTATACATTATCAGTGTGTTAGTATGACTACAAAAATTACAAAAACAATACTATTCAATAACAATCTTCTTTATTTTTTCGAAAGGAAAACCTACAACCTAACCTAACCCACATATTATTTATAATCACACATTCACACATATATATAGATTGCCTTTAATGAGGTTTAAACCCACAACCTACAATAACATCACCTCCAATAACAATCTGCATCTTCTAATAGAACAAATTTGACAACAAGGTTTGTATGCATTGAAAATAAATTTAATGAGTTTCAACCCGTTCGACCGATACACCTATAAGATAATTTTATTTAATTGGCCCATTTTATATAAAACAAAACTAAAATCAAACCATTCATAAGTAAATCGGTAAAATATTGCCACCTATACTGATTTGGAATTTTATTCTGATGCTGAGTCTAAAGCTGATTGCAATATGAGAATGTCTAGTTCAATGAACAATATGAATTTTCAAAACCATGTCAAACATAGTAACAAGTGAACTTACGTGTCAGTAATAAATAGACTGACAAGCTTTGGTGGCACATAGTCGAATGCAGGATTCACCACATGAAGAAGAGGGGAGCCAATGCCTGTGGCTGAATCCATGCAATCCGAAAACTCCCCAAAATCCAATAAATCAGATGGGGACTTCAGTTCATTCAATAACACCTCTGGTTTGTGAGGATACAGGGGACACAACTGCCAAAAAGCCCAACACAGTTATATCAGAGCCCATTACTGTACTTGAATGTTTTTTATTCATATGAAGTTGTGACATTTACAAATATTATGAGAGCTCATTGCCTACAGACACATGCTTACCTTATGGATACCAGCAAGAACAACAAAAGGGACTGCATGTCTTTGAGCGGCTAGTGCGACCATATTTAATCCAACAGGTGCAATCACACCACCATTTGCCATGACAGCATGAGCCCCAACAATAACCTATTAACAGATTCAAAATCAAACTCAAAGATGCCAGACTATTTGTATTCATGATATAGGTAATTGTGTTTGTTGCATACCATGTTCACACGAGAAATCATTGCGAATACAGCAGAATCAGTAATTACTGTTGTTTGTAGTCCCCTATCAATCAACTCCTTTGCAAGAATATGTCCTTCATACCTAATAGTTAAAATAACATATAAATAACACATTGGCAGAAAAGGGTAACATGGAGATTATATTTCTGACTTCTTAGACTACTTCGTAAAAGAAAAATAGCACATGTACCTTGGAGCACCCTCTGCTACAAAAACTCGAAATGATCTCTTTTTCTCCTTTGCGGCACAAAGAAATTCGATGACAGTTCTTGAACTTCCTAAGGTCAATATAACCTCACTGCATATAATTTACAATGTTACAAGATATAACAGTATATGTATATGTTCAGCCCAAAACTCAACTTAAATCTTGTTTTTTGTTAAGTCTATTCCATTACTTTGAATCTTCTGGAATTTTATTGTACTATTACAGCACTCCTTTGGTCCTCAAACAGTCAATTGATGTTCCCTAACTAACTTTAATTTTCTAACAATTTAAGTCGTTTACTCATTTGTCAATTTGTATTTAACTAATTGCAACATTTATATTTCTATTGAGATGTACTCCAGAGCTGTCTAAAACATTTAACCTCCCTTTGCCCCCCACGGCCCCAAACTTTTAAGGTAAGCAAAAGTAAATAATTATACATAAATCTCACTCCGCGCAGAATCATGCACACACTATCTCTTGTTTCAATTGTTAAAACATAGTGGGCAACCAAAAAACATAGCCAAGTCCAAGTTGTATATAAAAGTGATAAAACAGACGTATATTCTTAACAATATAAACTATACTGTGAAAGTTCTAGAAAGAATACTTATGGTGAATATGCTCGACTGCTTGCTCAGCTATCTGCTCATGACAAGTGGCAATATCTTGAATAAGTTCATTGACTGTCTCGATAATATTATGCTTTAGCTTTCTACTCCTAGAATTCTTATCAGTAGCTGCAATATAATAAAATCACAATCTTGAACAAGTTAAAACTATGCACTTTAATGACAGAATTTACATTAACTAAAGTTTACCAAGAACTAACATTTGGTTTTCTCTTCAGAATCATCAGCAGAAGAGCAAGAATGATGAACTGCTGCAGAGTGAGGCACGTCATCTAAAACGGCCTGCAAAGACGGAGCTCTAAGAGCATTTCTAGCAGCAGCAGCAACAGAAGCCGCTGATAGAACTGGATAATCGTCTCGTTCACCATCATTTTCATCATCACTAACAGCCGACAAACTCAACCCACCAATCGCAGATGTTGTAAGTGAAAGATCCTCTTCCCTAATTATATGCAAAACACGCCTCACAATGTTCCCAACAGCAAGTTCTACAACACATTTCAAACAAGAACTTTACATAACACAGCACATATTAGACAATTTCAATCGGATATATTAACTTAGGGCTTTTTGCACAGAAATGTATACAACTTATCGTGTATTGTTATAATATGTAGCCTACTTCAAACTGTATTATATGTGTAATGAACTTTGAATTCTTTCTATTGTATGTATCCAGTGACCTTGTCGTCAAGTAATGGGTAATCTCACAGTTTATATAAGACCTTTTGATGACAAGCAAGCCATATAAGCCATCATGTCATCCTAACAGGTTATAGAAGGTCAAATACAATAGCAACAATTGAAAGTTTATTACACTAGTAAGACTTTTGGAAGTATGCTAAGTATAATAACTATATGCTGCAAGACGAATACATTTACTGGCACTTCGTTAGGCTATTAATTTATAAATGAAGTAACTATTTATTAATTAGTAAAAAGAAAAGAAGAAAACAAACCAACAGGATTAGCAGCAACAAGTTTTTCACCAATAGCTTTAATGGCATCAACAAGAGCACCAGCTTGATTAGTATTCGGAATACGCTGTTGCGAAATCACTGTACGGAGAAGCTCTGCAGTGAGCTTGGCTGTGGCTTTTGAGCCCTCAATTTTACTAAAACAATTTATATACAAACTAAAATCAATACCTACTCATTATATGTAATATCAACAGTTGAGTAAGTTGTTGAATATTGAAATTAGAATCGAATAAGTAGTAAGTACTCACCGTTTTTTAAGCTTGTTTAGGAAATCATTAACAAGTGCGTGTGTGTCCGGCATGATAACAATTAATTAACAATTGCGATAAAATTTATGGGGGAAAAGGTAATTAGTGTGTGTGTGTGTGTGTAGTGAATATTATTATGTACCTGCAGATTGAAATTAGGGATTTAGGATTTTAGGGTTACAGTGAGGAAGATGAGATATAACGGAATCGCCCTGCAATATTTTTGTTTATTGGGGATGAAAAAAAAAACAAATTATTAATCTATTTTTGGAGGCATGACATGATAAAAAGAGCAAATGTTAAATGTCGTTAACACATACCATGACACACAAATTCAATTTATTTTCTATTTTTCTCTTTCACTAATCATTATCATTATAACATATACATCTTTAATCAAATATTAGTTAAAATAAATAAATTAAAAATCGTAAAAAAAAAAAAAATTACTTCAATCAATGCTTGTACACAATATCTGCCCAATAAAATTAGTTAACCATGAATATTGATCGAAATACTACAATTTACTCGTGTCCAAAATTATTAATGAGAGTTTTTAAGTATAAATTAATAAGATGTTTTGAATATAAAGTAGGTATTTCGTTACCGTGTAATAAAAAACGATAATTTCTAACTGGAAACACTAAAAAATAAATGGATTAAGATGGGCTATAATATTGTGAAAAATGATAATAAAGCAATTATTAATGTGTTAAAGCATTAATAAATATTTGTATTAAGATTATAATAAACTCACCACTCATTAAATATTAATTGATGTACAATAATTTATTAGGGAAAATATATTGTGTAGTCAATAGAACATGTTGTTGACTAAAAGTAGGGTATTGAACTTTTATATTTATAAGAGTTAAAGAGTACAAGATATAAAATAAAATATTTTAGGGTTAATAGATAAATATGTTAATCTATTTTGTCAAAATGTTCAAATAGGTTAATATACTATTAATTTGTTCAATTGGATTACTAAACTATTTTTATATTTAAATTAGACTTTTTTGCATTGTAATATTTATAAGTTAAGTAACTTACTTGAATTTAAAAGTTAAGTAAAATGATCTTAGTGTTAATATTTATAAGTTAAGTAACCTACATATCATGTTTTATTAAGTTTAGTAATTCAAACGAACAAATTAACAGTCCAGTAATTTAGTTGAACTTTTTTGCAAAGTAGAGTAACATATTTGTCTATTAACCCAATATTTTATTTAATTTGTGATTGGTCAAGTGTACAGTTAAACTGTGATGTCAAACGTTACACTAGTTACTTCCAAATTAATGTTGAGACTTATTAGAACAACCCCAAGTACGATTGCTAACAAAACTCGAAAATATAAATAAAATGGGTCAAATATTGGTTCATGGCTTGATAAATGGAGTGAGTTATGGTCGAGTTTGTTACAAAATTACAAGTATATATAATTTAACTTCGTGTTTTTAAACCTTTAATTTGACTAATTATGAGTAGGTGTTAATATTTATCATGTACATTCAAAATATATTACATATGATTCTCTTTATTCCTCAATATTATCATATACTTTCAAACTAATATAACTCGCATCTTTTAAAAATAATCGTGTACCGTTTTTAGAGCTAAAATCGTAAATCGGTTAGTACGACTTACCCGATTAACTAAATCTATCAAGTTAAGATCGAACTTCTATAAAGAATTTGATGTTATAACATATTTGTAAAGCGATACCCAACCTAAGTACCTATCGCCTATGGTGGTCCAGTATTCCATGGGAGCCAAATTCATCAGCACACAAAGTTAGTCAAGGTGAATGGCCTAATGTTGATATAGGCTCGTTGGGGAATAACAATATAGAAACTAGAGTCCGAAAAAGTCACACTTCTTATTTCGCCACCATAAAGCTACCGAAATAGTGAATTCCTTGATTAGTTACAACTTATTACATCTACTTTGAAGTAGTTTCATACTAAAAGGATTATGCAGGCGAGTAAAAAAGCAAATAATTCCATGAATATACTGCAAATGTTAACGTATTATGAGTTTGTATATATGTGGACTGTAGAGTGCATGATATGTGTATACAATTTTTACGTTCAGCCATAAAGCCCAAGGTTGAGCCCACAATTACTGTAATCGGATAATGGGCTATGTTTAAGATAGCCCAAGATTTGATTGTATTATTGGGCTAATTTATGATACAAACACCTTTTAATTTAGACAGCTTAGCAAATCATACCCGAACACGTTGTATATGGGTTAAAACATCCGACTAAAAACATCGATAATGGATTTTAACTATGATAACAGAGATGCTACATTTATAAAAAAAATAAATTTACAAACAAATATACACAATAGTGAGAATAACGAGATGTAACCATGTTTACCGAAGATCTTTATAAGAGCAGTCTCTCTGTATCCGAGTAAAATTGTCTCGTACTATTGAGATTGGGTAGTGTTGTAATGAGATGAATGTTTGTTTCCATAAAATAATTGGTACACATCATTGTCCAAATATTTGTTTTGTAACACTTTTTTTTAGTGTAGCATTTAATACTATGTTTGTATTTAGAAAGCACAAGTTAACACCACTCATATTATTATTCATATTCATAAAAAGGTAAACAAATTATATTTTTCTTGTTCAGATTATCTGAAGACAAGTACTTTTATTAAGATGTAAGCAATCTAATCGGGGTATTTTTCAGATTATCATTTCAAAATGTACAGCAAGTGAGGTAAAGAAATAAATATTATAAATATAAGCATATTTAGATTAAAAAATGAATATTGTTATGGAACAAGTCATACATAATAAATCTATCTTCTATCTTATTCCTTAAAAGAAAAACCATAAATTAGAAAGTGTCATTAGATGAAATAGTAACTTGATTAATCTCACCATTTATCTTGTTAATGACATCTTATCTATCTATCTTATTCCTTAAAAGAAAAATCATAAATTAGAAAGGACCATTAGATGAAATAGCAACTTGATTAATCTCACCATTGATCTTGTTAATGACATCTTATGTCTCTAACCTCCTTAACAGAAAGACTAATCTACCCTTAATGAAATGTTCTTACATGTCCTTTATGATTCTAATTCTATCGCATAAACCCCTGTGTTTATATATAGCAAAAGCCATTTTCTAAATTGCTTTATTATTTATTAAAACTCCGCCACATCAACAACGTTTTTTTTTCCTTTGAGCTATACATTTGTGTTTATTATTTTAATCATTATCATTTCACATATATATATATATATATATATATATATATATATAGGGTTAGGTTCAAACGAGAACCGCAAAAGGTACAGAACTGCGAGAACTTTTAAATTACATTATTTTTATACATGTAAATGCAACAAATTACATAAAAATGTTATTTAATGTCCATATTATTGACAAACAAAAGTTTAAAAACAACAATATACATGTTAAACTATAAAATATATGAAGTGTTCACATGCACATATATCAAATATGCACATGTGAACGAAAAATATAAATTTGATTTTAAAGGTTATTTTGATTTTTTTCAAAAAATTTTATTTTTAACCTTAATCTACATCAATGTTCACATGTGATTGAATCATTAAATATGTTAAAATCCATATAATTTAAAAGTTCTCGCAGTTCTGTACCTTTTTGTGATTCTCATTTGAACCTTTGACTATATATATATATATATATATATATATATATATATATATATATATATATATATATAATCGCGTACTCATATGAAACTTTTATGAATATGTATATGTATCCATAACATATTAAAGTTTACAATAATGATATTAATAATAATAATTAATAATATAAATATAATATCTAGATGTTACCATCTACATCATTCATAAAAAGTTATTAGGTCACTTCTATGCTATATAATTTTATGTCGGACATGCCATGAATTCTTCAAAATTTATTAGGAGTAAATAGTTTTAGTGAATAACTTTGAAAATAATTGAATGAATATATTTATATTTAAAAAAAAAAAATTGAATGACGACTGAAACTAAAAGATGAAACATAATCGCAAATTAATTTTTACTCATTTCTCGCCATAAATTGACAGCAAATACTCCCAAAACTAATATAATTATTCATATCACATCCAGCAACATATTTTGTGTAATAATATCATAATCTTCAATCAATATACCGTTTTCAAATTAAATTATTTAATTTTCAAAGTTTACTCATATACTCAAAATTTGAATTTAAACTATGGTATTTGATATAGTATAAATATTGGCCATTTAGTAGTCATGAATGCGCATCTATTTTCAACTCTAATTACTTTGTGCAAGTATTTATTTCTGTTATTTTTTTACTCGAATTATGGGCTCCCAACCTGTTTACACTCCTTTGTGCGATCTGAATGGTGACAGAGACAATTGGTTGATATGTGTTAAAGTGCATCATGTTTGGAAACAAACGTACAAGAATAGTCCAACCCAAGTATCTAGCATAGAGATGATCTTGCTTGACTGCCAGGTATACATTCGAAAAGCATATTATGTACATTAATGTAATTAAATATGAACAAATCACCAATAATCCTTAATGGTTAACATAATTCACCTAAAATTACATTTCAATGGCCATATTTTCGGCTAACTAACACTTTTGTGTCAATAAAATGATAATGTTTAACTTAGCATTATATTTTTTTAGTGTCATTATGGCCCCACACAATTGTACTTACCAATGTTGTCACATCTCAGGCTGATAACTTGCGGGAAAGTCAATGCAGCAGATCCATGCAATACTTACAACTACACAATCCGCACATGCCGTCCTACCAATACATAACTACTTCTCTCGACTACGTGCTCTTAACACACTATGGGTTGCTTGCCACCATGATTATTCTCAGACACTAAACTAAACCCATGAAAAAAAGGTCAAACTTATTAGATGATAGATTAGAATGACCTAAAACTTCTAATCGGACTTGGATTATTCTAATCTATCGTCTAATAAAACTTTATTGAAAAATATTAATCACCATAAAAACGCTAAACAACTATAATTAATGTCTTTAATTTTAACCCTATGTAGCATAAGAGCTATTATCGGTTCAATACTATTTTAAATAGAACAAAATGGAGTGAGATTCGAACTCTGAACTTCCGGTCAAGTTGTAAACACGTTTGTTTCCCTTCGAAATTGTTTACGACGTATATGCTTTCATCTTTCATCATTTAATTAATTATTAATGAGTTAACTTATGTAATGTTAATATTACTTAACTTATATAATGTTAAAGCTACATGTAGTAAAATTGTTTACAGTTTAAGTACAAATTTTCTCACGTTGACATCAACAATTCATCCTGTACACTAACATTACCAACTTTACATAATGAGAAAGACGAGTTTACTTAGTGAATAATTTCATAAATGATACATGTGGTTTATAGGAATTATAAAAATTCTCCCTCAATTGTTTTTCTGCATTTTCAGTCTAATAACTACATTTTTATTTCATGGATAATCACTTGTCCACTTAAGATGATTGAAATACCCTTATTTGAATAAAATTAAACAAATGAGAGAAAGTAAAGATAAAAGGTATTTTAGTCATCTTAGATGGACCAAAGACCATCCATTAAACAAAAGTATAGTTATTTGACTGAAAATGCGAAAGAAAAAAATGTTGAGGGGCACAATTGTGTGATTTCCTCTGATTTAATTTAATTGCTAACAATCACCAATGGCGCGATCGTTACTGTTTCTAGCAAATTAATATTGTCGTTGCAGTTGAATTTTCCATCAACCAAGTTATTATTAACATATAAGTATAATATAAGGTATGTGATAAGTATAATATAAGGTATTCCTGATGTTGGATGGCTACTATGAAAAACATATTTATAGTACCTACTAAATTCCGAATAGCACTTTCCAAGTCCAACATATAATTTTGTAGTACACATCCACCAAATTTTATATTACTTAAAATGCAATTAAAATAAAATTTATTGTTAAAATCCGCGAATCCCGCGGGTCTTAATCTAGTAATATAATAATAAGTCAACAAAGTAAAATAAATAATATGTATCAAAGATAGAGTTAAAAGGAGAAGACCATATATGAGGAGAAATGAGAGAAGTGATGAGACAAACTATAATGTGTCATGTGTCACCTTCACTATTTTCACTTTTAAGCATCCACTTTCCTCCTATTTTACTTTCAACCCTCCAACTTTCTCCGTCACACTCTCTCACCCCACCACCACTTGCTGCCACCTCCTACTGGCGGCTGGAATTTCAATTTTTTTTTGTATTTTATATATTATCATTTTTAGACCGCATTTTGTATAAAATTATAATGTATTTTATTGTGTTTATTGCATTTTGTTATTTTTACTTTATTATATATAAATATTTTAGTACATATTATGTGTTTTGTACTACATTTTGTATATACATATTATCCTTTTTGTACTGCATTTTGAATAAATTTATAATACATTTTGTTATTTTTACTGCATTTTGTGTGTATATATAAGGCTTATAAATAAAACAAGAAAAATGTAAAAAATATTTCAAAAGGTAAAAAGATAGGTTAAAAGAAATTATATAAAAAGTAGAAAAAAAAAGTTTTTTTAAAAGAAAAGAAAAGAAAAACCCCATCGTCGGAATCCGACGGTTGACGACGACAGTTGGTGGTGACTGCCAGAATCCGACGGCCAGTGGCAGTAGGTGGGGGTGGAGACTGGGGATGAAAAAAAGAAAGTGGAGGGGGTGAAAAAAGAAAAAAAAGTAGTGGAGGGGTATTAAGTAAAATTTAATATATTTTTTTCTTGACTATCACCTTCACTTTTTAAAACTGATTACAATTATGTCACCACTCTTAACAATTAATCTATAATAAGAAATGATTCAATAACCTCAATTTTTCTTCCACTTCCCCTCGAATATTCATATATCAAAATCAATCTCATATAATATAAGTGCTGTATATGAAAATACAATCCACCTACTAGAATTAACTATGGTTTTAATCGAACCACGTACATCAACCATGTTTACCAATTACACATTTACACACATTGCTATTGGTATGCAAATTTGTTAAAAACACATTTATGAATGTATTTTCAATCTTGATTTCTCCATATTACGTAAAGTTATTTATTGTTTGTTGAATAATGTTCACTACTTGCATTTATATAGTGTCGAGTGCACTAAAAAGATTATTGGGGAGTTATGACTAAGGTTAAATATGAAGACTTCCATTAAAAGGTCTTTGAAAGATGAGGGGCTACTTTGCAAAGCTCGAGAAAAATCAAGGGACTAATATTTAGATAATTAAAGTGTCATGGAACAAATTAGATGATAATAACAAAGATTAGAAGGGCGGTTTCTAGAAGTCACGTTTTCTCAATGTTTCATATTCATATACATAATTATTTGTTAGGGTTGGAGTCGATCATTAAGATCCCGTTTGTGGATAGATTGAGTTGTGTAAATTTTATTCGCTTTTGTATTAGAGTTGGACATAGTTCTGGACAACTCATTAATTGTGTTTGTCAATCTATTAATGGAATAGATTAGGTTGGTGAATTGATGTTGTTAGCTTTTTTTAAACAAAATTGTATATAATTCCATGGTGAATATTCACACTAGTTTATAAACTTCATGCGTCGTTTTCCCTACCCGGATAACATCGATAAAATGTTGAATTGATTTTATGATTATATATATAATTTTTAAAAAGGGTATTTTGATCATAATCCTAATTTTGGAAACTTGATGGGAGGTTGAATAAAGTATATGTTACACAGCAATGCATTTCTTTATCCATTCTATAGTCATGTCCATATAGTGGTATTATTAAAACATAATAAAACAATAATTACAATAATATTCTAATTTGAATAAAATACAAAAAACCATGTGTAATATACATGACAAGAATCAGATCTCTTGTTATATACGATAGTTAATGACATGCAACTCAGTTGATAATATGTGATAGATCTTTGTCACAAATAACACAAAATCACGAGCTCGAGTTCTGACACTCTATAGCCACAGCTGTTAAGTGAGTCAGTTATGTCTCCATTTTTGTACAGACAGTGAATTCTGAGACAGTCTAAATTGTCAGCTATCAATATTCTTTCTTTCTTTCTTTTTTCTTTTTTTTTTCTTTTTTTTAAAGTGCCACAGAAATATACGAGTAAACTTTGTATTGAGTTTTGTTTTCCATCTATTTTTATGTATCTTATTTGAATGCGATTTCAAACAAATAACTACCATATACAGTATCATACGAAGTAATAGAAAGTAATCATTTACAAACGAGCAAATAAGAACATCATGTGGATATATTCAAACTACATGCAATACGTACCTAAAGAACTTGAAAAATGTGGTATATCCAAGACTTATATATGGGCCTTGTTGACTTTTGAAAATAACTTATTTCGTTTAGGTGTTTTCCAGACCTATTTTTTATTTTCTTTGATCTTAAAATTAAAACAGCCATTTTTTTTATAGTTGCTTTTAATAGTTTCCGGCAACAAATTCATATAATAAATAGTATAACATGATACATCGATTTGATTTTATATATGAAAAAATTTACGTATTATTAAACTGCACGAATTGAATGGTGATCTTAGTTTTTGCGGTGGACTTAAAAATGTAAAATATTCATAATATATTCAAACATGTGCAAAATAATAAATTTACAAAAGTCACATCTCTACATATTATTTTATTACATTAGTTAATTTACCTTTTCAAAACAACAAGGTTTTTAATTTGATGTTAACTCGTATAAAAAGTATAACATCATGACTATGAGTCGAACACGTCCGAACTCTGTCCCGTTTAATTCAACGCCTGGAGGATGAAGTCAAAAAGGGTGGGACCCATTCTCTTCAATCATTTTTCTCCCTTCAGCCACCTATTAATTGATCGATCATCTTAACTAATAGAATAAAGTTCTTATTTACTATGGTTATGGTTTGTGTCTTCTAGTGAGAAGCAAAACAAGATTAGATTCTTTGTATTTGCTTATGAGAAATGAAAGATGATTTGTTTGACTGCCTTTTGGTAATGTCTTTGAAAGAACGTGTAATGGAGCGAAAAATAAAATATATTATTTATAGTGGTTAGAGTGTTTTATATGTTGTTTTCCTTGATGAATTAGCAACGATAGTATATATGTGATAATAGTAGCGATGTAAATGAGTTGAGCTATTCGCGAGTTACTCGAGCTTGAATTCGAGCTTGAACATAGTTTGGAGCTCGTTTAATAAATGAGCCGAGCTTGAACATAGTTTAGAACTTGTTTTATAAACGAGCTCAAACTCGAACTTCTTATATCGAGTTCGAACAAGCTCGCGAGCCTAAACGAGCTTTTCATTTATATATATATATATATATATATATATATATATATATATATCAATAATTTTTATATAATTATATGATAATAATAATCTACCTGTATAAAAATATAATATAATAATAGTAAGTTGTATTATCTAAAGTTAAAAATTAGACAAATAAATAAATAAATATTATTATTATCTTAGATTATATATAGGAAATCTTTGATGATGTCATTAATTAATAATTTTCAATTAGTCAATTAGGTCCTTCAATTTTGCAAAATTTTAAAAATAAAACCTCTTAAAATTTTCAATTTTAATTTAAATAACAATAATTGTTATTATTATATTAAATAAATTAAAACAAACAAAAAGTAAACGTAAAAACAAAAAGTGGTTGATAGAAATTCAACAAGCATACTAAATTAACGTTTTAAATTGTTTTATTTCTTCTTTTAGTTACTATAATAATAATATTTAACTATTACTTTACCATATAATTTCAAAAACGTCGCTTGCTACTTATAATTCGAATACAATCACATCACAATAAGATTTAAACGAAAGCAAATAACATTAAATAAATTAAACTACAACTAGAAAATTTGATTTATGAAAACTTATACTACTAAAAATGTTATAATTTATCACATATTATACAAGGATTCTATTAATTTTTATAAATATAATTACAAATACATTGGGCCGTATGTATACACGGGTTTTAGGGCTAGTAAGTTAATAAAATAATAATTGAATATATATTATTATAGAATAAACGAGTCGAACCGAACCCAGCTCGAGCTTGAATAATACGGAGTATCAAACAAGGCGAGCACGAACTTTACATAATAGGCAGATAGGCTCGAAACAAGCGGAGCTCGAGCTCAAGCTCGGTGAATTTTAAACGAGCCGAACTCGGTTATGGCTCGGCCCGTTTACACAGGTAATAGTATGCTTGTTTGACTCATGCAGTAGCTTAGAACGATTGAAAGCTTGATGCAGTGAAAGAGCCGAGATTTTTGTGATATATATCCATGGGTCGAGGTCATAATGCATGCGTCTTTCGCAAAATCAGTAATTAATTACCATGGGAGCAATTTTAGAATATTAAAATGAAACTCATCAACAAGCTAGAGATCAAGCCAACCTCTTTGAACCAATACTAAATTGAATTCTATTCAAAGAGTCGATCCGTTTAAACTAGGCACTTAGTTAATTACTGAATGACTACGCGTTGATCGAACCATTTGTACAAAATTGAAGGACCATTACTAGAAAAATCATTTTTATTGCCAACCTAAGCCTATGCTAAAACAAACAAATGGATAAATAGCTAGTAATAAAACAACTATGTCAAGAAAGAACAAAAAAACTTCAATTTAATGTGAATTACCACATAAAGAAATAGATAGGTCTAAATTAACACTACACTTGTTCGATGAGCCATCGTCTACATTAGGCCTTGAGTACACCTCGCTGATTTCGCTTGTTGATGAACCAGTACTACTCCTTTGTGTCGCGTGTTGATACAATGAAAGTGTCAACAGTAATCCATCTTCACCTTGAACGCTTCCCATACTGTCCAATTTTCGTCTTTTAAATGATCCAAAATTTCCATCATCATTTTCAGAAATCTGAAACAGTTAAATTGTAAGAACTCTTTTTTAATTAATTCAAATATAAAATTGTCACACAAAGATGTTGTCATTGTACATAAATCACTTTTTGTCGTGTACAAGTCACCTTCACTTTCGACTACAGACAAAATTCGACATTAACCAAATTCATAGTAACCAAATCAACATTAAATCTACGTAAATAGAAGACAACAAAAATTCAATAAGTGCCTAATTTCCTACCAAACCCCCTTTATATTCTTTGAAAACTTTCACCCAAAAAAGTGTACCCCCAACTTATTTTCCACACCAAACAAAACCAACCTTGGGGAGAGAGAACTTTTTAAAGACTTGGTAAATTCTACTGTATTAAATTTCCTTTTTTCTAATCAACACATTTCACATAATATAGAAGCTTCTTATAAAACCTATATACGTTGGATAAATGCAATGTAACGAAACAAACCTTGCATTTTTAAACGTAGAAATTACAAGTCTTACTTAAATAAGACTTGTTAAGCACATGTTTTACCACTATTTCTCGCTCTGTCTTTACCAACGGATTTAACATGTTTTACAAGAATTTGTTACACGCATTTTAGGTATATATATGTTTTTACGCCTACGAGGCATTTTTATTATCCTAAATTAATGAATAAAAATTGGTTTTCATTTATTTTTTCGCATACAAATTATCATTATGAATGCATAGATATAAAAGATTCGTATTGTGTATTTATGTATATGTTTTGACAAGACAATGTAGAAAGTACAAAATTCTTTCTTAGAAGTAGTTGGGGTGTAAAAACAAAGACCAGAAAAAGTATCAATGTCCAAGCAACCAAACAGGTTTTTTATAGCAACAGCAGCATATTCTCTGCCTTTGAAAGCTACATATGCATGCCATGAAATCATCCCCACTTTGTTTACTAGAGTTTAAAAGCTGCTATTCTTATGTACCATAGAGTACAACCCACTCATGCATTGTGGTACAACTTACTCATGCCTTCACACTATGTGTGTTACAAAGATATACACAAGTGCAACCTATAAGTGCATATCGGGATAATTATTCAATTCTAGGGATGACTGTACAGGCTAGCTTATAACTAAAATTAATTATTTTCATTTATTTTTATACTGTAATTATATGATTTAAGAAAAATGATTAATGTCACATTGAAAGAGAAAGAAAATGCCTGAACGACACAATTTTTTTTTTTTTTTTTTTTTAATTGGGAAAAATGAGCTACTTTCGAGTAGCCATCAGAAAAAAAAAAAAAACAAGTTAGAATTCCAATTTCCTAATGTGGTTTCAAAATAAGGTCAGAGTTAATTTCTAATAAAGCCAAATTACCCTTCTACCCTTAATTAAGTGTGCTTATCATTAATTTGCATTTCTTTACGGGTGTCGAATATTATGTTATTTACACATTTCGGCTCGAGCTATAACTATATTTGCCAAAGACATAGAGACAACTTAAAAGTCATAACTACAACTTCTGAAGCCGAGTAAATATATTTGATCAATTTATAGTCGTTCGTTGTGCTTCTCGACGTACAATTCAGGTGTTAACGTATACTACTATTTAGTTTTCATATATTCTAACTTTTAATAGACAATAACAGAAACGTTCCTATATATGCAACGATTATAATGATAATCAATAAGGAATATAGTCAATGTATCAAATATCTTGATTTAAATAGGCATTTACAAGGAATATAAACACTTATATATGTAGACATGTAGTCATATTAACCTATTCTGTATCTATTTATTTATATGAGAGAGAGAGAGATAGAGATAGAAAGAGTACCTTTAGCAAGTCAGATTGTGGATGAAGAGCATTTACATGGGTAAAAGAAGGATGCAACATAAAATGTGGGAAAGAAAGAGGAGGATGAGGCTGCTGCCATGTGAGATTCCCTGCTTCTTCCTCTTGCTCTCTTTTTGCTTCATTTTCCCACCATTCATGCTTACCATTTCTAAAATTAACACATAAAACAATTTATAAGAAAGATTAAAATGTAAATTCAACATGCTCATTTTATCATTTGGTCAAGTTTCGTATGTGCAACTCATTAAACAACATCGTTTAGGACACCTTTTAAAAGGTTCAAGACAAGGCACTAGTGTGATGTTAAGCTAAATAGAAATCGATGTTTAATTAATAATTGATCAAACGAAATATTGGTCATGATCGAAAAACTTGCAACTTGATGATAAAATGCCTGAATCTTAAGGTATGCAAATTTAAGTTACGCTTTTACCGTCAGGCTTTTGACCTAGCAGTATCGATATAAGCTATACGTCACTTTATATAACGTGTGGCGCACAATCATTTTATCATTTAGTGAATATTATAATAAAATAATGGACAAACCTTTTAGAAGGGAGAGTGTAATAGAAGTGAGGGTGTGAATCTTGAAAGGTAGGCTTCAAGTGATGCTCATGATCAAGACATCCATCATGATGATCCTCAAGAGATTGTCTTCTGTGTGATCCAATGTAATTGGGATCTTCATCTTCTGTTATACGTTTTCATAAATCATGATCATTATAAGTTACCATAAGTGACATCAAACAGTGTCCCCACATTATGCAATAAACAGAAACAAACAAAAAGGTAGAATATGAGAAAAAGGGATGAAACTCTTTCTTTTTTTAGAAAGTGCATATTCAATTGTGTGTGTGGTTTGACTAAACTTATTTATAAGAATCCTAATTTAAAAATCATTAAGTTTAACATGAGATTTTAATGAACCTATAAAACTTATGTAAGGGAATGTTTGGAAACTTCAAATATTTTCCATTGTTAGAAGTGGGACAAGGTTGATTTGTTTCACTGTGTGCTTCTCTATTTTGGTCAAACAAACGACATTTTAGGGGAAACAGATAGTAAATGTATATGTGTATATGTATAATTTAGTCCCATTTAACAACCATAGAAGATCCTTTATGGGGAAAAAACTAATACCTACGACAATATGATTATCAGTGACAGAATTTGGACTAAAGATCCTATTAAATCAGCACTGATTAAAGTCTCTTTTGATGCAAATTTGTAATTGTCTTGATACACAAATTTAGAACTAGCAAGGTTTTGGTTGTTAAGATGGTATTTTGACAAAATATGGAAGAGAAGTATACCTTGTTTATTTCCATCAGTCCTCATGCTTCTATACATCTGTTAACAAGTTCCATTAATACAAGAAAAATAAACATGATCACTTGCAAATATAGTTTTTTCCCTTGAAAAGTTTAAATAAAAAGGTGAAAAATATGAAATGATGTGATAAAAAGATGAACCTGAAGATGACTTTTGACATGGGAAATGGTGAGTCCTCTTACATCCATCATCTGAAGAACAAGCTTTGGTGTAGCTTCTACATACATACAACACCATCATCTTCAAGAACACCATAAACAACATTTTTCATCAAAAAAGAAAAAACAAAACAAAACAAAAAACTTACTATCAGGACCTCCAAGTGTGTGAATTGCATGAACAAAAGAGTGATGAAGATCAGGAGTCCATCTAAGCCTTGGAACCTTTGATCTTATATATTGTCTTACTGCTCCATTCCTTCCACAACTTCCCATATTTTTTTATAAATCTCTTACAGGGTTTCTTAAAAAATGTCTTCTTTTTATATACTATAAAATTTCAACAAATGGGTAGTAGTACTTTTTTATAAATCTTCAAGAACCATTCAAAACTCTTGTTTATTCACCTTTGCAATCACCTTAAAACTGTCATATAAAGATTTATAGAGAGAAGTAGTAATAAATTTGATATAGGGTCCAGTCAAGCTATATTACCTTCTGCAAAGAAAAGTTCTTCTTGATATATATATATATATATATATATATATATATATATATATATATATATATATATATATATAAATAAATAAATATATAATTATACATGTAGGTAGGTATATATATATCATATATGTGTGTGTAGTACAGTTTGTCACACATGTTTATAAATACAAATAATATTTATGCGCGATGTTTGACTCTATGCTCATGAATCTCACTCATCAATTTCTCTCTCTAGATTTGTAGGGATCGAGTTGTAAGAAAATAGGCCTACTCTTCGTCATGATAACAAAAGGCCACGACTTTTAGTTTTGTTTTTATATCTAAATCAAACAAAGAATAATGATTCACTGTAAAATCATTTTTTACTTCTGTCATAAGCTGCAGAAAAATAAAATTATATGATCAGTCTTGTAGTTATTAGGGTAAAACATTATTCACTCCATGTTTATCTTTTTTAATTTCTCTTGTGTTGATGTTTTACGAGCGGAAATGAAATTATAAAATCGTTTACGTGCATTGATTTATCATTCACGAAATGAAGCTTGAAACGATCGAATAGTTAGAATTATCAATGTTTTTAACTTTTTTTTAACGAATATAAGACTACAAATAATGACGCTACAGAAGTTACGATGTCATTGTTTATTTGTAATTTATAAAAGCAGATATAGTATCTTCCATGGCCAATATATTTATCTGAACTTTTGACTAAATAAATAAAGTTATTACATTCAAATACGAAACAATTGATCTTAATTTATTACTTCACGTACCCTTTTGTTTGAAATGGTATACAGATTATTATATTATAATAAGTATGGAAATGATACATGGTTAGTTCTCAATATTTAAGACTTAGTGTTATATTTTTGATTAAATTGGAATTAATCAAAGTAACTGTAGTTTCGAATTTTTTTTAGTGGAGAATTTTGGTCATTTTTAATTCAATTCATTTTTTTAATAAAAAACCCTTATGGAATACATTTTAGATTCTAATTCAATCGAATTTTTAAAATTTTGAAACCAAACGCAATATAAGTATTAAATTGAAACGATGTAAATCAAATAGAACTTGAGGTACTTGGATTGGATTAGTTGAAAATAATTGAAATGATTTGTTTTTCATTTGAAGTTAGTATTAAATATCTTTTTCTAAGACAATAACTCACGCATTCATTACAAAAAATTTTCTAAGGCGTATATAAATTTGTCCAATTTCAAGATTTAAACCTACAATCTAATATTTAAAGGGTCATATCAATACCGTTAAACAATTGATCTTTTAATATTCTATTTATTCTATCTTATTTTCCTTTATCATTGATTTTGAAAAATGTACTAGTTAAATACTTCAATTATTAGGACTTGGCATCTTTATTTATATGTTTTAAACACATGAAACGTTCATTTTTTTATGTTAATTATAAATTGAATTACGTGAATTGAAACTATGTAGGCTTGGCATGAATGATTTAATGCCATGTGTATATGTCGAGAAGTACATAGGAACTCAAATTCAAATGGATTAACGTAATTGGATTGAATTTTATCTGATCTATCTGAACAAATACTCCTAGAAGTACATAATTCGATAAACAAACAATTAATAAATCCGATCTGTTTAATGCTCACAAAATGCAAATTGAATTTTTACTCTTTTCCAGCTGTTTACGAGACACAAAAAGGTTACTTTTTGCCTTCACTTTGCAGCCATAAAAGAGCTAGCTAGCCACCATATTTTGATCATGTTATACAAATTATAGATTGTTATTTGTTAATATTATAAAATAGATTTTGGGTGTGTGACACGCATTTTGACCAGTTATATTGGTTTGTAGCTATGTCAAATCATGATTTTTATAAAAGTATTTGATTAATTTTATAAAATGATTGCACTTGTCATAAAAGTGAAACATGTTAATAAATGTAGAGACAAAGAGGGATATCATGATGAACATGAGGTCAAGAGAATGTCCTAAATGACAATAGTCTTATTAAAGGCCGACTGTTTGCCGGGTAAATTTTGGAGTTTCAAATAAAGTATTTTACTACTCAATTCATTTATTTACTTATGTATATTTGAGTAAATGAGTAAATTTCATGTACGGTCTTTTAGATTTGCACATATCTATGAAATTGTCATATTTTTGTACTATAAGTTAAAAAGTTCACTTTTATTATTTTGTAGATGGTCGTTCGTTCACTTAAAATGACAAAAAGTACCCTTTACCACGACATGTTAACATCTTCAAAGACTTACAAATCATTTTAATTAGATAAAGACGGTTTATGAAAGAAGAAAAATACTTATTAGATTGGAAATGCCAAAAAAAGTTGAGGGACACTTTTAATGAATCAGTGTAAACAAGATGAACCATTCATATGATTTACGCTGTACATTTAAGTGTATCATCTATAATATTAATAGAGTTTTCTACGCTATTGACGTCAAAAAATAATGTTTCGAAGAGCAATCTTAACCCAAAATCTTCTGCATCTGATGCGACCTTCTAAAAGTACTACATGCCGTGCAACGTTTAGCTGGTTCCTCTTAAGTCATTGGGAGTTGAAATTGAACTCATGACTTATTTCACGTAAATCCTTTTTTTGCGTCTCACGAGGACATTTGTTGGTAGAATGATTTTGATGTGTTAAAGATACAATTTCTTTTTAAACTATTAATGTAATTGTTTTACATACAACGAAGATTAAATAAGTAAAATATATGGTTAGTTGAGAAATACTAATTCTGAGAATTCAATCAAATAGTAGTTTTAGATAGAGAGTAACTATGTGTTTGGTTTGATGGTTCGAAGAAATAAGAATAGAAATGATAGTTAATGTTTGTTTTGTTTGTACGAGTTTCAAAATACGAGTATCACACCGGCCCTCAAAACATGGGTTTTTTCAAAACCATCACAAATGCCCGAGTTTCCATTTCATTCCTACCATTGCACCCACTAATCAAACATTCAAACCCATACCCATTGACATTCTATTCAATATACCAAACACCCCCTGAATTTGTATCGAAAAATGACATACGAACCCAAAAGATAAGTACTAAGCATTGGGTACATGTTGATGATTTGAAAGTGGACCATTTATTAAAATTTATAAATAGTTGACATGTGTGTATCATTTCTCATTTACTGCTATTTGAATAGACCAATTTGTACAAAATTGATTTAAGAAAATAAATGTTTGCAGTAAAAACTCTGGAGAATGGTGTGACTGACAGCAATAGCATGGTATATATGCTATAATTACGTACGGTGAATTGAAGCAGGAGAATAATTTTCTTACATCCCTTCCACCTATTTATTACTACTACTATTCTCTTCTAATTCTACAGCTCCGTATTAGTAAATCAGTTGTACGTATTGGTGCATTTCAAAAAAAAAATTGGAGTACTTTTTTGTTTTTGTTTTTTTTTTCTTCCATAAATTTTTAAAATTGCTGCTAATGTTATTATAAACCGATACAATGAGTAATTGAAAACTACTAAAAAAAGCCGTACTTTTTCTTTTTCTAATCGAGCAACTTTAATTTTGCTACACTAAATACAAAAAAACTTAAAAAGTAATTTATAGATTTTAAGTTGGTCCAATCTACTTTCAACATATGGAATAGTTTTATCCATAACGAGCTTTTATTTGCCCTCACGTTTGCGAGGGGATAAAATCTAAAGTTAACGATTTATTTATTGATATATCATATGTAGTTGTGAAATAATTGATCATTTTAAGATTTACACACATATATGATGTTTTATTAGTACCTTGTCTTATATTATGTTTTTTTAGCTACTTAATTATGTGTGTATATAATAGTTCTTCCAATATACTAAAAACGTAAGAATTTAATTAATACCTTATGATCCCAAAATGAAATAGAAAAAAAAAAGCAACATATACGAACCCAGGTTTTACATTAGGACTAAAATGTTCATTTAGGATTAAATTTTTCGTTTATATGAAAGTTAATTTTTGTCCAAAAAAGTAGTATAACTTGACATTTTCTGGTTATTTTACGTAAGTAATTAGTTATGGTTTTTTTGGATTAATACAGAATCGTCAAATGAAAGTGCAGTTTTGAGCAAATTACAACTATAACAACTACAATTATCATTGTCATTGTCATTGTCATTATTATTATTATATGAACAAACTAATAATAAATGTAATATTAATGTTTATAATTAGATAGTAAGATAAACTTTGTAAGGTAAAAAGTAAAAATGAGACAAAGTGAGAACACCATGATCAATGTCAAAACTCAAAAACCCTCCAATTTGTCATGAAAACTTGAGATTCTTTGTTTAATGATAATATCATAATAATATCATTAAAATATCATGATAAATGCCAATTAACTTTGTGAATCGTATAATATATAAAAGATAGTCGATTATGCAGAACTTTTAAGAGGTTTTTACAGTTTTGTTGTTAACATTATCATCAAATCCTCTATATCTATAAACAAGTGATACATACCCCGCGCTCCACTGCGGGTATGTACCTTCGAAAATAACTGTTGTCAGGAGTCATATCTCAGAGGAGAGGCAGACAATTCAGTTGCATCTTAAGGCAAATTCGTAAGAGTAGTATGCAGATGTCGCGCTTTTAAGATGCAATGATGTTAAGATACATTAATCTGAGCCGTAGATCAAAAAATCAAGAGTTGAGATAGTTTGTCGCTCATGTCCTCTTTAAAAGGTTTGCCCCTCTGATCCCAAACCATGAACAATGTATATGAAAACGTATTTATTTTAGTTTGGTTAAAAATATGGATGTAGTCCAAAAAGGACTTTTTTATTTGCTATTACATACACTATATCTAACGATATGAAAATAAACACTACTTTATAAGATATGAAAAATCAACTCATAATGATTAAATAAATTAACTCAATGTGTGGCACATTTCATTATTCTTTTCATTTTCGATTTGTTAATCGAAAACGTATTATTAGACCTATATTCGATACATACTATCTTTTATTATTTTCAATTAGGCATTTACATTATTATGTTTACCTTATATCTACACTAAAATGTTTAATTCTAACAAAGACATTCATTCATGCATTTTTAAGTTAAGAAGGTGTTATTAAAGACACGTGAACATATTAATATACCCTTAACTAACACTTAACATGTGAATTTTAAATCAATTGGACTACCGAACGATTTGAACTGAAAATCTCATAAAAAATTATTAAATTGAAAGTAAGATCAGCTATATACGATCATATAAAAAAATGGCGAGAGATTTATATCATACAAAGTAGTATATAAGAAAATATATTTATTTTATTTTTCAAAAATATGGACCTAATCCACAAAAAGACATCTCTATTTGTTATCACATATACTTCTTCTAAGGATTTTTGAAAATAAATACTACCATATAATAAACAAAAAAAACTAACACATAATTAAATAATAAAATTAAAAAGCTAAAACCTGTAAATATTACTTAGTCATTTCAAAATAATAAAAAAAAAATTGCAAAATAAAGATAATTTATAAGTTAGGGCTATAAACAAATAAACTCTACTAAAAAACTATCTTTTGCAAATAGTTGATACTATAAGGCCCTTAAAGTAAATCATATAGTAAAATAAGGGACCTCTAGTAAAATAGGAATAGAAATAGAAAATACTTCATTAAAGAAAAAGAAAAAAAAAAGTCAACCAGGAACTGCCTTGAAGGCTCGAACACAAAACCTCTCGCACATTTTGACATATTCCTTGCGTTGAGCTAGCAGCCCACAATTGTTTAATGTTTTCAGTTCTTATTTGTATATTATATAAAAAAATGAAAGGTGACAAAATCTGATTGGTCATGTTACTATTCATGTCATCCTAAATTGTTATTATTTATAATAAAACATGTCTCTTGAAATGTAGGTTCTACATTTATTTCGTTAGCAATTTTTATCTCAACAATAATAACATTTTTTAAAAAGATGCTGATTGATTACGAGGAAAATCACTAAAAAGATGGTCAATTGTGTAAAATAATAAAATTTTGTGAGGATTATGTTTTTCATTAATGGCCATTTATAGAATATAAAACAAAGCTAATCTAACTCTAATAGATCCTAAGCCCATAACTAAGTATGTGTCCTCTATTATAATCTACCATCTAGTAAGATGGATTTTACAAGGCTACAAATATTGAAAAATAGGGCCGTACAAAAGGGATGAAATAGAAAACTACAAACTCAACAAAATAATAATAAATAAATAAATACAAAGAAATGTTTTTACTGTAATAATAATTTATACATACACATGCATATACAGATATATAATACAACATTATAAAATGAGAGACGTTTGAATGTTTGATCAAAGAGTGATGATTCGTACATTAAATACCAAATATATTTCATAATGTTGTACAATACAACATCATGGAATAAGGGAATTGCTACCTTTACTGAAAAGGTGAGCTCAGTCTAACACATACACATCAGATGCTTCTCAGTTCTCACACTTCTCATTTTATTTTTTTGCTTGCTTTTCTTTTAATTTTCCATTCTACTATTTTTTTTTTATTTACTCTTGTAGATATTTATAAATAAATTTGTTTGTTAATGTTAAATTGTGTGTGCGGTTTTAGTTTTTTATATAGAAGATTTTAAGAATTTATTTTTTCTAACAAATATGTTCTTTTACTATGATATTTGAAAGAATCAATTTTACTTTCTTTTTTCGTATAGCTTAAAAACCTTTTTGTTTATCTTTTTTTATTTTTATAGAAATATAAAAATTTATTTCTTATATTATCTTTCTGAAAGTATGAGTTTACGTTTATAATAATACATACTTGATGTACTGTTTTATGTCACTAAAACATCTCTATTCAAGACAATAATAATAATAATAATAATAATAATAATAATAATAATAATACGAGTAAAAGAAAGAAAAATAGGAAAGAGAAAAAAGGATTTTAGTGATGACTTTTAGTGTCTTATTTTAAATTATAATAATTAATACTCAGTATGTAATTTTTACTCTAATGGTGTTTATATGACATGTTAGATGATGTCCATATAACCTACCTTACCCTAAAATAGTAGTATAACCGTCACTACCCTTGATCAAATATTGTAATCCCAAGTTTCAATACTCAAAAATAGGAGGAGGGAAGGTTTTTCTTGTTCAAGTTAGTTGGAGAGGACATTTACTCAAATGTACACGGTATAATCGAATTTTTCTACTAGTAATATTTGAACTTAAAACCTTTATAAGAATATCAGGACGTTAACTCGTTTTGTGATAGGATTCCGGTACACAAAAGTCAAAAGTAAAAAAACTCAAATGTTTACGTTACTTGTATGTATGATTTCGGTCAATCACTCATTGGTGACATGCAAACCTAATACTTTAACAAATATTTTTCTTTTAGACCAGCAATTTATTTACTACGTATTAGAAGTCTGTTATCATTTGAGACAAACTTAACCACGTACGCCTTCTAGGCTTCTACTCTTCTAGTAAATACGAGCTACTAGTATTTTATTGGAAACAAATGAGAAGTTTCCGTTCCAAATAAAAGCCTGGTCAAACATAACTCAAGGTGTAGCCTAGCTGAAAATAAAGGGTTAAAATAAAGACGATGAAAACGATCTCAATTTGTATTCATAATTTTTTTTAGTTGTGAACTTTTATTTCTTTTCGCTTCACGTACGTTCGTTTTTTTATTGTTAACTCTTACATTTTTTTTATTTTCCAAAAAGTTTTATTGTGAACCTTTAATTTTCTTTTTTTACTTCACAAAAATTTAGAAACCTTTTGACTGTAAAGTTTAATATTTTTGACTTCGTGAATATGTGAAACTTAATTTTCAATTTTCAATCTTCAAAATATGCACGTATCTTGTAAAAATGAAATGAATAGATTTTATACAATTCTACAGTAAAAAAAAATACTAGGTGAGTAAGTAGGTAGGAACATTGACTTTGGAAAATATAGTCTATTTATAGAGGGAGGTGACAGAATTCATAATGATAGCAGAGAAGGATGTGATGGGAAGGGAATAGAGAATGATGGATATTTTGATCAGAAAGGGAATGATGGTTTATACAGAACACAAGGGACGCCTTCTGTTTAAATAACTCCAAATTTCTCCACTATTTATTGCTTCCTTTTGTTTTCTTCTGTTTTCCCATTTGTACCCTCCTCCCTTTTACCATTTTACACTATTTGAGTTATTTTAACATCGAGATGTCTCAAATTTGGATTAATTTTGTTTTTCTAACAAAGACTAGTTTGTATCATTAATAAGAGTCGAGTGGATCAATGTGATAGCTCTGATTTTGTACTGTTGGACTAAAATCCAGAGGGGCAAACAAAATCTAGTTATGTTCATACAATTAGAGTTGCACAATGTTCGGGCGGACATAACTCGGGCCTAAAATGTCCGAGACCGAGACCTTAACGATAAGAACTTGTCATTTAGAGGTCCGAGCATGCTTAGTCCGAGGATAAAAACCTTGATGAAAAAAACTTGCCATTTACAAATGAAGTTATAATTTATGTGATTATATCTAACATGGTGATTATGTTAATATTTGAAGGAAACGTTGATAATTAGACTAATATATCGAAATATACACTTCGGATGCTAAACAAAGGTTTTGTCTTTGTCACGTATTTTTTTGTAAACGGATGTGTTTGAGTTGCAGTATCGAAAGCTGTTTGAGGTGAAAATGTCGATGACAGAGGATTTTTATTTTTTTTATTAAATCAGAAATTAGTCCATTTGAGAATGGTCTTCTGATTGAAGGCTGGCTCAGTAAATCAGTAATGGTGCATCATTTGGGCCATTTAGTCTAAGAAGCGGCACTAGGCAGCATAAGCACAGGTTGGGCTGAGTTGGTCATTTCGGGCTCTTTGTTTGGACTCATTTGTTACGAGTAACCTGAATCCCGTCCCATATGACCTGCGACCCACTTAACCCGAACCCAACATCCCGAATACTTAAAATGGCGGATCACGGGTAAGTTTTAACTTTTGTAGCAAGTCGAATGACCCAACCCAATTAACACCTACATGCTAGCCGGCAAATTCTATTCAAAGTATGTTGTTGAATTTGTACGGCTCCTTAAATCGTTGTTTTATTCAAGGATACAAATTATTATTGTAATGACTTGGTAATCAAATATTTACACATTGATTACTTGTAGAAAAATCTAGAAACAGACAAAAAATTGTTTGCGGGCCAGCCCAACCTAACCCATTTCGAATCATACTACGAAATAGCCCATTTCATTCTGTAACAGTGTAACGTGCCACCCATCTTGCCACCTATAGATGCTACAATGGCAAACATGAGTGGCAATTGATTTGGCTCCCAATAACTCATCTTGCAACATGTTACGAAATCGAAGCACCAGGTAATAGTACATGGCAAACATGCTAGAAGTTAATCACAAGACTTAATCATCTAATCAGGGACTATAACAAGTTCCAAGTAGATACCTGATGGTTCAATTTTTAGTGTATAACATATCGATCATTATAATGTAAACAGCTGATGTCTATATCATATTACTTTATGCGCAACTGTTTTCTTCAAATGACGATTCTTACATCAATACAACTACTTATATAAAAAATTTGGAAAACTACCTTTAAGTCGAGAAAATCCATTATACAGGTTGATAGAAGACGACTAATCCCTGCTTATCTTTTAACCACCTTAGTAAATGGTAGCAAGTTGAACTGCTCAGGGTACCTTAACAGCTACCCAAACACTGTCTGACAATACAGTGGCATCGAAAATATAGAGAAAGTTAATTCCATTAAGTTCGACATCAAGGAATTAATCAAATGTTCCAAATCAAATTTCCAGCATAAAGAAGAATCAATGACTATGCAAAGGAACAGCGAACGTTAATGAATCGTTATCTATCAGCACAAGTCTTGTTTGAACATCACCAATCAATGAAATAGTCTTATTAATAATAACTGTGCAAAGAAGCCTCATATCCATTGTAAACACAAATCATCAAACTCCTACACATTAAAGCACAAATTAATCCCAAATTAATCAATATCCCTAAGATAAGACCTTTTATGCACAGAGTACATCAAATTTAAATCAAACTAAACCCTAAATCCACAGTCCATGATACTGAATATTATGAAAGTACTGATTATAAAAACAACAAAATTTATTCTGCAGAATCCATCAACTTCAAATTAAACATAAACCCTAGATCATAAATCAAGAAAGAACCTAAATCCACAAATCCATCAAATTGAACATCACAAAGCACTAAAAAACCTTAATTTATCAAATACCCCTAAAATAAGAGCTTTAATCCAAATTCATGAAACTAAACATGAGACAGTAACGATTTTTCACATTAGACTCAAAATACAAAACCTAAACCACCGAACGATTAGGTTAAAATGAATTAGAGCAAAATTAAGCGTTGGCGATTTTAGGGATGATAGAGATAGAGGTTGTTTTAATTTTTTGTATTTGAAGCATTCTTTCCATAACAAGTTCGTATTCACATTTCTCGTGTGACATTCATTTTCGCATCTCCAAGAAAGGTAGAATTCAGATTGATATCGAGTGGAATGAGAAAGTGTGCGCATTGATCCCTGTATGCAAGTTGAACTTTTGATTCTATCATTTCTTGTTGTGAAGCTATCGTTGCTTTTGATGTTGATCCATTCATCTCCATTAGAACCTCATGGACAAGTCACTTCAAGTGTGATACCACAATGTTAAAAAGAAACGAAAACGGACAATTGGAAGGTAATACCCATTCTATTTTTCTTCTTCCTAATTACTGTATCCAACCGTACCAATCCCACACATGCTCTAACTTAAGGTGCTTACTATATAGAGGGGGTTAATTTGTATACGAGGACGGGGGTTAATTTTTTAAAATTGATTAAAGTAGGACTTAATTGATTAATAAAATTTGATTAAATTGATGACATCATAAAGGTTAATCATATATTATATTTAAGAAAAGACAAAAATTATAAAACAGATCATCGTTCTTCTTTCAGACACTTCTTTGATTTTGTATCAGGAACTAAAGCTTTGATGCAGAGGCGAGGCTTGGTCATGATCAGCTTTTGCGGAAGAACTGAAACAGCAACAACAGGCGACCCTTTGGGTATTCCAGAAATGGGTAAGAGCTCGATAAGAACAGTGAGCTGCAATTTTGATTAATTTTGGTCAGCACATGTTTTGAGAAAAAAAGAGGATGATGAGTGAAACTTGTACCTCTGGACATTTCAGATCAACAACTGAATCCGAGACTATGGTTTTAACAGCAGCAGCCACAACCTCAAAGCATTTGCTACGATCTAGCAACGCCACTGCATTTAAGTCGCTATTTGCACCTCTTAATTCCGTTTCCTCAATTCCTCTTCTGTTGTATCCTACTGCAAACTATGACATTATTTAGTGAGCCAAATAGGTCAAACATGTTGAAGTCGCCCAGAGTCTATTTTTTAATGCAGGACATAATGAATATCCTAAATCGTTTTAATTCAACCAATTTGATTATTGTTTTTCAAATTAAAATTCGCATTACATTTTTATGATATTATTACAAAATAATAGACAAAAAATGTGTTTTGCAGGCCAACTTGACCTGATCTAGAAAAAATATATATGTTTCCATCCACCTGTTTTGAGCCATTAACTAACCCACCCATCTTGCCACCTATAATGAAACCCATAACCTTCTGGTTAAAAAGGAGGAACCTTAATGACTATTTCTAGACTAGCCATATTATTGTCTTTTAATGAAAAATTCAATCCATCTTTTCATGTAATCAAGACTTTTCAACTTAATCATGAAGCTTCAGGGAACAATAAACCAAAAAACGTTGAAATCGTAGATACTTTCTAAACTTCATATAATCTGTAAAAAGTAATACGTCTATCGCTGGAAGCTGAGTATTTCATCGGCATGCATAATGCATGGTATGAAGTGATGAAGCTAATTATCTAGCCAAAAGAGCAACTATGGTAGTAGAATATAAGATTGCAGCAGATAGTATTGTCCTTAGGCCTTGGATCAATATGTAAATAGTAATAATAACTTTAAAGTTGTACCTTTATAGGTCGAGCAAGTTCCTTTCCTTCATTATTCATAAAATCAGTCACAAGCTTGGGTACCAGAGTGCATAGCTCTTTTTCGTGCAATACACAAGTCGTTTGGACAGGTAAAATCCTATGGCACCAACTGCAGCAAAAGAAACAACCTTTGCAGGTTATTAACAATTCTACTAACCGTTGCACAACCTCTTTGGACAGGTGAACAAGAACTTGAGCTAAACAAAACCAACATTTGTGTATACCATTAATATTCTTACATGTTAAGTTTTATCTTTATGTAAAATATGCAAACAACTAACAGATTATAAACATTCCTATATAACATGCACCGATGCACCAAAATAAAGGTAAAACAAGAAGTTCAAACTCCATGATTGTCAGTACTCGGTACTAATTTAAAATCCCTTGTATACAGAAGTTTTGGTTTGTTAATAAGAGATAATTATTATCATCTTGTCATGACAGAGAGTGAAGTTTGTAGACATACGTATGCTGCAACAGTACAACTTAACTACTAAATGCCTTACAGTGGTGCTTTTACGCTTCCAGATTCCAAAGACTGCATAATGTTTGCGACAATGTCCACAACATCAGGACTATAGGTACCGGAAAATGTAAGGAGAATCAAACCGCTCCTTGTTAGCTTAACCAGCGAAAGAGGATCAGACTTTTCTGTATTTGCAACTGATTTTGGAGAACCTTCTGAAACCTCTTTAGCATCTGCAACCACAAAGTATGTTTATATAATACCACACATTTGATGACGATGAGTACGGGTATAGTAATAACTTTCAACTGTATGTCTCAAAGTAGATTACCAGTGATTTCAACAAGAATTTTGTTTTCTATATCATTAACGGACTCTTCCTCTGTTTCACTAAGGACTACTTTTCTTCTCTTTGGAGCCACATTTTGATGGTCTTCCTTTTCTTTAGTACTGCGAGTATTTGTCGATTTAAGATACTGCAGAAGAAAAAAAGGCAATCACTTCAAGTGCATATCAACAGAAGTTCCATGTATCATTGAACACACTCGAGATGTTAAAATCGACAATACTTATTATTCTACCATATGCCTTGTTTGTTTGTTTCATTCATCTTAAAAAAAAGTTGTTTATATTACCGGTGACATTAGCCTAAACTCAGGACTAAGTTATCAACCCGTAGATTTAGTTAGAAATTCAATTTAGCAAATTTTATATATATAATAATAAACACCAAACCTTGTCAAGGATGGACATTGCTTCTTTTGTAGCACTTTTCTCCCTTTCTGAAAAATATATACATAAATAAAGAGAGTCAAGTGTCAAAACATGTATCATTCTTTCCCCCAAATTCTTTTGTATATCAATAATTGAAAGTATTCCATAGAAATGACAATTGTGGTAAATGTAAACAACAGTAACAATAACATAACAAGCTACAGATATATACATAAAGTATACAATCATGCAATAATAGAAATAGATAAAGAGAATGAGAGGTACAAACTGATGGGGCAAGTAATGAGGAAACCAGAAAAGGAACGATTGAGGAAGGAAGTGGGTGCTTTGTAATCATAACGAGGGATGCTAATTACAGCTGAATGTTGCTCCCATGGCTTCATTTCTTCTACTGCCACTTCATCTTTTTTTATTCCAATCTTGTTATTATTATTATCAGTTTCATCAGCCATTTCAGATCGATACTGTTTCTGTTAAATTAAACTGTAGGTACTCTCTGGTTCAAAATTAGGTCAAAATTGACAAGAATGCTGTTACATCACAATTATTTTGAAAATTATATTTTTAGCCCTCTAACAATTCTAAATATCCATAGTTAATCCCTCAAAATTTTCTTTTCGTATCATTATAGTCGCAACAGCTATCCAAAATCCAACTGAAAGGGGAGGAAGTATACTACTGGACTACTGGTTATGCCTCTTCTTCTTCACTCCCCTTTCATCTCCATGGAACTGCCATTAACAACTGGTATCAATATCTCACGAAAACTATCATCACCTTCACTATACCCTAACCCTAATCCTAACCATAACCATAACCCTTCATTCAATGTCTATTACAAATTTCCTCACAATAAACTTCGCCCTAATTCAAAACAGCCGTTCCGAATTGAATATAAACATTCGTCCCATTCACAAGTATTCAACCGTGATACGAATCTATGGAGTGAAACTGAAATTGTGGAAGTAATGGGAATCGGAAGTCGGAAGGACTCAGTTCTCGATTTCTGTTTGCGTTCGCCCTCGATTTCACCACGCTTACGCTTCTGGTATATACAATTTATTTCATTTCTATCTGTATCTATATTTTTTTGTTGTGGTTTACTGTCTGGATTATAGCTGTAAATTAGATTTCAGACTTGATGTGGTCATAATAACCTGCCTATAATGTGAAATTTGTAAACAGGAATATTATTGTGGAAGAAACAAGTAAGGTGCAATTACAACAACGGCTACTCGGTGATGGTGAGCTCTTGTTTATTTACTTTATAGTATATGTGCACTTATATGTCTCTAAATTCCAGTTTTAAAGTTATTTGTTTAAAATTTGAATTATTGGGTGCAACATCATGAAAATCACTAAAATGCAAGTCAATTCAGAGCGTTAAAGTGGGGATTGTGTGTCTGGTATATATTATAGTAAATGGTTAAAAACCGCATAAAGGTCGAGAACCTTAGGCACATCAAATTTGCTTACATTAATTAACTTTTCTTCTTTTTTTCCCATGGACATTCCTCTAATTTTTGACCTGTAGTGAAATTGGGTTTATGGTTTCAAAATGTATTAAACCTTTTACTATCGTATGGGGCGAACGTTGAAAACTCCCATCATACGTATTTAAGTCGTATGGGGCGAACGTTGAAAATTCCCATCATATGTATTTAAGTTCTAAAAACCTCTATTTTATGCATTTTGGCTGTTTTTTGCTACATAAAAAGACATTTATTTTGTAAGTTTTATTCATACAATAGTAAGCTAAATGTATACAATATACTTTTTTAGAACTTCAATACATACAATAGGAATTTCCAAAGTTCGCCCCATACAATAGTAAAAGGTGTAAAGTTTAATACATATTGAAACAATAAGCCCTAGTGAAATTTATACCTGTCCGTGAAGTTGTTCTCGTACTGAGTACGTTTGATGTTTAATTTGTAGATAACACCAAAACTATTGTTGAAGATCCGATGGCCATGGAGTCATGTTCAAAAGCGGTTATACTTGTTTGTACATTCCTTAACTCTTACCTATGTGAAACTGTTCTTAAATCATGCTACATTTTCAAATAAAAAGCTTTTTCTGCATTTTCGCTAAAGAAAAGTAGAAAAAGGCAAATTGTATGGTTCTTATATGTGCATATTATGGTATATATGATTTAATGTATATCTACTTTTGGTTCCTCTAGGTGGCTGGGGCATCTTATGGATCAGATCTTACCACTGTGCATGATATATTGAAAGCAATAAAGCTTGCAAATGGCTTTGTTGTGATCATCATTCTGAAGCCTTTCAGATTTGAAGGACGAAGACGCCAAGATGAGGTTTGGTTTTTCATGATTCGTAATGAAATGTTTTGGAAGTCACATTATTGTTGATTATCAAAGGCTGACTTCTTTTTAGAGCTTAATGAAAAGTTTAGAAATGATAGTCTTTTTTTGTTACTTAAAAAAGCTACCATCTGTGTTTTAGATAAGGTTTTTTTTTTCCTTTTCTTTTGGTGTCAAGTGGGCATGTACAATAGGCATGTGTTGTTGAGCCATGCATTTCAATGACTCAGTATTTTGTATCTTAAGAATTTCAGCTTCTTATTACAGGCTTACAGCATTAATGACATTAATATGTTCTTTGTTTATTCAACTTTTTGCTGGAAATTGGTCCCTAGTGAGTGTAGCATTAGATAGTATCCAACTCTGATAAATACCATTACTAGATACAGTTCGTCACATTTATTACTCAAATTGGTAATTTCACTTTGACTAGTAGGGGTATTAATGCAACAATTTTCTTTATCTGCAGGTGAATGACTTGCTGTGTAAACTTGAGGGGCTTACAGATTTCTGTATCAGTGAGTATCATCTATTATATTTAATGACATGGGTTGTATTGAACATAAGTTTTAGTTGTTTTCTAATCTCCTAATTTTATTTGATTGAAATAGTTCCCCACTTTTAGCATTCGACCCTTAACATTGGCTCCCATACTCGTAATAATTTTTCTAGTCAATGAAATATAGGCTAATGTTTTTTCCCCCTGCCCTGCAGTGGTTGATGCTGATGCACTTTTAGAAAAAGACCTTGTAACTTTAGACGAGGCATTGCAGATCGCAAATAATGCTGTTGTGATGGCATTAAATGCAGTCTCTATTCTGACATCTGTAAGTCTTCAAACATACTTCGAATTTCCAGATGCCTTTTGCCCTTTTAACTCTTCAATTCTATCACTGACAGGAGTGCAACAAAATATATCTACATATTCCACATGAGAGTATGAAAGAACTTGGAGTCACAGACCTCAAAAAAGTATGTTATATCACTTGATGAATGATGCGTTGTTTTTAGAATTTTATATCTTTCTGAACATTTATTTTAGTTATTCCTTGTGTTAAATATCATCATTGTCAGATTTTAGGAAGCTATAAGGAGGCAAGAATTGGATATGGGGTCGGTCATGACATTGAAACTTCGGTTGTTCAAGCCATATATGATTGCCCTTTCCTTGGCTCAGGTGTAAAGGTCTGTTGACTGGAAATACTTAGTTTGACTAGTTTTTCATTGTCGATATCATATATATTTTTAATGTGTCTGTCATTCCCTTTTACTTTACGAAATTTCAGGACTTAAATGGAATTGTTGTATTCATCCTTACGAGTCCAGCTGTCATTGACAGTAATGATGTGGATGGCATTCTGCATAATTTTCGTCAAGTTGCAGTATGGGATGGGGACATCATAACTTCAGTAGTTTGTGAACCGGATATGCAACCTGGCTCAATTGCAACGACCATATTCACTATTGGGTAATTGTATATATAGTAGCCAATTTAGAAGTCTCCTTCACGTTTCTCGTCATCTTTATTTAAAATACTTGTTTTTTTTTCTCTCAGTTCTATAATGCCCAAGTTGCCTAAAAAAGATGACATATTTTCTAGACTTGTCCAAAGTTTCCCTTCCATTTTCAACATTTTGAGGCCACGTTCGCAACTGGATACTGATAAAGAAAATAGTTCGTTGGATAGTCCAGTATCTTGTCAGGGCATGAAACCAGAGAACTTTGAAAAATCAAGTGTAAAGGGTTCTGTTGAAGGTTTCTATAGCTGGTCTTCAGAACTTCAGTCAATATTGAGCAATGCTACTGATGCTAGATCATTTTTGAGGTTCGTCCTCTTTTTTGAAAGCTAGCTATAAAATTTATAATTAATTTTTGTCATCTTCAATGTATGGAATAACTTCACTGATTTCTTCTCTTATAGGGATGATGGTGTTAATGAACAAGTTATTGCTGAAATTCCAAAAGATACCTTCTACAGTGAATCATCTGAAGGTAGAATTACATTGTTGATTGCTATAGTTTGATAGTAAAGGTGGGAAGATGGGCAGGTTGGGTTTACCCACATACACTTTCTATCCATTTTTAAATTTGTAAGTAATTAATGTGTTAATAATCTAGATCTTTTAAATTAACAATTAGGAGATTGTGTGCAATGATAGTAGACTTTTGGCTACTTCCTACCCATTCGACTTATTACCCTTTTAGCTAAACTTTTCATTTGAACCATCTGACTGGTGTGACCCGTTTGAGATAAAAGCACAACCCAAATCAAATCAGCTATATAACTTGATGGATCAAAATTGCCACCTCTAGTTGATGATGTGGGATCGTGTCATTCATGAAAGTCGAATTCCAGGTCAAACTAGTAACAAACTCAACTTACATGTTCTAGGATCACTAACTTTTCAAAGGGAGCTACTGATTAACAGAAGGCCAGGGTATCTTGTTGATGACGAAACAGCCAATGAGACAGATGATACTATAATGGTTGACCTCAATATCTATAAACTTCCAGTTGGTGTAAAGCCATCAGGAGACCTGAAAGATGGTCCCAACGGCTCACGGGTTATGCAGTCTTCAGAGGGAAATAGTGAATTTGAAATGAAGAAGGAAACTCAGTTTTCTGTAAACATGTCATTTGATGAATCAACTGATGCTAGTTTGAAAGCACCGATGGATCTCAACAAAAATGCTTCTTCTCTTCAAAATGCAGTGTATCCTGATGTTGCTAAGAAAAATGGAAGACTTTCTGCCCGTGCAGCATCTATGCTGGTTAGTAGCATCTTGTTTTGTGCAGAATTAATTTGTTAAGGAACATGAAGCATCTCTTTCTGTTTAATTTCATGTAGAGGAGTTCATTGTCACTAACTTCAGGAAACATAATTTATTGGCTTCTGCATTTCAGCATAAATATAGAAGTTACTTTTTATTGTATTGTCATTGGGTTATGTATCGTGAGCTAAGAGGGATCCTGGTAAACGCTTTTGTAGTTCAATGATTTTGAATTTTTGATGTCTACTATGAGTGATCAATTTAAGTTCTAGCATTTGTTATTTGCCATGATATTTTAGAAATGTCTATAGATATAAATCTATTACATCACGGGATGCAACATCTTATTTTAACTGCGTATAACTATTAGATAAAATGGTAAGAAAGTTTTACCTGCCAACCCATTTTTATAAAGGCTAATGGCAGCGAATGGTAACTAAATTCAGTCTGAGATATGTTACGTAACCTTTTCTATCCAAGGTTATTTGATTCAGTTACCAGAACATGTTAGATTTTTCTTTGAACATGGCACCTGAAAGTGGTTATCTTAGGTCATTATAAAACTTTGATCGTTTTTCTCTGGGCAATCAGCCCAAAGCTGGTTTACCTTATGCAATTTCCACTTTTGTCAACCTTGAACTGTATTGTAATTTGTTACGAGTTGAAGTATATGGTAGTGTATACCGGATGATGTTTTAGTCTTTCTCATGCTGCGGAATACAGTGCTGATTTCCTAACAGAATGTTTATTCTTATTCAGGAATCTGAACGTGAGTCACAGAAGAAGTGGAGTCCTGTAGTTGAGATAAACTATCGTGGAGGGATATATGTGGGACGGTGCCAGGGAGGTCTTCCTGAAGGGAAGGTGCTTACTTTAGCCCATATTCATGTGAAAGTTATTAAATGTTTTTGTCATTATATATGGAAGATAGAGGTGGTCGACCCATTTACTTATGAATGGGTCGATTCAGGATTAGCTTTATCTCTAATGTGTTAAACGAGTCAAAAGTTATCCAGAATGATTTTTAATGCATCACCGAAACCGTAGATAATTATTGAAATAAAAGGTTTATTGGACAAAGCATTTTTATGGGTCTACCCAACTGGCCAACTCACTTGACCTACGCGTTTTGCCAACATCTACTGGAGGGCCTTACTTCCATGTTTTACAATTAACAGGGTCGTTTGTCACTGAGTAATGGAAGCATGTATGATGGATTGTGGCGGTATGGTAAGAGATCAGGATTGGGTACATTTTGCTTCAGCAATGGGGATATCTATCGTGGGTCTTGGAGGGATGATGTCATGCATGGGAAGGTAAGAATATAATATGTTCAGGGTTGTCTTTTTGCCATTTCAGAGATTAATGTGTTATTATTATTCTGTAGGGATGGTTTTACTTTCACACGGGAGATAGGTGGTTTGTAAATTTCTGGAAGGGAAAGGCAAACGGAGAAGGGCGTTTCTATTCGTTGAACGGTGATATCTTTTTTGGCCATTTTAAAAATGGATGGCGAGATGGGAGTTTTCTGTGTATTGATGTCAGTGGGTCAAGGTTTGTGTTCATCTATCCAGGCACTTCCATTTTCATATTTCTACACTTAGCACCATCCTTCGTCACTTTTGGTGTTTTATTTGTAAATTGATAATTTCGAAATAAATAAATTACGGAAGTTTCAAGATTGAGAATAAACAATTTGTTTTTATATAATAGTATGTTTTTATGCTTTGTAGGTATGTTGAGATTTGGGATGAAGGTGTTATAGTAAGCCGTAAGCAGTTGGAGTCTGATGATAATGCTGGATAAACCTTACTCTTGTTAGCATTCATTATCCAACTTGCAGAGATTAATGCATATTAGTAACTGAATTGCTCGTGGAAGGTGCATGTCCAGATAGGTAGATAATATCGACTTCATCTGCTTGTACATATATGTACGCATCAACAAATAATATTTGGCTCTAGATGACTGGTTTTATTATTCAAATGTGCTCTTCAAATCTATTGTATATGCAGACTAAATTTGTAACGTTCCATGGCTTTGCTGCCTCTTGATCTGTTTGATTTTTTAGTGGTTTGTCGTTTTTTAAGGTGAAAGTATATGTTACCCAAGTTGGCTAACTATTAATTATAGAAATAGAAGGAAATGTAGTAACTATAACAGTGTCAATTTGTCATGAAATGTGGTACATTAATGGGGCCATGATGCTTATGATAACAATTGATTATTAATAGCTACCCATACTGCACGAAACCTTTGGTATTGGAAATGAGAATAAGAACAGCAGGGGTGGATTTCATGGCTTCTAACAACGAGACGTCGAAAATATAATTGTGACCGCAGTAGCTATAAATTTTGATACGACATAACTTGATGGAACATGGCCGTGAAGACAAATCGGGAAACATAATTAACATAGCCTCGAAGACAAATCAAGAAACATAATTGACGGAAAGCAAATTGGATAGACTCAATTAGTTTTATCCTGCAGATGCATGTGTTTCCTTGAGCATGAGTAAAATTTTATATAGAAAGCAGAAAATTATAATACTTATTCAAGATTAAGTTCTTTTTATGCAAATATGTTCGATTGGTTAGAATGTGCAGAGACAACTTTAAGGGGCAGGTCCCCAAATTTTTCAGTCAGACGACCCGGCAACTGAGGTGGCGACATATAACTTCAGCACCTGCAGTAATAAGGCCAAGTGAGAGAGGTGCAAGGAGATGAGAAAGAGAAGAATGGCTTTGAGTGTATATTAGTCTAAGTACTTTTAATGTCTGTATGACGAAGTAATTGTTTCTGTGTATTTTTAACACCCATTTTCAATAAGTCAATATATGAAGCATTGCATACCAAATATGACATTACATGAAGTAATACATTAAAGTCACAACACACACCTTTCCGGAGGTCGTTTTGCCTTTTATGGCAATTCAGTCAAAGATAATAGAGCTCTAAAATAGCTCATAATTTAAAACTTCTCCATACTTTGGTCATATTAGTAGCAAAGGGTATGTACATAAATACTAGACAAAGTTTATATGCAGAAAGGCTCCATTTGCAGGTACACACAGACTGTAACAGTTGAACCGCGTCTAGAATTCTGTCCAAGTAACTGAAATCATGGAATTCGCAACACCAGATTCTTCAAAAGTCAACGTGCTGTCATAGTCCATGTCTTTCACGGCTCCCGGAATAGCATGTCTCAATCGGAATGGTTTCTCGTCTCCACAATTTGCAGCACAGAATGACCACAGCAACTGAAAACACACAATCAAGGGAAAGTCAGACCAACCAGGCCATAATTTCAGCCCATTTGGGTTAAGTTTATCTCAAGTGGGAGAATAAATAGTAAAAGAAAAAGCAAAACGAGAAAAGTGTCGAAAGTCACCCAAAGTGTATGTTAATGCATAACACCTAGCCCTATTGCAAAAATTAGATTATAATTGTAACAATATTATTAATTTTTTGAAGAATTTGAAACATCAAGTATTTACAAAACTCAAGAAAAGACAAAAAGTGCGATGAACTGTAGCTGTTTTGCCACCTCTTTCTTAAAAAAATAAAAATAAAACTTTAATTAATTTAATTACCTGTATTGGATCAGAGCGTAAGAAATTTCTTTGAAGCCTTCGTCCATCAGGAAGACGAACCCCGACCCTACAAAGCAAGTTCCTATCGCCTTTGGGTTCTTCCGGCAACGGTGGATAAGTACACTTCTCTTTCTTTGGAACTTCTTCAACGACTCCCAAGTCTTTTAAAGAGTCTTCACCGCTCTCATTCATTGTTCCCATCGATAATTCGCGTGCCAACCTCATTTCCTCATCATCTTCATTTGTTTCATCTGCAATCATAGGGCCTTAGAAATTGGTTCTCCATCATATAAGTGCAACACTTTAATAAAAACAAATTTAATTGAAACATAATATATTAAAAGAACTACATAAATACAAAGAAACAAACAGAATTGGCAGACCTTCAATTTTGGGAGGAGAAGGGAGAGAAATTTCTCTAGGACGTTTGTGAGACAAGCTAAAATGATGATCCTTTGGGCTACCGTCCATAAATTGTAAGAGATCCTGTTATTGAGACAATGTTCCACATGAGCGTTTTAATCATCAAAAGTTCATGTTCGAATTAGAAGGTTATTGTATTCATGTTGGGAAACTTGCATTCTTCAAGTAACTTATTAGTTACTTAGAAAATGTTGTGAATTATGCATAATTCACTCCTCTCCGAACCGTGCTGGATAGTCACCCATCACACGGCTCTCAAACCCAACCTGTGGTGGATCCCGGGTGACAAAGTAAATTTGATCCTTTGCCCCATAATTTGAGATGCTCCTCCCCGCCGATGAATGATCAAATGACGTACCTCCAATAAACTCTCTGGTTGGATCATTCCACGCCATAAGCGCATTTTTTGACCAGTGACAGGGTCAATGACAAGAGTAACAGGAAGGGAATCCAATTTGTAGTATGTACTTATCTTGCTGCCTTCTTCAGCGTCATCGTATACCTATGCACCACAAAATAACGAATCATATTGAATCAAAATTCTGCTAAATTGACGTTTAAATTAGCGCGTCGGTTGATATAGTAATTACTTATTGTCTACAGGGTCCTTCCGTATATACGTTATATAGAAAACTAATAACTATTAAGGGGCAAATGTAAGTAGGTTTAACAACTTACCCAAAAGGGGGATGTCGAAATTTTTTTTTTATTGGGACAACCAAAAATAAAAACAACTGCATTTTTTGTGATAAAGGAGGTAATAAAAATATAACACATGCAAATTCAGCATTCTATTTCTATTAATGTATATAACAAAATAAGATTTATATTAGAAACGAGTATGTTATATTTCCTATTAGTCAATAGTAACTCAAACAGAAATTAAGAAATTCTATTGATGTGGCTACTAATAGAGTAATGGATCTTAGGTCAATAATCGTTGCAGAAAAACCACAAGACTCGAAAGAATCCTAAGACAAAACGACGGAATCACATATTATGGTTCAATTATAAATTATAACTATTTGATATAACGGGGTAGGGTTAGAGAGAGCACCTGCCAGAAGATGAAATTATTGGTGATTGTTTGTGCAACAGCTTCGTTGGCCCATGTGTCCCGGTTAAGCTGCATAATAAATTTTTACAAACAATGTTTATCATGCTGAGGTGTTTTATTGATAAAAAAATAAAAGGATAAAAAGAAGAGGCTAAGTAAATACCATGTGTGAGCTAAACTCCCTGGTAGATTGCACATTCACTAGGAGCCATCTGTCTTGGCCTTTAGCTGCTTCTTTTGCCTGATAATTCTAGACATTAAGTAATAATGAAACAAATATTACATGAATGACACTAAGATAAATAATATATTACCTTCTCAAAGGTACCATGATACATCAAAGCAAAAGGAGGACGGTACAAGGATGCAAGATTATGATTATCTCTAGAAGCTTCAGTTGCTGATGTGGAACCTTGGTCTGCTTCCCAAACCCCTGGTTGTTTCAGTTCCTCATCAAAATTGCGGAAGGGAACTGGTGTCTGGAGTTCATGTGGATAAATTCCCAATCTTGATGCTCTAAAGACGTAATAAAGAGAACAGATAGAATAAGTAGGGGTATTCAATGATTAACATATCAATCTACGGCGATAAAGTAGCTCGATATGCAGTGCATAAATGGTGTTAAATTCTAAATATTTAAACTGAAAACATGTTTAGTAACACAATTTTGCTTTAGCATATTGGTCAGTTTTGGCGAAAAGGGAAAATTTACCACATATCCTTTACAGTACTTCAATTAATGTGCAATTCATTATCCATGAACTAGAGTTTTAAAAAATATAGAATGCAACTATACTGTGGAAGCAAATCAAGTTGCCCTAGATGTAGTTGTTTTTGCAATGTGATGAAACTGCATACCGGCAACAAAACATAAGTACAAAAATGAAACCGAAAGGGAAAACGAGCAAAGTAACATACCCATAAAGCATTGGAGTGTCGTAAAGGACATCCCTTTTAACTGGTAAAGGAGCACGAACGTCACTGCCATCATATTCTCCGATATTTTCAAATCCCATGTCATTCTCCGCCCACCTGTAGTAAAACATGACTCAAGTTTAAAAAAATTAACCAACCAAACAGAAACAAGAACACATACACAAACGTACCATTAGGAATTTCCTATTTACTTACCCTATATTTTGATCGGGCATGAACGCCTCATTTTCTACCGGTGGAATGTATGGAGGTGCTGAAGCAGCTCCAAACTCATTTCCTACATAAAAAAGCTGAATAGCTTCTTCAAGCTTCCAGCTTGTCGCCTGAACATTGAAATTTTACACCATCAGAATCTTATTTATTTATACATCTTTTAAAAGAAAACGCAAGAAACCAAAACATATTATTCTTCTTAGGCAATGATGGATACTTAATTACCATCTTATAAGAATATAAGCAATAATGTCACTTCAAAAACACATTTATTTTCTGTTACTACCAATTGTCTATAAACGATAACAAAACACGGAACATATTACACGATAAAGTACACGAAAGAATATGATCACAATCTTAGTTTTATAAGATAAGATAATCACTTTAATACTTACAAAGCTATGCAACAACTAAAGAGCTATACACCTTAAGTAGCATAAACCCTAATGCCATAAAAACAAACAAATAAATAAAAAATTAAACTCATTGTAAATACTTGTCTCTTTTCTATACCTAAACATCAATTACACCCAATTTCAGATTATAAAAAAGGGCGCAGATTTATCAAACAAAAACTCAAATTAAGAATCAAATCAAAACCAACATTAAATATGTATCTGGTTAAATCCTGCATCATACAAGCAAAAATAGAAATTGCAATAAAACACCTGCAAAAATTGCCTGGCAGTATCAGCAGTCTGACCAACTGCAATTTCAAGAAACGAAGAAACCATTGTTTGTTGGTCTGTAGCAGACATAACTCCACCACCTTCCATCTCTGATACTATTTCTTATTTTAATTTTTTATAGAAACTGAACAAAGATCGCAACTTTGAAATCACACTAACTTGAAAACCTGATGGGTTAGATCAAATTAGAGGTTTAATTATACAAAAAGGGACTTTATTTAGTTTTGGTTTGGATTTTGAGGTTTCAAGATTTGGGGGTTTTATAGGAAATTTAGACCGACCCCAACACTAGTTCTGGTTCTGAGGTGTTGTTGCCTTGTTGGTTTTTCAGTTTCATTTTCTTGTAAGTTGTGATCTTTGCTTTCACCCTTTTTCCCCGCCGTAAAAAGATGATCTTTTTTATTTAATTAATCTTTAGAAAAAAAGAAATACAGTAGAAAATATAATAATATGGAGATTATTATTATTATATTATTATTATTATTGTTATAATTATATTATAATTATAATACATTATATATTATATTATTTATATATACCACGACGTATATTATATTATATTATATTATATTATATTTATGTAATAATATTATATTATATTATATATGTTATTTTATATCATATTAACGTTTAAACTCGTATACGCGCTGTTAAAAATAAAAAAATAATAAACTTTTTGATGTATAATCGGTCAATGCATATGTTTTTGTTATATGGTCCGTGTTAGGGGTGGTAATTCGGGTTGAGTCGGATTAATGGATTCGGGTTAGCGGTCTGCAATGGTCAACTCGAATCCAACCTGATTTTATAACTGGTTGAGTATTTCAATTCAACCCAAAACCCGACAATACGGACTCAACCCCACCAACCCGATTTTTAATGTTGACATCAGGTTTTCGGGTAATTTTCGAGTTTTCATGTCGATTTTCGAGTGATTTTTGAGTTTTCTAGTCGGTTTCGGGTTACTTGGGTCAAATAGATGACATGTGTGACAGATTTTATGTTTCTATATTCTGGATTTTGTGATTATGACATATCACTGTTTTTTATTTTAACAAAATCGTTTTGGTGATTATAATTAATTAATTTATTGTATTATTATTGTTTTTTTGATTAAGTAATTCATATTATATGTGTGTGTGTGTGTGTTATTATGTGCCTCTTAAATCATTCTTTATGTATCGTGTTATCTAAATTATACATGAAAATATGTGTGTGCATTTGTGTGTGTGTTTTATATTAATTTTTTATATAATGATTTGTATTTGATAATCATGTTGTTTGTAAATTTCATGTTACTATATATCTATAATAATGATGATAATAATAATAACAATAATAATGATGATAATAATAATAACAATAATAATAATAACAATAATAATAATAATATAATCATAATATCAAATAATAATAATAATATAACAATTTAATGTTACTACCTTTCAAATTATTATTATTATAATTATTATTATTACTATTTTTATTAAAATTATATGCAATTTGTCCTTCCAAGTTAAGAAGTTATTCTGCTAAAAAAGAAAAACGAAATTAAGAAGTTATTAAAAAGTATTCCGTAATTTCTACAAATTCGTTATTATAATGGTGTAATTCCCACAAACTCATTTTGTATGGGTACAAAGCTAGTATGAAATTATAAAGCATTTTAGGTTTTATAAAATTCTCCTAATTTGAAAGATCAAAATACATTACTAAGTAACTTTTGGAAGTGTGACTTACCTTAGAATTAATTAACATCATGTTGCTATATTTACTACGTCATATTTGAAGTTTCTTGAAAACCCTGCCAATTAAGGCAAAACTAGGGTGTTACTTAGATCATGGCTGCAAATCTATTAGTATTCGAATAGTGTCGATCTAACCCCCAGATGCATCGGAATTGGCATGATGACACCTAGGAGTCCTGGAAGTATAGCAATGTACGCGTAATTGCACTTGTTGTGTTACAATAAAGATTAATATGCAGTCGTTATTATTAGTTTATGAGATTTCATAGCTTTCGGCATTACTATTCAATGTACTGCGTTTTTATGGATTTAATAATAGATCTAAAACGTTCAAGATTTCATGGGTTGATTGGAGTTGTAACCCTTGATATTTATGTAATCAAGTGTTATGGTCTTTTTTTGGCCTCGTTGCTAGTTGCGAGCTTAATAAAACTTCGCCGTTAAAAAATAAAAAAGAACAACTGTTCAATGTACTGCGCGCTAAGTAAATATGCACACAGTGAATAATATACCTCAATTAAAAGATAGTGTTTCATGACTTTCTGGTAATTAAATTTCTTAACTTTGAAGTTTACTATTATACTTGGAACCATGTACATCTAGTTGTTTACTATCTAGCTAGTTAGTTTTAGCGCGCAGTGCTTGGAAACAGGTTAGGCTTCTTTGGTAAAAGAACTAAACTATCTGAAATGTAAGCTTAGTTGTATTTCCAGGTTTCAAGGTCCTGTTTTGCCTAGAATGCTAAACTCGTTTTGAATGTTGTCAGCAAAAATGACTGCTGCACAGGCTTCCAGTCAAGTGGTTTCACCATATGGCAACATGAACTGGACGTCGTGGGAAGTCACAAGAATGACCATGATCGGACATGAATCTGTGTTTCGTTATCAGGTATAAACCACCACGATAAATTAGCTAAATATACACATTTTCCTGACATTTTTCACATACTTAAAGTGCAGGAATATTTCCTATAGAAACACGACACAATATTTCCTATGATTTTATATTTTTTCACAATTATAAATGAGAATGCTTTATACACGTTTAAGGGTAAACATACAGTATAAGGATTTCCATGTTCAGGTTACCCGGGGATGGCGAGTATTTCCTTGTTCAAGGTTTTCCCTTTATACACGTTTACCTAAACTGTAAAGATAAAGGGTGTAAAAATTGCCTTTTTTGGAATGAGCATTGTAAGATTTTCACTTCGTGTGTTTGCATGCTATCTTATGCATCTCATGACTGAAAATGTAAGGAAACAAAAACTAGCGTCACATAGATGAATTTTATGTTTTTTTGGTAGGTCGAAGAATTGCATCGACTGCACAAAAAACAGAAAGAGTTGGTGGAAGAATTCAAAGCTAAAGCAAAAGGGCAATCCAGTGGACATTTAAAGTCCTCGGTCAAGAAACCAACAATGGACCTTGAAGACGAAAATGTCAAACTCAATGAGCCCTTGAAGGTTAAGGTTCAGGGTAACAGGGATACAAATGCCACCGTGACTCCAAAACCAGTGAACCCATTGACGCCTTGTGAAAAACTAGTAGACCAAGACACGTCATCACTACTGCTTTGGTTTGCCGACATAGTTACTTCTATCAAACCTGATACTGATTTGGCATTGCTTCAGAAAAAGGCAAGACTTGATGAGCAGAAGAAGGCACGTGTGGCATCTCGACAGGGAAAAAAAGGGAAGATGCTGATGCCAAGGCACCCTGAAAGTTGCCCAGTACCTAAGAAAAAACGTACACCAAAACAATGCACCCATGATTGGGGAAGGATTAAAAAGGGTCGAAGAAGCAAAAGGATTCCGGATGAAGATCCTACGTTTACTTTCGAAAGAGGAGCACTTTTGTGTAGATGGAGGTAAATAGATCAGTAAGGATCTATACATATACATATGTATAAACTGATCATATATAGATATACATATGTATATAGCTAGTAACTGAAAGTGTTTATATGTTCATGGGCTAAATTCCCATTTGAGATCTTATGAAATTACTAGATGGTTTCCTCCAACAACCACTCCTATAAGGAGCAGGGTTTTAGACTTTGATACTTTACCTTCTGGAAACCACCGAGGAGACTTCATTGCCATGCAAGGAAGCACTGGAATTCCAGATCCCACATATTCAATTGGGATCTCGACCACTCGTTCATGACGCCCAATAGCGGTAATGTATCTGGTGGTTATTCTTTCGGCACTAACTTTTTAACAAGTCATGCATGTAACTCTTTTTATTAGAATCATGTGTACTCGAGCAAAAAATTTAAAAATTATGTGGCTCTGTTTTATACCGCACCTAAGAACCAGTTCCGATCCGTCTAAAACGATTCATGAACATCAAGGGAAAATAAATAGAATGCTAGCTTGTGTGATCTCGGCTGCTTCTAGTGGTCCAATTAATGTTCATCATAATTATAATCATCATGTAAACTATGATTTAATTCATTTGCATACTTCTTCGTTAAAGCTTAAGTTTAGGAATTTAGGACCAAAAAAACAAAATAAATACATATCACACCACACAATCAACAAACAAATATAAGCAACGCATAAAAGTACATTGACGCGAGTGGTTATATTACATTGACGCGAGTGGTTATATTCAATCAGGGTAATTGGTTTAGTCTGACGGCCAACTATAGAGTTTTTGCATTATTTTGTAGATGAGGGTTTACATACAATAGGGTTACAGGGTAATTGGTTTAGTCTGACGGCCAACTATAGAGTTTTTGCATTATTTTGTAGATGAGGGTTTACATACAATAGGGTTACATTACAAAGGATAGATGAAATAAGGAAACAAAGCAAAAACACCAAATATGGCTGACGTGGAAACCGCGTCTCTATTTCGCTACATAGTGACTATTTATTTTGTGTTTTTCAATCGCAAATGATAGCGACTCTATTTTAAGCTCTTCAGCCAAACTCGATTTTCCTCTATTAAGCTTCATCCTCAACAATCTGATCACCTAATTGTTCATTTAATTAGATCTTATCTGGATTTTATTGGTATCAGTTATTTCATTGTTCGGGTAAAGGGGATTTGACCCCGTCAAATTTTATATATCACATAAGACTTAATCTAGCTGATTGTTGTGAGCTATAACTGAGTTTCAACCAAGATTTATTTGATTGTTCATTGGCCAGTTGCACCTAAAATCTATGATGTCAACAGCACGAATCACATCTATGGCTGTTTCATTCAGCTTTGAAAATTTAAATTTGTTGGTTATCAAAGTGGTTGTGTGAGTTTACTGCAGTTAGCACACTACATGAAGAGAACATCAATTCTCAATTAAAATCGAGTCTTTTACAAGTATTCATCTCACAAGTTTTTTGATGGAATTAGCATAAATGAAACCAAAATGATACTTAACAAAACTAATTAAGTATACTGACATTGTAAAATCTAATTGCACTGGAACGAAATCAATCGCCTGTTCAACCCTTGACATCATAAATAAGTAGGTTTGAAGATACTTTCAAACCAGGGAAATAAATAAAAAATTCTAACCTAAATAAAGAAATTCAATCTTGAAGATAACTTTGAAATGACATTTTTCAGGTTTTGTAGTTTGGTTTCTAAATACGAAGAAATTGCTTGGTGTTTCCTAAAATAGAAAGACAAAATATGTGTCCCATAATTGTTTTGCTGCCATAGGCAACAAGCCAACCAGAATGTTCATTCATTCCCACCATCTTTCCTAAGGAAGAAGTCTTTGTGTTTAAATTTTACATTCTTGGCCTTCTTCCATCTTTAGCCATTTCTTGAAGGTTTTCAACAAAAGGTATGTCTTTGTGTTCATAACTTCTCTTCCTTCTTTATTCATTTGAAAAATCTTGAATTGGCTATCTTCAATTCTTTGCATTTTGATTTTAAATCCAATTCAATATTTTATTTGAATGTATGACCCAAAATGAAACCGGAACTTTCTTATACTTTGAAGAAAATTGCAAAGGAATGTGTTTTCATTGATAAAAACATATATATATGATTCTATAATACGTCAATTATGTACCTTATAAGCCTTGTGTGCACATATCACATGCTGTAGGAGGGCATATGATTTTCCTACGATGGAATATAACGTCCCATTGGACAATCTTATTTAAAAGTTCATGAGCAGGCCGAGATTAATACACATTAATGTACAGTTCACTGTGTTATTCTGTATAAAAACGTAAATTAAGAATTGAGTTTTCATACGGTATTCATGTAGGCTTGCTTCACATTGGCATGGAAAAAAATGTGTCCAACAGGCACTCAAGAAGACATTCAACAGGAAACTTCTACCTTGAACCCAACGGCTATGAAGATGTTCTAAGTCGATATCTCTGTGCTCCCTTTCCCTCCTGCCACGACAACTGCAAACATTCTGGATTTGACCATCTGACCGAACCCAGGTCCTCAAGTACTAGTCATAGATCAAGTCCTACTCAAAGATCAAGTCCTACTCATAGATCAAGTCCAACTCAAAGGTCAAGTCCTAGTCAAAGATCAAGTCCTAGTCAAAGGTCAAACAAAACACACGTTGATTCTACAACTTCTGTTCATGGAAGCAAGAAACACTTCACACCCATTCCTAGATCTCCAACAAAACATGTCAAGAACACTAATACTCCACTTCTTAAACATCAAGTCAAACATCAAACCATTGAATCCAAAAGACAAGATTTTAAGTCAAAGTCAAAGATAAAGTCAAAGCATGAAGACACTGATCCATTTTATATCCCAACTTCAAGACATACAAGGAGATTCAGTGATGTAGTCTTACCCACCAATGGTTTAGAAGATGTTCTTAATTCACTTGATGTTGGTGGTTTGACCAAAAGCGGTAAAAAGAATGACAAAAAGATTGACTCAAGAAAAGATTCTAAAGCAGTCAAGAGTACTGTAAAAACACAAGGAAATGGCACAATTACTAAAAAGGTGCATACTTTAACAACTCACAACGGTTCAAAAAAGTCCGGGGTTGACCATGGTTCAAGAAAATCGAAGCCTGGGAATCCAGTTGGTGAAGTTGGTGAAGTTGTTCAAGAAAAAAACGATAATGCTTCAACGAAACCCAGTGTTGACCAAGGCTCAAAAGAGTCAAAGGCTCCGAATCAAGTTAGTGAAGTCGTTGAAGAAAAAACCGATAAAAGTCAAAGAGCGATAGATAATGGTCATACCTTAGAAGCTCATGACGATTCAACAACGTCTGGGGCTGACCACAATTCAAGTAAATCGAACCCCTTGGGTGTTGGTGAAGTTAAAGAAAAAAACGAAAAAAGTCGAAAGGTATTGGAGAATGGTCAATATGTAAGGCAGATATCATCAAAGTCGAAGAAAGATGAAACCCCACAAAGTGACATCAAAAACAATGCTAGCATAGCGCCTTCGGGAGTCAAGAAAACAGAACAGTCAACACGGGTTGGAAAAGTAGCAAAGGAACATGAAGATCTTTCATCTAAGAAGCTCAAATTTAAGCAAGGGAAGACTATGGACTCGCAACATAAGTGTAATAGTCCAAAAAAACTTGAGTTTGTGGAACGGAAAGTGTTGGATCAAAATCAGAATTGTCAAGAAGATGGTAAAAGTTTAAGGAGATTGTCTTCTGATGGTGTGTTGCATACTCCCGATAGTAAGTCAGTAAATGTTGTTCTAAAACCGTGTGATCAGGAAGAAAATAAAAGTCATAAGCGTCTAAATAATGTCATTGAAGAAACTGCAAGCAAGCTTATACAAACTAGGAAAAGTAAAGTCAAAGCTCTAGTTGGTGCTTTTGAAATGATATCTGCAAATGGCTTGTAACTCCTGAACAAAATAAAGTAAAATCAAGATCGGATTACCTTTTTCTCGCAGAACACTGAGTTATGTAAAATATTATCTTGCTATCTCTTCGTTAACAGAGGATTGAAGAGTTGCAGTGGGACCATAGTTGCATTCTAGAAGAGCTGCTAATTGTTGCGCATATGCTAACCTATAAAGTATTTGGAAGGATTTCTTTATTTCTAATTTCTTGGAGATGATCCATTTGTTCAACTGTTATGGAAGATCATTCTAATCGTTTGCTTCAACAGGTCCAAGGAAAACTTAAAAAGAATTAGCTAAAAAGAAAACGGGTCAAATAGGTTGAACTCGTTAGATGTTGTCTAAACTGTGTTTTATGCATAAAACACATACCAATTCATTAAAAAAAGATTATTATTAGAATAATACAGTATACTTCTGTAATTGAATTAACACGGTATATTTTTATTTCTTTTTAAGTTTTGGACAGCATGGGTTTCAACTTTCAAGCCAACCTGCCAACCAGAATCACCCATCTCAACCAACACAAAGCATTGCCCAATTCGACCCAACACCCTTTCGATCGGTTGACCGAACGCTCTATAGTTTACGTCTTTCAATTTAGTTAACTTAAAGTACTTTCAAAGTTTCAATGATGATACCAACAAAAAATGAAGGATCAAAAGCTTATGTTATTAAATTTAAGAAATGGTGTTTCCAGAAGATTCATTTACATGTAAACTGGCGCTTCTGTTGAAAAGAACAATTCTGCTCTGTCAATGAAACTTGCAGGAAATCTTGAATAAAGCATCAAATTGGAGCAGCTTTCTGAATTCGATTCACTGGCCCTCATTACTGTTTTGCTGCCATCTTTCTGATTCCGAATCTTCGTATGTCTGTAGTTGTTCCCAAGTGCACCATTTCTTGCTGACTGAACACGTGTGATTCTTCGGTTTGATCGTTGTTGAGCAGAATCACCATGAAGTTTTCTTGACTCAGGACCTGACTGAGTTGACTCGGTGGACTCATCAATTGGGGTTGATTGGGATGTCGGCGAGCCACTTTTGCAGGATTTTAGTAACGAAATGAGCATTTCTATGCTAAGTTCTTGCTGGACCACTCCTTTATTCTGCTCACTCCCAAAGCATGCGGCTACTAGTGTTCCAGCCAGCACCGGCATTAAATCGGGGTCACTGAAGAAAACAAATGGCAGATCACATACCTGTACGACCAAATCAAACATTAGGATTGTGGGTCCCCTATAAGTCAATAGTAAGGAAAAAGGATAATTGAAGAAAGTTGAAGCTTCTAAGATATATTAATGGAGTGACCTTGTGAAGAATCGTCGGGCTTTTCCCCCATCGAAGAACCGCTTGATTCTCAGGGTGGAACATTGCAAAGTATCCTAGAAGCAATAAAGATTCAAGCAAAAGCAATCCAGTCTGAAACATGCAAAATAGTAGGCTGGCTTTAGCTTTTTTATGAAAATTACCAATGGTCATATAAAGATGCATTATATACAGGCCCAATAATCAATATTCTATATATTCCCACTTAGGGCTTCTGTTTATTTTAAGAAGCGTACACACTCTTGAAAACAAATCTTTATTATATACATCACCTGATCAGTAGCAGCTCCCCACTTGGAGGTGCAATGAGAAAGAAGATAGCTCATCAGATGAAAAAATTCCATCTTTAGGTCGGGCCTTGCCTGTTCAGGTCAAAGAAATACATCATCAACTTCAATGTAAAGAATAGAGTATTACCAGAGGTCAGAAAACGAGAAATTACAATAAAAATATGTATGTTTGAATTTAAACAATATAATAGGTTTGCTTAAAAGTAAACTTTTTGCGACTTTTATTCCATTTAAGAATTTACATTCATTTTGGGAATCATAGCACGATATCAAGACGATAAATAAAAATGGAAGTTTACTTACAAGCATCATCTGGATGAAGTTGATATCAATCAAAGCTAAATTGTTCAAAACCTTAAGCACCCCGGTTGCTACTTCCTCAAAATTACTCGGAAGAACGTATGAACCCTGCCAGTTGATAAAAAAATACATATCATCTTAATAAGATTATTTAACAAAACCAATTTTATCATTCAATATCTTTTAGTGATAACTCATACTATACTTTGACGATGAGTTCAATAAAAACATCAACTAAGTAACAAAGACCGTAAATGATGCATATGCATGAGGAACAGCAAATATAAGTACACAAAATACAAAGTATATCAGAAGAAACTGAAGAAATATGGTCAATTAATAAGGAAAAAAAATATGTCAAGAAAGAAGTGTATATTCAATGAAATGTAAATAGAACTGTATTCAACTTTGTCTATAGAAACTGTCTTTCAAACAAAAAAAAAAAGAGAGAGAGAGAAACCAAACAGAACTGTATACAGAAACTTATACCATTTATAGATAAAGACTAGGGTAAGCATTTTAAAAATCTATTAAAGCTAGTATATTAAGATTATCCATATAAATAAAATAATAAAATACAAATAATAATTATTAATAATAATAATAATAATGATAATGATAATAATAATAACTCTTGACAAGTGCAGTGTATACAGAAAATAAAAGTGGCGATCTCAACCTATTAACTTTTAGAAAAAAAACTGAGTGAAGATCTGTGAATTTAAAATTCGGTCAAAATAGTAAACGGTTGAAGGTTGCCTGAAAGTATTTTAATTCTTAGAGTCTCCTGAATCAAATATAATTGTAACAATGATGTTTTTATTGAATTTCTAACAAAACTACACAAGTGTTTAGAGAAAAATGGACAAAAAATATATGTGGATCAACCAGACCCAACACTTTTCGACCACATTGAAATAACTTGTTTTGACTCGTTAACTAACCTGTCCATTTTGTCGCGTAAAATGGGAAGCCACAATAGATATATGTGTTTACATATACATATAAACTCTTTTTTTTAAAAGAAAGAAAGTAACCTGCTCGGAGGACAATCTGTTATTAGCCTGCAATAGCACTGCTGTCAATAAAGAGGGAATACAGACCAATCCTGTCTCAGATATTGCTGAAAGCAGATACGCCACTGGCTGCATATGTCTCGTTTTATTTCCATGTTTTTGTTCCCCAGCACTATCCTTCTCATCCTTCTTACATAAATCATCTAATGGCCGATCCTCAGGTACGTCTTGCAACCATTTACAAGACGCTTCACTATTTCCAACTAAATTAAAGAGATCTCTTAATTCTGCATCCCCCATAGAAGCTTCGCTTATTGGCAACTGTTCAAGTAGATAAGATTCCCAATCAATTGAAGATTTGGCCCGATGTCTGGAAGTCAAAATTACCAACAAATTGATACTTAGGAGAATAGATGAAGGGAACGGGGAGCCTTCCACTTGCGGTCTATCATAAAGTGCAAAAAGATCTCTCAATCGATGAATAACTTGATATGCAATCACGAGTTCTATCAAACCATCTTGCATTTGATGTTGACGTTCGTCAGAGCTCGAATGACCAACAATGGCTGCAACAGTCCACAAAGATCCATCTAAAACTTCGGATATTATATCGGAATTCTCGAGTAGTGTTTTACTTCCACCAACGACGTTTGAAGATGATGCCGTAATTTTGATGAAGTTTTCAAGGGCAGCTGCTAACATTGGTATCATTGGTGGCAGAAGATTTTCTGCAAGAAAGTAACTCCTGTTCGCAGGTAATGACAAAATTACCCTTAGAAGTCTCAAGAAATATATGGTTACTTGAGAGGCTTCCGGTTTGGATGTGTGTGAAGCTGGCAGAGCCGATGCAATAAAATCAAGAAGACCAGCTTGGCGAGATGCATGCAACTCAGGATCCTTTCCGTCCAAAAACTAATCCAGATAAGGAAAAAAATATCAGAATTATATACTCGAATATTGTAACAAAGAATACGGGGCAAATGAGTCGAAAGTCATCAGAAGTGTAGCTTAATGCATAAAACCTCATACATAAAGTCATTCAAAAAGTTCAATTATAACTGAAATATAATACTTTCTGTAATCATATTCGACGCACTAATTATTTACAAAAATTCAAAGATATGTTCACAGAGCGTTCCAGGTCAACCCAACCTGAACCAAAATTACATATTAACCTGAACATGTTACCCAACCTGTCCATCCAGCCATCTTGGCACCACTAAATTATCTTAAAATGGAGTATAACAACTAAAAAAATACAAATGAGTAATCAAATAAAAATAGAATTAAATTTAAAAAGTAAAAGTTTGACCTTTGAAAATCATATCATCCCTACCTGTTTAGAATGAAAGAGAATAAATCGTTTAAAACCCTCAACATAATCATTTATGGGGAAACCTTTGTAATATATATATGTGTGTGTGTGTGTGTGTCTGTGTCTGTGTGTAAAAACAGATACCTTAATTATATCACTTGTTACTAGCCCAATACTCGCTGCCCCTTCTTTCCTTGCTTGCCTATGTCGTTGAATCTCCTGAAGCCACCTCCCAATTTTGGCTCTTGCAGTCCCTACAGCCGCTCTATATCCAATACTCGCACTTTCAGGACCCACAAAAGACTCACTTACTTCATACTTTAGGGCCATAAGCCTTTGCCTGATCTTCTTAATTCTCCTTTTCAAAGATTGCTGTAATGCCAAATTTCTAGCTGGAACCACAACACCTTCAATGTTGCCACCACTTGTTTGTTGATCATCTTCAGTAGACGGTATAGACTTACCTACACCATCTTTATTCAAAGATCGCCTCAATAAAGGCGACGATTGATCCCTAAAATCCATTGAAGCCCGTTCCCTAATTTGTTCCAAATAGAACTTTCTTCTTTGTTCACTTTCTCTGAGCCGTTCAGCTAACTTTTGAGCCAAAAGCTCAGCTTCTTCTTGTTGGGCTTTGGCTAAAACCTCCCGTCTTCTCATTTGGTCCATCGCTTTTGCTTCACGGGCAGCACTAGATGCTTTTCTTTCCTCTTCTCGTCTTAATAAAGCTTCTTCCTTTTTTCTTTGTGTTTCCGCAAGTCGTTGCATTTTTTCGGCTTCAACCAGTCTTTTCCGTTCCAAAACCGCTTCCTCACGTGCCATATCCTCTTTCTGCTTTGATTTCATATCTTTTAATTTCTCCGCTTTTCTCAATTCCGAATCTTGATACTTTTGTAGCAACATGAGTTTCTTGTTTTCTTCATTTAACGAAGTGATGAAACGGACTTCATTAACTTTCGTAGTTTCATCACCAGCCCGTCTAGCAACTTGGGCTAAATAAGCTTCATGACGGGTTTCGCTACGTTGGTGGCGAGCGTGCATTCCTTCACGCAGCCTTGTACTACGTACGGCTTGCCATTCGTTCACACGGTTAAGTTTTTTTGTGCTTTTTTGAAGCTTTTGTAGTCTTTCATTTTCTAGCTCGTTTCTAATTCTCATCGCCCGAGCATGCTTTTCTTCTGCTTCTTTCTTTAAATCCGTTCCCGTCTTTTTTTTCTTGTCTGGTGACATTAATTTATCGTGTAGAATACGGGCCCGTTCTGTGCTTTTTCTACCAATACCGGGCGAGTGAGAAAAACGTGAAGATGATGAATAAGGGGATGTTAGTATGTCTTCCCAGTTTCGTTTTTGCTTCCATGCATCCATCGACTTAAGAGGTGTTTCTTTCACACTGTTTCTTCTTTCTTTGTCTCTTTCTGATATGGAAGTTGGTTTTTTAGGTTGATCCATGGGTTTAAGATTATCTTTCTTCAAACCACCCTTCTCAATTTCCTTATTCTTTCCTGGGTCGGGATTCTTCTTTCCCCTACTTGAGTTTTCTTTAGGTGGAACCACAACCCCAGTACGTTTTCTTGAATCCATTGCTCTATCAGTTCTAGAGGTACGTTTATTTAACATATTACCACTTCTAGAATTATCATAAGTATCAGTTAATCCCAATTTTCTAGGGTTGTTATTCATGGCTAATCGTTCTTCTTGAATTTTTTTAAAAGCCTCGAGAGATGAAGACAGTATTTCAGCCCTGTGTGGTGAAGTCGTCATACGTCGAACCTGCAAACACAATAAATCAAGAATAAGAGCAAGGTACGAAGTCAATAATACTTGCAAGGGGCCTTTGTATATGCATATTACAACAAATTGAGTGAGATATTATTTAGATACGCTTCTGCTGCTGGCAGCTGTTTGAGTGTTTTAAAAGTCTGATTACTAGTATTTAAGAAGCTAGTAGATATAATGATCGTAAAAGACATTTTTTTACATTGTTCAAATAATTAATTAAAAACATTAGGAATGGGATTTCAATCAACCATGTAAATATTTGTTGATACATTATGTATGCTAATGATTGCAATAATAATCTTTTATTTCCCAACAGGGGTCGAGTAGGGCAGACAAATGGGATAAGTAAGTGATTCCAGTTTTTACGCGAATATAATAAATTAAGTTGTTCCTGGTATCAAAATGATTATTTGACCGCTAAATAATAATATAATCAGAATCAGAATCATTTTATCCAAATACTAAATAATGATTATCATATAATTAAGTTGCCATAATTAGATAATTAATTTCATAACGCGATTGAAAAGCATCCAAACCTCCCATGAAAGTGCATGTGGCCTACGCTGCTCAGACTTCATGGTCATTGGTGGATTATCAGTTGATTTTTTCACTCTCTCAAACTCTTCAACTCTGCAGTTCAACTCTTTAAAATCAGATGCTGCTTCTTCAAGAACAAGGACTGCCTCTTTCATCTGATCTATATCACATTCAAGTTCACATAGGAGATACAATTCATCGACAGCCCGGTTAAGGTTCTCAAACAAAAAGCACCAAAGCCGTTGCCTAAATCGTTCTTTACTCTCACCAGCCTCAATTTGGCCCGGACCAATTGCACTCATAATCTGAACCCCCAATAAGTCATTTACAACCGGAGCGGGCTGAACTCCCCTTGTCGGCTTTTCATCTGATGTGTTTTCAGAATCTTGTAAAACACTCGAATCCTGACTCGTGAATACGTTTTCTGAGCCACTTTCCTCAGGATTTTCAGTTTTTAAGTCATTATCGACTTCTTGAGAAATATCATCACTTTGACTAACCACTTCCTCATTTACAATTTTGACCTTAATGTCTTCTGATGATACCTCCTTTACATCTTCAAAATCTTGGGAATTAATATCTTCTTCAATGGTTTCTGCAATTTCCTTATCAGGTTCTATGGAATCGTCTTCAGTTACCTTGTTTCCAATATCACCAAACTTTATGTCAATACTTGCAATATCATCCAAGTTACCGAACTTAATCTTTGGAAAACCATCAAGATTGTCAATTTTAGGAAGCTCACGATCATTGACAGAGCTAACCACACGCTTATCAAGGTAGTTCACATCCTTCTTGTCTTCAATAGGAACTTCATTAGTCTCATTTGAATTATTAGAATCGGCTGTACTTGAATCATTGTTACTTATTGAAACAGGTTCATTATGGCAAACATTTGAAGTTTCATGATGTACTTGGCTCGCCTCATGGATCACAACGCTTGAATTCTGTTTCTTAGATAACCCTCCCACCCATCCCTGGAGAGAAAACTTTGAATTGCTTCTATGCTTCTGCAATTGTAAAATAATAACATAAATAAAAGCACGGCATGTATTGAAAAAAATGTCACACTAACATCTGTAATTGGTTTTACGCGCATGGTATGTTACGTTCAGTTAACTTCCATGAACTAATTGAAGACAGTGGTGTTAAAATGTTAACATATTAGTAAAAGCATTTGCATACATATATAATGTTTCTCCTATCTACCATGCTTTTCGAATCGTAGCTCTTATCTTTATTAACCAGACTACTATCATTTTCCTAACGAGCGTCGTGAATGAAACCTTAACAATCTAGGGTAATAATTTAGAGAAACATAGACAATTATAATTATAACTAATTAGGGCAAATTATACTTACTTAATCAGGTTCATTATAAACCTTAACATACTAGGGTTAATACCAAACACATCATTAATGCTTATTATATCACACAACATCTGAAGAAATAATGGCATATAAAACGCAAAGAACTTGAGCCTAGAAGACGAAGGAGGCGCAAGTGCAATTCAAAATTTCTGGTAATTCACCCATCAATATAGATATTTGAGAAGAAAAAAACATCGAATTCAATCATTCATATTCATATATATAATTATAAAATAAAATAAAAATTATGCAAACAAAGTTAACAATGCAGATCAAAGCACATATAGCATTTAAAGCTAATCATAAACAACATATCATACAAATGTTACAGATTACACATTTAAATACTAGTAACGCTTAATTTCAGAAATTGTTATAACAAATCATCGGAATTAAAATTCAATTTTGGGTAAAATAAACAAAATGCACTTATATCCAAGTAAAACATTAACTATTTCTGATTAACAAAAAATCAAACACCTTTTTCACTTGCAGCCATCCAGAACCCTGATCATCTCCTGTATCTCCACTCTTTTCTTCCATAATCAAAGCCCTCAACTTTCATTATCTCATGATTATTCACTAATTACACACACCCAACAAAATAGAAAAGGAAAAAAAAAATTACTTATTCAATAATCGTTCATCAAAAGAATTTGAACTTGACTTAAAAATTAAAATACCCACATTGAATTGACCAAAACCCAGATGGGAATCGAATGTATCTTCAAGTTTACAATTCAAGCCCCAAATTTATAGGCAAAAATCTCTTTAACTGTTAACTCGAAACCCAAAAGAAAGAAAATGGGGTCTCTTGAAATTAAATGGGGACAATAGAAAGTTACAAAAGATTAAAGCTTTGATGATTAGGTGAGTAAAGATTGTATTTTTTGTGAGAAGATTAGAGGAGGGTTTTGGTATACAAATGAATGTGAATGTGTATGCGTATGTATTGCAAAGATGTTTTGAGAGATAGAAGCAAATGGGGCGAAGAAGTATTGGCGTTTGTTTTGACTAATTTGTCCTTGCTTTTTGTTTGGATGACAGTTTGTATTCTTCTTTGGTTTTTAAGGGTATTTTTGGGGTGATGTTTATTAAGTGGAATGTCACTATTTTGCATTATAAACTTTGCCTAATAAAATAATCGTGTCAATAGACTTTTAAATAGTTAGCAAATGGGTTTACGTCCATGACTTAAATGCTATTTAATTGATATTTTTCATACATGTATACATTTTGTTTTTAACAGAAACGTGTTATAATTATCACATCTATGTATAACTTGTCAATCATATATAGAACCCTAGATAGCTTCTAAGGATTGGAAATAACTATTCCCCTGTACGTTATTCTAACAAAGATGCTTAAAAAATATAGTGAAAACTAAAATTTTACCAGTACTTGGTTCACTTTCAATCAATGACGGTTACTATGATTGCGTGTTGAGCCTCATCACTCACACAACGAACGAGAGCTAAATGAGCGTGGGGCCATGGGCCTTTTCAATTTAACGAGAACTGAATGAACGTGAGTATTTCTTTTTCTTTACGGTCTTTGATGACTTGCTTATTTAAGAAACAATTGAGAAGAAGAAGATGAATCAGGATTCAGGAATAGTGAGGAGAAGAATGAGTGAAAAAGGAAAGAAAGTGAGTGGGCTCGGGCTTTTATTTGTTAGTTTGAAATTTTAAAGTATTTTTTGAGTATTAAAAATGCATCGAACTATTAATTTAAAACTCAATAAAAATGTATTTTAGAAACAAATAAATATAAATATTTTTATCAATGTAACATTATAATGAGTATAATGTGTTTTTATTTTAATTAATAAAGTACTTGTATTTAATTAAATGTAACTGTCTTTATAGGAAAATGAAAATTAAAGAAGCTGGTGGGCCCTAACTTAACTGTGAGTGGTTTTTTAGTCGTGGTTAATCGTGCTGACGTGTCAACCAGTCTTGTAAAACAATTTGCCATGACTGCAAATGGTCTTAGCAGTAAATTAGTGATAAATCTATGTTGTTTTTCTTAGTTTCTTATGTATTATCAATGATAATCGTATGCCCATTTATCTCGTCTACAACTTCATAAGTAAATTGGTGGAGAAAGTAATTAAATAATTGATATATTATAACAAAAAAAGTGAGAATTACATCATTTATTAAATTGACATTAAGGACTATTAGTATTTGATAATATTGGTTTGTTAGGATTTCTATGAAGTCATAATAAAAGCCTACACATGATTCTAAATATAACACTTGATATAACAAGTACAATATCATGTTTAGATGTAGATTTTTCGATATTATTATTTTCCTTGCATAAGCATTGAATGAATTAACGTTCAACATTAATCATTTTGAGCCGAATCACTTATGAGTATGTCTAAAAACAATTTGTAAGAGTTAAAAGAGATCATATAACTTGTTACAAATCGTTAAAAGAGATCTATATTTGGTGGTGGGTCTAAAAACAATTTGTAAGAGTTTAATAGTAAAACAATGTTTAACAGTTTTTGTGGTTGTAGGCAAATGAAAGGGAGATTACTTAAAACTATCTATTGGGCTTGTTAATTATGAAAAGTATTGATAATATAGTCTAAACTCATTTTAATCTTTTTAACTTGTTATTGTTGTGACCGTAAAGAACAAGAATAATAGATAGAACGAAGAGATAAATATTATTATTCACTTAATGTAATCACAACATAACATTGTTTTTCTTCTTTTTTACGTTTGCAATGTTGGGATCGGTCGCCACCACACCAAATCACACAACCATGTATAAGACAATAATTAAATACGCACAAAATAGAAAAACACGGAACACACACTTTTTGCGTGGAAAAACCTCTCAAGTGAGGGTAAAAACAACGGGATCCGTAGGCCACTTAACATCCACTATATGAAAGATATTATAAAATTGGAGATGCTCAACTCTCGACATTTTTGAATATCCTCACATCACTCTCAATGGTTAATTACAATAATGGAATTCACGTCGTCGTTATTGAATCACCGAGACCACCACATGAGACGAAGGGAGACTCTCATACACTCTCTCTTTTGCTCAACCTCCTCACCTTAAATCCTAACACACAACTCCTATATAAATAGGAAAACCTCAACTTGTTAACCAAGAAACTTGTTTACCAAATTATCTTGTAACACCCACTTTAAGGGCCTAGTGGTATTCCGGTAATTTCCCTAAAACTTTAAATTATTATTTAATGTGTTAGGAAATATTTTACTATTATTATGTCTGATAATATTAGTAAAATGAATAAATGAATTATTGTGACTAATACATAATTCATTGTTTTAAACCGAACTAGTTGACGGTAAAATAAAATAGTTGGTTTCGCAAAATGGTTTTAGGTTCCCGACAATGGATTAAGAAGGGAACTAAAATTGTATTGGTATTGGATTAGATTAATTATATATATACGTTCAAACCTCTGTAACATTCTACACAATTTTACACACTTCTCAAATTGTCCCTGCGAACCGAGCCGAGAGCCCATTTCAAAACGAGAAGAAACCTTCTGTGAATTCGTGAATCATTTCGTATTATCATCTTCTTGTTTCAAAGAAAACGAATTCCAGTAACATAATCAAGTCGCCATCTTGTTTCTGTAAGTATTTAGTTTATAATTGTAGTTTTTATGAAAATTAGTTAATTCACGAATTGATATGAAAATTAAGCTTAAACGATGTTATTTGATGATATTTGATACATATGAAGTATTAGAAAGCTTGTTAGAATGTTAGGAAGTCGAATTTGTGAGTTTTGAAAGATGACAGTTCGGGTTTTTCGGTTACAGCAGGTTCGGTTCGCAAGTTTGCAGAAGATGAACTCAGTTCGCAATGCTTGACTGCGAAGCGAACTGAGTTGACCTGCGAACTGAGTTGTTCTGCGAACCGAGTTGCGCTGCGAACTGAACCCTGCGAAGCGAACTGAGTTCCTGCGAACCGAGTTAGGCTGCGAACTGAGTTTGCTGCGAAGCGAACTGAGATTCGCGAACTGAGTTGTTCTGCGAACCGAGTTGCGCTGCGAACTGAGATTCACGAACTGAGTTCTTGCGAACTGAGACTTATTGCGAAGCGAACCGAGATCCTGCGAACTGAGATTTTAAAATTTTGTTTTGCAAATTTTGAAATTGCGTGTTTTCAGGGTCGCGACTGAGTGACAATTTCACTAACTCGGATTGGGTTGAAATTCGCATGGTCACTCGAAAACGACCCAATAATTCGGCAGTTTTTGGCCTTTCGGGGTCATCTTGGGGTCGAAAATGGCATTTTTCATTTTTAAGCATCGTTTCGGGACTTTCTGGTTTCGCTTCGGATTGAACGTTTGTTTTCTTAGACTTCAGGAATTTACCTGCTTGTTTAAATATGATATATGATTATGGAATGAGTTACTAACTCATTATTTGTTGTATTCTCAGATCAGCAGAAGACTCAGTAACATTAGACTTCTGAGTTGTTGGGCTGAGACTGGCAGGTGAGTGGATCTGGAACTCACAAGTTTGATTCAGTTGTAACGGTTTGGTTGCAACAAGTAAACGTAGATATAATTGATAGACTGTTTAGTCTGATATGTTGATATGCTGATTATGAATCTACGTGCAATGTGGCCTCTGGGCATTGATTACTGGTAAAGAGGTCAACAGATTGTTGGTCTTGATGATTTACAAGATTACAGATATGGGGTGTCGTACATGTGTTGTATTAAACCCATATTGTGTAGTGGTAATATCAAGTTATCGGTATATTCTGTAGTGGCTACTACAGATTGTGATAAGCGTTTCTTGAGGGCCACCGCGGCAGTAGGGTTCCTCAAAAACCACCGATCCTCTTTGATATTGACGATATGTGTTTACGATTATTTGATGTAAACAGATTGTTAGGCTAAGTTGAACTGTTAGTTTCGTGTTCACTCACTTAGCTTCGTGCTAATTCCCCACTTAATCCCTGCAGGTCATGATTGAATGGGCGGGCATGCAGGTTTTGTTCAAGGAATGTTTGATCGGCTGGCAACTCTGATATATTTTGATAAATAATGAAAGTTGAATTTTGTAACCCCCGTCTTTGTACGATGTTTTGAACATTATATGTATTTACCTTTTTGTAAATATTGTTAATATAATATATTTTGACCTACGCTTCCGAATTAAAGAGTATTTTATAATATACTAAGAGAAAGGCGTTACATATCTTGATTTTCAAAATCTCCTAATTTAGGAAATTAGAATCGCACCCCAATAAATCCTCCCTTGATTCAAATTAACTAAATCTTCACCTCTATGATGTGGATCTCATCTTCAACGATAATGAGTGTGATCTTCATCTTGTTGCCGCCACTTTCTCTACCAGAACACGCCGACCAACAATCTCATTGTTAGGAAGACTTTCGACATAAGGAACCATCGCGATCAACATACTCCACCGAGCCTCATCATCTTTAAACCTCGCATCATCAGCATCACTTTTCAACTCCTAATTTAACCCTACAACCACATCAGATTTCAGTGGCAACTTCGAACATATGTATCTCCCACTAGGATGCTCTGATCACTATGAAATTCGGTCACAATGTGAAGACGATCCAACAGTTAATTACGATCCTACATATATTTTGTATCTAAATTCGACAGCTAATAGCTCTCCACTGGAAAATCCAATCGACAATCCCAAATGTCAGATCATAGAAAAGCCTCTTATGAACCTACCGTTCAAATTTCATCACGATCTGACGGTTAACGAACTCACACCGTCAATTCTCTTGACGTTGTACAGAATATGACAAACCGCACTATGTTTTCTCCTCGTATTGACATCATCCCAGTTATGTGATTCTTTTTCACGAACCTCACTCTAATAACAGTAATTATCTTGATTTTCAAAATCTCATAATTTAGGAAATTAGAATCACACCCCAATACACAAGTCACAGACACACTGCTTTTATGTAGTTTCATTTCTAAGTGTGTCATATATTACCGTTGTGGATGCTATTATGTATTTGCACTTAGAACGTTAAAACATATTCTTTTACAGGAATATGCAAATTAATTTCTTTTAAATTTAATTCTTGCAAATAGGCGAATTAGGAGAGAGTGTGATCTATTTTCTTTCTTCACTTCCTGTTTCTTTTTTAATTCAAGGATTCCTACCATAATGGAAAAACTCTGGAGAAATGCATTTTTCGTGTTTAATCAACAGTACTCCGACGGTTTGTTTGGATACATTTGTTGTACGTTAGTCATATTTTTTTTTTTTTGTTTTCTCTCTTGATTCGCCTAAGGTTCCCCAATGTTTTCAAAGTGGTCTACGAATTACTTAATAGATCAAAGTCTTGTATGAAATCACCGAAACTAACGGATAGGGCCAAGCAAAAAACCAAATTAACCAAACCATAACCGTATTAACTGTCAAAACTAAACCGAATTAACTAAACAGATATATAACCATGGGTTTGGTTAACATTTTTTAATTAACCAACGTTTGTCGTTCGGTTATGAAAATAGAATATAACCACCTTGGTTTTAACCGCACCGCCCCACACTAGCTATTTCACATTAAAAATATTATATTTATATTTATATTTTTAATTTTTAATTTTTAATATAATACATTATACTTTAGACTTTAGAGATTTGATAAATAGGGAGTATATTATAAATTGATTTGCAACTAATAAAATTATGTTTAAAAATAGAGTTTGTATTGGGCACAAACCCATTGAAAAACTTTTTTTTGGTCGTAAACGGTTAACCGAGTTAACCGCTTTCTATATAGGCGTTAACCAAATTAACCGAATTAACCAATCCGTTTATTAACCGAACCGAACGGTTACAAATATTGATTAACCAAAGTTTTGCTTATGGGGGCGGTTCTCATTTCTATCCGCACCTAACCGCCTCATGCTCACCCCTACTAACCGCACGACTAGGACGTGATTCAAGCTTGTTATATCTATAACTTCAAAACTTTTTCACTTTATTCCCTACACTTTCACCATGTAGCAATTATGAACCTTCAATTTTCTTCTCTTGACAAATTAAACCCTGTCTAGTCTCTCTCTGCCATGAACATAATTATAATTTGTTATTTAAAATAGAATGTAAAGTTTATCTACTATGGGAAAAGTTTGGGTGTTACGGTAAATGTCACCGAAAATCGCCATCTAATTTTTTAGAGAGAAAGTAACTTTTGAGAACGGAAATCAAATGAGTTCGCTTAGTTCGCCAGTTTGCACGCAATTCGAGAATTGAGAAAGTTCACCGGGTTCGCCGAGTCTAAATCCCATTTAGGCGAACTATTCTAGACACATGTCGACTTATTGTGGTGGGCGAACGTAAGTCGTTGACTGAAGAATATTGGTTGACCGGCGAAGTGTGTTTCCACGTGGCGATGTATGTTTCCACGTGGCGAAGTGTATTTTAATTAGTGTCGTTATATTTCGTTGGCTTCGCCTATGTGATATTCTTATTTAAGCGAAAAATACGACTGTAATTAAAAAAAATTCTGACACATGTTAGATAAGAAAATGGTCACGTTGACTAACCATTCTAGTAATTTGCTCTACATAAAATATTGATTTTACGAATAGAAATTCTTTTGCCCTATTATCTTAATTTGATATCAATTATATATTTATAAATTGCAAAATTATAATCAGATACTTACTTGGTTGAGACCAATTGAGCATAGCTCAAGTGGTATCGTCACCTTAAACGCACAGACTCTATATGTGTGACCTATAGGCCAGTGGTTAAATCCGTTCCTCAGCATATGTGGTTGATTTGTGGACAAGTGATTTACCCGGCGTCGATACTCCTAGCAGGTGGGGCAGACATGTACAATTGAAATATGGTACGGGGGTCAATGGTACCTTTCAAATTACCATTTTTCACTTACACTTATTTGGTCGAGTAGTTCGCACCTCCCATGTTGGGCTCTCCTTTAATAAATGATTCAACCGGTCGGACCGGACTGGTTGAATCGGTTTTTAAAATATTGCCCATTTTATTCCCCCTTCTATTTGTTATTGCATTTCGTATTTTTCTTTCACATTTATTTTGTTTTCTTTTGATTTTTTTAATTAATTGGTTTTCATTCTAGTCATATTTTATTTATTCATTCCTTTTTAGGTAGTTGTTATTTTGTTAGTTTGCAGATAACCTTTTGTTATTTATGCATACATATACTTGGTGTTCTTGTCAAATTTTTTTGGATTTTGCTTAATATAGCCCTTAGGTTATGTTTAATAAAATATTTTATGTATAAATGATGATACATCAAAGTGAGTGAGGTGGTTATTAACAAGTTAGTGAAGTGGTTATCATCATAATACAACAAAACAATGCATGTCCGAATATATTAAACATTGCCGCAAGGGATTGAAGTTTTTAAAATTAAAATACCCTAACAATATCTTTGCAAAACAATGATTCTTTTCTAATTTTATTTGTTCAAGTGTCATGTGCAACTTACTACGATCTCTATATGTATGTTAGCATTTTGTCATTGTTGGGGAAAGCGAATGTCGGGAATGTTGAAAGAATTCTAATATATTTAATTTATATTCTGTATTTAATATTAACCACTTATTTTTTTATGTCAGGATAAAATATTTTTAAAAATTTAAGGGTAATTTAGTCATTTTATGATTTATGAGGGACTGTGAGTGAAATGAGAATCCGAATCAAGGGACTGAACTCGTAAAAAGTCAAACCCAGAAACTGAAAGTGAAACGGATGACATATCACATGATCGGGAATGTAATGTACTCTTTTTCTTTTACACTTGCTATTACGGAGTATCAAGTATTTTCAAATTGCAAATCTTTTCTATTTTGTCACATTCTTTTCATTGTCTTTCTCAGATCGTATATTTAGGTTATGTTAGTTGACACAAACTCGATAATATCCTTAGAGTCTTCATTTGAGTTTTAAGATTTATTTGTAGTTTGTACTCTATAAATAGTTGAGCAATAATACATTATAATCTACATAATTTTTATTCTATTTCATAGTATAAGAGGGGGTCTGATCCTTATACCATGTTGACCTCTTTTAATGAGCAGCCGCCTCTAGCTGTTCTAACACCGTCAAATCTATCTTTTATAAAATCACTCCTTCTCTGTTTTGCTTTTTCTTCGATTTCCGACAAGCCTTAGTCACCTCGTCGTTTATCAATTCTTTCTTAAAAAAGATATCATAGAAACATTACACTTTTCGTTAAGATCTAATCCAACTTAAGTTTCTTTGAATTTCACATCTATCACGGTACTGAAAATTCAAGAAAAAAAACTTTAATTGTCTAAAGAGGAGGTTTGTAGTGCCTTCACCTTCCACCGCAAGTTTCTACCAATATATACTTGTTTTTGCATATGCTTTCGTCTAAATCACTATGTATCTGAATAGTGGTATCTCACTTCCCATACTAGAACTTTCATAGTTTAATTTCGAGTAGAACCCAATTTGAAGCACCCTCGTCGGAGTTTACTACTTTAGTCATTCTTCTGAACTGCGTAGTGTTAATTGACGCGGTTAGCACAAAAGTGTTCGTAATTATATATATATATATATATATATATATATATATATATATATATATATATATATATATAATAAATAGGGCACAATTAGTGTTGTTGACAACACAATTAGAATGTATTGTTGACCAATTAATTTACATGTCGGTCATTAATAATTTATATATTTTACCCCTTGACTTTTCAGAATATATATGTTTAATCTTTCTTTTTAAGTCAACTGCACCCAACAACATAAAATCTAACGGCACAACTTATTTTCCCCGATAAATAAAGCCAATCAAATTCTTTATTGTCACCCTCGCAACGCGTCACCAAGCGTAGCTGCCTGCCCCAAACAAAAAAAATGTTTTTTTTGTTTTAACATATACAACTATTTCGTATCTTATTCTCAAATCCTCTATGTTTCTCTCTATGCAAACCTTATATTTTGTAATAGGAGTATAGTAGTAGATGGTATATTTAAATTATGTTACTTAGGTCACTTCCATCAGTAGACTGAAACTGACTGGTCACTTTGTGTCACATAAACGCCACATCAGCTTTTCTCAAAACTGACTGAAACTAACTAACAACTGTTTGACCCCTGCCATCAGTGACACCGTCACTTTAATTTTTGGGCATCACATTTACCAATATACTTTTAATTTTATACACTAAAAACAAAAACAAAACAAAAAACCGACATATGTCGGATATCCAATGCAAAGAAGTGACGAGCCAAAGTGAGTGGGGCATGCCATTAGTATCACTTAAATGACGGCCGTCACTTTGAAACCGACGGATAAGTGAAGCTCTCACTGGGAGTGGCCTTATGTGCTTAGGGTACATTACGATTTTAAGATTTCATTATATTTTGTACAATAACTATAACTAGTTGAGCAATAATATATTAGAACCTACGATGTTTTCATTAATGTACAGACTTTTGGCTTATTTTTATTCGCTTATGTTGTAGTTCTTGCTTGTACAACTTGTAAACTTGATGAAACATTGCTTACCCAACATAATTTCTATAAATGTGAAAATTATATAACTTAACAACTAATTTAATACAACTAAATTAGTTATGTTTACAGCCGTTTTAAAAACAACAATTAATTTAATACGTTGAAAGATAAAAAAAAAAAAAAAAAAAAGGTACTGATAATGCACTGGATCAAGTTAATCATACAATACACGTTTTGAAACCTCCATTACTTCCCATGAACATATTGCATAGATCAATTATTAATTTACCTTTTATTATTGGAATTTAAATTAAAGCTATAAATATTTGGTTTATATTTGAATAAACTGTTCATATCAAAAATTAAATAGTTTTATTATTGTATATACGAAACAATAAATGAGTGATGTTAAATAATACTATATATATATATATATATATGTATATATATATATATATATATCTATATATATATATATATATTTTAATTGTAATGCAAATTCTAATAAATGATTGGCTTTCAAGTCATCTATCTTTTTTTCAATTGGTCAATTGACTAAGGGGTATTTAAGATTGCTTAAATAAATGCGTATCTGCTTATTTGTAAATTTATTAAGGAATAATTACTTAAAAATAAGCAGAGTCACTTACTTATTTTATAAGTGTTTAAGAATAAGCAAAACCAAACACCTCCTAATTTTACATTCATTTTATTAAAATATCTAAATAATTTCATTAGGATGCTTCTAATGGACCGGTCTTCCACCCGTCTTCTTCACGTCTTTGTTCAGCACCATTGACACGGAGTCGTCTTTCACTTCGTCTTTCTTGCTTCCGTCCTGTAAGAGACGAAGAGGTGATGATCCAATTCTTTTTTCGGGTATATAATAAAGCTATTATTGGTAAATATGAGGTCCAGAAGTTTACTTTTTCAGTCCCCATTGACAGTGTTCAGTATTTGTTCAGGTTTTCTCAGTAAGTACTGACGCGGCGCTGAGTTGACAGTTCATTTCTCCAGTTATTCAGTCCACCATTGACAGTATTCTTAGTCTTTCAAAAATCACTTATTTTTTAATGAGGACGATGAGACGATAGATTTTTTTTGGTTCAAATAACATGTGCGCGTTAAAAGGATTTTGCACATAAAAATGTGACGTAAAATGAAAAGTTTTATGTGTGCAACCAAATATCCTATCTCTTTTGTTGATAACATTGAACTTTCGTTCATTGTTACGAGCAGAATTGAATTTATAGTTCTTTTAATATGCAATGTACGTTGTTTTTAGTTGCTGATCCAGTAATTTACGTTGTGAGAGGAAAAAAAACAAAATAATGTTACTGTAAAATTTTCTTTATAGCAAACTAAAAACTAAAGATTAAACATAATGTATGTAAATTTTTTCTTAAGGATAAATCAGAAATGTATAGAAAGGGGGACATATTATTTGTTTTCTTTACACAAATGAATTATCTATGAGGGCTTGATTACATTTGCGCTTGAATTCTATTTAAAAGTTACCCACTAACTAAAACTAGAAACCATCTGATCCAAGTTGGTCTTGTTCTTGATTTGGTTTTGATAGGATAGTAGATTTATAATAATACCCACTAACTATACTTTTCATTTATTACAATCATTATATTTATATTCCTGCTTTATAATAATGCCAATAAATCTGATTAAAGTACACTTACTAATACTACCGTGCATGGTATAGAAATATAAATCCCAGTAAAAATTTGCCTTTTTCTACTTGCAACTTTTACCACCAATAATTAAGAAGATTACACAAACATAAGTACACACACTTTAAAGATTCATCACCCAACTTTGATAACATGTGAAATGAACTGACAAACAGCTCATCACACCCCCAATTCAAATTTCCATAAAGTAACTCAACAGTTTCAGTTCAATAGCTAAGGAAATCAAGAGCAAAAGGTGAATTATAAAGAATAAAATTGGGAGTTAATTGTAATCCATTTGAGGTTAGTTCATCAATCTGGGATTTTGAATTCGTTCAGTTTGGTTTATAAGTTGATGTTTGTTTGTTTAGGATATGATTATTTCATGCTTTGGGATCTGATTCTTGGAATTTAGTGAAATCTTGTTTAGTTTAAGTTGCTGTCATTTATATTTGTAGCTTTTAGTCTTTTACTCTTTAGATTTCTGCTAAAAATGTCGAATTTACAAGAACAGTGTAGTTGCAAGAACAATTTTGGACAACTACGGAAATTTACGGAAATATATATTAAATATATAATTTTACTTGGCAATTGAAGGTGTTGTATCAATATTTAGTGTTTTAAATCCTTAGGTGAAATCAAATTAAGAATGTTAATTTTCTGTTTTTGACTGTTAATTTTAAACAGTGTCAATGGAGTTTTGGGCATCATTGTTTGTATTTGTGGCATCTATTTCTGTAATTTTGGCACAATATGTTCAAGAATCAGAACTTGTAATTAATGGGACTTTACCAATGTCTCATACGGATGCAAATTATATATGTGCGACTATCGATTGGTGGCCTGATGACAAATGTAACTATAACCATTGCCCATGGGGATCTTCATCAGCTTTAAATCTGGTATGCTTACCAAACTTTTCCATATAAAAAATAGTAATAGTGTATTACCTCTTATAAAGATTGATAATTTATTAAAACGTGCTATTATATTTTCAGGATTTATCTCATCCGATTCTTACCAAAGCAGTTCAAGGTTTGTTTTCTGGAGTTAAATTTGAAACCTTAATTTCTGATCAATTGTTATGGTTTTACTGATTTGTTTTGTTAATGAATTAAACAGCTTTCGAGCATCTTAGAATACGAGTAGGAGGTTCCTTGCAAGATCAAGTGGTGTATAATGTTGGAGATTTCTCAGGTCTTTGTCATCCCTTTACAAAAATGAAGGGGGGATTATTCGGGTTTTCGAAGGGTTGTCTTCGTATGGATAGGTGGGATGAGCTGAATCAATTCTTTGTTAACACAAGGTGATAATGTAGCTTCCAGTTTCTTATGTATTTGGTTGAATACTTTTAAAATTCGTACTTGATGTGGCAATTTCAACCCATTTATTTATGAATATAGGCCGAGTTGGGTTGTGTTTTATCTCAAACATGTCAAACAAATTAAATAGCTAAAGGTGGAAGGGTCAAATATGTCAAATGGGTTGAAAGTCATCAAAAGTCTAATGTTTAATCCACACAATTTCCAAAATCGTTTTACGCAATTGTCTTTCCAGAAAGAACAACGGTTTATTCAAGCATTTAGATAAGATTATTATTGCAATGAACTGATGATATTGCTTTTATAGTCACAATTAGCACATTAATTATTTATGATTTATTAAGAACAGTGGACAAAATAGTGCTAGTCAATCTAACACGGCCCCACTCCTGTTTTGACCTGTGCTAAAAAAATCCCGTTTTGACCTGTCAACTAGATCTGACTGACCCGCCCATCTTGCCACCTGTAATTATAAGTTTATAACAAAATTGAATCACTGAACATTTTCATTGTAGAGCAATTGTCACATTCAGCTTGAATGCACTCCGGGGAAGACACCAGATAAAGGAAAGAGTTTGGGTAGGAAACTGGAATTCCAGCAATGCATGTGATTTTATAAAGTATACTGTTTCCAAGGGGTATCAGATACATTCATGGGAATTTGGTAAGTTCATTTATTTCAAATCCACTAAGATTATTTGTACTAATGATGTGTATTTATGAAGGTAATGAGTTGAGCGGAAAGGGCATTGGTGCTATGGTCCATGTTGAGCAATATGCAAGTGATTTAATCGAACTCAGGGGTATAATTGACAATCTATACCGAGGAGTCCCTCAAAAACCGTTACTTGTAGCACCGGGTGGGTTTTTTGATAAAGAGTGGTTTGCAAAGCTTCTTAAGGTTTCGGGTTCAAAAGTTGTTGATGTCATGACTCTCCATTTGTATAATCTGGGACCAGGTTCGTGCTTTTTAATTTTATCATGTACAAGTTAGTCAAAATTATAATTTAGGAAAAGTTAGAATATTACTAAAAGGGGACAAAATGGGTGGGTTGAGTAACGGGTCAAAATGAGTAATCTTAATATAGGTCTCACGGTCGGGTGCTTTTGCTAGCTTTGTTAAAAAAAAGTTATAATAATAATAATTTATTAGTAGATAAAGTGAATTATTTAGGATGAGCATTTGAAAACACTTTGGGTGACATTGGATCTGTTTGACCCTGCAGATGCATTTAACCCATTTCCTTTATAATTATGTTTCAAAATCTTATATGCTTGACCTATTGAAGATATATACAACTTAAATCCACTCAGTTCTAGGTAAATGCTTGAAATTGCGACCTAATTCAATATCATTTCCCTTCATGATCGACCTATAAAATGAAAATGTTAAATTACCAAAATGAACTGCTATAAGCACTCCATAATTCCTAAATAAGTAATTAAAAGGCTGCTTGAGAATGGTTAATTAAGTGCTAGTCTGCTTATTTTAACAGCAAATAAGCAGATCCAAACACCTTTAACAAAACTACTCCGTACTTATCTTCTTATTTTAAAAGGAATAAGTGTTTAAAAATAAGTAGATCGGTCCATGCTTATTTTTTAAGCACTGATAAGTTATAAGTAAGCAATCCCAACACCAAATGTTATTGTGAAGATCATGACAGAGTTTTCTTTATTCAGGTATTGATCCGAATCTTGTGACAAAGATTTTAGATCCCCATTTCTTGAGTAGAGCATCCATCACATTTGACGATCTTCAGCAGACCATTATAGTGAATGGCCCATGGGCATCTTCTTGGATCGGAGAATCAGGTGGAGCATACAACAGTGGTGGTCTTCATGTTTCAGACACCTTCGTAAATAGCTTCTGGTAATTCGTTATGCATTTAATAGGAAAGAGAAAATAACTTTCATTGGCTGATCTCGTTTATGGATGGAATGCGTGTAGGTATTTGGATCAGCTTGCAATGGCAGCGAAGTACCACACTGAAGTATATTGCCGGCAAACTTTAATTGGTGGAAATTATGGGCTTCTCAACAAAACAACATTTTTGCCAAATCCTGATTATTATAGGTGAATTAGTTCCATTTTTATAACGATTAACATGTTTACTTTTTTAGTTAACTTTTTACAAGTAATTAACACATTCCATTGAGAATCATGTAGTGCACTTCTATGGCATCGACTTATGGGAACAGGAGTTCTTTCTGTAGAAAGGAGAAGTGTTGGGCCACATTTGCGAACCTATGCCCATTGTTCAAAAGGAAAAGTAAGTTCCTTTTGTGTTTATGAACATCTTCATTTAATTTGATAGATTTATCATAAACTACCCGTTTGGTTTTAGTGGACATTTTGGCATAGATATGGCATAAATAGCAGTATATCACTAAAGTGATCAGCTAAAGGATCACATAGTGTAAGACAGGAGAAAACAATGGCTATAAATTCTACAATGTCAATCTTTTTATTTTGGGAAAAGTCACATGGTTTAAAACTAAGGCTGCTAAGCTGTAAATAGAAAATTTAATCCCCTGCATAGATTTTCTAGTACTACCAGTAGATTCATGATTTTTTACTCATATATATCTTATTTTCTTGTTGTAGACGGGCATAACTTTGCTTCTTATTAACCTAAGCAACCAAACAGAATTCAAACTCAACGTTTACAACATCTTGAACATGGATTTGCATACAATTAGAGACAAGAAAGTATCTTTCATTCATCGGCTAAAGTCAAGCTTTTCATGGATGGGGTCAAAGTCAACCCAAAAAGAGCTGTCACGAGAGGAGTACAACTTGACACCGCAAGGCGGTGATATAAAGAGTAAAACAATGCTTCTGAATGGAGTTCCATTAGAGCTCACACAAACAGGTGATATCCCACAATTGAAACCTGCTGTTGTTGATGTAAATTCTCCAATTTCAGTTGCTCCTTTGACCATAAAATTCATCCAGTTTCCAAACTTTGATGCATCGGGTTGTAAATGATAACCCATTACACTTTGTACTGTGCCTCAGTTGGTATTGTTCGTATTGTATCATGTATATGTATAACCCACTATTACAATATATAAATTTGCAATTGTAAAATAGTACGGAAAAGTTAATATATTGTTCCCTTGGGTTGTAAAATGACACTTATGTTTGGAATATGATAAAAATAAAATATGATGTTTCCAACTATCCATTTATTTACCATTGCTAAATAAGTCTTGAGTTTCTGTTCGATAATAGGCCCAGAAAGTTTATACAATGTTTTTTTTTTGGAATCAATAAAAGATACCGTTACAGTAAAATTGCAAAAGAAGGAAGGAAAAAGATTACTAACTGAATTGTGATCTGAAGAAATTTATTACTATCATAGGCTACAAAATCTAATGTAAACAATTGAGCAACAAATACAAAATTTATAACGATTAATCTTTTTGCATAGAGACATGAAGATGACAGCTGTTTCTTCTTTTCTGAATGACATATGTAAATACAATTCCATGAGATCATTGAATAGTTCCATCTCAATTCCTTCTTGAAAAGGACGATGCAATGCCCAATTATGACAAACAACCCCGAAAGGTTGCATAAGCATCGTCAGCCTCTATATATCCTATAGAGGAGGGCTCAAATATCAACTGTGGCCTTTGCGTATCCTATAGCACACCATGAGCACACACTCCACGGGCCTAGATACGACCATCATTTTTCTCACCGGCTTGACCACTCCACAAGCACTGAACCAGATGACTCCCACTCATCTATCCCACTGCATACATCAGCCTCTTTAAATTTAACAAGTGACTTTTTATCTTTGGACAATTGTCTCAAACATTGGACACAAGAATAAAAAGTGGCATGCTAAATGTAAAGCGTTTGGTATATGCAGTGAGATAGGTAAGTATGGGCCATCTCGTTCAGTGCCTGTGTGGGGTCAACAAAGGGCCCAAATATCAACAACTCTCGCCTTTGCGTATCCTATAGAACACCATGAGCTCACACTCCACGGACCTAGCTACAACCATTTCAAGACCAGCATCATTTTTCTCACCAACTTGACCACTCCACAAGTCCACAAGCACTGAACCAGATGACTCACACTTATCTATCCCACTACATACACCAGACTCTTTAAATTTGGCAAACGACTTTGGACAATTGTCTCAAACAACTGACCCAAGGATAAAAAGTGGCATGTTAAATGTAAAGCGTCTGGAATATGCAGTGGGATAGGTAAGTGTGGGCCATCTCGTTCAGTGCCCGTGTGGGTCAAACCGGTGATAATAATTATGTCTTGGAATTGTGTTGGCCAACGCCAGTACAGCGTGAGGTCATGGTGTTGTATAGGATAGATGGAGGCCGAGCATGCTGAGATTTGAACCCTCTGCTATATGATATACAAGAGGGTGAGCATGCTTACAAGTTTCCGTTTGGGAAACAAACCTACTAATCGCCACCGAAAGAAAACGAAATAAATCAGTTTATCCATAGAAATATAACACCTTTAAATAGAAATAACATGTTGAAACTTAATAAGATCAATCGCAAGTAAATTATTCTTTTTACCTGTATCGGCATATCACCTTCACATAAATTCATTAATTTGATGTAGGGCTTGGCTGTTTGCCATCTCAAATGATAGAGATGTGATGGTATTTGTAACTACAATTCAACGAACAATGATCTGTTTTCACAAACTGCATAAAAATAACGAAACACATTACACCATTAGTTATCTGATACTAAAATGCTATAATTTGAAAAAAGCTCAGCATACATCGATCTTGTAATCACAAAGGATCAAAACACATAAAATAAAGAAACTTGAAAACAAAATAGAAAGATTAACAATTAGAAGATAGAGAAAGAAATCTCACCTGAAAATCCGGGTATAGGAAGCAAAGCTATGGCACGCTGTGAAAAACGGAATTAAATTATTGAATTTTGGTTGTTTCAATTTCGGATGATGATGATGATGATGCTGCTGCTATTGAGGTCGTACTTATACAACAAAACCCCAGCGGGAATTATTTCAAAACGCCCGCCAACTTAATTGGGAATTTTAAATTAGGGTTTTTGGTTTGCTGCTAAACCATTGGTCTTTTGGGCTACTAAACTCCACATATAATAGACCCACTAAGTGGTAATTGGACCGGTCCATTCTTAAAATTATACTACCAAACGGACACAACGCTTTTTTTTTTTTTTTTTGGTTTTTACAAGTAAACACCGAGACACATGATAACAAGATAGACCAACTTGATCATGAGGTGAGATTCGTAATGCATTATAAGGGTTGAAGAACTAGCATTCAATGTTCATTGATTGGATCTGAGCCACTTATGCATTCTTATGGAGCAAAAAAAGTAATAAAAATAAAAGGAAAACCTTTGCTTTGTTCTTCCTGTCCTAAAATGCACGTCCATATCTTCTAGAGAAATGATGAACAACTGGTCATACGAGAGGCACGACATATTTTCTGGAGCAGCCAAGAAAACATGGAGCATATGTTTTAATGCACGGCAGTATGTGCCTTCTGCAACAGTAACTTAAACTTTCTGTTTTGATCTTGATGATCATCTCACGCATTACAGAACCTGTGGTAGTAAAAAGTGAAATACAAGAACACAACTAGTTGGGTACGTCTTGGGGATGACCTGAGCAGCCTTCCACCGTCACAGGACATTTCCAATTAAGAAGGTCACAATGACACTAAGGTCAGAATAACTATGCATGCAAATCTCGTTTGTAAGAAGGCTCGCATTTGTTTCAACTTGAGGTTAGATCCATGTGAACTATGACCAGTGATCATTGAGCAAAAAGGCATTACTTGGAAGAAAGGGGACAAGGTTTTATCATGTAACAGAAAAGTGGTGTTAAAATAAAGAAAGCAAGCAATCTTATTTTGTAACATAGTGAGTAATAGTACTTATAAAGTACTATCATTTATCTTACCTTAGACTTATGCAATAAATTATTAAATGGTTAAAATTGTGATTGAAAGAATTAGGTATTGTCCAAGCCTTATTTGTGGTGTTTTCTAGGAAGTGGGAAGTGCTATTCTTTAAAGTCCAAGGTTAATTCATAAAGACAGGATTCTAGGAGGACTGAAGTGAAGATTCCAGAAGTACAAGGGCCCCTTTTATTCTATTGCAAAGTCCAGGGACTATTTATAACGTTTTGTCATTTATATACAATAAAAAGGAATGTTTACTGTGAGTTAGAGAGATGAGTGAGCATATAGTTTCTTCCTCTCAAATTGTATTCAAACCCTAGTTCGATTCATGGGTTATTGATCTGTATTTGTATATCTGATCATTCGTCACATTGATGAATGCGTTCTGAGTGTGCAGTATATTTTGAGTGATCTATCAAGGTTTTCATGTATTCTTGAATCTAAACATTAAGTCTAAATTTGATCAATCTATTCTGTGTTTTTGGTATTTAGATTTTTGTTCTTGAGTTATTTTGACAAGTGGTCTTAAGTAGCATTAGAGCAAATAATCTTTAACTTTTTGGTAAATGGCAATGGAGATTTTACAATGAAGATAACGCGCCCTTGGATGTAAATTTTAATATATACATTTTTATTGTTCGGATGGTGGTTTTGTTTCCCATGTAGGTTCTGGTCTCCGTAAGGGTTTGGAGTGGAATCATGAGTTGCATGGCTGGTGATGAGGGGTGCCCAATGGGCTATTGCACAGGGCCTCCATTTATATAGGGCCTCAAAATTTTAGAATTAGTCCATATAGGTAGCCTCAATTCTTAGGCCCAGTTTTCATCAACTCTTAAATTTACTAACTTGGGCCAATTATATCGGATATAATTTAAGTTTGTTGTATAACTTCAACAAAATTAAAATGACCATTTCCAACAATCTGTTTTAGTCCATAAAAACTTGTAAGAATTTTTTAACTAGGTAATTGGTTATATAATAGGGTCTCATTTTTGTTGTGGCACCAGGCCACCAAATTTCAAGCTCCGGGCCTGATGAGTTGTAGTCAAGTTATCTCCAAATTAAATGTCACGTTTACGAGTATTTCCAAATAGAAGTGTTCTATGGCCGAATAAAGTACCCGTCTACTGTTTGATTCTTCAATGAGTTCGGGTAAACACGAACAGTGTCTCCCAGCTTTTTACCCTTGAATAAAATAAAGAATGTGAAATCATGGACGATGGAATCGAATATTCCAATTACTGGAAATTTTAGTGGTAATTGGGCATGATTGGTGATCATCACCAAGGGGGAGATCCAGAGATCGGAAGCTTAGTCGTTGGATATGCTGCTATCCTTCGTTAGCAATGTAAAATCGGTCGACAATCAAAACGACAGACGGTTTTGGTCCCTGGAGATATTATATCATATCTAAATTCAATGCTCAATATAATATCTAGATCCGAGTCTGGTGCATCATACGTTTTCATGGAACTAATGGGTGCCAAAGAAAGTCAATGTTTGCGTTTGAAGAGTTCATATGGATCAATTTCCAACTACAAAGTGAGATAATTAATACCTGTTTGCGTTTGAAGAGCTCATATCTAGATTCTTTTGTGATTCCTCATTATTTCCTGTTTGTGGTATTGAAACTTGATAGTGAGATAATTAATTACACACTGCCTTCCTGATTCTATCACATTTAAACCGCTTTGGTTAAAATTTCGGAGTTGGCGCAGATTTGCTATGTATCGATCTGCTACTCTTGAATGGGTTAAATTTTATCGGCTGCAGATTCTTTTAACAAAGTTGTTTTTTTTCGAAAATCTTCCAAGGTACTTGCTATGTTCTCCTATGGTCTATATAGAAGCAAGCAAAGAAATCAAAATTTGTATGCATTCCTCACTCCAGGCCGATATGTAGTGCCTGAGCCATGATGATATATTCCCCTCGATTCAGACTTTTTCTTAATTTTGGAATTCCAGCCGACTCAAGATTTCCAGAGTCAACCGGTTTTACTGGGTTGACGACATTCGTGGGGTTCTTGGATTTTAAGTTTGGAGAAAGATTTAGTTTTCCTTTTTCTGTTTTTGGATCCTGATGTATTCTGCTCGTTCTGTGTTGCCCTACCTGAAACTTCAACAGTAAAAATTTCAGGCTTAACAGGAAAAAGCACTCAGGTTACAGGAGGCACCAGAAAGTGTCTTGCTTGCGGTTTAGTTGATGAACTTTCTCTTTATCCATACTGGATCATGCTCAAATAAAGAAACTGAATAAGCATTCTTAGTAGGAACATCCAAGCAAAGATCCAGCAAGGAGGGGCACAAGGAGAAAAGTCAACTTGACAAGGGCTCTTGTCATTCAACTGTTCAACTTTTACTCAAGTGTTTTGATCTGTAATAGCCATCAGTTCACCAGAAAAGTCTAACCACTTATCAGAAATCATCTCATCTTTATAATTATCCCAATAATCATTTTTCGACGTAATATGCCTATCACCAACGTTTTTCATTTTAGATTGGCTTCCGCTTTCTTTATCTTTAGAGAGTACAAGATCTTGTGGTATTACTGCCATTGACTCCAAAAATTCTACGACCTTGAGTTCTAAAGTTTCATTAGTAATATCAAAGTGTTGATATTCATATGTGGGTTATTATGATAAAACGGCATCATCAGCTTTTGCCTTAATATTGTCACCCACATATGAATTTCAACACTTCGATATTATTAGTTAAGCTTTGGAACTCGATGCTGTAGAAGTTTTGGAGTCAATGTTAGTAATGCCACAAGCTTTTGTAATCTCTGAAGATAAAAAAAGCGGAAGCAAATCTAAGATGAAAAATGTTGCTGATTATACACATATTAGGTCCACATATGATTATTTAATTTGTATAATTATAGAGATGTGATTACTTTTAGTAGGTGGTTCGATTTTTCTGGTGAACTAATGGCTATTATAGATCGACACACCAAAGTAAAAGTTGAACAGTCGATTGACTGGATCAAGTCCTTGTCAAGTTCAATTTTTCTCCTTGTGTCCCTTCAATGCTGAATCGTTGCTTAGATGTTCTTGGTAAGATTTCTGATTCAATTTATCCATTTGATTATGTTCCCATATAAGGAGAAGACTCGTCAATTAAACTGCTAGCAAAACACTTTCTATTTTAGCCGCCTGTAACCCGAGTGTTGTCTTCTGTTAAGCTTGAGCATTTGGTGTTAAAGCTTCAGATTGTATAAAAGAAGAAAGGCACAAGAGTTTCACCTTTCAGGCCAGTTGGTTGTTGGACAACCTTTTACTCGGTTGCTGCAAATGTAGCTCAAACTTAGTACAACTTTCATGTGAACACAGTGAATTCAAATGATGATCAGAAACAGAGCTTGCTTGCCTCTTTATGAAATGCCATCAATGTTTCTGTCGAGAGTGCATATAAAAATGCATGAGAATGGGTTGTCATATAAATCTTTGAATGCTTCTCTACCAACGAATCTTGCATTAGTCGTGTTAAACTCGGAAGAAGCGGGAGTTTTTCTTAACTGATTGTGCTGATTTAATAGGCAGACCTCATTTCACATGTCGGTGATTTAATAAGAACTATTTTTTTTTAAAGAATGGAACATCATTCCTCTATATGTAGTAGCATCACTGCCAATGTTGAAGCCATCTATTGGTCTTGCAAGTAAAACCAGCCGCAACAAGTATTTCATCCATGATTGGTCGTAATAATGGTTCAGCAACAAGTATCTCATCCACTACTCGTAGGTTAACTGTAAAAATCTAATATCCAAACAATTTTTTTTAGAAAGACAATATCCAAACAATTTAACATGACAAATGCAAAACAAAACCCATTTATAAAGGCATTTCAGATGTAAACCTAGCAATGAACCTAATTGTTCATATGTTAAGTTGGTAGATGTAAGCCATCATACATGGAGCACAAATGTTTCGCTCTTTGAGCTGATTTAACGAGAATGGATGTGACTAGAATTGATTTTAGAAGACAAAAGAGAATATGGTGAACTCACAATCAATAACCTTCCACATCAAAATAGATGGACTCACTGGGAAGTACAATAAACTTAAACTTGCAAAAGTGATAAGGAAGAAAAAAAATTAGCAACGACGACATGAACCTCGATATAATAGCATCATTGAATTCACAAAATATAAATATACTTGCACATTGCAAGAATCATCTATGCCTAATATCATCTAAAACATTGCAAAAAGATCGAGTTTTACATCTCATATGCTTATTGAAGAAAAGGTTGATGTAACTCTGCCTCTAAGAATAGTACTACTTTCCTGTTGTTGTAATATTTTCATTCCCGTCCTTTCACAGGATAGATGGTGGATATGTAGTACTCGTATCAAAAGTGATGCGGAAATGACCATGAGCTATCAACAACCAATTGAAGATCTTTAATTAGTTTGGAAAACAAATTAATCTATGTCATTTCAACTATTAATTCATACTTTGAGTGGGATATTTCTAGAACCAAACAACATTACATGCATTATTTTTATCATTATGGTAATTAGTAACATAATTGTTTTTCTTAATGTTTTCTTTAATTGTTTTTTTAAGTGTTCATTAGTGCTAGACATTTGATCTTCATTGAGTATAAAGTTTTGTTTATTTTGCCATTATAAGGATTCTAGGCTGTAATAGAATGGAGTTTTTTTAGTTTTGAAGTTTATGAAAGTTGAATTTTCTCTCAATTTGTGTTGAACATCTGAGTTGAATTTTGCCTAGCCGCGATATTCGTTGAATCAACGCGTGTTTAGAAGGAATTAATCTGGTATTTAGGGAATCAACAGATTTAATTCGTGTTACTAATTTGTCACTACATCAAAAAGCCTAAGGAATATCACGAAATCTATTGTTGACCAACAAAGGTGAGCCTTCTTAGGACAATGGACATTTGATCGTTCAACGACATTCTGAACATTCTTCAATTTATTCAACGGAAATCTAGAAAGCAATCGAGTAGCCAAAATGTTTCCTGTTTAATATAGTTTGGTATTGGCCATGGTAAGTGCTGAAAAAATTCTCTAATTGTTGTTTCCTCATAGAGATAGTTTTCTTGTCCATTCAACCACTCTTTTAGTACCAACTTAAAAAACTCGGATCTCTTAAGAAAGTTGACATGTCATATTCAATTGCCACCCCGTGACTAAATCAAGAAAACACCATTTTAGGGACACTATCAATTTCAATGTGACTCCTAGTGAAAAACTATATTAACGCAATCAATTGCAATGTGATCACGTTAGTTTCATCGGAAAACAGGCTCAGATTAGTTTCAACTTGAGGTTAAGATACTTGAAAAACTATATGATATACTAACCAGTGATCCGTACTAATGGTTGAATTAACGTGTGGAGGTACCTAATGTTTGGACATCAACTTTTGTAAAGTTGGAAATACAAGCCATTGTTTAGTGCCTTTATTTTCTACTTGTGCCACGACACTCTGTTTAGCTTTCAACTTCTCCATATACTTATGAGATACTCCATTATATCGTAGTTTGTAGCAGAAAAATGATCAAGATGCATAATCCACATAAAACATTATAAACCAAGTTAAAAACTCAATTCACATGCGCAATTCGAAAGGAGATATATTTTATTTTTTTCCACTTACAGGGGAAAAACTAAGAAAACTACCATGTTTTGAAACAGAACACTATAACACTGTCCATAACTCGTAAACAATGCTATTACTGAAACCATCTGATCATTTATATAATACATCTAATGACTATGGTGACTTTTTCTAACGGTTTTGATATACAATAGTCCATTTTAATTGTTGCAAAAATTCTATAACGACGACCTGTAAAATTTGAGTAGGAACAATTACACATAAAAAATTAAGGCACCCAAATCACCATTCTCAACCAATGTGTCAGCATCCAATATGGGCTCACAGTTGTTTTGCCTTACAAATTGGACTATTCTCATGAAAGAGATGGGATTGATCGTGCATGCATAATTTCTCTAAAAGATGAAGTTTCTGTTTATATGATCAAGATGTCATAATATTACATTGAAACAATTTTAATTAATTCCATTAGTACAAACTAGAGTTTGCCAAACATACTACAGTTCAATGAAGTCAATCCAGAACTAAAACTTATAGAATGCGATGCTTTCCTCATAAGAAGTTAGCATGGTTCTCTAAAACATGACCAAAAATTTCCAAACAAAACAATCAGAATCAGCTAATAGAAATTATTATATTAAGATTATGTAATCGGGCGATTTATGACAATATTAACTGAAACCTAGCTTATATAACAGATCTCTGGGGATGCATAATTCTATTTTATCATCCTAATAGAGTTCTAACAGAACTATGAATGAATGGAAACAAGAATTTACATGGAAAAAGGATATACCTAATATACCTTCTGAATGCTTTTAGTTGCAAAATATGATATCCACTCAACAAGTATATACTTAATATGTGATTTTACTTGGTTGTGTTTATTACCAGAACTGACGGTTGATAAGTCAAGTATTTAAAAGAATATATCACCGTAAATCTTTGTGTTCGCCAATAGATCTTGTAAATTAATAGAATGAATGGAAAAGGTGAAACTCCACCCTCTAAAGATGTTAGAATATCTATTCCCCATACTAATTATACTAACTACTAATGATATTAAAAGCAAAGGCTAAATTAGTATATTCAAACCTTTTAAAGTTCAAGGTTTTATAACGGAACATTGTGTTAATTCAAACTTCTTTAAGCATAGTGTTCATACAACTATTGTTAGGCATAAGGCCACAAAGACCAAAAATGGGACACTTAATAAAATTACAGCTACTTATAGAAAGAGAATGGTCATGCAAAGAGAATGGCAGAAGTAAACCAGCATTGTGGGTTGCTTGTATTTCGTATCCATGTTGAGCACGTCTGAAGGTCATATATTTGGTTCGGTAATTTGCAGGCCTTCATAAATTCAGTATAAAAAGTTATCCGCTTTGTACACCACTCTTTTATATATGAAAACAACCACCCAATTTCATAATTTAACCAAAATGTCTCTACGCAGCCTTTAATTTGTACCAATTAGTAGGAACACAAATAATAGAAAAGCTTGTGGAAAAAGCATCAAAAAGATCAAATGTACAAACAAATAACATCCAATCCTTATACAGTGAAATTCATTATTAAAATAAAAATAACCAAACTTTGCATCAGAAACTCATGACACAAAATATATTCCAATATGGGAAAAGTGAATATGGTTTTGTCATACATAAGTACAATGAATAGATGTATTCCCAACTACATTGAATAGATATATTTAACTAATGATAAATAAGTACCATGAATAGATGTATCGCCAGCTACATGCACACGCCACAGATACTTTCACCGCAAGGATTGGAAGTGGACAACAACAACAACAGCAAGTATATCATGTTGTCCATCATCTCTATCAAATGACTCATCTGTACTACTATCCCCATCACCACAGAAACTACAGCTACATGACGGCCTGCTGGATACATACAGATGATATCCTCTCATTTGCCTCAACAAAACGGTACTTTGCTTGACCTATCGTCTGCTGCAAGGGAGGATTTCGAATACATATCAAAACCTGCTAGCTCAAGTGGTGGTTCTGGAAGTCGTGGTACAAAAAAGCGATTTAGAACGAGGTTTACTCTTGAGCAAAAGGATAAAATGTTGAAGTTCCCAGGACCGGTTTGGTGGCATTTGAGGGAAGAAAATGAAGCTGCTGTGGAAGAGTTCTGTGAAGAAAATGGAATTTAAAGGCAGGTTTTCAAGGTGTGGATGCATAATAATAACACTTTTATTAACCTGCAGCCTTTATATTCCATTTTCTTCTAAACTCTTCCACAACAGCTTCATTTTCCTTCCTCAAACGCCACACAACCGACCCCACAAACTGCAACATCTTATCCTTGTGTTCTCGAGTAAACCTTGTCCTAAACTGCTTTTTTGTACCAGAAGTTCCAGCATCACCATTTGAGCTATCAGGTTTTGACATTTATTCCAAATCTTCCCTTGCAACAGACGGTAGAGCAACCAAAGTACCGTCTTTTTGTGGCGAATGATATGACGCCACATGTACGATCCAGGAGGGCCTTGAGTCATTTAGCTTGTTACTTGACAGTGTGTAAGTACATCTTTTAGGTCGTAGTCAAAGGTGCTGAAGTACCAGATAATTCTCAATTTTATGATACCTGTTCCTAGAGAAACTCTGGAATCAACTCTAATAATTGGAAATTCTGCGAACAATGATCTATCGCCAACTGCACCAAAAACACCGACCATTAAAAGAATTAAACATTGAGCTTCAAAATATAAAACCAGAGCTGCAATTGATTACAATGATAGTTCAAGGATTCAAGCATATGACTTTTCTAAAGATAAATACAGAAGAAGAAAAAATTACAAATGTCATTACCAGTTAACTTAGGGATACACAGCAAATTAAGCGATGCTGTGAGAAAGCGGAATCAAATTTGGGGGAATTTGGTTTCTTTTATTTTTGATTGATCGATGATCGATGATGCTACTATGGAGCCGAGGTCCAACGTATATATCACGAACAAAATCCCAACGGATATATTTTAAAAAGCGAATTTAAAATTAGGGTTTTTAATTAGTTTGGTAGCTCAACTATTGGACTTTTGGGCCAATATTCTGATGATATAAATGGGCTGGTCCAAGCTTCTTATAATCAAGTTGTTAACATTTTCAATCAATATGATTACTAATTTAGTGCAATTATGACAATATTTTATCATTGTCATTACTTTGTTAAACCAAGTAACCAACATGACTTGACCGACTTCTCCTTTGCTGTTGAAAGTAATATACAAAATGTTCTAGCATGGGCTTGCCATATTACGTTGTGTTTTCATGAAGTCTATAGACCTCTAATATTGACCAAATTATACATCAATAACACACGTACAACTGTACAACTGAATGACTTAACTAACATATTCACAATTAAAACGTAGATTTACACATGGTTTCCATCGTATAGAGTGTGTTACAATCTTGTTCTTGTTAAATGCAATTTCAATCATGGATTCCATCAATCATACTCACCGAGACCCCATTTAGGGAAAATATTTCGCTATGCCGCGTAATTAAGAGTACAATTCATCCTAAAAACTAATGTGATTTGACGTGATTCAGGCTAATTAAATATACGTGTAATTAATCATTATATGTCATTTGAGATTATGAATTGCTGAAAGTTTAGAAGTTTAAGAATGAAAAGTTAATTTTGAGGCATGATCCCTCTACATTGATTTAATGATGATAAAACATTGATAACAACTTTAAAAGCATATGCTTACCCAGCTTAGAGTCTAGAAAGATGGTTTTGACAGTTCACAACGTATGTTGTCTGAGATGGGACTAAAGAATTCTGAGAACTAGTTATATATTCACCCATCTCAGAGATTGTCTACAGTCAGGTTTCAAGTCATCCATTAAAAGTTGTTTACTGAGCTGACTATATTCAATATTTCATTCAACAAGTTGAAGATGAAGCTGAAGATGGAGAACGAAGACCTAATGCTGGGATTAACAAAGCAAAAAAGGTGAAGATACAAAAATAAATCTGTTTAGCACTCAACGTGTATATTTTACAAATAAAATTCTTGAACCTATGTCACTGCAAGTCATAAAACCGCACTGTAACTATCCCCACGAAGGAGTCCGACTGCATCACCATGATCTTTGATCCATTTACGGTTCATCAACACCGACGTGTACTTGCACAACAGTCGACTTCAATTCTTCTCCAAGCAATCTCAAAGTAATGTAACTATATGATGACCCAAACATCGTGTTGTTACCCTGCAATGTGTAATTCCCAAGTAATGAAACTTTGATGCAAATACATTATGCAAATTTCCCTTAAAATATGTGTATATATTTTCATTAGTAAATTTATTTTCCTAAAATGGGTTAAACTATTAAAGAAACGGAAACATATCAGTTAAAGATATTTTAGTCATTTTATGTGAACTACGGACCAATAATGTAAAAAATATGTCTTCAAGGAACTACAAATAAATTAAAGTCTATTGATGAACAGCGGATTGAGAGAGCTCTTGGCATTGCTTTGTTTTTCTCTCCTTTCCTATCAGCGAGTTCTGACCCTTTTGTTCGAAATTTTTCCCCAGCTTGAATCTCGTTCAACCCATAAACACGTGCAATCCTATCTCCAACCGAGACAACTCGACCAATCTCATCCACTTGAAAATTCGTGTAAAAGTTGCTAATTCTACTTTCTAATAGAGTTGTTAGTTCAGCAGCTCTCGGAGAGAATTCCATGATTCTACTTATTTTGGATATAAGGGGGAATACCGATGCAAAAAAAGATCATATTAACAGACTGAAATCGTATCAAAGTGGTATAACACAGGGACCATTTATGTAATAAACTTATAGGCACCACCAAGATGAAGTGATGTGAGGGTATTACATTCCAAATTAAAAATCTGCTGGCAAATGCATGAAAGATAGTGGTGTATACAATCACCTTCATACAATATACAAAAGTATTAAATAGCTTGTATCCATACAACATCTGGCATGACATAGATAATAAACAAATAGGAGTTAATATCATTCCAATTGACATTACAAAAGTGATGGCAAATTTGGCCATTAAAATATATTTTTGGTTGGTAATTATTCCTAAAAAGGTAAAAAAAAATAAAGATATAGTCATTATAATGAGTGATATACATAACAACCAAGTTTTGAATAAAAAACTCATGAGTAAAATACACTCATTGTATAATAGAGAAACTAACAATAAATAACTTGTCTTGGTCAAGAAATATGAAGAATTGACAAAATAAATATAGAAGTGCCAAACCAATAGAAAATCTGATCTATATTGTTTTCATAAATTTAAGATTGTGTTTCTTTGTCAACAAAATCTAATCTTGTACAACCATCTTATAATAAATGAGGAAGATGCATAAACAAGAGTAAATTACATTCCCGTCTCTGAAGTATGTCATCAATTTCACTCCCCGTCCTTGGGTCGAATTTTTTGCACTCCCCGTCCTTTGACCCGGCTTTTCATTTCACTCCTCGTCCCTCATCCATCATGAAATGACTAAAATACCCTTAAACTTTTAAGACAATTTTACCCTTTGAGGGACGGGGAGTGAAACGAAAAACCGGGTCAAGGGACGGGGAGTGCAAAAAATTCGACCAAGGGACGGGGAGTGAAATTAATAACATACTTCAGGGACGAGGAATGTAGTTTACTCCACAAACAATATGACATATGTGTTGCTCATAGAAATTACGCTTTGGACGCATATGACTTGTGGTTTGCGCATTTCCTCTTCCTCAGCTTGGAGAAATCTATAAGCTTCCCAAAAAATGTCCCACAACATCGTATGGTGGTGTCGTCTTAAGCTGTCATCCTCTCGTTGACTCATCCAATACCCAGTCTCCCAATGGGCATACAGGGGAGTCAAATTGATATAAAACAGAGCTTCTCTGCCTCTTATAAATTCCAACAGTGCATTTATTGATAGTTCATAGACAGATCCCATCAGCTGCGATGCAATCCCGGAACTAAAGATGAACCAGTTTTGGAATCACTCTTATCCAAGAATCCACTACATAGAGTTTCATTAATGCTCCCTGATAACATTTCCCATTTGCAGAGTTTAATACTTTTGAACTGTCATATTCTACAAAAAATAATTACAATGGGTCTACTTTTATTTTTTTAAAGATGTGAACTGAGGGATGTAATGTTGGTACCTTGATTCCACGTTTAGCACCAACCATGTAGCAACCTTTTATAAAATCGTTCTACTGGTGAAAAGAAAATTGTGTGACAGTGTGAGTCTTGTTCATGTCGGCATGGAAGGAAATTTTGAAAAAAGATGGCCCCGTAACGGAAGAAGGTACCGAGATTTGGAGATGTCTAATTGTAAGGGAGTGTATATAGTAATGGGAGATAATTTAAGTTCCACTTTCCAGGGTATGAAAATCTATATCAATATCACAATCCAAAAAGAGATTCAATGAGAATCTGAATCTAAATGTAAATCTAAATCAAATCCGAAGAGAGAGATATAGAATTGCTAAAAGCATGGAAACCGTGAACTGAATAGAAACCCACTTCAATAGTCAAGTTTTTTCAAAAATATGGCTTTCTGAAAAATAACAATCATAACTATAGCCTTTTTGAATGGTTAAAAACTATTGAAACTGGTTGTGTCAAACCCCGTTTCTAGCATGAGTCATTGAGAGGTTGTGGGTGCAAACCGGACTTCTAAATATTAGAGTGAGAAACTGGGTTTGCCTAACCTGGTCTCGGAATTGGATTGACTTTGGCTGACATTTTTGGTGGATAAATTGACGAGTTTTCTCCTTATATGGGAACATACTCAAATGGATAAATTGAATCAGAAATCTTACCAAGAACATCTAAGCAACGATTCAGCATTGAAGGGACACAAGGAGAAAATTGAACTTGACGAGGACTTGATCCAGTCAATCGACTGTTCAACTTTTACTTTGGTGTGTCGATCTATAATAGCCATTAGTTCACGAGAAAAATCGTACCGCCTACTAAAAGTAATCACATCTCTATAATTATACAAATTAAATAATCATATGTGCACCTAATGTGTGTATAATCACCAACGTTTATCATTATAGATTTGCTTCCCCTTTCTTTATCTTTAGAGATTACAAGATCTTGTGGCATTACTTCCATTGACTCCAAAACTTCTACGACATCGAGTTCTAAAGTTTCATTAATAATATCAAAGTGTTGAAATTCATATGTGGGTTATTATGATAAAACGACATCATCTAGTACTCACATATGAATTTCAACTCGTCGATATTATTAGTGAAGCTTTAGTACTCGATGCTGTAGAAGTTTTGGAGTCAATTTTAGTAATGCCATAAGCTTTTGTAATCTCCGAAGAGAAAGAAAGCGGAAGCAAATCTAAAATGAAAAATGTCGGTGATTATACACATATTAGGTCCACATATGATTATTTAATTTGTATAATTATAGAGATGTGATTACTTTTAGTAGGTGGTTCGATTTTTTTCATGAACTAATGGCTATTATAGATCGACACACCAAAGTAAAATTTGAACAGTCGATTGACTGGATCAAGTCCTCGCAAAGTTCAATTTTCTCCTTGTGTCCCTTCAATGCTGAATCGTTGCTTAGATGTTCTTGGTAAGATTTCTGATTCAATTTATCCATTTGAGTATGTTCCCATATAAGGAGAAAACTCGTCAATTAAACTGCTAGCAAAACACTTTCTATATTAGCCGCCTGTAATCCAAGTGTTTTTTTCTGTTAAGCTTGAGCTTTTTGGTGTTAAAGCTTCAGATTGCATAAAAGAAGCAAGGCACAAGAGTTTCACCTTTCAAGCCAGTTGATTGTTGGACAACCTGTTACTCGGTTGCTGCAAATGTAGCTCAAACTTAGTACAACTTTCATGTGAACAGAGTGAATTCAAACGAGAATGGATGTGACTGGAATTGATTTTAGAAGACAAGGGAATATGGTGAACTCACAATCAATAACCTTCCATATCAAAATAGATGAACTCACTCGGAACTGGATGTACAATAAACTTAAAATTGTAAAAGTGACGAGGAAGAACAAATTAGCAACCGTGACATGAACCTCGATATAATAACATAATTGAATTCACAAAATATAAATATAATTACACATTGCAACAATCATCTATGCCTAATATCATATAAATCATTGCAAAACGATCGAGTTTTACATCTCATATGCTTATTGAAGAAAAGGTTGTTCGTAACTCTGCCTCTAAGAATAGTACTACTTTCATGTTGTCGTAATATTTTCATTCCTGTCCTTTCACAGGAAAGATGGTGGATATGTGCTACTCATCCCAAAAGCCTAAGGAACATACTTCCAGCCGACATCCCAAAGAATATCACGAAATTTATTGTTGACCAACAAAGGTGAGCCTTCTTAGGACAATGGCAATTTGATCGTTCAATGACATTCCGAACATTCTTCAATTTATCCAACGCAAATCTAGCAGCCAATCGAGTAGCCAAAATGTTTCTTGTTTAATAATATTTGGTATTGGGTTAAATAGTAATCTTTGTATGGAGTTACGAGCCATGGTAAGTGCTGAAAACTCAGGACTCCAACTATGTATTCTCTAACTGTTGTTTCCTCATAGAGAGAGTTTTCTTGTCCATTCAACCACTCTTTTAGTACCAACTTAAAAAACTCTGGATCTCTTAAGAAAGTTGTCACATGTCATATTCACTTGCCACCCCGTGACCTAATCAAGAAAACCTCATTTTAGGGTACACAATCAATTGCAATGTGACCACGTAGTGATAGTATTAATTTGCAAAGGATTATGACCCAAATATGTGGTTTCTTCATATAGGAATGGGTTAAACAATATGACATGTGACAACATACGTTTTTAAGAGATCAGAATTTTTTAAGTTGGTACAATAACGATGAGAGTTCAAATGGACAAGAATTCTACTATCAAGAAGAAACAACAATTAGAGAATACTTAGTTGGAGGCTCGAGTTTTCAGCTCTTACCATGGCTGATAACTCCGTACAATGATAGATAGTGAACCCAATAAAAATCAAAATGTAGACGACAAGAAACATATGGCTAATCAATTGGTTGCTAAACGAGCGATGAAAAGTGTGAAGCACGTTAAGAATGTCTATAAATGATCAAGTTGCCATAGCCTAAGAGTGCTTACCAATGTTGAGTCAACAATATATAGAGTCATTACAGAATTGTTTAGGAAGTCAGCTTGCGATATGTTGGTGGTGGTGCTGGGATGAGTACTTCTTGATGCATGTTTTGCGGTGTCAGTTGGGAAGGTTGTTTAATTGAAATAGTCGCCAACTGCAACACAAACACCAACCATTAGATACTTATAATTTACCACAAAATTAAATGTAAAAAACAGAAACATACATCGAATTTCTGAAAATTAATTAAAAAACGATGTAAGTGATCAATTATGTTGACAATAGAAGGATCAAAGCGTATATACATATACATATGTAAACCCTAATAATTGAGCTGATTTTTTATGATAAAATCAGATTTGAAGAAGAATAAATGTGAAAGTAATTACCAGTCAACTTAGGATTGGCAGCCATGTCATCACTGTGAAAAACAGAATTGAACAGGTTGTGAAAAACAGAGTACTCTTACACATATATTAAAAAACTAAACGCCGCTCTTGTAGCCAACTGATCCAACAGTGAACTCTCTTATCTCTTCTCTATTACATTACATTACAAATATATAGAAACAAAACGGCCGCTATATTAGGGTTTTTTGTACGTACACCGTACATCTATTGGGCTAATACTCAAAATGGACCTGTTTTGATTAATGGGTTGCTGTTCTCAAGGTCAGTGTTTACAGGCTAAAAGAAGTTTCCGATCCACTGCTGAGCCTAGCCTATTACGGAGTATTTTTTTCTCTCAAACTAGCTCTTTAATGTTGTTTTCTAAATTTAGTTAATATATTTAAAATTTTGTTACTGAATATTTTAAAAGGATATAGGTGCAACACATTTCGTCCTTCGTGTGGCATTGTTAATTACATATAATATTTACTATCTTTTGTTTAGAATTTTTTATATGCACCACAATGGCGAAGTGGTGTGAGGGTATGAATTGGTTCAAAATCAAAATTCGTTAGCTAGCATTGTTCGTTCGGTTGGATCGTTTTAAAGCGAACCAAATATGACGAAGAGGTATGAGGATATTACGCTCAAAATCAAAAACCTGTTAGCAAGCGGTGTTCTTCGGTTGGACTAGTTTAAAACGAACCAAATAAGAGAAACAAATTAGTTGTCAGTTTCTAAGAGTTGGGTCCAAACCGTCCAATGTACAACAAAAATTGAACCAACCAATTCAACCAAAAACATAAAATCACTATCATAGTTAATTCATTCTGAGGGTAACAACGACAATGAGAGTTAACAAGGTTAAGGTGTCATTGTGCCATGCCAAAATGTGTGTAAAAGTGTAGGGTTGAGGTAAAGTTGGGATTTGAAATATATTCCTTAACTAAAATTAATGGTATTAGTTCATGTAAGTTGTTAGGGAAATAAGTTAAACTAGATCGTTACCCGTGTGATGCAAGGTTATTTTAAGACGTTAAGGTTTGTGTGGCAAAGAATAATCAGCGTGTAATAATTATATTAAATTAAATGCATATGCAGTAACAAATAATGTACAATATTATTGCCTTGAAGTCTTGGGGTTCAAATGGTTCAAATATTTATTCAGCCACTTATTATTGCAAACACGAATATAAACAACTAAGAAGGGAATTTTGATTCACTCTCTTCTCTTGGTAAATACGCTAAAAATAAAGAACTTGATTCGTTTCATATGTTGGCAGCCATGCTTTCGTCATAATTATTATTCAATCACAGAAGGAGATTTAATTGAACTATAACAAGATGGGGATGAAAAGATTATAAAATCACGAGTAAGCACATGCGTTGTGATGTTTAGTTATCATAAACAAAGAAAGGGCATTGATTCATGCCATTGTGGAATAAAAATAAAACAAATTAAGCACATATCAATTGAAAGAATTGTCCTAAATGTGTAGCAAAATAATTACATAAAAGCTTTAAATTATAATCATCAATTGGCAATGTTTGTGGTTTTTCATACCGATTTGAAAAAATTTGAATAAGGAGAAGGGGAAAACCGTTCTTTTGAGGAATTTTGACTATCAATCCAAACAGCGTACATGAAAATGTGTTGATGATCATTTAAATCATAAGCCCAACAAATGAAATTATTTAAACAGGAATGGGAAAAGATGAAGATTATGTTGTTTCCCTCGGTCATAGGGAGGGTTGATAATTTAAATAACAACTTTTGAAAAGACTGCTATCTACGTTGAAGAAGTATGATGGCGACTAGTAAAAGATAGTAAGAGCACGGGGTGTGGTGACACTGTCACCACAGTGTTCTGGACAGTGTTCTGGAGAATGTTGTAATTGAGGATTTTGTAGTGTGGTGACAGTGTTCTGGACAGTGTTCTGGAGTTTTTTATTATTTGTTTTATTTATTTTTTTAATGCTGATAATTGTATAAATTAATATATAAAAATAAATAAATCAAATAAAACAAGATTTAATTAATTAAAAAAAATTACAAGTCCTAAAATTAAAATACATAATTTAAAAAGTCCTACAAATTTAAAATACAAAAGTAAATAAAATAAGACAAATCAGTTTCCCGATCCCGAACTCGAAGCACCACCTCCCGCTCCCGTTCCGTATGGCCATCCCATTGTCTCGCAAATCTTCTTCTTCTCCATTTCCAAGATGAACCTTGCTTGCTCCGGTAAATGCTCAGACGGCATCGACAAGATTCGAAGTTTGGCCTCGAGATCCTTCGTCTTGTAGTAGCCTTGCTTGTCGGATCGGATGCCTTCGAATGTTGTTGCGAGTGATTCATCAAACGAAGCACGGGAGGACCCGGCCGAACCAGAAGAAGTGGTTTTTTGAGACTTCGGTTTCCTTGACTTTCCAGCCGGCCGTTGATGCGGATCGTCCCCAAATAAACCCTCATTCGGGTTTTGCGTTTCTTGCTCCGGTGGTTCGTCAAAGTCCGAGTCCAAATTGACCGTCTCGCGGCGTTTTGGAACATTTCGTCTACCGACGACAAACGGATCGGGATGTAGCCACTTCTGTTTATCCTTCAAAAAGTTCCACGCCAACAAACTTGTGAAAGTTTTTTCGTTTTCCAACTTGTATTGCGTGTCACAACGGATCATCAAATCATCCCCCCTTCACCGCTCCGTAGTTGATCCGAAAGCCTTTTCCATATGCCTTGCCACCTGTTGCAGTCCGCGTTGAGTTTGGTCCATTTTGACGACAACGCGTCTTTTCCTCGTTGAAATGGTGGATTCCGTGCGTTGTACGAATCCATAACGAGATACCAAAACGAAGACCCTTCTTGGTCAGTTCCACGTTGTGAATTTTCGGACATCGAAATCCAACTTTCGGCCAAACGAAGCTCGTCCTCCGGTACCCAAACGTTACGGTGTGGAACGACTTTTTTGGTTTTGGCCGGTGAATCTTTTTTGGGTTTTTTGCCCTTGGTTTTTTTGGATGATTCGGGTGTCGGGTTGGTGTCTTCAACGGATTGGACGTCAGGTTGTTGTTGACTTTGACGCCACATTTGAAATTGGGCGTATTCATCGGGTGACAATTGTGGTGGTGGTTGCATCGGTCGGTTGTAGGCGTATTGGGCAAATCCTTGAATTTGTGAGTTGAAAGATGGTTGATTTTGTTGCGGTTGTGAGGTTTGCCATTCGCTCGTGAATGGGTTCCAAGTGGATTGTAAATGGTACGGGTTATTCGGGTTGTTCGACATGATGAAGAAGATGAGATGAAGAAAATAGAATTTTTGGATGAATTTTTGATTGTTTAGATTATGTGTGTGAAAGAGTGTTTGAGATAGTGTTTGAATTGTGATTTGAGATTGTATTTGATGTGTGTTTAAATAGGAAAAAAAAAATATATATTTTTTAAAAAATCTGCCGTTCAACGGCTACTTTTTTTAAATTTAAAAAGTAATTTTTTTTTAAAAACTAACGGTAAAAAAAAAAAAAAAGGAAAAACGTTGCCGTTCACAACGTTCGGAAAAGGACGGCGGCCGGAAAACGCGACGAGAACGCCGTCCCGGTGCGGCAGAACACCGTCCGACGGCGTTCTCGTCGGAAAACGGCGACAAATCGCCCCCCACACCCCGTGCTCTAACCGTCAACTAAATGCATTTATTTATAATAAACTAAATAATAATTACTAAGAATGAAAAAATATTTAGGAGCAGTTTTAGATGTGTAGTTACGGAATGGGAGTTTAGAAATTATCAAATTGCTTTTTTATAACTTATAAAGTAATAATTTATTTATTTTGTATATTAATAACTACATAAGATAACTAAGAATGAATAAATAGTTACGTCATAAGGGGTAAAGGAGGGTAAGTTTTTGGCGAAACCCTAAACCCCAAACCCTAAAACCTAAATTCTAAATGCTTTACAAAACCCTAAACCCTAAATCATACTAAACCCTAAATCCTAAACCCTTCTAAAACCTAAACCCTAAACCCTAAACCATGTTAAACTCTAAACACTAAACCCTAAACCCTAACCATAACCCTAACCGCAAATCAAATGTACAACTAATTAGTACACATGTGTTACTAATTTGTAAAACCCATCAAAAATGAAGAAAAAAAACTCATCGAAAGTATAGCTTGTGAGATCTTAAATCGAAGAGGAGAAAACGCTGAATTTTATGGTGCAATTTTTATAATTTTTCGACTTGTCGTTTGTGAGATATTTAGTTTTTAAAAAGATTGGGGAAATAAGTATTTGATGAAAATGAGTGGTTGAGATTGATTCCCCTATTCTCACATAAAGTTGTTGTACTTATTTGAACCATACTCTACAGAGACTGTAACAATTTCATTATCTGGGTAAGCATATAATAAGGGGACAGAGTGTATGTTGCCAAGGGATCTAAATCTTGATTGGTATAGTAGTAGAATGTAAATCTGAATCCAGATCCGAAGTTATTTGTTCTTGATGCTTATTAAAGTGTTTGATTAAATTTCTGCTCAACCCTAAGTGATATTTCAGCTCCTGCAGTAAATGATAGTTCAGCTCTTGTAGAATACAATATACATGTGGGTGGTACTTGACAAACTGTGTAGCATCGACTCCGTTTTTGAAAGGCAGGACAACTTTTACTATGAAGTAATTATAAAAAATAAATTAGCTCTGAAAACATGAATTTCATATTGAAGTTCATTCAAAACCACGGAACTAGAGTTTCACCTTTCAAGCTAGTTGATTTTTGAACATCGAGTTGTTGCAAATGTACCTTAAAATTAGTACTACTTTCATGTGCACACAGGGGCTAGTCTCCTTAGCCGTAGTCATATCATTGACTCATCCAATAAAACACTCGACCTTTCAGCGTAACCTGAAAAAAGAAAACCTCTATGTATTATATATATATATATATATATATAGTTTGGATTAAGAACGGCTAAGAACACCTCAAATGCACACATATATAAAATAAAATCATTAGATTCACACTCATACATCTCAAATATGCAAAGAAAAATTGATGCACATTTCTAAAATGCACAAAAATTGAAAAAATGATTGATGCACGATTATCTCTATAGATGTGCATCTATCGTTTTTTTATTTTTGTGCATTTTTAGAAGTGTGCATTAGGGGTGTCATAAAAAATCGTACCCGAATAACTCACCCGACCCGAATCGGGTTCTGGTTATTCGGGTCAACTTATTCGGGTTTCAGGTATGTTAAACGGGTAAATCGAATAACCTAATCTTAATCAGTTCGGGTTTCAGGTGACTTTTATCTATTCGGGTTACCCGAATAAACCGAATAAGATTTTACATTTTTTTTTCAATAAGTAATTGTAATTGTATGTTATTGATGTGATGAGTGATGATGACAATTAGCCTATTACTATTAAACCTAATCCCAATGCCCCAAAGCCCCAAACATGTAAAACGATTAACCCAAAACTTTAAATTTAGTTCATACTCCATTAATCCAATAAAGAAATATTTTAACATCAATTATCCAATTAAAAAACTAAATATCTAAACCCTAACAAGTTAAAAAAGTAAAAATAAGATACATCCTTCATGATTCTACTGCACCTACTTTTTTTATCTCCAATCCACCTACTTTTTTATCTTCATTGAATTTGAGTTAGTCTATTCACAAGAATACAAGATCCCATGTTTTGAAATGGTAATTTTTATTCTTTACTTTAATAATTAATCTTGGATCATAATATTAGAAGTGTTATCACGTTAATTAATCTTGGATCATAAGAATACAAGATCCCTACTTTTTTATCTCCAATCCACCGACTAAAGGTGCGATTTGGAGGCTAGGAAGCTAGGGTTTGAAGGTTTTCAACCCTAACGTAGATTTGGTTCTGTTTATTGGGTTTGATTCTTAATCTTTTCTATTTACAAAGTGTAATTACATGTTTTTAGATCTGATTTTGCTTACTTTAAGCATGAGCTAATTCTTTAATTGTATTTGCTTAGATGAACGATTTTTAGATGAAGGTTTTATGATATGTTTATGTTTATTTGAATTATGAATGATTATTGAGTTTATTTGAAAGATCCACATTAATTGTGTGTTGATTAATTGTTACTTAACGTGATCAATAGACTTATGCTATAATTAGGGTTTGTATGAGTTGATTGATTATTTGTCATTAAGTAATTTATTATTTAATTGTGGCTTGAGACTATAACCGGTAATAGGTTAAGAGAATAGCAATTAATAACACCTGATTAATGTGATAATTATTTAATCAATAATTATAAACGTTCGTTAACACGAAGTTGCTTAATAAATCTCAATGATCTGTTGTTAGTATTAATTGAATAAGGTTTAGGTTAATAACACCTAGAAGAAATTCTAGTGTATTCAAGAGAATCTAGTATTAAGCTAAAGCTTATAGGATTAGTTAACCTTAACAGGAGACTATCTATATTTGTTAAAATCACCATAATAAATAATCAACAATTCAATAAACATATCTGAAACCTGAATCGTGAAATCACTAATCTAAGTAAATACATGCTTCTCTATCTAATTATCTTTAGTTACTTTTTTTTATCTTTTAATTATTTAAAGCTTAAATCGTTTTCAATTAAAAAATATTCGTACGGAACTAAAACGCACCCCTTATTTATTTGTAATTTGTAATTTAAGATTAATTATTTTAATTTACACCGTTTCCCTGTGGTTCAGCTCGGTCTTACCTAAACTATACTATAATACGAACATGTATTCTTGTCTGGTTGTGTTAAAATTAACTTTAGTATTTCCATTCAATTAAAACTTGTTATTTTTTAATCACTACTTAACACGCATCACTTCTTCAGAAGAAACAATGATGGACAAAACCTAGATAATACCAAAAAACCGGGAGAATCTTTTTCTTTTAGACCACATTCTAAGAAAACGATGTTTAAAGATAAGAAAATGATTTTTGAAAATCCAGTTCCACTAAATTTTAATGAAACACAAAGTTTTATGATGAGAGAATTATATAATCTTTGTGAAACTGATTCCAGGTATATAGAGTTTTCTAGAGTTTACCCCAGACTTAACTACCTACAAGGTTCATCTCCCCAAGAAATTAGATACCGGTATGATTTTGGATCCATAAATTCAATATACCTTACTTCTCCAAATTTCCCAGAAATTTCTCAGCTACCTTATTAGATTGGGGAAGGAGTCAAAAATTGTCATTTGAGAAACCCAACTATCACACCCAAAGATATTTTAGTTTTGAAATTCCTCTCATCAGGTCTGATTTTATGAAGATCAAACATACCTTACGTACCATTTCATACAATTAGAAAAATCTGAATGTTTTACTCTTTCTTACCCTACAAAAAGAAAGGAATTTCAAAGATATTGTCAAATGAATATTCATTTTAGGAGAGCTATCAAACTTAGAAAAGTCCTCCAGGGTATGGAGGCAAATTTAAAAGAGGATTCCGCACTTACAGCGGAAAGAAAAGATTTTCTTCAATTATGATATCTCCAGCAAAAATAACACCCAACGCAGCTTCAAATTTTATGAATGGAAAAATAAATTTGATAAATAGAGGTCATTTAAAATCTAGCGCACAGGCCCAGGCAAAGATTTGTCAATTTAGGCAACACGAGAGGGGAACATGTCCATCGTGCTTTCCTCAGAAGGAAAAAGAAGAAGAGACAGGTGTTTATTTAGCATCGTTCCGAGATGATGACTAAACAATCATAATGATACGTGCCATACAAATATATGTAAAGATAATAGCTTAAAATTGACACAAAGATGTCTTAAAATACTAAAGACAAAACAAGATACTCCAGGTGAAGTCATGTGCTAAGTAAACTTGAAGTCAACCTTTATGTCAGAGAGGTCCAATAAAAATAAAAGAAGACGCGTGAAAGAGATGCAAGGGAGGAGGTTGTTTTGGAACTCACAGTGTAAGAGATTATGTATTAGATGAAGTAAATAAATAAGTGACTCTGTTGTAACAAACGGATCATCGATCCTTATGCTTTCCTTTCTTTTGTACTCGTACTTGTAATATATCAATGCATCAATAAAACTTTCATCTTTCCTTATAATTTCTCTGAGTATTTACTATGGATAATTTTATTTCTTTCTTACACAAATAATATCTTCAACTACAGCCATATCAATTTTCTGTACACCTAAAGTAGGAAACGATCCTAGGTTGTGCTGAGTGTTGTTGAAGGAACTACAGGAAAGTTACCTGTTATTTTAACAGGTTGGGGCTGGAACGCTCGATAAAAGTCTCGTAGTATAACCCGACTGCACTTCAGTCAAAAAAGAAAACAGGTACGGAAGTATGTTGGACCCTTTATTTATGTAATTTGAAATAACTTTAATCTGTATGATAACTCTTTGCAGTTATAAGGAATACTCTTTAAAAAACTTCAGTTTTTTATAAAGTAAAATCAACTTTTACATGCACTTAGATAATGGTTGTAATTTTATTTTCTCAACTGGAATGCTAGATTTCATATTTAACTACTTAGATAATTATTTAATTGAGCTAGTCGTTTTGAACCGACAAAATATATCGGAAACACCTTTAATTACACACACACACACATATATATATATACATATATATATATATATGTGATAGGATCAAGAGGGAAGCAACTTTGTGAGGGAAGTAGAAAAGTTAACCATTCATTCGCGATGAATGATAATCAAAAGTAAAAAAACATATTTTTACAAAGAAATATTAATCAAAACCGATGTTATACCCACTAATATTCATAGATAAACTACTTTTTATAACTTATAATATCATATGGTTAATATTAAAAGAATTTTCTAACATTCATCATTAATAAATATTAACCGAAGTGGATATTATCAGTTTTTTTAAAAAATTATTCGTTAACATTCGTCCACGATTAATGATAATCAAAACATATAAAAACATATGTTTACTAATAAATATTAATCAAAACCGCTGTTATAACTACTAATATTCATCAATAAACTATTTTTTATAACCTATTATATCATATGATGGGCTTTTTCTAAATATTCTGGAGAACGAGGCTCATTTTTAATAAGATGAAGTATAAACACTTCTTGTTTATAAAGTGATGAAGAGGATTTATCATATAGCTTTTTAGGGTCACATGCCAATGATTAAACAACTTATTAGAAATACAAGACATCCAATTAGAAATGTCACAAAATCCCCCGTGCTTCGGGGATGCCCTCAGCGTCGAGGAACATGTACTAGGGCAGTCCGCATCTTAACAGACATGTCTATTTCACCGAGCCTCTCTCCGAGACAGTTATTTATCTTTCTTATGTATCGTAATGGACGATTCCATCGGTTATAATCGTAAAAAGGTCAAAATAGGTTTTTCAAACAAAAAAAAGTATTTTTCTTCATCTTTATATGCATATTTTAATGCGGGTCTGACAGTCCCGATTACCTTCAATTCAAATATAACTTAAACAAGCTTTGAATTATTACTGAGAAGTTGCGGAATAACACTCAATAATATTAGAAAGATCAAAAATAAATATTTAGAATAATAAATAACGAAACACAAATATTAAAATCAAAGCCTCAATCTTATTAATATGAATAAGACGAATACACTTTTGTATTAGGGTTTACACCTTGAAGCTGCGCTATTCTATTTACTAATTTTCGTATATCGATCTAGGTTCTAAGGATCTCTATTTATAACACATAGAGTCCTGTACAATCTCCTATTATTATGGAATTAGATAACTTCCATAACAAACTCATTCTTATCACAAAGTCATAAACAGTGTTAACTACCACATTCAAATATTCAGTGGAAACAAACTTCCATCAGTGGTAACTGCTTCATTTGTGAAAGTCTAAGTATAAACAACTAACAGTGTTAACCACTTATATACACTAACAGTCTTAATTACATAAACAGTGGAAACTACTTACAAAATCAACTAACAGTTGTAATCTTCGACCAGTGTTAATCTTCAACAATCAGTGGTAACCATGTTAGTCTTCACTGGTAATTCTTCACTATCAGTGGTAATCTTTTGATCTCTTCAGACTTAACAGTGGTAATCCAAACCCAAATCAGTTTATCCCAACAATCTCCCCCTAAACTTAATCTGTCATCTACAGCATTAAGTTTCTTCAAATTCTCCATTTTAGCTTCTTTGAAGATGCTTTCAAAACCAATTCTTGGATTTCTTCCCCAACTGTTCTTTTCTGTGGATATATTAAAGGGTAGATCCATAGATTCATTACATATTAGAAAATCATGTATACTAATCTCTGAGCAACCTCATTACATACAGAAGAATGTAATTTGGCTAACTTCAGGCTCCTTAATAAACTCAGATTCATGTCATACTCTCTGTGTGTGAGCATGTACAAGATCTCACCATCTTCTAAGATAACCTGATGTACTCCAGGCACCTCAAAATATATCCACATCTTTACCACCTTGAATGTACCAAATCGAAAAGGAAACTTTTCTGGCTCATACATCATTTGAATCCAGTCCCATGTGACTTTCTCAATGATATTATCAATTCTTTGTCCATCCAATTTTATCTTCCCAATCTCATACATTTTATTCAGATCAGCTCTACTCATCTTTCTTAAAATATCCTTAAATGACTTCCAGAAGGATTCACTTCCATCAGCTCTAACAATTCTTATTTTCTCCTCCTCCTTAGGTATAAGCAATTTGACTACCATCCAGTCAACAATCTCAGGCAAATCCTGATTTATTGGCTCTGCTTCAACTGGATGTATAATCATCAAATCATTCAACTGCCCTTCATCTTTTTCCAAGTCATTAACCACCTCTTCTTTCTTTTTCTTTTCTTCCTTTTCTTTTCTCTGACTCTCTTGAAACGGCACAAATATATCTCTTTCATAAGCTCTGGCCATCTCTTGATATGTCATTTTCTTTAATACCTCAGCAGGAATTGTCCACTTCAACTTGTTATATAAGTCTCTTCTTTTCTGTGCAATGGTCATTGGCTTATTTGCTTTCTTGATTCTTGCTTGTTCAGCTTTCTTCCTCTTCAGCTGATCTACCAAGTATTCCACAGATTCCTCTGTCTCTTTTCTGAGCATCCACTCATCGAATTGGTTAACCTCTTCCTTGGTCATCATTACGAATTTACCAGGTTCAACCTCAACTCTTATCAAATCCTCACCCATCTCTGCATTTAATTCAGCTTGTAGCCTCTGTGCATATTCTTCATCATTAGCAGTAGCAGCAGCAGGCACTTGCTTTGATTTCTTTTGTTTAGGCTCCTCAACTAATTTTCCTTTCCCTTTGTCTGTTGGATCAATCTTGGGTAAGTCTGCCCTTTGGAATGTAGGTACTGCAGCAGATTCTCTGATTGTGAAACCAGGCAAGGATGGTTCACTTATTTTCCTGCTAAACTTCTGAGCAAATCTGTCTGCAGCAACCTCTTTAGTCTTTTTGGTTTCAGGACTCTCCACTTCTTCTTCTTCATTTTCTGCCACCCTTATCTCTTCTCTTTCATCATCGAAGTATACTCCAGCAGGTTGTTCACTTAAGTTTGCACTGGCAGTCTTGGATGCCTGCTCTCTTATTTCCTCAACTTCTTCATCATTCTCCATCATTATCTCCTCATCCACCTCCTCAGACCTATCATCTCCACCTTGTTCATTCTCCCCCTTTTTGAATGCATCTTCGGAAGGTTCAGGGGAAGAGAGAACAACTCTGGCTTGTTGCACAGGGATAGAACGTTTGTATTGATCATCAATGATATAGTACTTCTTACCCTGCTTCAAGCACTTCAGCACCACTGTTTTCAAGGCATCTATCTCAGCTTGTTGCTTCTTGATGATCCTTTTCTGCCTCACCACCTCAGCCCACATATACTCCAGCATATCCGTCAATTTTTCATAGTTCATGCTAGCCTCATCACCTTTATGATGTGACTCCTTTGGTGAATCATTGACAGAATTTCCATCTGATTCATGCCTAGCATGAGCATCAGATGGCCCTCTGTTCTTGGTACTGGGTCCACCAAAATCACCTTTTTGCAAAGGATCATGTTCTGGTGTTGCCTCTGTTTGGGTCTTATTGATGTTACTTCTGTCCTGCTCTGCCATTTGGCCAGAAGCAGTAGAAGCAGCCCTCCCAGAATGGTCATCCCACTCCTTATCGACCACATGCTGTGTTGATTCATTTGACTGAGACACCTGAGCAGCAAGAGCCTCAGATGCCTGTGTTTTAGCCCTTTTGGCTTTAGTAGTGGTTGGTTTGTGGGTCCCTTGTTTTCTTTTGGTACCCCCAACTGCTGTGGGTTGAGAGATGATGGGTGTGTCATCTCTCTCAGCAGATGGTTCAGCAGCAGTGGGTGTAGCTGCAGCTGTGGTGGAGGGTGCATGAAGCATTGTTGGAAACAATGCTGTAACCCTCCCATAAAATTTGGAGTCTCTCTTCATATTTGAAAAAACTTTAGGTTTGTGAGAGAGAACACCAATTACAGTATCCAGGTCTGGCAGGTTTTGGATTTGAGCATTTAAAATTAACTGCACAAACCTAGGATACATTAAAAATTTTAATTTTGGTTGCTCAATGTTTCTGAGCATACCAGAAAATATCAGATTTGAAAAATTAAACCTTTGTCCAGTGGCAAGACACACAGTTGCATATGCAATGTTGCTGCCGAACTGTTCAAAGGCTGATCTTTTGGATGAGAGGCAGTGTAAAAGAGTATGTATTAAAAACCTCCATTGATGGGAGAAAAGAGTCTTTTGAAACGTAAAAGTATCTAAAGATCCTTCATAACCCATCAATCGAAAATTTTCATACAATGTTTGACTAGGTAAAGAAGTAATACCTGCCTCATCATCAAGTTGTAAAGAAGCACGAACAGAGGCTTCAGTGATAACTACCCTGGTGTTGGCCACCATAGAGACTATGCTCTGAGTCCCCTGTTCGTCTTCGATGGTTGCATTTACCCAGAAGTCATTAATGTGATCTTTGGAGACTCTGGGTGATACTGTAAGAGCATTGTAGATGTGAGAGGCACGTAGGAAATCAATAATTTGGGTGAAGTCCTGTGCCTCTTTGGGTTTCATGAGGTAGGCGATCATATTATGATTCTGTCCTGTTGCAAGTGAAGTGGAAGAGGAAGTGGAAGCCATTGATGTACAATCAATTGGAATTTGAGCTTTAGAAGGTGATTGAATGCTTAATCGCAAGAGTGTAGGTAGGAATTGAGAGCGTATTCAAGAACGACAAGTGTCTGGGTTTATATACTGTTCAATTTAGGTCAGTGGAAAAATCCCCAATTTTAACATTAACAGTGTTAACGGGTGAAGTATTACTAACAGTGGAAACGGAGATATTTCACTAACAGTGATAACTGTCCAAACACGGTTTTCTTGCGCTTGCCTATCTTATACTTAATAGCGCTAGCAGTGTTAACTTGTATAAGCAGTACTAACCGACCAAGGCAGTCACAACTTAATACAGGCAGTACTAAGAATCTAGCATTATTAAGTAAAGAAAGCAGTGGTAACTCGGTTTTTTTTTTTTTTTTTTTTTTTTTTTTTTTTTTTAACGTAAGCAGTTGTAAACTTCCATAAGCAGTACTAATTCGCCAAGAAGTGGAAATTATACCTGCACAGTGTTAACTAGAGCAAACATACAAATATACACAGTACTAAGTTACCAAAGGCAGTGGTAACTTGTTTCAGTATTAATACTGTCAGTGTTAAACATAACTAACAGTACTAACAATACTTGGCAGTGTTAAAATACGCCAGCAGTGTTAACACGAACAGTGGTAATTAAAATATCAGTATCAATCCCAAGTTTAAGCACTTAAAAATTTAAGACAGAGTCATCAATCCAATGCTGGTAATCAAAAATGTAAATCTGCCCACATCAAATGCTTTGGTAAACAGATCTGCATATTGATCATCAGTATGAACTTTAAAAATTTGTATTAGCTTTTTCTCATTACAATCTCTAATAAAGTGATATCGAATTTCAATGTGCTTAGTTTTTGAATGTTTAACAGGATTGTTTATGATACTGATAGTAGAGTTATTGTCAATGAATATAGGAGTTTTAAGAAAAGTCAAACCATAGTCTAACATCTGATTCTGAATCCATAGCACTTTAGCACAGCAGCTAGCAGCAACAACATACTCAGCCTCTGCAGTTGATGTAGACACAGTGGATTGCTTCTTGCATTGCCAGGAGACTAACCTTTCTCCTAAAAATTGACAATCCCCTGAAGTAGATTTCCTATCCAAATTTGCACCTCCATAGTCACTATCTATGTAAGCCAGCAGATCAAAAGAACTGTTCTTTGGGTACCAAAGGCCTAGTTTTGGTTGTCCTTTTACATACCTAAAGATTCTTTTCACTGCATGCAGATGTGACATCTTCGGAATGGATTGGAATCTTGCACACACACACACTGCAAACATGATGTCTGGTCTGGATGATGTCAGATACATGAGGGAGCCAATCATTGATCTATAAAGATGAACATCAACATCCTCCCCCTCAAAATCTGCATGTAATGATTTGTGTGTCTCCACAGGTGTGCTTGCAACCTTTGCATCTTTGTAGCCAAATCTCTCCAAAATGTCATTCACATATTTGCTTTGATGAATAAAAATCCCATCCTTCTGCTGTTTGACTTGTAATCCCAGAAAGAAAGTTAGTTCTCCCATTGAACTCATCTTGAATTTATCATGCATCAAAACTTCAAACTCCTTGCAAAGACTGTCCCTTGTAGAACCAAAAATAATATCATCTACATAGATTTGCACTAGTAGGATATCATTTTTAATTCTTTTGGTGAACAAGGTCTTGTCTATTGCACCCCTTGTGAAGTCATTCTTCAGTAGATATTCTGATAAAGTGTCATACCAGGCTCTTGGTGCTTGATGTAAGCCATAAAGAGCTTTATCCAGTCTGAGCACTTTATCAGGATACTTTGAATCCTCAAAGCCTGGAGGCTGGCATACGTAAACTTCCTCTTGAATAGTGCCATACAGAAAGGCACTTTTCACATCCATTTGATAGACCTTGAACCCTTTGAAAGAGGCATATGCCAGGAACAGTCTGATAGCTTCAATCCTAGCCACAGGAGCAAACACCTCATCATAGTCAATCCCTTCTTCCTGTGAATACCCCTGGGCTACTAATCTAGCCTTGTTCCTGATCACTATTCCCCTTTCATCTTTCTTGTTCCTGAACACCCATTTTGTGCCAATTGCTCTTTTGCCTTTGGGTAGATCCATCAAGGTCCATACTTCCTGTACTTTGAATTGAAGCAGCTCCTCTTGCATAGCTTCAATCCAGCTTGGATCCTTTAGAGCCTCTGTTACCTTCTTTGGCTCCATCTGAGATATAAAACAGGCATATAAAGAAGTGTGGAGTCCTTCTTCTGATATTCTGAGTTGCTGCCTTGTTTGTACAGGTGTACCAATATCACCAATCACATTTTCTAGAGGATGGTCTCTATGAACATGATAGTGTGATGTTGGTGATACTGACATCTCAGATTCCAAGTTTGTTATATTCACATCCAGATCTTGTAGTTGTGTATCTGATGTGATACTTTCCCTAATCTGCCTTGAGGGAGTGAAAATGTTATCCATGACTCTCTGTTCTACAGCTGATAGATCAGTTGAATCTGCAGCTGTCTTATCCACATTTTCACTCTCACTTTCTTCTCCATCTTCTTCTAAAGCTGGCATATTAGGATCATCAGGCAAGTCTGGTGATGTTTCTGAACTCTGTGTGGACTGCTGTGTAGTGGAGTCAAATACTGCTGGTGGATCAGGTGACCAAACAGGAAATACAATATATTCCTGTGGTTTGTTTTGCTGTGCAGTTGGTATATCTGTTGATGAAGTACTTGTACCTGCATGTATACCTGCACTTGATTGCACATTTGTATATCTGAAAGCATGGGTTAGTGCATCAATATCAAACAAAGATTTTGGTCCTTTTCCTACAGTATTTTCAGTATATTCATTAAATGTGATATCCATTGACTCCTCTATGATTCTGGTCTTTTGGTTGAAGACTCTATAAGCCTTACTTTGAATAGAGTAACCAACAAAGAGACCTTCATCAGCCTTACTTTCAAACTTTCCTAAATGACTTTTGGTATTTAAGATGGTACAAGGACACCCAAATGGTTTTAAGAAACTAACCAATGGTTTTCTCTTAAAAAACAGTTCATATGGTGTCTTGTTGTGAGGCTTGACAACTAATACCCTGTTTTGGACATAACAAGCAGTGCTAACTGCTTCTGCCCAAAAAGACATAGGTAATTTAGACTCAGCTAACATAGTTCTTGCAGCCTCAATTAGTGTCCTATTTCTCCTCTCAGATACCCCATTTTGTTGTGGAGTCCTAGGTGCACTAAATTCTCTCTTAATACCTTTGTTTTCACAGAATTTATTCATCTCATAATTTTTAAATTCTGTACCATTATCACTCCTAATGATTTTTACTTTGAGATTCATTTGGTTTTCAATCTTAGTTATAAATGATCTAAGTGTTTCACCTGTTTCATCTTTTGTCCTAAGGAAGAATACCCAGCTAAATCTAGTAAAATCATCAATTACTACCAAACAGTATAATTTCTTCCCTATACTGCTTATGTGTGTTGGTCCAAATAAGTCCATGTGTAGTAAGTGTAATGGTGAAAAGTTTGTGTTCATAATTTTGGACTTAAAAGAAGACTTGTGTTGCTTGCCTTTTTGGCAGTCAACACAATGATCATCACATGAATATACCTTTTCAGGTAAACCTCTAACAAGTTTGCTTTTGACAAGCTTATTAATGGTCTTATAATTCATGTGACACATCCTTCTATGCCATAATTCAGATTCATTTATAGTTGCTTTGCTTATAAGACAGTTTAGTTCAGGTTGAGGTTCCATATTTGCCAAGTCACACTTATATACATTATGCTTTCTAGGAATTCTCATTAAAATCATATTTTCAGGTATTTTAAATTCCTTGGAAAGTATAAGGCATTCAGTGTCAGTAAAATGAACTGGGTTCTTTTTATCTGTGATTTGACTCACACTTAGCAAATTGTACCTCAGTTGTTCAACAAAATACACATCCTCAAAACTTATCTTATTGCTGTGCACTGTTCCTTTGCCTGTGATTTTTCCTCCTTTGGGATTGCTTCCAAAAACTACATATCCTCCATTAAATGATTTGAAGTCCTGCAGCATTTTCCTATCCCCTGTCATGTGCCTAGAGCAGCCACTATCCATGTGCCATAAGTTTGCTGGCTTGCCCTGCACATCAAATTGAAACTATAATTAGTTTCTCTTGGGAACCCAAACCAATTTGGCTTTGGGTTTCCCATGTGCATTCACAAAGTCAACTTTCTTGAAGATTATTGATTGTGATGCACAGTTGGTATTTGGACCTTTTGATTTATCAGTTTTAATTGGTGTCCAAATCCAACTTATTTTAGGCTTAACAGTGGAAATTGATCTAACAGTGTTAACTGTTTTATCAATCTTACTAACATTGTTAATATTGTTAACACTGAGAGTTTTAGTTTTTACCACTGTTTTTGCCTTGTTACTATTGGCTAATTTTCTAGTTAATACTGATGCAGTAGAAATAGCTGTAGCAGTCAACTTATTAGCCTTGACAATTTTCTTCTTGGCAGTAGTAATGCGATCAATTTTTGATTTAAAATTTTGCTTATTGATCATATCAGTTCCTGTCCATGGTTGTTTTCTAATCCTTTGAAGATTCTTAGGATTATAATAACAATCATGTTGAAGATGATAGTTTCTGCCACATGTAAAGCAAGATTTCTCCTTTACCACTGTAAAATTCTTTCCCAACTTTTGTGAAACCATTTGGTTCCAATTTCTTTGATTTCCTCTGGGTTTTAATTTGTGAGAAAGTGGTAATTGAGAAATTTTGGTTTTACATTTACAGTCAGCACAGTCAATATTTATAGATTTTACATTATTAGATTTATTAACTGTTTTAACTGAATTACTAATGTATCCTAGACCAGCTCTAGATTTATTAGCAGTGGCTTTCATGTTTTCCAAATTATTCTTTTTCTTTTCCTGAAACATTTTCTTACCCTCTTCTAGTTTATCACTGTTGAGTTCTAAAACTAGACCAGTATCTGATTTCTTGATATTCTCACATGATTTTTCAGAATTTAAGCTATCAGTTGTTTCAGAATTAGAATTGTTATTATTTTCAGATGAATAATCTAGTTCATCTTCCTCACTCCATTCTCTAATTTCAACCTTATCAAAGTCAATTTTATTATCCAAGTTAATAACTGGATCAACCTTTGTAACATCAACTGTTATTCCTGCCTTTAACTTATTTAAATTTAAATCAGTTTTAGGAGGAAAATAGTTGTTATTATAAGGTGGGGAAACAGAATTATATCCTAACCCAGTTTTTATCTTGTCATGAATTTGAGATTTGATAATTTGATTTACACTTTTAGAAGCATGTTCAAGATCACTTACTGTTAATTTTATATTATCTCTTTCACATGTGACCTCTACTAATTTCTGATTTATTGCTTCTAACTTATCTTTTAACACATCTCTCTCCCATCAGGCATACTTAAGATCATATTCATATTGGGTTACATTCTTTTCATATGCCTTTATTTGATTTTCCAAGTTTTCTATTGCAGCTGTAGTATGTCTACTTTTAATCCCACATTGCTTAAGTTCCTCACAAAATTTCATATTATAATCTCTATAATGTTTAACAGTTTGTTTGCATACAGGAGAACATAATTTGATTTGTACCTCATAAGGAACCTCTGATGGCTTGTTTTCTTCAGCAATGGCCATTAAGGCTTGATTCTTCACTTCATGTTCTGCTTGATCACTCCAATCAAATTCAAGCCCATCTTGAGAAATTAAAGCATTTGATGTACTCTCCTGCACTGGTATGTTCCTTCTCTGAATTCCATTGCTTCCTGCTCTCTGCCCAGTCTGCTCTTGCTTCTGACTTCTACATTCTCTTGCAAAGTGCCCCATTTTATGACAATTGAAGCACTCTACCTTGCTTTTGTCAAACCAAGCAGCATCATTCCTTTGGCTTGTAAAATTATTTCTTCCTGTCCTTTGCATAAACCTTTTGGCTCTTTGAGTAATTAATGCAATTTGCCACTTGATATCCATCTCCTCCAGATCATCAGAATTTATCTGTTCCAAATCTTCATTAGTAAGTGAAGAGTTCACATTACTAGCAAAGAAAGATTCTAATATTTGATCATTTGAGTTGTTTTGAGATGATCCAGCTCCTGCAGAAATATAAGCAGACCCTTGTTGATTTGAATCAACTTGAGATCCACCTACTGACATAAAAGCAACATTATAATTGTTTCCTACAACCTGCTTTTTGCTTTCAACTTCTGGCTCAAAGTTTCTCAAATCATTATAAATATCTTCAAGCTCCTTCACCTCCAAATCTGCACTCTGTCTTAAACCTACAGTGTAGATTGTCCATTCTTCACCTAATGATCTCAGAAACTTCCTGTTCAGATCATCTTTATCAATTTTTACCTTGTGATTCTCCAGATCTCCAACCACTTTTGAAAATCTGTCAAATGTTTGAGTTAAAGTTTCAGTTTTTGCAGAATTAAAGTTCTCATATTGTTGCTTCAATAGAGATCTTTTGTTCTTCTTGGTGCTATCATTACCACCAAATCTCTTTTCAATAGCCTCCATGAGTACTTTGGCATCATCACATGCTTCAAATCTTCTTTGGTATTCATTAGGAATTGACAGCAACAATGTGCTGAGGGCTTTAAATTCTATAGATCTGACTTTTCTTTCTGCATCAGTAGTTGGTGGTGGTCTCTGTTGCTTGACACCATCACCATCTACTGTAACTGGAGGACCATTTACCACAACTTCCCACATCTGATAATCTGTGAGAAGCATATATTGTTTGATTCTGATTTTCCACAGATCAAACTCATCAGGCCTGAGCATAGGGATTTTAGTGACCTGGATTCCTTCATTGTTTTCTGTTGCCATTAAATTCAATACTTAATCACAAACTACACCTTAAAAATCAATTTAATCTAAAATTCCAGATCTTTCTGTATTCAAAGCTTTCCTTGCTCTGATACCACTTGTCAGTCCCGATTTCCTTCAATTCAAATATAACTTAAACAAGCTTTGAATTATTACTGAGAAGTTGCGGAATAACACTCAATAATATTAGAAAGATCAAATATAAATATTTAGAATAATAAATAACGAAACACAAATATTAAAATCAAAGCCTCAATCTTATTAATATGAATAAGACGAATACACTTTTGTATTAGGGTTTACACCTTGAAGCTGCGCTATTCTATTTACTAATTTTCGTATATCGATCTAGGTTCTAAGGATCTCTATTTATAACACATAGAGTCCTGTACAATCTCCTATTATTATGGAATTAGATAACTTCCATAACAAACTCATTCTTATCACAAAGTCATAAACAGTGTTAACTACCACATTCAAATATTCAGTGGAAACAAACTTCCATCAGTGGTAACTGCTTCATTTGTGAAAGTCTAAGTATAAACAACTAACAGTGTTAACCACTTATATACACTAACAGTCTTAATTACATAAACAGTGGAAACTACTTACAAAATCAACTAACAGTTGTAATCTTCGACCAGTGTTAATCTTCAACAATCAGTGGTAACCATGTTAGTCTTCAGTGGTAATTCTTCACTATCAGTGGTAATCTTTTGATCTCTTCAGACTTAACAGTGGTAATCCAAACCCAAATCAGTTTATCCCAACAGGGTCATGTCCAGGTTCAAATGCTCCGAGGTTACGCCTTTTTGGGGGATTCACTCGGGGCTTGGAACCGTGACCCCAGTAAAATGATCGTGCTCCCATTTTTGAACGTGATAAAGTTTCAATCTAGTAAATTCATAAATGAATTATATATTTAAATACTAGTACTAGATGAATCGATGAGTTCTCCGAGCAACTGCCAGCAATTGAAAGAAAGTTGCAAACAGACAAAATGAGGATGTTTGACACCTCGATTGTCCCGAAGCCCTCTCATGCGAATTAAATCAGCCAGCTTACCCATCCATCTTGGACTCATGAAGTAATGAGTTCAACCAATGCCTTCTTGTATTCCTTGGCAGCAAAGCCGCTCATTGGCTTGCTAGTATTAAGAGAATTCACTAACATTCATTGTTGATGAATGTGTAGCTTTCATACTTCCTTAGAAAATAGTGTTTCCCTCTAGATCCGGACACACACACACACACACACAGATTATATATATATATATATATATATATATATATATATATTGATCCAAAAGGCTAGAAAGTTTTCATCATTTTTTTAAATATGGATGTGGCATTCGTAATTAATGTGAACTTCGATTTTTATTATATATATATATATATATATATATATATATATATATATATATATATATATGTTGATCCAAAAGGCTAGAAAGTTTTCATCATTTTTTAAAATATGGATGTAGCATTTTCGTAATTAATGTGAACTTCGATTTTTATTCACAGTTTAATTTTATTGTTAATCTTTTTTCTATGTTCACATAAGTTACTACAGTCTGAAGGTTTATTTATTTTTTATTTTAAGTAGTAAATGTATACCTTTTATTGATCCACACAAGTTTCTAAAATATGAAACTTTATTTTTAATTGGTTCACACAAGTTATTCTAAACTGTGAAGGTTAAAAATATAGCTTCATTATTTCATAAAGCTATGTGAATATAAAAACAAGTTATTTCTTCAAAATTTATTTGAACTAAAAAAAATTTATGACTCACAAAAAAAGATACATTGTGAATGAAAATTGAAGTTTAACTTATTTACAAAATATCACCGCTTTTCTCCTAATTTCTCAATAATTATGAAAATGTCACCTCTATTTTGGACTTTTGATTTTAACTGAATTGGCTAGGATGTCTTCTCAACTAAATATTGTGTTCTAAACATATATATGACACAAATATATATATGACACAAATATATATAAGTTGTCTGTAGTATATGAAGTATATGAAGATATAAAAATTTGTGGCCCTATGCCTAAACCACAATGCATATCTAAAATTTATATACGAGACGAACCTAGGCCACATAGAAACTCTAGAAGAAGCTGTTGGATATAGTGTCCAAGTTCATAACTAATTGGTAAGTATATCATTAAAATTAGAGTCCTTTTTGAGTCACCCTCAATGAACAGTTAAAGAGAAATAAATGAGAGATAATATTAATTGAAATTAATATTATGGTTAATTATTTGGTTTATTAATTATCATAGTTGATAAATTAATTACAAACTAAAAGAAATGAAAGGAAAATTCTGGAAGCCAAATCGAACCGCTAGTTGGAAAGTTCAATCGGCGGCTGGAGTCCAAAATGTAAGGTGGTGGAGCACGCGGGTCGTGGCTCGGATACTTGGTCAGAAAACAAGCCCAACCGCTGGCTGGATAATCCAACCGACGGTTGGAGGACGAAATCAGGTTGTCCCACATCGGCCAAGGATATAAACCCTAGCTTCCCTCTCCCTATATAAATAGAGGGCATGTCATGGCTTCAAGGCACACAATTCTCTCTTTCTCATTTCTACTCCTTGTAAAAGTTTACTCAATTAGATTCGGGACCTTAGGAGTTGGAATTTTCTCTTTGGTTTGTGGGTGTGAGCCATTAAAGGTGCTCTGGTTTGAGTACTCGCCTCCAAGTCAAGAAGGTCTGCTAAGGTGGTTTGCGTGTGAGAAATCTGATTTTCTTAAAGGTTAGTGTTTTCTTATTTATTTATTTTGTTTTGTAGCTTATTATTATTAAATTAAGATCCTTTAGGGTTTAGTTTCCTTCATACCCTAGATTAAATGTTATTTTTGCATTGTATGTTAATCTACTAAGGGAATAGAAAACCCATCAGTGGTATCAGAGCCTAAGCTTAATAATATAGGCACTTAACATGGAGTTACTGCTTAGTTAATGGTTAATTGTAAATAGTAATCCATAGATAAATTTGTATGATCATTAAATGTTAATATGGATCTAGAATGAATACTAATATTTAAATTGTTTAAATGATATCCCTAAATTTTAAAATGTTTAAAATAGAACCCTAAACTTTAAAAGTTTAAAAAGACCTATATATATTATGATCAATATATATGTATCATTTAAAGTCTAAATACGTTGTCAGTCAACTGATAAATCGGCTCACCCATAGTGAACAAACTATAAGAGAGGTATAAGGCGGGACACTTTACTTTCCTAAAGAAGTAGGTTTTTAATATGCTTCGCACTGACCTACTTCTCCGCTTCTTGTACGTTCGATGGAGCTACCGATGACTTTTGATAGGATGATGTCAAGATCAAAATTATTAACTTAAAGTACTAAAACAAAATCCCGTTTTAAGTATAACAAATGTGAATTGTATGTTAGCCCATGAAAACCGCAGATCTCTCATATGGACTATTAATGGAGCGTATGTGATTTACCGGCACATTAATGAGAGGACATAAGTGAGAGGTGATGTGAGACTCGCGATTCTCGAGCGTACTCGGGCCGGGGACCACGCGGGTTTTGCATGGTTAAGTTCACTATCTTATTCATGATCCTCGGCATCCCAGTCATGAAAGGTAGATAAGCATATCCAAGATTAACATGCCATTGATTGAATCAATGGATCTCAAAAGAACTAGAAATTTCATAGAGAATGAAATTGACAAAAGCATTGTCTACCTTAAATAAATTTGTGATATGATTACGGTAAACCTCTTCATAAAACGAATCGAAAATATGGATCATAGCCTTAATTTAGAATTGGGTAATTAAACAATTAAGGAATATTCATACTAACTAAAACTGTTTTATATTATAGATGTCTACTGAAAATGGTTCAAATTCACCCGTTCCCAGTTCAGCAAATAACTCGAACTTCTCGCCAATCTCAGTTCTTGGGAGGGAAAGACTTACCGGTTCAAACTATATGGACTGGATGCGAAACCTTAGGTTTACCCTAAGGTATGAGAACAAGGAGTATGTTCTCGATGAGCAGATTCCCACTATTGATGATGATTCAACCCAAGAGGAGATTGAAGTTCACCGAAAACATTATGATGATGCAAACAAAGTATCTTGTATCATGGCATCTTCCATGAGCCCTGAATTGCAAAAGACTTTTGAGAATATTTGGGCTTATGAAATGAACCAACAGCTAAAGGAAATGTTTCAGGCAAAGGCAAGCAAAGAATGCCTTGATGTGGTTAAATCCCTCATGGCTTGCAAACTCAAATCTGGAGCCTCTATTTGTACTTTCGTCTTGGAGATGAAAGGGTACTTTGATAGGTTGGAATTTTTGAACATGATGTTTGATACTGAGCTCTCGATAAACATAATTCTATCTCACCTACCAGCTGTCTATAATCAGTTTATATTCTCATATCAAATTAATTTGAATGAGAAAGAAACCTCAATAATGGAACTCCATAACTTGCTGCAAACAGCTGAGCAAGGGATCAAGAAGGCTGATGTGCCCTTTATCTCAGCAGCTCCTGACTTGGCTATTGGTCACAATGCAAAAAAGAAAAACTTGGAAAGGAAAGACTGGAAAGTCTAGTCGTGATTCCAAGAGAAATGTTGAATCTGAGATTGCACCTATAAATGATCCAAAGGAAGCAGTGTGCTTTTACTGCAACACAAAGAGGCACTGGAAGTGTAGCTGCCCAAAATATCTGAATGACCTTAAAGACGGATAGGTCGAAAAGAGTAGTCACTCAGGTATGTTTATGATCGAACTCCACAATACTACAACTTCTGATTCGTGGGTCCTGGATAGAGGGTGTGGTACTCACATTTGCACTGTATTACAGGGACTAAAGGAAAGTAGAAGTTTGAAGCATGAAGAGCTCAACTTAATCATTGAAAATAGGAAAATCACGCCCGTGACCAAGATTGAAAAATTCGAGCTCATGCTGAATTCTGGAGTTAGGATAGATTTAAATAATTGCTGTTATTCGTCAGAAATGACAAGAAACATAATTTCATTTTATGCGTTGTTTAAGGATGGCTATAAATTTTCATTTGATAATGAGAATGGAGATATTTTGGTTTATTTAAATTGTAGTTTTATTTTTAAAGCTTCTCCTTACAAAGGCATATATGAAAATGTTGAATGTGTCAGCAATGTGATTTTAAATGTTGATTCGTGCAATGAGCTTGATAAATCCAAATTGTGGCATTATCGTCTTGAGCACATAAACAGGAAACGCATCGCCCAACTCCAAAAGGATGGAGTGTTGGAATCATTCGACATCAAATCGGATGATGTATGCGAATTTTGCTTACTGGGCAAGATGACTAAATCACCATTCACTGGATCATGTGTAAGAGGAGAAGGATTATTGGACTTGGTACACACAGATGTATGTGGACCATTCCGATGCACCACAAAAGATGGAAATCGCTACTACGTTACGTTTACTGACGACTTCAGTAGATTTGGATAGGTTTATCTGATTAAACATAAGTCCGATACTTTTGAAATATTCAAAAGATATCAAAACGAAGTAGAGAATCAACTGGGCAGAAAGATAAAGGTACTCCGATCCGATAGGTGAGGAGAATACCTTAGTATCGAGTTTCTCGATCATTTTAGAAACTGTGGAATAGTTTCACAATTGACTCCTCCTAGAACAGCACAACTTAATGGAGTTGCGGAGAGGAGAAATAGAACCCTGTTAGACATGGTTCGAGATATGATGAGTCGGGCAACACTTCCAATAAGCTTATGGGGTTACGCATTAGAGACAGACACACATCTCTTAAATCAAATACCCACTAAGAAGGTTTCAAAGATACCTTATGAGATGTGGAAGGGAAAACGTCCTTATCTTGGTCACATCAAGATCTGGGGTTGCGAGGTTTTCGTTAGACGAGAAACTCAGGACAAGCTAGAGTCCAGATCTGAAAAGTGTCTTTTCGTCGGTTATCCACAAGAGTCGTTTGGATATCTATTTTACAGACCCAAAGAAAATGTGGTGTTTGTAGATCGAAGAGGAGTGTTCCTTGAGAGAGAAATGATATCTAAAGAGGACATTGGAGTAAGATAGATCTTGAAGAGATTCAAGAATCGACCGATGAAGAACCTATAGTAAACACTGACACTCAACAAGAGGTGGTGACACCTGTTGAACCTGAAGACATATCCTAACCCGTTCGCAGAACAAGTGGTAGAGTTAGCAATCCTCCTCAGTTCTATTATGGTTTCCATATTGAAGAAGAGGATAAGATTAGTGATAGTACACTAGCTGATTTGGATGAGCCTGCTAACTACAAGGAAGCGATGGCAGGCCCTGAGGCTGCCAAGTGGAAGGAAGTTATGAAAAGCGAGATTCAGTCTATGTAAGACAACCAAGTATGGAATTTGGTTGACACTACACACGGTCTTAAGACGGTGGGTTATAAGTGGATCTTCAAAAAGAAGACAGACATGGATGGGAAGGTACACACTTATAAAGCTAGGTTGGTAGCGAAGGGCTATACTCAAACCCTTGGGATTGATTATGAGGAAACCTTCTCACCAGTAGCTAAGATAAAGTCAATTAGGATAATGCTTGCGATAGCTGCATTTCATGATTATGAAATATGGCAGATGGATATCAAAACCGCTTTCCTTAACGGAAAACTTACAGAGGATGTGTTTATGGCACAACCAGAGGGTTTTGAAAGTGCAAAGTATCATAAAAGAGTGTGCAAGCTTGAAAAGGCCATTTATGGACTTAAACATGCTTCTCGTAGTTGGAATCTCTGCTTCCATGAGAAAGTCATACAGTTTGGATTTTCTAGAAGCAAAGATGAGTCCTGTATATATGTCAAAGTCAGTGAGAGTGTTGTAGTCTTCCTAGTATTATATGTAGATGATATACTACTCATAGGAAATGATATCCTAACATTACAAAGTGTAAAAGATTGGTTGGAAAAATGTTTCGCTATGAAAGATTTGGGAGATGCAGCATATATTCTTGGTATAAAGATTTACAAAGATAGGTCGAAACGTCTCATAGGACTTAGCCATGACACGTACTTAGATAAAATTTTGAAAAGGTTTAAAATGGAAAATTCTAAGAAAGGGAATTTACCCTTACATCATGGCATAAAGATTAGTAAAGATCTATGTCCGAAATCTAAGGAAGAACTGGATATAATGAGTCGAGTCCCATATGCTTCGGCTATAGGATCGATCATGTATGCCATGACGTGTACAAGGCCTAATATCTTATTTGCTTTGAGCATAGTGAGTCGACATCAGCAGAATCCTGGTGAAGGTCATTGGACAGCGGTAAAGAATATTCTCAAGTATTTAAGAAATACTAAAGATAGGTTCTTAGTTTATGGCTGAGAAGAAGAACTCAGAGTAACGGGTTATAGTGACGCAAGTTTTCAAGCAGATAGAGATGATAGTCGGTCACAGTCTGATTGGGTATTCTTACTGAATGGGGGAGCGGTGACATGGAAAAGTTCAAAGCAAGATACAGTAGCAGACTCCACATGCGAGTCTGAGTATATTGCAGCTTGCGAAGCCTCAAAGGAAGCCATCGATATATTCTGCGACAATGAAAGTGCAATCGCTTTGACTAAAGAACCCAAGGATCATGGGAAGTCAAAGCACATAGAAAAGAAATACCATTTTGTTCGAACAAAGGTAGAAGAAGGACACGTGATTGTGAAGCATGTACGATCAAAGGATAATCCGGCTGATCCATTCACAAAGGCACTGGCAAGGTCCAAACACGATGAACATGCTAGGAGCATAGGTTTAAGAGATAATATAAAGTTTTAGTTGTTAGTTTGAATCTAAAACATTATAGCAATGATTGAAATGTAATAGATTTGGTGATTAAATAATGGAGATTTATTTATTTGAAAGAGTTCTACCATTTACTGTTGTTTGTCATTGTGTTTCGTTTTGCATGTTTGAAATTCACTTCCCGAGTAATTAACTTTACTCGAACCTCCTCAGTCGTTCATACTACAGGAAGTTAGTATTGATTTAAGACTGTCATGGAGTGTTAGTAGATTGTCTATGGAGATTAGACATAGCATGGAGAATGCTGCAACACTCATGAGTACTTGATGGGGATTTAAGTATAGGAGTGACCCGTACTTAAAGAGATCACTTCATGGGTTAAAATCACGAGTGATTTTAAGATGATAATATCCTCTATTCTTAAAATGGAGATACATTGAGTTTCTAGTTTTTCAAATCTGTTATACCTTAGTTTATTCAAACGCTGCACGTAAATGCCAGTTATATGATGAGTTGACTAGTACTATGATGGGTGTAACATGATGAGTTGACTAGTACTATGTAGTAGAAATTTATTTGTTCCTTTTGTCAAAATGGAAAAGCGATATCATGGGCCCTCTGATGATTAAAAGTTGACTCTAAAGTGCTAGGCCTAGCCGAGACTAAGTTGATGTGCACAATTCAGTAGTCTCATATAGTCTAAATAATCGGAAATCAGAAAATATAATCTTGAATCTTGAGATTGATTAAAATCCATGTCTCAATTTCATACGATATTAGTAGAACAAAGGAATATTTGATCACTTATCTAAGGGCTGTCTCTTGATATGATTCAAAGTTCGGCAGTTGCGTTGGATGACACTCTCTGCTTAGTTAATGGGATAGACTTAGACCAATAATAGTTGATGACTTGTCCAAGTGGGAGACTGTTGGATATAGTGTCCAAGTTCATAATTAATTGGTAAGTATATCATTAAAAGTAGAGTCCTTTTTGGGTCGCCCTCAACGAACAGTTAAAGAGAAATAAATGAGAGATAATATTAATTGAAATTAATATTATGATTAATTATTTTGTTTATTAATTATCATAGTTGATGAATTAATTACAAACTAAAAGAAATGAAAGGAAAATTCTGGAAGCCAAATCCAACCGCCGGTTGGAAAGTTCAACCGGCAGCTGGAGTCCAAAATGTAAGGTTGTGGAGCATGCGAGTCGTTGCTCAGATACTTGGGCAGAAAGCAAGCCCAACTACCGGCTGGATAATCCAACCGGCGATTGGAGGACGAAATCAGGTTGTCCCATCGGCCAAGGATATAAATCCTAGTTTCCCTCTCCCTATATAAATAGAGAGCATGCCATGGCTTCAAGGCACACAATTCTCTCTTTCTCATTCCTACTCCTTGTAAGAGTTTACTCGATTAGATTTGGGACCTTAGGAGTTGGAATTTTCTCTTTGGTTCGTGGGTGTGAGCCATTAGAGATGCTCTGGTTTAAGTTCTCGCCTCCAAGTCAAGAAGGTCTGCTAAAGTGGTCTGCGTGTGAGAAATTCGATTTTCTCAAAGGTTAATGTTTTCTTATTTATTTATTTATTTTGTTTTGTAGCTTATTATTATTAAGTTAAGATCCTTTAGGGTTTAGTTTCCTTCATACCCTAGATTAATTGTTAATTCCGCATTGTATGTTAATCTAGTAAGGGAATAGAAAACCCATCAGAACCTACCGCGCAAACAAAACAAAAACTACCTAAACACCAGACTCATATATCGTAATTTCAATCCTCCGTGTTTTCCTACCATAGGTCATGTCCTTGGAATTGAGCAGCTCCTTCTCTTCCATTTTCTTGTTGAGCCGTCGACTATGATGGCTTCCAGTATCTCAACGTTCCTCTCTCATATGATAGTCAAAAAAATTAGTTTTGACCTAAAGACTCCGTTTAATAAACATAATGTCTAACATGGGTTTACTACTTATCAACACTAATCTCCTCATTTCCGACACTTCCATCTTAGCTGCTTAGGCTTTCGTCATCTGTCAACACTCTGAACCGTATAACATAATTTTTCTAATAACCACCCTATAAAATTTTACTTTTAGCTTTAAGGAGACTTTTGTGTCGTACATGACTCTTAAAATCGCCCTCCACTTCAGCCGTCATACTTTAAATTTTTATGGTGGGCTACGTCTTCATCTAGCTATCATCTCCCACTTGTGTAGCACCAAGCACATATATCTAAAAGACTCTTTTTGGTGTAGAATATGATCACCAATATAGATATAGATTTCCTCTCTGTCATTTTTTCGCTCTCATTATTGTCGAAATCACACCCTAGGTATTCGTTTTCTCTCGTCTGATCTGTAGGCATTTGTCTTTCTAAGTCTCCAAGCATAATCATGCTTCCAGTGCGGCGACATATCTTGTCGTGATTTGTTATTTGACAACATTTGTGAAAAATATTAAATGATGAGATGATTATTTGGAAAGGAGCTACCGGATAGAAGAATGTCTGACGCACTCCCTTTACAACCTTATTTATATTCATCATACTAAAACTCTCAGACATTTCATTTTTACTTTGGTGCATTCGATACTTATCTTTTAATTATACTATAATACATTATTTATACTATATATAATTTTTTTACGGTTAACACGAAAATTTATATATTAATTTCTATTTCTTATTTAAATTCCAAAAATATAAAACTAAATATTTGTGTAAATGAAGTCTTAATTGCATTTTCATTCATTTTTAAAATAATGATACTAATTTTTTTTTTGAATTAACTTGAAATAACTGAAATATATAAATTCAACTAATTTTTATTCAATTATTTATAAATAAATTTTTTTAATGTAAAATAGCATAAACACCCGAAGAATCTGCCGTCAGTCACCACTCACACTTAAACCTCACGGCGACCAACTCCTCCGCACCAAAACCCTTCCGGCGACCAAAATGGTTCTCCGGCTACTCGGACGCCTTGGCAGAATAACACCAACATCCATATTCTCTTCTTCACACTCTATTTATCGTCCTATTATAACAACCCTAATTCAACAATCATCAACCAGAAATTACGTTTCGGAGATGCGTAAATCAGCTTTCGAAGACCGAATTCGTAGACTCATTCGCAATGATATCCAGTACGAACTCGATAAATCTCCTATTACTCAGGTTTCCCTCATTTCCCCCCTTTTTCATTTCCTCCTTTTATTTCTTGCAGTTTAATTTCTATTTATACATATGTATAGAAATTGATATTCTGTTTACAAAATGACTATTTACATACACCCTTTTTTTTATACAATAATTAAGTAATTTTTTTTATAATAATTGACAAAAAATATATTTTTAAACCGAAAAATCACGCACCCACCTATGTTACAGTTTTGCTTTAATTGGTACTAGCACCTTAGATAGCGCGTTGATAACAATAAAAGTTTAATATGGCTTTGTATGATCTGAACTGAATCGTATGACAAAAGTTTGATACTTGGTGGAAACTTATGACAAGAAACATGTTAATAGATAAGTTTCTGGTATATAATTATCTGTGATATTTTGTGTAGCTTGTTCCAAAGTTTAAATCTTTTGCGGTTGACGAGAGGCCTGGAGAGCAGTGGATTAGATTGAATAAGAAATTTGGAGACAATGAAGAGATAAAAGTAGAGGTTACCATGTTCCGAGTTAATGCTCCTCCTGCAAAAGATGGCGTTGTTACCACAGATAACGATCTGGAGCTTTACATTTCAATGGTGATTGACATCTTTAAGGATGAAGAAAATGGTATTTTGGAGTTTGTGTGTAATGTATGGCCTGACAGCGTAGAGATTGAGAAAGTTTTTATGCGTGACCAAGATGGGATGTCTGGTAAACCGTATTTGGGTCCTCCATTTGAGTAAGTGACTAAGTTCCAATCTTCTTCATATCTTGTAATTTTTACTTTCATTTTTGCGATTCCAAAAAAGTTGATGGTAATAGGGATTACCCGTTTGCTCTTATCATATGATTTTAAAGAAGCATTATCATCCGTGTTAACATAATCAGACAGTGGATGACCATTGGTATTTCTTTAAGATGATAAATAGAAAGTTTGTTGTTGGTAGTCCCATTTCTGTAAAGCAAAATGGAAAAGAGTCCAAATGTTTGTAGAGGGTGCAAAATGGACAGGGCAGGTAGGTCAGGTAATGACAACGATATCCAATCCCGCCAAAGTGGGGTATGGGGGAGGCAGGTGGGTCAGGTAAGGGTCTTATTTTGTGATCTTTTTATAGGGGTCGAAAGTTTGGGTTGACCAATATCTTTTTCTTTCGAAAATTTGTGATAGGTAATTTGTATGTCAAATATGAGAACTTAAGATATAATGTTCCTATAACAGTTTAAATTATGATTAAAATGATTTATGAGGTTTCAAGATCAGAATTGCACTTTGGAAGACCTTTAACCTGTTTGACCCATTTTCTTTTTAGCCATTTGACCTGCTAGAAATAAGACACGGCCTGAATCGTATGTCACATATGAGTACTAAAGATATATTGTTCCGATAACAGTTTAAATTATGATTAAAATGATTTATGAGGTTTCAAGATCAGAACTGCACTTTGGAAGACCTTCAACCTGTTTGACCTATATTCTTTTTAGCCATTTGACCTGCTAGAAATAAGACATAGCCTGAATCGGCCCAATTATAAGTAAATGGGTTGAAATTACCACTCTAGTTGTTTGTAATAAGGTTTTATTCCTGCTGGCTAGTTGATCCTAATGATAGTTTATCAAATAGGTTCTGCAGATAGGATACATTTGTTCATGTTTTGCTTTCAAAAAGCTTCTTTAAGCACAAATAATTGTTCTTCCCTGCAATACCAATGTCAATATGTTTTCTACAGCTAATATTTTCATTTTTGCCCATCTTTCAGTGATTTGGATGATGAACTACAGACGTCGCTGTATGATTTCCTTGAGTCAAGAGGTATAAATGATGAACTAGCTCTCTTCTTGCATAAATGCATGCAGCACAAAAGTAAGAACGAGTATATTCGATGGATGGGAAGTGTTGAGTCTTTTGTAGCACGGAAAAGTAAGCCCAAACTCACGTCGCTATAGGCTGCTGCTAAAAAGTTGACTTTCCTTGAGAGGTATTTATTGATTATTATGTTCATCTGAAACGGCTTCTGTTATATGGTTTATAATTATATTTTGTAGAATTTGTGGTCACTTTTAGAAAGTCGGAACTAGAATTGAATACTTGCTTGAGTTCCAGTTGGTTCCTCTTTTGGTTCTTGAAGCTTTTTTAATCAGCTTCAATTCATTCAAGATATAAAGTTCACAGTTAATGACTTTGAGCTTATTGTGAAAACTTTTTAACCTTGCATTACCGACAACCAACTCCCATGATGATCCAACCTGGGATATTCACAAATGTATATTATCTCCATAAACAACTATGTTATGATCTCTGCAAGTCTAATCACCAATTTAACATTCTTTATTATTTTCTATACAACCAAACAGATATAAATATAATTGTATTTTGCAATAAAGGTGAACATGTCATTAAGTTGACACAGCGAATCATATATAGCACAACCTTTTTAGAGTGTGTTGTATCTCGGATATTTAACGAAAGTGATATTAGAGCAGCGAATCTTTAAGTTGACACAGAGTGTGTTAGTCATATAATTTTGATTTAGACCACCATATCTCTAAATTAGAGCAGCGAATGTGCTGCACCTAGATGCATCGAATATGTCCCGATTTAACTAATCAGTAGCAGTTACACAAGTCATATTATGAATGCTATACTTATCAATATATATATTATATACCAATAGAAAGAGCCATATGGTTGGTCTTATAGTATTATGTCACTAGAATGATTGCCTGGAGCCATCTAACATATGCTTTCTCTAGTCATAAGTGAATGTATTGATTTCTTCTTCCTTGACGATAACGATTCTTTGTCACCGAGCCACAAAGATATAGCACTCAAGAAGGGTAAAAAACAGTTTGAAACTTCTTTTTCCATTAAGAGAAAGAGTATGTCTTTCAAAAGAACCATGGTTAGTTCTCAATCTTTTTTCACATAAGCTAGGCAAATAAAGAGTTAAAAATTCTGACTAGCTTCTTTGGCATCTAATTATTGTAATTTCTCCCAACCTAAGAGGGAAAACAATAAACAATTTATTAGCATGCAATCATTTGGTACACACATGGAAATAGATTATATAAAAGGCCTTATCGTTGATTCTTTTAGATAAAGCATAGGCACATGGATTTTTATTCTAATATTGCTAGAATGTTCATGTTCCAAGATGCTGCTAGTGTCCATTTGAGTCAGTTAATTGACGAAAACTATGCAAAAAGTACAAAAAAGCAGGTATTTTGTGTGTGTGGCCTCGTGCCAAAACAAGTAAATAAACTTGAAAATACGCAACCATGTGAATCATTTGTATGGGCTAATTGGTTAAAAATACATGGTATTGAAGCTTCATTCGGGTGGGTCATGACCAACCCCTTTTAGCATATGGCTACGTTCCTGGTTATAAATAGTTGCGTACATAATCGAGTGAAAGCATCACCATGATTACCATATTTTCTATCTTCTTAAGTAGCTAGCTCATTATATTTAAAGATTGATCAGTAGCAATATCAATGGCAATAAAGATTGAAAAAGAATCCACCAAAATCATTAAACCTGCTGTTCCAACTCCTCCAACACTCGGTCACTACAAGTTAGGACTCGTGGATGAGTTTGCTCCCAGTATAAATGTTGGCGTTGTACTTTTCTTTTCCCCAAGTAGCAATCACAACCCAAAGTTTGGTGCCCAACTTGAAAAATCGCTTGAGAAAACGTTAACAGGATTCTACCCTCTGGCTGGTAGATATGACAACAAAACTCAAACCATCAACTGCAATGACCAAGGTGCTGAGTTTATTTCCGCCAAAGTTAACATCAAACTTCAAGACATTCTTGTTTCCGAAGGGGATGTTCACTTCATTGATGAATTCATTCCATCCAAAATTGGGGCTGTTGATGATCAACTTAATGCTTCATTACTTGCAACTCAAGTGACCACTTTCGAGTGTGGAGGTTTAGCACTTGGTGTAAGCGTATCACACAGACTTGTTGATGCTTCCACACTTTGTACATTCATAAACGAATGGGCTGTTTCAAACCGAGAAGAAAATGAAATCGAATCCACAGGGCCTGGATTTATCTCATCCTCATTGTTCCCTGCTCGTGGTTTACCTCCCTATCCAGTACCACCTATGAGCGATGATATGCTTACCAAGTTCACCAGATTGAAACTTTCATTCAGTGAGAGTGTAATATCAAGTATGAAAGCAAACAGGAAAAATAGCACTCGTCAATGGTCAAAGGTACAGTTGGTGTCAGCGATTATTTGGAAGGCTCTCATGGGGGTTGACCGCGCAACACACAAGTGTCATAGAGAGTCTATACTCCTCCAGCCAATTAACCTTAGGGGAAAAATGGCATCTGTCATACCTAAAAGTTCTTGCGGCAATATTTGGGGGTACTTTGCCACTAAAGCTACGACTCATGAAACACCTGAAGAATTGACAGATCTTTTGTCTGATTCTCTCAAGAAAAGTGTAAGTAACTTCTCAAAGGCGTACCATGATAGTGAAGAAGGACAAGCAATGGTTTTAAATTGCTTGATACAACTAGCAAGCGTGGATTTGGAATTGACTAATGTGACTGGCATAACTAGTTGGTGTAAGTTTCCTTTTTATGAAGCTGACTTTGGTTTCGGAAAGCCCACTTGGGTATCCCCGGGGACATTACCGATACAAAATACAGCTTTTTTGATGGATGATTCAGAAGGTAATGGACTCGAAGCATATGTATTTTTGGAAGTTAAAGACGTCCCATTTTTCGAAGAAGCTCTAAACTTTAAAGCATTCACTGCTTAAAGTCTACCGCTTTTTATCATTGGAGAATTCTATTTTCTTCAATTATTGGATTTCTGTTTCTATGGGTCTTTTGATTCTTATATGATTTCTCATTACTTTCTTTGGTATTAAGAATTGATAATCTACTTGTGTATTATTGTTAGTGTTTCTATATGTATGGACTTCTTTTCTGGGATTTATAGAACAGTAAATCCAGTTGTGTTTGGTTGGTCTTTCTATAATTTGTATAACTTCTCTTTTATTGGTCATATCAGGTAATGGATCTGTTAGTTAAAATTTTACTTACGTTTCATCTAGGCCCATTAAAAACTGCATCAACTTTAACAATATATTATGCTCCTTTAATGCATCAAATTGTCTCCATAGGAAGTTAAGTTTGTGATAATACTTGAGATTGAAGAACCATTATGACATAATGAATTGACTTTATGATGATTGTTGAATGTGACAGAACAATCAACATTATCACAAGTCTCTTTAAGTTCTTGTAAATCACAAAACCATTATTTGAAAAAATTTGTCCCAATATAGATCTTGAGTTACAGAATTTAAAATACAAGAGAAAAAAATGATAGATATGCCTATAAATAAATAGACCTAATAATAGGTCTAACGAGAAGAGTGTGACACATTGCACGGTTAATGAATCAAAAAAGGGAGAGAAAATATATCAACCAATAAGTGTATCATGTCTAGCGGTCTAGTTTAGGTTTATGTAATTAGGTCTTTATATCTTTATTAATACAAGAAAGGAAAACTGCGTTGTATCAGTCCCATTGTTTTCCCAAAACTTCGTCAGTTTCATCTTTGATAAAAGTTCCATCTATAAAGCCCATTTGAGTTTTTGTTTCCGATGTGATGGTCATGGCACATTTCCACATTATAATTATATGTGCCCTACATCTTTGATGAAATCAAGGCTCCATAGCTCACTAGCATGAAGATAACCTGGATTACTAAGAATAAAGTACATTGATCTTAGTGATCAGTGCACTTTACTTTCATCATCATCCATATTGAAAAGTATACCAAACATACACAGAAAAAGCACACTAGATTTATGCAAACAGATAGCAAGTAAGCAATAATTCAGCAGATTAACACATAGAAGGAAGGAACATTATATTCAATTAAACAGCGAATTAGTTACAAAGTGTAAGGACTACATACTTTTGTTACGACTTCCGTTTTTGTTTCAACAAGAATTTTAATTGTCATGATCAACTAGGCTTTATATCAAAATGCATGCTGTATACTCACTTCCACCCTGTATCTAAATGGATTGGTGGCATAGTGGGAAGGTTCAAATATGAACGCTTCTTATGGTGGGAACGGTAAGAACGTATATTTTAATTTTTAATTTTAAGATTAATTAATTTTTTAATAAAAAAATTATATCAAAATTATTAGAATTCTATGCTCTTTGATTTGAGATAGTATTTAAAAAAAATATGATACACATTATAAAAAATTTAGTGTGTATCACAGTATTACACATAGAAGTTGTGATACACAACTTTAAGTTGTATATCATATATATGTATATATATTTTTAAATCAATCTCATATTAAAGAGAATTAAATTCTAATAATTTTGATAATATATTTTTTTTTTTTGTAAAAGGTGTACATATGTTAAAAATTAAAAATGAAAAAGACTGTTCTTACCGTTCCTACTATAAGGAATAATTTTATAATAACCCATCCCGTGACATATATCCAATTAGCCTGTTCAATTTGTCTTGGCATTAGCAGCACAAAAACAATGGAAAGTGCATCAATTTGATGTGAAGTCGGCATTTCTAAATGGAGATCTACATAAGTGTATGTTGATCAGTCTCCGGGTTTCGAAGGTGCAATCAAGCCAGATAAAGTTCTTTGACTAAATAAAGCTCTTACGAGCTCAAGCAAGCCCCGAGAGCAAGGTACAACAGGTACGGATGATATTTTAATAGCAAGTCTTTATGTCGACCAAATGATTTATACTAGCTAATTAGCTCAACTTATATCAAAATTTAAGAATTCTATGAAGTTGATCTTTGATATGAAAGATTTGGGTGAACTACATTACTTCTTGGCCCCGGAAGTAATTCAAACCACGAAGGAAAATTTCTTTCGCAGAAGAAGTATATATAGGATACTTTGAAGAAGTATAACATGCTAAATTGCAAAGAGAGTATACACCTATGAATCTGAACGAGAAACTACAAGCTGCCAAGTTGGGTAACAAACTAAAAGATGAAAAACAAAATAGTAATATATACGAACATTTTGTGGTGGGACGGAGGGAGTAATTCTTTTATTTAGCTCGTTTAATTGTTAGGATGTCGGTCAATACATAGGTCAAGTTTCATTAATAATACTTTCAAGCTTTGCAGTCATATTCTCTCTACTAGATCACTTAAAATTCTCCAACATATACCAGTTTGAAACTTCTATTTCGTCAGAAAGAGTATGTCTTTCAAGAAACCATGTTTAGTTCTCAAATTTTTCATATAACCTAGACAAATGAAGTGTTGTTATAGTTCTCAATATTTGGCATCTACCTATTGGAATGTCTCCCAACCTAAAAGGAGGGAAATAAACAAGTTTTTAGCTTCCAATCATTTGGTACACGCATGGTAATAGATTATATTAACGAGGGCTCCGTATCGTCGATTTTTTTAGATAAAGCATAGGCACATGGATTTTTGAATTACAATTAATGACTCTACTATTGCTAGAACGTTCATGTTCCATGATGCCACTAGTGTCCATTGGTATAAATAGCTGCCCACAAGATCGAGTGAAAGTATCACCATCTTTTCTATCTTCTTAAGTAGCTAGCTCATTATATTTGAAGCTTGATAGTAGCAATTGCAACGGCTATGAAGATTGAAAAACAATCCACCAAATTCATTAAACCTTTTGTTCCAACTTCTCCAACACACTGTCAATACAAGTTGGGACTAGTTGATGAGTTTGTTGTTGGAACGAATGTTGGTGTTGTACTTTTCTTTTCCACAAATAGCAATGACAACCGAAATCTTGTCGCCCGTCTTGACAAATCGCTAGAGAAAACGTTAACCCGATTCTACCCTTTTACAGGTAGATATGACGACGAAATTAAAACAATTAATTGCAATGATGAAGGTGCTGAGTTCATTACCGCCAAAGTTAACATCAAACTTCAAGATATTCTTGTTTCCAAAGGAGATGTTAACTTCATTGATGAATTCATTCCATCCAAAAATGTGGTTGTTGATCAACTCAAAGGTCCATTACTTGCAACTCAAGTGACCACTTTTGAGTGTGGAAGTTTAGCACTTGGTGTAAGTGCATCACACATACTCGTTGATGCTTCCACGCTTTGTACGTTCATAAATGAATGGGCTGTTACTAACCGGGAAGAAAATGAGATTGAATTAACAGGACGACCTGGATTCAACTCATCCCCGTTGTTCCCTGCTCATGGCTTACGTCCCTATCCACTACCGCATATGAGCGACGATATGTCAACTAAGTATATTAGAAAGAAATATTCATTCAATGAGAGAGTAATATCAAACTTGAAAGCAAACAGAAAAAATAGCACGCGTCAATGGTCAAAGGTACAGTCAGTATCGGCTATCATTTGGAAGGCTTTCATGGCTGTTGACCATGCAACATACAATTGTCACAGAGAGTCTCTACTACTCCAGCCAATTAACTTAAGGGGAAAAATGGCATCGTTCATACCTAAAAATTCTTGCGGGAATATTTGGGGGTATTTTGTCACAAAAGGCACGACTCATGAAACAACTGAAGAATTAACAGATCTTTTGTGTGATTCTGTCAAGAAAACCATAAGTGAATTCTCAAAGGTAAACCATGATAGTGAAGAAGGACAAACAATGGTTTTGAATTGCTTGATACAACTTGGAAGCGTAGATTTGAAATCGACTAATGTGAGTGGCATAACTAGTTGGTGTAAGTTTCCTTTTTATGAATCTGACTTTGGTTTTGGAAAGCCAACTTGGGTAGCCCCGGGGATAATACCACTACAAAATTCAGCATTTGTTATTGACGATTCAGAAGGTACTGGACTTGAAGCATATGTACTTTTGGAAGTTAAAGACGTCCCAATTTTCGAAGAAGCTTTAGAGGTGAAATCATTTAGTGCTTAAACTGAAGGCATTTTGTTATCAATGAATATATATTATGTACGTGTTTGATTATAGACTTTCTGTTGCTTTATTCTCGTCTATCTTGCAGTTCAATAAATAGATTTTTAATGAAGACATTTTAATATTCTATGGGTTTATCAAACTTTCGGGGATCGTTTTCCTAATGTCGTAATTGCATATACAGTTTTATTAACTATGTGACTGTTGCTTCAACATAAAGAAATTTTTCAAATTTTGGTATTAAAATCTTACTTATGCTGTAGTATGTTGCGAAAAACACTTAATGGACTGCCAACGATATTCATAGAGAGAGATTTTGAATAAAATTGACTTTGACTATTCGATTGAGGCGTTTCCATCGAAAATTTTAGAATGGGCAACACGTTTTATATACAAATTTATTATTAGATCTTTTTGATGTAATGAAAGTCTTAATTAGCTCTCTTTTATAGGGTCTCGTTTTAGCAATTAGGATCTTCGAAAACTCATAGACGGCCTTAAGTTGTTCATGTTGCCGATCTTAAAGTTCAATAAATCTGTTTTTAATAAAGTTATGAGGTTCCGATGTTTTGTTTTCTAATTAGTGATCATTATTACGTGAATCTCTCAACTCTACACTAAACATGCACATGTGATTCTAGTCGGGCGATCGGGCCTTCCTGTGGTATCTAATAACTTAGCTTTTGCTCACCACCTACGGCTGATGATTCATTGTGCAATTGTGGTGCAAATTCTCAGAGGCATACTCTGCTTTTTTTCTTTTTTCTTTTTACATAGGCAAATCTACAACTTAACCCACGTATACTCAGCCTTTTTACTTATATAGAACAATACAATTACAATTCATACATGATATTAGGCTTGAATTGTTGGGTTTTATTTGGATTTCTAAATATGAGGAAAACTTAAAGCTCAATAAATTAGGCCCAATACAAGGTCCATTTAAATACAAGGTCCATTTAGTCTTGTATGTTAGGGTTTTTATAAAGAGAAGGTGGATTCATTTTTTACACAAGAGAGAAAAGAAAAAGAGAGAGTTTTCTACATTCCCGTATTTGAGTACAGCAGCTTCCAAAACCTTCGATCCTCGGAGATTGAATGGTCGGATCGTCACCATTTTTGGACAGAGTGTTCCTGACATCTAGGCCAACGTTTTGGACGGTCGGAATTGTCTAAGGAGGTCTGAGTTTCGAGTTACAGCAGGCTGAATAGAAGGCAGTTTTTGGGTGATGGGTGATGTTATTCCTCTTTTGTCTTTAGATTAATTCCATACTTGTTGATGATATAGTGCAAGAGTATGATGATTATTGTATACCTCTAGTGAATCTAGAGAAGACCGTTGTATTGCTCTCTTGTTTGTATTAGTGGATTTTAAGTGGCCTACGGGTCCCGTGGTTTTTACTCTCGCCTTGAGAGGTTTTTCACGTAAAAAGTTCCGTGTTCTTTGTGTGTGCTTTATTACTATTTATTTCTGTTGATTGGGGCTGATTTTGATTGCTTTTGGTGTACCCTAATTGTTTGCATCCTCATTGGTTCATACGGGTCGGGATTGTGTTGTCTAACGAGGGTTTAATTCCGCATTTGTGTTTATCGTTGTGACTTATTTCCCATTAAATTGGTATCAGAGCTTTGGTTATTGAATTTGACTTGTGTGAACGATGGAAGCTAATATAACTAGGATGATTAATTTAAAAGGTTCTAATTATCTTGTTTGGAAAGGCAAGATGGAGGATCTTCTTTATGTGAAGGATTACTATTTGTTTGTTTTTTCTACCAATAAACCCGAGGGTAAATCAGATGCAGAGTGGACTATTTTGCATAGACAGGTTTGTGGGTATATTCGACAGTGGGTTGAAGATAATGTTTTGAGTCATATTAGTGGGGAGACTCATGCTCGTACTTTGTGAAACAAGCTTGAACAGTTATATGCTCGAAAGACCGGTAACAACAAGTTATTTTTGATTAAGCAGATGATGAGTTTGAAGTATCATGATGAGACTCATGTTACAGATCACCTAAATGTGTTTCAGGGTATTATAAATCAGCTTGTAGGAATGGGTATCAAGTTTGAAGATGAGATTCAGGGATTATGGCTACTTGGTACATTACCGGATTTTTGGGAGACTTTTAGGACATCTTTGTCCAACTCTGCACCGGATGGTATTATCACCATGGAATTGACTAAGAGCAGTATTTTGAATGAAGAGATGAGGAGAAAGTCACAGGGTTCCTCTTCTCAGTCAGATGTCTTGGTCACAGAAACGCGGGGGAGAAGTCACAGTAGAGGTTCGAGTAATAGAGGTAATCACCGTAGCAGTTCCAGTAAAGGTAAATTTGCTGATGTTGAGTGTTATCATTGTGGTAAAAAAGGGCACACAAAATGGTACTGCAGACAGTTGAAGAAAGAGAAGAGAAAGACCAACCACAAGAACAAACAGAAGAAAGATGACGGTGGTAACGATAAGGCTGAAGTTAACGTTGTCACTGATGAGTTCTTTGTTTGTTTTGATTATGATATGGTTAATCTTGCTCATGATGATACGAGTTGGATTGTTGATAGTGGTGCTACATGTCATGTTGCAACACGTAGAGATTTCTACTCATCTTACACTCCAGGTAATTATGAATTTGTCAGGATGGGTAATGTTGTATTATCAAAGATCGTTGGTATTGGAGTGGTCTATTTGAAATTTGATACTGGGGTGGAGTTGGTTTTGCATAATGTAAAACATGTCCCATATATGAGACTTAATGTTATTTCTGTTGGCATACTTGATGATGATGATTACTATAACGGTTTTAGTAATGGAAGGTGAAAACTAACTCTTGGTTCTATGATCGTGGGAAGAGGTAAGAAAGACTCAAGATTATACATCACACATCTGAAGATCTTCAAGAACATTGTTAATGCGGTTGACAATGCTGACACGACTGATTTGTGGCATAAGAGACTTGGCCACATGAGCGAAAAGGGGATGTCTATCTTGTTGAAGAAGAATGTGTTATCCGGTGTGCATGATATTAATTTGAGTAAGTGTTCTCATTGTTTGGCAAGAAAGCAGACGAGAGATGTCTTTAAGAGTCATTCTCCTTTTCGAATGGAGAATATACTTGATCTAGTGCATTCCGATGTTTGTGGTCCTATGAAGACTAGGACACTTGGTGGGTGTTCCTATTTTGTTACATTCATCGATGATCATTCTAGAAAGGTGTGGGTTTATACCTTGAGATCAAAGGATAAAGTGTTTGATGTGTTTAAACAGTTTCATGCCTCAGTTGAGAGATAGACTGGGAAGAAACTCAAGTGTATTCGGACTGATAATGGCGGTGAATACATTGGGCGATTTGATGCTTACTGTAAAGAGAAAGGTATTCGGCACCAAAAGACTCCACCAAAGACATCGCAGTTGAATGGCTTAGCAGAGCGGATGAACAGAACATTGGTTGAGAGAGTCAGATGTTTGTTTTCACATGCAAGGTTGCTAGGTTCCTTTTGGGGTGAGGCTTTGAATACGGCGGTTCATATTATTAATCTAACTCCTTGTGTTTCTTTGCATTTTGATGTTTCTGATAGGGTTTGGAGCGGCAAAGATGTGTCTTACCGTCACTTACGATTCTTTGGATGTAAGGCTTTTGTGCATGTTCCCAAAGATGAGAGGTCAAAGCTTGATATGAAGACTAAGCCATGTGTGTTCCTCGGTTATGGCCAAGATGAGTTTGGGTACAGGTTGTATGATCCAGTTCAGAAGAAACTTGTACGAAGCCTAGATGTTGTGTTTGTTGAAGATCAGACTTTAAAAGATGTTGAGAAGATAGAGACAAAGACAGTTCCTCAACATAGTGATGATCTTATTGATTTGGATCCGGTTCCTCCACAACATGTTCATTCACAGTTTGGAGATGATCAGAATGATGAGAATGATGAACATGGTACTGATGATGTTGGTATTAGTGGATTTTAAATGGCCTACAGGTCCCGTGGTTTTTACTCTCGCCTTGAGAGGTTTTCTACGCAAAAAGTTTCGTGTTCTTTGTGTGTGCTTTATTACTATTTATTTCTGTTGATTGGGGCTGATTTTGATTGCTTTTGGTGTACCCTAATTGTTTGCATCCTCATTGGGTCATACGGGACGGGATTGTGTTGTCTAACGAGGGTTTAATTCCGCATTTGTGTTTATCGTTGTGACTTATTTCCCATTATGAATTGCTACCACTTTGAAATTCCGTTGTCATGTCATTAAAAGTAAATCCACAGTTTTCTCTTTATCATCAATCAAAACGAAGTAACGATATTGGAATCGACTAAAAAATTTTTTATACCATAGTACATAAATGCGTAATGTATGAACCAACTCACTACATACTAAAAGTGCTATGTCCTCAATATGTTTATATAAGATAAAGCATACACGTAGAGTTCTCATCGAGATCGAGATCGTCAACGAGTTGTTTGCAGGGATGTATATAATACGGAGTAAAAATTAGTGTACTTGAAATGTCAATTTCAAATTTCTTCATCTAAGTTACAAGACAAATAAAGATTCGTTAATTTAATATATGCATCAACAAACCCTTATTTGTTTGGTTGTTGTTATAACTTCTAGATCTAACCCAAAGGGTGAACGTTAGCTTTAACATTAGAAGATATTGAAACTACTGTATAACTATTCTTAACCTATTACAACTCAAAAATACATATTATAGCAACTCATAGATAGTGACACAAAAAAATAATAAACCACATTTGTGATATTGGGGTGGTTGGTTTAATTAGATAGGAAATAATATTACTATTACTGATAATAATAATAATAACTATCACCCTCATTTCTTTTAAATTTTAACATTTTCTTCACTTTAATTTTAATTTCAAGTTTTATATTTTAACTACATAAATCTTAAATTTTGAATACTAGTTCAAATCTTTTTATCCTATCAATATAACAAATTTTAAATTGATAAATAATTAAAAACTATTTATGAAGTTTAAATTTTAGGCAAACTGCACTAAGAAATAAAAATTGTTAAAATAATTGTTTGTGAGTCTTAAAGTTAAATAAACATGTGTTATTTGTATATATTACAACAATACAAATAGATTTTATAATTATTTTTTATATTATTATTGTTATGTATAAGTTGTAGTTATTACCTAGAGAAACTATAAGTAATTAACTTACTAATATTATACTTTGTAGTTATCATTATTGTAGTTGATAAAAAAAATAATATTATTGTAAAATTAACTCAATAGTAAAATTTGTTTTACACATTTTTATAAGATGATTCATCTTTTCGAATGGATCAAACTTAAAAATAAATTAAAAACCTCAGAGCTCTTAAAATATCCTTATTCAATTATATATTTTTTTATCTTACCAAACTTCAATTAGAGTGTCTAATTTAAGTATATAATTTTTTATGTCATATTAAACTTGCATAAATTTCTATTTTAAATATCTATCTTAATATGTTACGCTATATATTTTGTCATTACTGAATGTTATATGCACGTGTTATTACGATGCATATGCATTATATTATTATTGATATTTGAATAAGTTTACGATAATTTCTATATTTTACAAGTAATATATTGCATGAATTATATTTTTTTTTTGACATTTCTTAATTAATTTATTACTTTATAGATACATTATGTCAAAGCCCCGCAGTAACGCACAGGACACAGGTTGAAAGTTCTCGTTAAGCTCAAAAGAGAGATCATTATAAGTATTAATTAATCTTAAACTTTCCTTTTAATTAAACAATTACATTAAATACATGTTATTTTTAGAAAAAATCAAGTTGATTTGGTTCTTAACATGTGTCATGGAGCACATTATAGACAAATTCTATTAACTTTTTACTTGTGAAAATAAATATCCATATCCAGTAGCTAGACTGAAATGAGAAGGTAATCGTTTAATATTTCATCCTCATCGATTTCGAGTTCGAGTTCGAGTTCGAGTTCGAGTTCGAGTTCGAGTTCGAGTTCGAGTTCGTTAAACTAGTTATTATTAAAAGCGTAACATTCACAATGTCTAGTTTAACAAGTAGAAGTTAATAGGTAGAAGATTATTTATTTATTTGAGGGGGCAAGTAGAAGTTAATAGGTAGATGAATATTTATTTATTTGAGGTGGCTCGTAGGGGTATCAAGTTATCAACAACCAAACAAATAAGTATCAACCCCTATAGGCTGCAACATGTAAAAGAGGCACATTTGGGCCCAAGCCCAAGTTGGGGGTGTGTTACTTAAATGGCTAAAAGCTTGAAAGTCCTACGGTTGAGACATATACGCCCAAGCATTGTTTTGGGCCTTTTTGGACCTTTATAGACCGGTCCTAAAAGTCACTCCCGGCCTTTTGGGACACGTTTAGTTGCATAGGCTAATTTCATTTTCAAGTTTATTTAATATACTTAACTGTCATAATTGAATTTTCTCGTTTGTGAATGTCAATTGGTCATACTACTCCTTGTAATAGTTATATGCATTTAGTTATCGGAATAAATTTAAGAGAAAAAAAAAACGAGTTTAATTAGTATGTAACATTATTTTAACAGCTCTACATGTTCATATCAAAGGAGTAATTTGTTTTTTTTTTCTTTTTCACTACAACAAAGACGTCCAAAACGACTAGGGACTAATTTAGAAAGGTATGGCCTAGTCAAAGACCTATTGGTGAAGTTCACCTCCGAAAAAGGACCGATCCAGTGATCCTAGTCTTTAGAGTTGATTCTCTCGGGTATCTCTTGCAACCGGACACATTGTATAGCAGTGGATTATTGAGAGGGTGAAGGACACCATGTACGTATGGTTCATGAAGTATGATTTTATATTATTTTTTTTAAATATAGTAAGTATTCTTAATGTGGTACTCACGTTTCGTTATATTCATTTCATTTAAAAAGTTATAGTTGGATCAAATTTAGTTAATCAAACTATAAGATATGAAATAACGTAGAGTATAATACAACTTACATAAAGTAACTTGTTATATCTAAAATTATAGTTGTATATGTTTTAAATTTGTTTTATGTTATGGAGTATTTTATACAACATAAAAAACTTGACCTCATGATGTAGGTAGGGGTAAAGGGGTGAACTACAGAGAAATTGACAAAAATCGAATATCAAACGCCCGAGATTTTGGTATACTTGGGGATGAATAGTGGGTTGGTGGTCCATTTTTAAATTTATATGAATTTTTCAATTTAAAAAATAGTAATGTCACATTTACAAAATAAATCATATAAAATGATAAGTTCAGTCGTATCAATTTCTTTTTTCTTTTTCAACCTTTTCTGTTTACAATTAATTGTCATTTTGTAAGAAAAATTTTAGGGTTAATGCACTAAAATGTATCAATTAAAGTCTGACATTCAAGTCTGACATTCGAAATATGTACCTAACTATTTGATCGGACGTGCATTGTTTGTATGAAATTTGTTATTTATTGTTATTATATGTAATTTATGGTACTTTTATTGGTGTGTCATCTATATAAGGTAATTTGTGGTATTCTTACAAGTTGTCACATCACCAAAATACATACAATGAAAATAAATAATAAGTTTTGTACACACAATGTAAGCTCGAGTAGTTAGGTACATAATATGAATGATAGACTTTAGTTTAATACATTCGAAAGCACTTAATCCAAAATTTTATTAAGCTTTTGTAATCATAACATTTCTCTTAAAAATAGGTTTTATCGTGGAACAATTATTATAAAATATATAAAATACTTTAGAAGCAATACCTAATATATGATTGAATTTAACTAGTAAAATTTTGATATTGAAATGATATAAACTTCAATTCTGATCGCGTAAACAGTGTTGTTTGTAGAAAATTTATTATCTTATTTGTAATTACCTACAATACATAATAGTAACAAAGTTATGGAATTTCATATTATTTACAACAATCCATGCCAAAACTAAGTTGATTAATTAAAACAAATAAGTTAATCATGAAATGCTTATTTATAGACTTATTTATATTTTATTTTATATTATTATTTATAAAAAATAGTATTTAAAAACAAGTGGCACTCTAGCTAATTTTCACTTTTACTTGGGAAAAACATGTGAAAACCTCACGAATAATATGTGAGGTAAGAAACAACCCAATTTAAAGGGTATTTATAGTGATGACACATTAAGTTGAGGATGACTAGAGATTTGGAAGGTACTTGGGTTTAATTTATTTAATGCAACCAAATATGTCTATTTTTAGTCTTTTTATCATGATTACACACGACATAAACGTCATATGGATAAACTTTCTTTAAAGTTATAGAAAGTGTTGAGGTCATAACAATTTCATGCGTGTAGGAGTCTCCAAACAGGGGATAAATAACCCACTTTTTTATGCTTTAACAAAATAAAAAAACTATTTATGTAGTCTTGTTTCTTGATCTCTTTATAAATACAATGTTGACAGTGAAACTTGAACTAATAAACATGTGACATAACTTTTTAACGTAAGGAGTTACGGGACGTATCAATTATGGATAAAAATATCGGAATGAGACAAACATGTTAGCAAACTGCCAAAGGTGGTTTGTCCACCGTCTGTAGTCAAATGCCATATATAAAGCCTCCAAAATCAGATTTTCTTCAATTTTAGATGTTTTTTAAGTGTTGTATAAAATTAGAAACAAACTCTTAAGGACGTTTTTTATGAATTTATAAATTTACACATTTATTTACATTTTTAATTTCGTATATATACTGTCAATTTCTATATTATAGAGTTTCGATTTTTTATCAAATTTTACGAATTTCAATTTTATATACATAATTTTTCACATATCACAACTTACACCTAACCATATGAACATGCAATCTGAAAGTTTGCACCCAAGCATCGAGTATGCAACGACATTTCTTATATTTTTTTTGGGGATATATATTTTGTTTTCTTTATTATTTTTTTATAAATGAGAAAAAATGTTATTTTTATTTTTAAAAATGTTATATCGTAATGTCATATAAATTTTATTTGTAATTTACATACTACATATCGAATAAATACGAAAGTTAGTTCATTTTACCCCGCGCTAGGTATTTTGCTAGTGAAAGTCTACATAGACCAGGGATAATTAGTTGAGAAGATTTAGCATTTATGATGATACATATTTTATTTTCTTCTTACAGCTAGCAAAACGTTAATTAAATTAAATTAAATCAAATCAAATAGTAATATGGATGATGGTGGGATTACTTAAACTGAAAACATAAATATATACTTTTTTCTTTATTACCAACAAAAGCAACACGAAATAAAATGATTACTTGGTAATTTAACAATAGATCATTTTTGTTAATTTAATGTTAAGTTATTGTTAAACACTTTTATTAAATTATACGACATGTAAATCAACCCCCTTAATCCTGTACTATACGATACATATACCATATTTTATTGTATTAAAGCTGCAAATTGGCAATGAATTTGCACTTTCTACCGAGTTAGGTAACAAATCTATTTTATTACTAATGTAGGTAACGAACTTTTAAATTTTGTGTCGAGTTAGGTAATATTTATTACGTAGCATTATTAAAATTGATTTACGTGACATTACGGTAATATGCCACGTAATACATATTACTAACTCGATACAAAATTTGAAAGTTCACTACCTATATTAGTAATATAATTGGTTCATTACCTAACTCGGTACAAAAATAAAAATTCGTTCATGATACGCAGCTTTAACCTTATTTTGTGAGATAAAGGTGCAATAATCTTCCTAATGAGCTTAGTTTGACCACTATATAAATTATTCACGTGATGATAACGTCATATGGCCGTTTTTTGCATTAAATAAAAAACTTCATTTTGGATGGTAACCTAATTTTTCTATTTGGTGATTTTAGGCCAACCTTACTTCCCATTTTTACTAGCTAGTAACAAAAAAATATAAAAAATTAAAAGTTAATTACATATATAATCCACACATTTTAAATATAAAATACATATTTAAAAACATACTTTAAATGATTATAGTATAGTATAGTATTGAATGCCTCATGATAGGCTGTAATTACTAAATACATATGCATTTAACTTGATAAAAACTAATTACTCCACACAAGAATGTTTCATCCCCATTGGGAGCTATCTTACAAATACTTCTTTTTTTCTTTTTGTATTTCCTATATTTTCATATGCATGTTCTAACCTCAAATCATATAAATCGAAAACTTCATAATCACAAAAATCAAATTAAAATTGAGGGAAAAAGTGAATTAGTGAAGCTCTTCTTCTTTTTTGACTTCCAAGCAAGATCCATGTCTCATACCTTGTTCTTGATCAAGAACAATTTTAGAAGCTTCAAGTTTACAACTTTTGTAGAACACACAACCAGTGATGGTGTCAAGTGTAATGATAATAGAGTACAAATATGCTATCAACAATCCTTCTAACACAATTAAAGCACTAGGATTACCAATTCTTGGTGAATTTGCATAAACACTTGCCACCCGGAATTGGAATAAGGCTTCGATTCCTGCCAACATTATGTTGATGTAAAGAGCTAATGAAAGAGCTGTTGGTGTTCTTCTTCTGATCATAACACATGCTTTGAGGATGGAAATGAACCCACCTTTTGTTTCCATTCCTGATACCACTAGTGCCATGTTGCATATGATCATGGAATTGGCTATAATTACGGAATATGTGATTCCTCCCACCATGGAAAATAATATGATCATGGTGGAATATGATAAGATTTTAAGGTTTTCTAAACAATTGAATAAAATAAAAAGTACCCAAAAAGATGTGGCGTTTGCCGAAATGATTAGGAATGAATTCGATAGTTGTGTTTGGAGGATGGAATTGAAGATTTTGGTGAAAGATGGTGGATTTTTGTGATGGGTATTGAGGGATTGGATAATGCATGTTTTTGTGATAAGAAGGAAAGAAAAGGTAAAGGGTAGAAGTAAGATTGATGAGGCGATGGTTTGGGAGAGTTTGAGAGTGAAGATGGAAAGGAATTGGGATGAAATTGGGAATCCGATGGAATCGAATAGGGAAAGAAGGCGGAATTGAATTATGTTTTGGAGGGAGATGGAATCAGGTAAGAGAGATGATGAAAGGAGGATTGAGATTGAAAAGGGAAGAGATAAAAGGGATGCACTTGTGAAGTAATTGTAGTTTTTGAGGAAAGTATGAATTGATTTTCTTATGATCTTGATTGTTGCTCTACCCATTGGAATTGATGAGAGCTCTAGAATTCGTGATACCAAATGTTGGTTTGTATTAGAAATGAGGTTTTTTGTATTTAAATGGAACAAGAATGAAGTGCCTAATCATATACATGTCACCATCTTATTGAGTATTTATGGTAAAAGAAATTAAAAGTTTTTTTTTTATTTTAAAGAAGTAATAATAAGATCGGGAAAATGATGTGTAATAATGTAAATATGTAAGGCCTTAGTATTTGTATGACTAAATTAAATAAGACAAATAAGTGAATAACATAAATGGAGTTTGGACTTTGGAGATGTTTGGTGTACGTAAGTCCACCAACAAAACCGAGCTGTTTGGTCCTTAGTTTTTACCAATGCTTTGTTATCATCCCAATAGCTAGTTGGTGATCACTGGCCAACAACACATTAATTAACTAACTATATATAAATATATAAATATAAATTTATAATAAATATTTAGTAATGATACACAAATTTATAATTTTATTTTAATCAATCATCCTAAGTTCCTAACAAGTAAAGTTATGATATATAGATATATACATTATTCTTTTTTTTTTTTCTTTTTCTTACGCCATTCAATTTTCTTTTTACAACAATGCAGTCATATCTTTACAAAGATTATAAGAGCACCCACAGTTGGTAAACTTTTTCAAAGGGTTTTTATGACAAAAATTCAAATCATTAATTTTGTTAAAACAAAAGGCTTATTACTCGATGCACAGAGTCATTGAAAAGCTTTTTTATATAAAAGTTACACACACATTAATAAGAAGCTTAAAAAATGAAGCTCATTTCTTTGAAATCCCACTATAGTAATGCCAATAAAAATAAATGACAAGATCCCCTATAAAAAAGAGCAAAAGCTCAATTTTGACAAACCCACCGTAAAATTGAGTTTTACACTCTAATAGGATTATGCTTTTCAAAGATTGTTTTTTTTGTAAAAAAACTTTCCCACCGGAGATGTTGTAAGGTTAAATTGTTAATACGGTAAATTGTTTTACATATTATAAAAATTAATCAATGATTGTTTTACTATGTTTAAATATAAAGTTTGAAATAAGTATTACGGATACATTGTTTAGATTTCTCATGCCGTAAGTATGTATGCATCATAAGAACTTAGAAATGATTTTCGAACATATATACCTTATATATGCGTTGTTAATATACGATTATATTACTTATTTAATGAAATACAAAATTATACACTATAATTCATTTTATGTGTTTATAAAAAATAATATGACGTTTTATGTATTCTAACCATTAAACATCCTGGTTTAAATTAGAAATGTACTAGGCAAAGCAAATGTATATTTTGGGGAAATTAACCAAAAAGTACTAAAAAAATGAGATAATTTTTTCTAAAAAAAAAAGTGTACATATAAAAAACTACCCACCACTCGCAACTCGCAATTTTGAGGGTTGCGGGCGCCCATTTGCGAATTGTGTGTCCGAGGACGCTAAGACTCGTGGCCGTGTAAGCAGGCCGCAAAGGGGCACCCACAATCCGCAAAGATGTTCTATCGTTTATCCGTTTTGGATAAGATTTTTTAAAATTTTAAAGATTTTTAAAAGATCTCTATAAAGTAGTGTCTCCCTAAGATAAGATAATTATCAACTTATTTCTTAAATTCTCAAAAAAAAACTCTTGATTTTGTTGGTTGAAAAATCAAAAAACACTTTATGAAAGTGTTTCAAAACGATCATTTTTGACATTTTTGAAAAGGAAAAATATATGGTGATGTTGACTGCATGTGCTGTTGGTAAATATTAAAGGTTGAACTTGTATTTTATTTAAAGTTAAAGAGTATAAGATGTAAAATAAAACTTTGTATTTAATATCTAATTGGTTGGCTGCATATTTAAATGGTGCAGCCAACAGCATAAATTATATCCCCTTTTGAAAATGCCAAAAATCACAGTTTTATTTTTTAAAATCACGATTTTACCGGCCACCGCCACCGCCATCACACATCAACTGATGTTAGTATCGCGTTTTGTTATGGGATTGTATTTGTATATGTTTGGATTTTATCTTGTTTTGGATTTTTAGTTGTTTTGGATTTTGTGTTTCTTGGATTTTATCTTGCTTTTGATTTTGATTATGTACTATTTAACAATGTTCTCTTGTTTTATTACTTGTGATTTATTTTATGTTCTCTTGTTTTATTACTTGAGATTTATTTTTATCTTGCCTAGTACTATGATAATGATATGCGTTGTTAATAATCGATTATATAACTTATTTGAAATACACAATTATCTCTATCATATATAAATCATTTTTTCATTATCTTTAAATTAGACTTAACATTCAGAAAAGTTTAAATTACCCTTCATTTAATTAATATATGGTAATTACCTTTTTACCTAAACTTCTATTTATTTATCAGCTATATGTGTCATTAATTACATATAACCATTACCACATATCATAATTACATAAAATTTATAATATCGATCATCATAATGAATACAATTAATTGACACCCTTATTATTTAATACAATTAGTAGTTGAATTTAAACACTTTCAATTTTTTAGACCAGTATTATAAGTAACTAAGAACTTAACTAACATGGATATACAAAATTAATAAAATTCTAAATTATGTAGTCCAAATCCGTGAAATTCAATTTAGTTTATATAAATGACGAGACTAAACTGAATATATATCTCGCTGTTTTGCGTAGGTATTATGCTAGAACATTGTAATTCATCTTATGTGTTTATACAACTAATGACGTTTTATGTAGTTTAACTGTTTTAACTTTTTACCATTATTAAACATCCCGGTTTAAATTAGAAAAGTAGTAGGCAAAGCAAATGTATAATTTGTCTCTAATCATCATCACCATTATTATTACCTACACATGATAATAATTTATTTGTCTTTTTGTATAGATAAATAATAAATAAATGAAAAGGATCGAGAATAATAAGATATATCTAGCTAGCTAAATCCTGTTGAAGTCGAAATGCGATTCAATTAATTGTGAGAGAATAATGATTGGATAAATAAATTATTATATCCAAATTATGTTCTTCTACCGACAGTCCATTGACTATACCTTCTAAATTTCTAAACTAAATCCACCATTTGGTTATTTATTTATTTTAATGACGAAGCAAAAAATAATAAGCTTCACATTTAAAAATTAAGTGTGAAGTAAAAAAAAAAACTCAACTTTACACTTAATATAATTGTGAAGGTCAACTGTTTTCACCGTTTTTATTTCATCTTCACCTCTTTTTATATATATATTTTGATTCAAAGGCTGAGATATGTTTTCACTATTTTTATTTTATCACCTTGTTTCACAGGATCCCACATATATATATATATATATATATATATATATATATATATATATATATATATATATATATATATATAGGGTAGGGATCAAAAGGAAAGTAAAAAAATGGGGGAAGGAGGGAAGCTATTCCTAGCCATACATTCTGGTCAACTCAAAAGTCAACGCGGTGGCAAAATTGTAAATAACTCAAAAAAATTTAGAATATTAATATTCATTTGGAAAGAATGTTAATTAAAATTACAACTTAATAATTTTAAACATTCTTTTACGATGAATGTTAACTCATATACATTATTATACAATGATGAATGTTAAGTTATCTCGTTGAACAATGTATAAAAACATATATAAGTTAATATTCATCATAAATTATTGTTTATGAATATTAATTGTAATTTTGATCAACATTCATTCCAAATGAATGTTAATGTTCTAATTTTTTTTTTGTGAAATTCGATGGTTAATGACGACTATAATTAAATTAATTACTTGTTTATAAGTTTTGTATGTTGAAATTCGTTTAATTTTATTGTATTCATTGGTGAATCAAAATTTTCACAAAAACTCAAAAGTTATACCCAAAATTCTTAATATTTGATGAATATGAATGACGACGAATTGAAGATATGTATGAATGCCTTTGATGGATTTGAAATTTATAATGTTTTAGTTGATTTACATGCTTTAATTTTGAATTTTAAATAAAAATTGATGAAATGGGTATTGTATATGAGTTGGAGAAGATACAAGGAAATGTATGTTTGAGGTTTGCTTCCCTCCTTCTCTCAAATTTAGAACTTTCCTCTTGATCCTTCCCCTATATATATATATATATATATATATATATATATATATATATATATATATATATATATATAACTAATTGAGGATAATTTCTTTTCTATGTGTCACCCCTATTTTGTTGACAAATAAGCAAAAATCATATGTGTCATTATCTTAACTTCTCAAAAAATCCTACATGTCATTGATATTGAAAATGCTTTTGAATCCATCTAATTCTTGGCTAAAAATTCTCACATTAAAATTATCTCTTAAAAATTCTACAAATCATATTGAAAAAACTCAAAAAGTGCGACATATTACATATCCAAAATGGAAAGTTACAGAAATCCAGACCTTTAAACTCATTTTTTCACATGAAACTTTATTATAATTAAATAATTAATCTATCTTTCAAAAAGTTTTGTACTATATTTTATTATTATGCCCATTTAATTAAAGTTATAATAGGATTATTTATTATTATTATTAATATTAGTAATTAGTAATAATATAATTATAATATATTAATGTAAAAATATATATTTGTGCTTTGATTCGTATTTATAAGCATTATCAGTGAAAATATGCAAGTCAAAACATTTAAGATTAATCTCAATGTTGCTAATCACGAATATGTTGATTTTAAGTTTTTTTAATTAATTTTATTTGTTTATTTCCTTTGTAGACGTATATATGTTAATTTCGAAAAGAATAAATTACAAAAAACATTCATGTGGTGACACTTTCTTAGAAATATCTCCGAATTTCAATAATATCAACAACTATCATCGTGAATGACATTTTTTTACAAATTACATCATTCAGCCATTTAAAAAGACAACATTATTTCAATTGTTACTCAAGTACATATACTACAACAATTTACACAATAATATTCTATATGGAGACATATGTATAGTCAACACCACATTAATTATATGATGTTGATCAATCATGATTAACTTATTATGCATTTTAAACCCTTAATATTTTCATGTATACAAGTTAACCCATATTTTACACTAACAACATATAAGTTAGGTGTTGTTAACAAAAAATAACATTTTCGCATTATATATTCGTAAAGTCGTTATTTTTTTTACATTTATAATTTTTCAATGTATTTATGTTTACGCTAGTCGTGCATCGCACAAGCATAAAATCTAGTATATATATATATATATATATATATATATATATATATATATATATAATCATATCATATCTTTAATATAATATAAGAAACATATTTATAATGTCATCAATTATCTAATTTTAATAAATCAATTTAATCCCTCAATTTTATTTAATTAAAAATAAAACTCCTAAAATATCTCAAATTTGATGATAGAATATAAATAACAATACTACGGGTCGTTTGCAAAAATTTAGATCTTTTTGTTACCTATTTGTGTATTAAGCATTATTACACTAAATAACCCCTAACTCTTTTTTCTTTTTTTTTAAAAAAACTTCCATTACGTTTTTTTATTATAGTTATGCAAGAATTGTATTTAGTCCCCTACATTGTTAATAAGAGCTACCAATTAGGTAGCTAGATGATGAATAAACACACTACTATAATCAATTTATTTTCAAACTTCATGTTTATTTTTCAACTCATATAAAACGTTAGAATTTTATTATATAGATTATTTGAATTGAATACTTAATAAAATCAAATAAACATTTAGCGGTCCCGTGTGTATACACGGATTTTGAAATCTAAGTACCTTAATAAAACAAGGTTTTAACCGCTTATATGATTGTCTTAATTTCTAAACTTTTACTACAAAAGCTGACGTGGCATGCAACCAATTCATTTAGACTATGAAATCAATTTTTGACTATGCCATTTATGATGGTTCCTTAATTAACTTAAATTTTTATTTTTTCTAAAATTGCTTTCACAAAATCTCTACAAATTGTGTCAAAACATTCCATTTTGTCATACATGTATTTATGTAAATACGGTGTATATATGTATAAATAATTATATAAATGTTTTCATTGACTCGATGTAATTAACTTCACAGTAAAACGAACAAACCATTTCAATCTGCTACACTTTGTATCATCTGTCTTTATATGATTTTTGTAGTCTTTTAACTTTTATACCATGTTATGTTGTCTTTGATCAGTGCTCTCAATTCTTCATATTCTTTTACTTATCAACGTTGTAACGAGAACTTGTGTCCATGAATGTTAATTGTCCTTTCTGATAAATGAATACCGTTTAGCTTTCAAAGAAGGCAATATCATATCCATTGGTTGCATGCTTTACAATGACCATTAATAAGAGTCAAGGACAAACACTGTCTCATATCGGTTTATTGCTTCAACTTCAAGTTTTTATTCATGACCAACTTTATGTTGCGCTTTCAAGAGTTAGAAGCAAAAGTGGATTAAAGGTCTTGATTTACAATAAAGACAAGCAAATCAGCAAATCAGCAAATCCACAATCAACGTCCTTTACAAAGAAGTTTTGCAACGTTTGTAGTTTTCATAACTTAACTTATACTATTCATTGTTAGTATGTTTAAAACTTAGAAATTCATTTTTTTTCCCATATGGTTTGATTTATGTTACTAACGAGGATTTTTCACCCGCTAGTTGCGGCGGAATTTTAAAAGTATAAATTATTAAAAATAATTTAATAAATTCAAATTTAAAAATAAAATTAACACAACATTTATATTATTCGGTCATGTTATTCAGGTCGGCTATTCGGTTATTTCAAGTTTATTAGTTATCCCTAAACTGAGCCGAATAAGATAGGGACTATTCGGGTTAGGTTCAGGTTTTGGTAATGTGTTTTAACCTGCAAAAGACAAAATCTTAAATTTTTGAGTCTTGAATAAAACTCAAACCTTACAAAATGACACTAAAAGCTAATAGATATTATAAGTGTAGATAGATTCGTATGAAACATAAATAACATATATACTTACATTTGTATATTTAGTTCCTGTTTGTTAGTTATCCGAGTTAGCGGAATTCAAAAATATTTAACCATAATCCGAATAAAATGCGGGTCATTCGTGTTCAGGTTATACGGGTTCAATTAAGCGAATAAGCATATATACTTCCTAATAATGTTTATGATCCATTACGCTAAAGTAAATGCAAATTAATTTTTGCATCTAAGAATTTAATATACATCTTAATAGAAAACTTATTTTGCAAAGCACATGTTAAACCTCACAATGATCATTTATTTTTTATATGTATTACTAATTTAAACAGAAGAAATTTACTTTTCATATACATTTAATTTTTTAAAATAATAGAAAATTTGTAATAACTTAAACAAATAACACTTAAAAATAAAATAAAAACTTAAAAATATACATGAAGTATGAAGTGTATACAATGTTACATCTTATGACTCAACTTTTATATAAGAGACACATATATTTTAAAAGGTATGCTAGCTACTCTTAGTTTATCCGACATCATCTATTAAAAGGGATTAAGGTAAAAGACTTTATCAACCTTAAATACACCATGAGAAGTTCAATATCATGAGAAACTCAAAAACTCATGTTATAATAATAAAATTACCTAAAAGCCCTTTAAAATCTCATGATAACTTGTCACTTTCCTTTGCTAATTGAATATAAGGTATAATGTATTAAATGGTTGAAACTTCAAAGTAAAATATATTAAATTTTAAAAGATAAATAAATATTATAATATAAAATTGAGGGGCATGGAGTAAATCACACATGCACATTAATACATTATATATCTATACTTAATCTTAATTCATGGTCAAAATGTCAAACTTTCTTTCTACATATACATGTTTGTTTAATAAGAAAAAAATAAGCATACCCCTAGGTTTGAACATATGACCTATTGTACAAAGACTGTAACAACTCGTCCCACATCGAAAAGAAATAAGAAATTTGAGTCCCTTATAAGTCTAAAGTTGTGGCTAACAGATACCTTCCACCATGGTTTTTAGTTGAAACCTGAAGGTATCCGGTTAGTCATTGCTTTAGCTTTTAGGGGCGTTACAAATGGTATCAGAGCCATAGCCTCTCGGGGTGTGACGGGCACGCGGCTCGTGCATCTCCTGGGGTATGGATCCTGGTTATTGATTATGTTTCGGCCTGACGAGGACGTCAGGTGTTTAAGTGGGAGAGTTTGTAACAACCCGTTCCACATTGAAAAAAAATAAGAAATTTGAGTCCCTTATAAGTCTAAAGTTGGGCTAAGAGATACCTTCCACCATGGTTTTTAGTTGAAACTTGAAGGTATCCGGTTAGTCATTGCTTTAGCTTTGATGGGCGTTACAAAGACACTACATCTTAACCATTTGAACTAATTTTCAATCCAAATAGGTTATGAATAGTAACATCACTTTAGTGATTGTATGTTCTAAAATTATTGTCATTTCAATGTTAATTGCACTTTTTAAGTTAGCAATATTAATTTATTAAGCAACTTACAAATTAAATATATAAATATATTTTTTAAACGGTCATGCATCGCACAAGTTTAAGACCTAATATATTTATTCTTTTTATATATAAATATATAAAAGCAAGAGCATCCATTGTTCGCTTATATTTTCTATTTCTAATAGAAGATATTTTGTAAATGAATAGTATTTTATTGTTTATCTTTCTAAACATAAATGCAAGCCTAATTACATGATTTAACATAAGAAGAATTTATTTTCTATCATAACGATTTTAAATTATATATAGGAAACTCATTGATGATGTCAGAATTTTCAATTAATCAATTAAGTCCTTCAATTTTACAAAATTTTAAAAATAAAACCCTTTAAATTTTCAATTTTAATTTAAATAACAATTTGTTATTATTAGATTAAATAAATTAAAACAAACAAAAAATAAACATAAAAACAAAAAGTGGTTGATTAAAATTCAACAATCATACTAAATTTTGAATTATTTTATTTCTCCTTTTAGTTACTAAATAATAATATTTAACTATTACTTTCCCATATAATTTTAAAAACGTCGTTTGCTACTTACAATTCGAATACAATCACAATCACAATAAGATTTAAACGAAAGAAAATAACATTAAATAAATTAAACTACAACTACAAAATTTAATTTATGAAAACTTATATAACTAAAAATGTTCTAATTTGTCACATATCATATAAAGATTCTATCAATTTTATAAAATAAAAAATATAAATTTATCGGACCGTATGTATACACGAGTTTTGGGACTAGTATAAATATATACTAAGCCAAACGAATAGGTGATATTGGGCCATAGCTACCATTTCTAGCCGTTAAAATAAAACTGCCCAAATGGGCCCAACTCAGTTCTAATCAACATTTAAGAAAAGAATTTTGCTAAAAATAGTCACCATGGCTACGAATAACAATCAACTTTTTATGAGTGATTGGTAAATTATGATTAAAAAACTAACTAATATTGTTAATGTTTACTATTTAACTACATGTGATTGACAGTTTTATGGCGGTTGAAGGGAATTGACGGTTATTTTAATTGTAGGTAGTTGTTGTTCATAACGGCTACAAATAGAATTGTCCTTTGAGAAAAACATCCATAAATCCATAATATTTACACTAAACTAACTTAGGTGATGTTTAAAGCTAAACTGAATAAAACTATTTACATTTTGAGTACCAACTGTCTAACTGTCTTAAATACAAGTAACTAGTCTGTTTTTCACTAACATCACGCAAATTCGCATAAAATATTAGCATTAGGAATCATTTCCCCATGGTGCTTCAAGTTTTTGTAAATTCACAAAATCATAATGTAGTACATGTTAAATTATCAGGTGAATACAAGAGATTAATCAACTATACATCAGAAAAGACAATATCAACCCGCTTATAGTTATAAGTTTAAACACAAAATAAAGGTTTGCTTGCTCACGCTAGACAATAATAACTTTATCAAGGCACACAAGACAGAAAAGAATATAGCCGCCTTAGAAACATCATCATCCGAGTAACGGAGATTGTGGTCCAAAGATCACAGTGCGAAAAGAATACGTTAAAGTTTACCATCCAATAAGTATAGGATATAGTTCGTTACAAAATTAACTTAAAAGTGAAAGAAAAAATAGATGGTAAATTTTCTTTACCATTTGTGTGTATGTGTGTTGTTCACCTTTGGAACCTCTATATATATATATCAGAATAAAAGAATAAAGAATTGCCTATAAAACAAAACTATACTTTATAAATTAATAAATGTAATTAGGTCCTTATGTTCATATTAATCCGATTGTTCTTCAGCTTTCAAGTAGAAGTACCCCCTTCTTAACCTCTGCAACCAAGAACACTTTATTAGCTAGAGCTAGCATACAATGAACTTGAAACCCTTACAATTATCAAACATATATTCTAGATCTTTGTATAATTTAAGAGCCAATAAACTAAAAGGTATATTTCTAAGGGGGATGAAGAAGTAATGGACTTTCACCTTATAAAGCAGGGAGTGATTCTTTAAACTATAGGTGGCAATTTCAGCCTGTTTTCTTGAAAATGCAAATTTGGGTTATGTTATCTAGCTCCAGCAGGTTGGATAGGCCAAAACTAGAAACTTGGCTAAAACAAAATTGGTTTGTGTTTTAACTCCATTAAGTCGAATCAGCCCTATAATACTTGAAACTTAAAAGTGAATGGGTTGAGCAGGTTCAATGAGTTGTATGTTGGCCAATGTGTTATTCAAAATTTTCAACTTATTCAAACTAAAAATTATACAAAATAATATTAGAAAAAAAAAAAATTGTAATAACTTAAAATATGAGACTTAAAGGAAAAAGGACAAAAAGGTGACCAGACCCGACCTTCTAGTAACGATAACTCGTTTCGACCCGAAAATTTCGTCACTTCTAAACATAATCAAACTCGTAAAGGTTTTTTATCCAACAATGCAAAACAGTCATTATAGAATGCTAAAAGGCAAGATTCGATACCTCTTTTGTATCTCTAAGACGAAGAAGAGCTAGCCTTTCTTGTGGTCTCTGATTTGTTAGGGTAGCAAGCTGTGAAAATTATTCATAAAAATCAAAATTGGTTCTTATAAACTAAAATTAAGAAGACAGCATGCTGCAAAATGTACCCAAAAACTGAAGGATTCAGGATCACTTGTTGAAGGCATCAGACCTTCTGCTCTATGCAGTTCCATAAGTCTTGTTTGATCTGGATGAAATTTTAAAGCGTTACTCGTATATGTTCCTAAATATGGCAAGATTTAACTGATCAATCGTTCAATCTGATATATATACTTTTCCATTTCAAATGTAAATTGGTCAAAGTGATGATGTTACTATTAACATTCTTAACAAGGTAAATAACTTACCTCTTTGTGCAGCCTCTTGAGCCACCTTTATCCACGATCGTGCATACGCTGCTACTTTATTCGTCGTTTGCTGCAACTGTGCCCATTGCCAATCACTTGGAATTAGAAGGGTTGATAGTTTTAAAAGGAATCAAACACAGAAATGAAAGAGGTAACAAGTTTTAGCCTAGTATAAGAACGTACTACTAACATGAGTTTCAACTATCACAAAGATATAGTGTACCCTATTTTAGATCAGAAAGAAACAACCATTGATGTATATGGAAATTGCAGACTGGCGCCTTTTCAATAATAACATTTACGAATAGAGTATAAGGTTAGGTTACAAGTCAAGATCTAGTTATACTTACGTCATATTTCTCTCTCGATCCTTCCAGTGGAGAAAAATCTTGCACCCATTCAACCTCCGCAACACGATACCTTCATAGACAAACAGAATAGAGTGAACTTTAAATACAACATACTTGAAGCAAAGGGGGATATTCATAATGAATGATATTATTCTTGTCTGATCATTTCATTAACGTAATACAAATATATACAAGAAATATGAAACCCTTATTTAATAATGGGCCGAGCCCAGTTTATAAACGGTGGGTTAACATATCCGCTAACACTCCACCGCAGTTTGAGCGGGAGGTCTTCGAACGCTCAAACTGGATCGAAACTCGGTGAACAAAGATGAAGGAAGCCCTTTGGTGAAGATATCTGCATACTGATAGCGAGACGGGACATGAAGAACACGAACGTGTCCTGTAGCCACTTTGTCGCGAACGAAATGAATGTCAATCTCAATGTGTTTCGTGCGTTGATGTTGCACACGACTAGATGACATGTATACGGCACTTGCATTGTCACAGTAGACCAAAGTGGCTGTAAATAGCGGTGCATGAAGTTCTCGAAGAAGGATTCAAATCCAGGCAGTTTCGGCAAGAACATTAGCAACTCCATGATACTCAGCTTCGGCACTTAAACGAGATACGGTGTATTGTCTCTTCGAAGACCAAGACAGGAGGTTATCACCAAGGAACACACAATATCCTAGGTGGATCTACGTGTAGTAGGACACTGAACCAGTCAACATCGGAGTAAGCCACAACTGTAGACCACGATCAATCGTCCCAAAAACATATCGAAGAACACGCTATAAAGCGACAAAATGAGGTTTGCGTGGATCATGCATAAAAAGACATATCTGCTGAACTGCGTAAGTTAAATATGGTCTTGTGAAAGTAAGGTACTGAAGAGCCCCCGCAAGACTACGATACAGAGTCGGGTCAGTAACAGGGGGTCCATCTAGGCCAAGTTTGGTCTCAGTATCTATTGGAGTTTTACACGGGTTGCAGTTGAGCATATACGCTCAAGGATTTCGGTGGCATACTTTTTCTGTGAGAGAAACATCCCCGTCTTATTGCGTAGAACCGAGATACCTAGAAAGTAGTTGAGAGGGCCTAGGTCACCCATAGCAAACTCCCGATGAAGAGAAGATATTACTCGTTGTAGAAGCGATGTAGATGACGCTGTAAGAAGAATATCATCCACATAAAGCAACAGATAAGCAATCTCTGACCCACGTCTGAATATAAATAAGGATAAGTCGCACCTGCTGTGTTGAAAACCAACACGAGTGGCATAAACTGCAAAGCGCTGAAACCATGCACAAGGGGCCTGTTTGAGACCATACAGGGATTTCTTCATGAGGCAAACATGATTAGGGTGTTGAGGATCTGAGAAGCCAGGTGGCTGATGCAGCTGATGCATATAAACCGTTTCAGACAAATGACCATTAAGGTAAGCATTCTTCATATCCAGCTGGTGAACAAGCCACTGTCGAGATTCTCGACTGCAAGACTGAGAACTGTGCGAATAGTGGCGGGTTTAACAACTGGACTAAAAGTCTCATCGCAATCGATACCATGTTGTTGACTGTGACCATTAGCAACAAGTCGTGCTTTGTAGCGACTCAATGAGCCATCAGCATGATATTTGTGTTTATACAACCACATGGAGCGCACAATGTTGATATTAGGAGGACGGGGAACAAGAACCCATGTGTTATTCTGAATGAGAGCATTATATTCATCACACATTGCATGTTTCCAGTTAGGGTCTTTCAGAGCATGGAGAGGAGACCGAGGGATAGGAGACAGAGTGGTGATATGGAGATTAAGTCTGTCAATTGGTTTGACGGTTCCAAGTTTAGAACGCGTGACTGTGGGGTGTTGAGATACAACAATATTGGTGAAGGTGGTGTATTAATTGGAGGCGGTGTATTAATTGGAGGCGGTGTTGGTGGTGGTGTAGGTGAAGGCGATGGTGGTGTAGTTGAAGGCGAAGGTGGTGGCAGTGGCGGTGTATTTGGAATTTGAGATGTAGTTTGGGTTGGAGTTTGAAGTGGTGGCTGTTGAGAATGATTAGGTGTGGTGAGAAGACGTAGAGCGATTGGTGAGGGGTCAAGATTATTGTCCAAAAATTGATAGGAAGGGGATTTAGCAGGAGTCATGGAACCGAAAGGAAATACAGACTCGTCAAAAGTGATATGACGAGAAATGATAATTTTGTTGTTGTTTAGGTCAAGACAACGATAACCACAATGGTCAGCAGGGTACCCGAGAAAAATAGATGGTGTGGTGCGAGGAGCCAGTTTATGTGGAGGGAAAGCATAAGGGTAACAAGCATCCAAATGTGCGAAGATGAGAGTAAGAAGTTGGTTTATTGAACAATTTGGTATATGGGATGGCACTGTTGATAGAGGTGGATGGAAGGAGGTTAAGTTGGGTAGTAGCCATAAGTAATGCTTCGACCCAATACCTCTGGTGGAAGACGAGCTTGAAAGAGAAGTGAACGTACAACGTTATTAATGGTACGGATCATACGTTCAAATTTGCCATTTTGCTGAGAGGAACGTGGGCATGCGAAGCGAAACTGAATCCCATATTTAGTGAACAAATCACGTAGGTTGTTGTTGTCTAATTCTCCACCATGATCATATTGGAAAGATTTTATTTCACGATTGAACTGAGTATTAACAAATGCGCGAAAATGTAAAAACTTAGATTGAGCATCAGATTTTCTACGTAATGGATAGACCCAAAGGAAGTGGGAGAAGTGGTCTAGAAAAAGAACATAATATTTGAATCCACTGATACTGGAGAATTGAGATGTCCGGATATTAGAATGAATAATGTCAAAAGGGGAGGTGACGACAGACTCATATCGATAAAAAGGAAGTCTGGTTTGCTTCCCTAATTGACAAGCACGACACATGTGAGAGGTGTTTTGTTTATTATAGGAAATATGACCGTGATAAGTGAGAGTTTGAAGGACCGAGTCATCGGGGTGACCAAGTCTTTGGTGCCATAGGGAATGACTATCAGTAGTTGACACAAATGCTGATGCTGCAACTTGTAAAGGGTATAGATCACCAGTGCTGTCACAACGGAGAAGAGTTTGGCGGGTTTGATAATCCCGCACTGTGAAGCCATAAGGGTCAAAATTAATGGAACATTTACTTTCGGTGGTGAATTTGTGAACTGAAACAAGGTTTTTAATTATATTTGGGGTGTCAAGTACGTTTCTAAGGTGAAGTGGACAGTAAGGGTTGGAAATTTGTGCATGACCAGAACGGGTAGAATGGATAACAGGTATATAAGATCCATTACTGACAATAACTGAGCGAAAACTTCTATTAATAAAAGAAGATTGAAGATTGCTGGTATTCGAAGAGAGATGAGAAGTAGCCCCAGTATCCATATACCATTGCTTATCTTGAAAAGCCATAATATTTTATTTTTTTTATTTATTTATTTTATTTTAATAATCAACTGACAAGAAAATAGATGAAAGAGCAGCACGATTGCAGTTTGACAAAATGATATTAGCTATTCCACGGACAATAAATTGCAATTCAATCCATTAGAGGATTGGAAATAGCAATTTAATTTAATTGAAGATTGGAAATAGCAACTTCAGTATCACGTGGTGCAGACATGGGTTTACGTTTGACAAAGTGGAGATTAATATTGTTTATAATATTCAATTTGATGGACTAATTGGTTATTCTATAATTAATGTGATACAGAGAAAGAAACAGAACCTGTGAAAAAATGAGATAACCTCAAATAAAAGAATTGATCGATCTAGTAGTCGACGAACGGAGAAGAAAATGATTTTAGGTATAGCTCTGATACCATAATGAATGATATTATTCTTGTCTGATCATTTCATTAACATAATACAAATATATACAAGAAATACGAAACCCTAATTTAATAATGGACCGAGCCCAGTCTATAAACGGTAGGTTAATATATCCATAAACGGTGGGTTAATATATCCACTAACAATTCAGACCCATTTATACAAATGGGTGGATTTGGATATTTTTTTTATCACTAACAGGTCAAATGGGTTGAGCAAACCGGTGTAACTAAAATGGAAATGAATCAGATGGGTTGAGTGGGTCACAGATTTAACATCATCCAATATGCATTTAAATGCATAACCTTCTAAATCTTTTATTAGAAAAAAAACAATTACAATTATCTTTGTAATATAGCATCGTATCTTATAAAGATATTAAAAATCTATACGGATCTTATTAACGGTTGCCATTAAAAGCTTTAACACATAGATGATAAATTGATTATACGGTTAACCACTTATCATCATTCATCAATGATGTTGAGGCTGCTATGTTTGAAAATAGTTGCAAAAGTTGGCCGACTAGGGCGATTAGTCGGCTCCAGCGAAGGTCACGACTCAGCCAGGGCCAAGTCGCTCAAATTGGTCAGTCAACGCCGGTCAACGTGGTCAACGGAAGTCAACAAGTCAGAATCGTTCGGTCTATGGCTTGGATGTGTTTCTCCATTGCTTTTTGTTGCTAAATATGAGAGAATATAGAGAAAAAAGTGGTAGAATAGAGTAAGAGATGATGAAGATGAGATGTGGAAGAAGAAGATGAAGATGAAAGAGATAGATCTGAGATCAGATCTGGAAAAAGGGAACAATAAGAGATAAAGTTGTACTTTTCAAGAATAAGCTGAGAGATTTTACATTTTAGTCCCTTATCTTTAAAATATATAAGGTTTTCATCTATATTTACACATAATTTTGAAATTTATTATTTAAATGTAAGAGAAGTCAACAAAAGTCAAAACCTGACTAGTCCCCGACTTAGACGACTAATCCTTCCGAGGTCCCGACCGACTCGACCCCGACTAGCGAATTTTGCAACTTTTCAAAATACAAGTATCTATGAGTGTTCTAAGCTCTTAATAACAGCCCTCAAGTACTTTTTAAACGTTCAGGTATATGATTCACAAGAATAATGATGATACTAACCCGTCTTGATCCCAGCTTCGAAGGATGTGAAATCTTCGCCGACTCTCAACCTGCATGAATTGGATCTGTTTAACTGGATGTTCTAAACTAATATAATTTCGGACTGTGGTGTTTCTAGTGTCAGCTTCTTTCGATCGATATATTAGGGTATCGGTATTGGTAATAAAATGAAGTTTTTGTATTCGTATTTAACACAATAATTATTACTGTAATTAACAATAAAACTAAAAAATAGAAGAAAATAAAAAGGATGTACGGCGAACAAAAACCGACTAGTTTTGACATGTTACCCAACCCGTTTGACCCGTCCATTTTTCCACCTTTATCACTTATAACCTAGTTACTATTCACCTCTAGGAAAAAACGCCCATCAGGAAGAGGTTCACAACTACATGAATAGAAAAGGATGATTAAATACATTAATGTTTGCATAAACAGAAACTTGTTAGTACATGCTACAAAATTTAACAAGACATAACCAAAGCGTACTCTGTGATTTCCACTTCACAAGCACAATCAGCTACAGACCCTGTTGTTGAGTCAAGTATAACCTACATACATTTATTAAAACACCACAAAGAAAGACAGTGAGTCAGAGTCCATTCACCAGCCTACCTTACTCAAAGAGAAGAAATGGAAACACTAATTTTACGTACCATTCCCATTCGGTGGTTTCCTTCCATAATTCTCCTCACCTGTCATTTAGCACAACCGTCAAACTGCATGTTCTTACGAATGGGTCAATAAAGTTATGTTTTTATCTGTAATGTGTCAAATGGGTCAAACGACTCATACAGGTCAAAAGTCCCCAAAAGGTTTTTTGAATGCACGAAACCTCCTATATTGTTTTCAGGCAAATTTCTGAAAGTAATTCCAATTACCCAACAATCCCCACCCGTTTTGACCTGAAACTGTTACTCAACCCGCCACCTGTCCATTTTACCATCTCTATCCAAGCTTGACATGCTAGAAGTAGAACATAAACAGTAATGTAAACGTTTATCTCACTATTATTTGATGCCAATAACAAGGTCACTTGTATATGATGATTAAGAAAGCAAAAAAAAACAAAAAAACAACAACAAAGAGTAGCTGATTAGCAAGTAGATGTAAAATTAGGAATATAGGATCTTTATAAACTCACCATAAGTCTATAACGAGCTTCAAAAATGTTTAAGTGTAACTTCTGGCAAGGAAGCACAACATCCATGACAAAAAGTGGTATCAAATCAGGACCCATGTTTGTCAAACTCTGATGCTCTAACTTTCTTTCTGCATATTCTTCTGGAAAGTTTCTCTCTATAATACTATTCAGTGTCACACTGTAAAAAATAAGTCCACGTGTTAAATAATCAGTTTCATACCAACTGCAGCAAAACTGATACTTTAAGGGACCTTTATACCCTTTTTTTTATTAACAAAAAATGTCTTCTTCTTTTTTTCACTATAATGTCCTTTTAGGTTATTTTATCTACTGATTCCTTTTATCACATTTGTGAAACACTTGAACATTTGATAATCTGAACAACTTCAAACAGCGGAAGTGTATATATAAATATTATCTTATTCTTATAATTGATACAAAACTTTAAAGCATGGAAATAAACTCACCTTATTGTACAAGTTCTAGGACTAATAAACAGAACCGTTCGGCACAAAGGGCATCTATTCCCTAGCATTAAACCAACGGACATAAAAAAAACATTAGTGACTCGAGAAGGGGTTCTAATTATGGGAAAAATAGCAGAAAGAAAACCAACCTCGGTCCATAGATTGGAAAAGGCAAGAGCGACAAAAAGTATGTCCACATGGAGTTGTAATTGGCTCATATAGTAATTTTAAGCAAAGTGTGCAATCAAAATCATCTGTACGTGCTGGTCTACCATGAAGTCTCCTCCCAAATATGTTGGCTGTTATCCTTTCTAAATTCCGTAAAGCATTGCTGTGTTACATCAGAAACAGGCAAAAAGTCACATCTCCAATTCACAATTATAAACCTACGTAAGAAGTAAAAATCTGAAACGGCAAAATCAAACAAAAAAGACCATCGAATGTACATGAATCACTTACGGTGGCCAAGCATAACGTACTATATTACCTTGAAGCATCAATCTGAAGACCGGAAAGAATTGCATTGCGGGCTTGCTCAAACCTCTCTAACTGCCAACAGTTTATCACTAAATTGGGTGACATATATAGAAGGCATTAAGAAACTGAAGAAAACAATGAATGATAGTGCAACACTACAATATCGAGTGTACGTGCTACCAATTAAGGATTCAGTATAAAAAATTTATGTACGTTTGACAAAAAGAAAGGAGATAAAAGGGAAGGGGTCTCACCAAAATGAGTGCATTTGCCTTTAATATGTACGGATTTACAAATTGACTTCGTAAGTTCATAAACTGCTCAGCATCTTTCAATGCAAGCTGAAGACCGAAACTCAAATATGAAAATGTATCCCACAAGATCTGCTAAATTAAAAAACAACAAAAGTATGAGCAAGATCATACAAAATAAACAAAGATCACATACGCCAGCATGTATTGTAGGATCAAGCCCACTCAATGGTTTATTTTCCGATGCCGAAGGTGGCCTGTTTTTCAGGAATTGACTGATCCTGCAGGTTTGAACATGTTTAACGTTAAAAATTAAAAATTAAAAAACAAGGAATTGAAGAGAAAATGATGATATCTAACAAATTCACCTGAGATAAGCACAACATCGGTTGTTAAGAATGATAGGATCATCTGGTTTAATATTATGAGCTCTCGAGTAATAATTCACAGCCTGATCGATGAACATTTTCGTTAGCAGAGACGAAAACTAACATTGAGGTTTGGAAAGCGTTATAACCAAATGTTTTGTAGAAAAATCTCTAACATTATATACATTCATCTAATGAGTCATACTATGCATAATGTGTTCATATTTACAATCCCATTCAATCATGAGTGTCAAGATATGCAGATAATGCGAACTACTAAGAGTATTCATAAAGTCGAGTGTAAATTCGATAAAACAACAGAGAAACAGCCGAATTATTTACCTCCTCGAAACGATTCTCTCTAAATGCTTTGTTGCCCATTTCCATAAGATCATAAAGATGACTAAACCTCCCTAACGACATCGAACCCGATTCTTCTTGATTCCCCTGCATTATTTTCACAATTACTTTAATGTCAAAATTCAATACTTTACTATATAAAAACTGCCCAAACATTGTTACCAAAGAACAACAACATTTTTCTTCTTTATTACATATTATAACTTACACAACCACCATTTTTTCACAAAATAAACTTTGAACTCCACATCAACTTTGGAATTAACTTAATAACATCCAAACGCAAAATATGAATAAATAAATAGAATTCACTCAGAACTAGCCTCTAACAAGCTGCCGGCATACCAAATTTAATGATAATTACAAGTTTACGACATTATTTCTTCATTTAATTTAATTTAATTTAATTAATCATAAATTAAAAAAAAAATTACTTAAAACTTACCCAAACAAAATCTTCAACATCATTAATTCCTTCCAAACACAATCCAGATGCTGCTGCTGATGATGATGATTCATCTCCAGTAGCCATTTAATTACAAACAAATAAAATACAAAATTCGATACAATTTTAAAAGAGAAATAAAACTAAAGCCTGCAGACCGACTAAAATTAGAGGTGATGAAACGGCGTCGTACGTGTTCTTCGGAGCATCTTTCACTTCATACATGGACTAAATTCATTTACGTGTTCTCTTTTCACTTTAATCTATTTTTTATTTATATACACAGGATGTTACTGTTTGTGTACAATTAGTGATGCATGAGGTACAAGTTGAGTTTGATGGCATTTAGGTGGTTTTTACTGTTGGAGAGCTTTCGTTCTCAGAAAGTTGGATTTGGTAGAAGGAAAAAAGTACTTGGAAATTTACGGTGAATGAAAGAGAGTATTTATTGTGTGGTAGGGTGCACCGTAGTTAATATGTGGACAGCTGGGGCTGGTTTTTGTTTTGTTTAATGGATACTGATTCTGTTTGGGGGAATATGTAGGTATATTTTGTAGGGTGATGCTAATTGTTATGTTTGACTTGAGTTATTATTTTATTTATCTAATATTTATTTTATTATTTTATTAAATTAAATTAGGTATAAATACAACCTCCCTCGTAACAAAACACTAAGCTATAGATATCTTATAGGTATGTTTGGTTACTGGGGTTTGGTACGTAAGAATGAGTATAATAATGAATGAGAATGATTTAAGATGTTTGTTTTAAGAGTTTGAATTTTAAAAATTTGAAATGAAACTTTTAAAATGATAATTTTCTCAAACCCAAGTTAGTAGGTGAGTTTAGTCACCATACTCCTCTATTATCAATTACATACCTATAATTATTCTCTTAAGCAAACCAAACGCATCCTTAGATATATTAGATACATAACTAAATGTATGTGAAAGTACAAATTTTGAGCTAATCATCATATGTTAACTAATACTACATATAATTTAATTTAATGTATTGAATGATCTTTTCAATATAACATCAGCTTACCAAACTAAATAATTGTACGGATAAATATATTGCTATTCAATTCAATCGGATTTTATAAAAAGGTAATAGAAAACTTAACACCCAAAGGCCAAAACAAGTTTGTACTTGTCACATTTACCCCCGCACTTATATTCGGTATTATTTCTAGAAATCGAATGCTTTGTTAAAGGCATTCTTGATTCTTGTATATTTAAGTCACATACGTCACATTGTTAAATGCATTCTTGATCGTAGAAAATGCGGATAAAGATATTACAAATATAAAAAACGGTATTATTTTTCTTGATACACACTTTGATATAAAGGTATCTGACTATGATTAAATGCAAAAGAAAACTAAACAGTGTTAACCACATATACCGACATCCATCGCTCAATTTATGTTTATTTTAAAACTTAGGAAATACAATTAGTGTTGTTGTTGACAACGTATTAATTGTGTACTTTTGATCATTGAGAAAACATCAATTTTAAATTATTAACCCGTGTAATTTTAAACATAAACATAATTAAGCTCTCCATTTTATTTAACGGGATATAAGTTAAGTATTGTTAATAGCACATTATGTTTTTTTCCAAAATTTTATATTATCAAGGATAATAAGTTAATTTAACACTATTTTAAAACAAATAAAAAACGAAGTCATAGGAGTGAAAGGGATTGATGGCACTTCATTAATTAAAGTCCTAATTAACAACTTGGTAAATGTAGAGGGATACTTTATGACCCGGTCCAAGATCTTAGGGAGATGACGGAGGGCCGTCTAGAATTCAGATTCGATGAAAACGGCGTCCGTTACATTTTAAATACAACAAAAACAAACAAACACAACAGTACACAACATTTTTGGATTTTTGACAATAACTTACACCTAATTCTTGGTTAAAACTTCTGCGTTTCTACGTAGACAAACACATTTAATACATAATTGTCCAAACACAAGTTTGGTTTTATGAAAAATTCTTTTCACAGTGTCCAAAAAACTAAATTTTTAGATTATTTATTTAAAAGTCATGTGCACAATTTTGTGTGATCATACTTAAATCAGTTGTATCGAATTTTTAGAGTGTTCATATGGTTGTAAAATTTTAATTAACAGTTTGAATGTAAAGTTCGTCAATTAAAACACGACCATACACACGCATTTTATTCTTAAAAAGTGTGTAAAATTTATTCATTCGTACGCACTTATAATTGTGTACAAACTCTCTACACTAAGTGTGTAAGATGACAATGATTTTAAGTGCGAAAATCATTGTCATTTCACACTTATAAGTGTAGAGAGGTTAACACAATTATAAGTGCGTACAAATAGGTAACTTTTACACATTTTTTAAAAAATGCGTAGAACAAAGTGCGTGTAAATGGATATTTGTTGCAGTGATAAACCGAGGTCATGACTTATCATGTTGCGTTTCAAATATATCCGTTCAACTAAAGTAAAGAAAAACCATATGTGTAATTAACAATTTTGCGTGCAATAAAGACAAAATGGTAGATTAGTTCTGTAAGTATTTTAATTTTAATTATAAATATAAATGGAATCGTAAAAATAAAAAAGTTAAAAATGCTCTTAATAATGTCATCTCCGATGAGTAATCATATGAGTATATAGTTTCACCAAGATAAACTGTATGCAATTATTTTGTATGTTAATTCTTTTATTAAACCGTAATAGATGAGTTTTTGTTACACAAACCGAATGCCATATGCGAGCTACGGCATGGAGTATGTGTCCTTATGTGGCGTAGTTTACCGCACCATTCGTAAGTGACACCCACTTATGCTAAAATTTCATATGTTTTCACGATATGCTTATTATCCTTAGTAATTACCTACATATTTAGTGTAAACAACATTATAATTAATTGAGATTACAAAAGCGGTTTGGTTGTATGAGTGTTATACCGTTTTTCTCATTTTATGTCTTTTAGTAGATCTTTTGCAATTTCATTCCTTAGATAGGACATTATATTATTTTTTTAGTCCCTCAATCATATGAAACGACTAGAATATCTTTAAACTGGGGAAAATAAAAAATTAAAACATTAAGAGCATCTAGTCATATAATACAGACGAGGGAAAGAAAAATGTAACAATCGATAGATAACATTTAAGTACTGAACGTGCAAAAAATCAGAATATAAGGAATAAAAAATGAAAAAAAAAAAACACTAAAACAGTATAAGATAAATAACATATTTGTAATTTATTCTAATTAATTTATGTTTTTGATAAAATTACCTTTAGTTAACTTGCAAATTTTAAATTTGAAAAGATATCGAATTAACCATGTTGGAAAGAACGCAACTTATCTTGTGATAAGTTTTAGTGTCCAAACAAACACTTAAAGTGAAGAGAGTGAGGTGATGTCACAAAGTGGTCAATGATCAAATTGAAGTGACCACTCTACTCTCAAAGTGGTTGAGTCAAGATGGTGACTACCACTTTGAGTGGTAACTGTTTTTTTTTTTTTGTTTTTGTATGCAATTATTATAAGTGTAAAAAAGGTTTAAATATGAGGTCCAATTTTTAGGGTGACAAGTACGATTAAAATTTAGTTCCAGTATGCTTTCAATGTGAAAATAACGTGACACTGATATATATAGCTTTTTTCGGAGTGGTAAAGTAACCGCTCCCTTTACTCTTATTAGTATTAATTAATCTTTGAAATAGACTATTCTGTTGTTGTAATATAACAGTCATATCTTTATGTTAATGTTAATACTTAATTTGGTATATTAGGATGGCCACAAACACACATCGGGCCACATGGATGAATCAAGTTGAGTAATAAAAAACAATACGTAGTGGGTTTGACTTTGCTAAGTCAAAGTCAAAGATGCTAATTATAAAGTACATGCCGTTCGTTTGGTAGACAAATATGAGCTCGTTTTCAACTGAAATAAATTAAGGTTCGAATTTATGCCGGGATTAGCATCTTCTTTGGGCCGACGAACGACCCCCTAATAAGCATATGACAGAAGAACCGAACACTCTAAGAAGGCTCCAATAGAACCATTCAAATTATGCTAATCATCTTTGAGACGGTTGTTCGATAAGTTGATGAATACATTTAGTTTAATTTACTAAGTTATATAGAAGTGTTTGTGTTAAGTTTATTAAAAAGGTGAATTTGTTAGACAAGATTATTATAAAGATTTGTTTTCTTGTTTATTTGATTTGCTGTTCGGATAATCGGTTCACCATGATAAAGATTTGATGAAGATAAAGATGTTGATATGATAATTGATGACTAATATAACACCACTTCTTCCATAATCTAGCATTTTGAAGTGAAAGAACATTAAGCAAATAATACATATATGTAATGTAATATTGGTTTTCACATGATTAGTATTTAGCATGGGGGAGAAAAAAATCGAAAAATAAATAGAATTATTGGAGATCGACCAAATGTATCATCTATATATTTACATGTTGGCCATGAGACCGGTCGATGAGGGCTGTCAGATAATCGGTTATTAACACCTTTTTATATCTATAAGATATATTTTTATGATATTAGTAAGAGTAGATTACAAAATCGTCCTTGTGTTATATCATTTTTTGCAATTTCAGTCCTTGCTCGTGTTTTTTTTTCATATTCAGTCCCTAGAGTGCATGTTTTGTTACACGATTAGTCCCTCCTAAGGAACATAAAGAGGCGAGTGTTATTTTAGTCATTTCATGAATGAGAGATCGGTTGTCTAACAAAGCACGTCTTCTAGGGATTGAACATAAAAAAAAAAGAGACCGGAAACGCAAAAGGTATTAAGTACTTAATTAATATAATATAAGTGTCTATATTTTGACTGATCTAAGTGTTTTATGAATCTATAAAATATAACTTAAGACTATTAGCTACACTTGAGCATGGGTTGAATGTGATCGGTTACACTCCGATTTACGTAACACCAAAGACCCGAATAGATCGAGATAAAATGTGGTATGAATCAACTTGTTTTCCATCTAAGAAGATGGGTTTTTAGTGGTGAGCAAGGGTCACCGTAGATGAAGTCGTTGAAGAGAGCATGGTGGCTCATTTTGGTGTAATAACTTGTGACGTATGTCTATTTTGATGATCAGCTAAGGTTTTCCGCGTATAAAGTTGAAAGAGGTCAGTCCAACATAGAAATCATGAGCTGAACTCAAATATGTGGTACATCATGTTGGAAATCTTGACTGTTTGGGTATGATGATAATCATGAATATCTTGGATAAGACTTTGAATCGTGTACGAATCACTTTCAGATTGGAGTATTTCGACCCACTATTGCCCCGGTTTATACGAAATCCACAATCGGATAAGACAAAGTCCACACTCTAGATTTTGGCAATTAAAAGTCTAGAGCAAAACATAAAAGTGGTTCATATGTTTTTGTTCTTGTTATGATTAGAGACCAAATCATGTTTATATTTATAGTATAAACAAAGTGACCATTGGTGAAAAGTCACAACCTTTCATGAATAGACATAATCCCTTGTGAAGGGTTATAAGACTCTTATATATAAATAGAGACATTTTAGTGACAGTTCCTTAACTGTCGCTAATTGCAACCCTTAACGTATGTGCCTTTTCATTAGCGACGCTTAATTCTGTCACTAATATAAACTGTCATACCTTTGAACCCTTGTAACAGTTTAGTAACCACATAATTTTGTCACTATAACAAACAACCAAGAATCATACCTCTTGATCTACATTCACAATATTTCCATTCATTATACCTAAGAATAAGTTATAGCTTATATGTGTGACACCCGGCGAATTAGGCCGTCATTAGTGATAAATCATAGATCATTATTACATGTAATTAGTGTGAAATAGGACTAATTACGATAACACCTTGTATATTGTATTATACGCACGTACGTAATTAACTGTAAATTACGCAAATTCGATCGGATGGAATCCGACACAATAAATATGGACGTTGGTGAAAAACATTTTTATTAAATAACATAATTATGACAATTAATTGTTAGTTAACTTATATTATCACGATAATATCTAAAACGTTTTACGTTTTCTACAAAACGTATCGTACACAACGGAAACGCGCGAATCGAACCCGACACCGAACGAAACCCGGCAAATATGTGGAAGAGATCCACTAAAGTGTTTAAGAACATCCCACCAATTTAAAATAACACTTTTGTGCCATGAACAAAACACGAAAACTAAATAATTACGATTAAATTCTAAAACGCGTGATTAACGTTTAACCGACCGAATAACGTAACACGAAATCGAGGGGCAAGACGCGAGCCCGAGAACCAACATTGGGCCAAGCCCAAGGTCGGCTCAGCTCAGCCCATGATCGGCCCAAATGTCTTTGGCCCACCTCTTCATTTTAACACATATACACTCCACACCCACACTTTTCACCAAACCACCAAACACTCTCTTTTCTCTAAATTCTCTCACTATCAGCCCCAAACCACCACCACCACCATCATCCTCAGCCTCTTCCAAGGTCCCTGGACATCACCACCATCATCTACAACACCACGAAGAAGAAGATCGGACCAAGGAACGAGAAACAATCACAGCAGCCCTCTTCTTCTTCATTTCGACTTTGGATCAACTTTTTCTTGTAAGAATCTCTTCAAATCTTGTTCATTTTCCTTGGATGATGTTAATAAGCATGTTAGGAGTTCGTTTATGCTAATTATGTCCAAGATCTAAACCGAAAACCAAAAGATAAAGCTAAAAACTTTCGGATAAAGCTATTAACCTTCGGACAAAAACTTAACCCGACTTTGACACATGATATCTAACTCATTTCTTAACCAAATCGAACGATTCTTGAGTCTAAAATCAAGTTCAAGAAGTCTACTTTCGAACCCAAGTGGTTTGACGATTTTCTGAGGTCATTTGATATACGAAAACGATTTTACAAGAAAATGTGTCTGGACTGCCATTTTGAACAGAAAAATCGACCAACTTTGGGAAAGCATATCTCGAGATCTACAACTCCAAAACGAATGAAACCACTTGGAAAAGTTTGATTTTTCTGTTACCTTTCAAAATTGTACTCGCACTCCTTCTGAAGCTTTGTAAATCGTGAGATAGGAACCAAACACTGAGCAAAGGTCCAAAAGTCGACCTGCTGGACCTTTGTCAAATCCTTGGACGATTTCGTGAGCTATACTTGACCAAAAGTTATGAAATTTTTACTGGAAGTAGCTAAGATATATAGGAACAACTATGATTTTTCTTGGATCTCACTTTGAAACTTTGGTTAGTCAAAACGAACCCCGAAAACAACCCAAAAACTAAGAAAACAAACTCATGGACTGTTTTTGCAATAAATATGAAACGACACTTTCGGGTCAACCACGGAACGTAACGATGACTTTTCTAAGCTCTAATAACATATTTAAGACTTCCCTAAAAGTTTCGGGTCAAACCGAGCACATTTGAGCAAGTTCCCGAAAAATCAAAAACATCACAGCCCGTCTGTGTCGCAGCAGGCCCAAAGTTATTGCGACACAACGCTTGTGTCGCTAAATCGTAATGACGGCAGTACTAATCTGCGACACAAAGCTTGTGTCGCTAAAATCATAAAGCAGTACTAACTTGCGACACTAAGTTAGTGTCGCAATAATTCAACTAACCGTATTAACGCTTGTGTCGCTAAATTTCAAACAGTACTAACCTAATGTCGCAATATGCCTTGTGTCGCCAACTAATTTCGATGTCGCTGAAACTAGCGACACAAAGACTTGTGTCGCATACTTATGAAAAATCATGACCTGCGACACTAATGCTTATGTCGCAAAAATTATCTTAACGTCACCATCAGCGACACTACCCTCATGTCGCAACAACCTATAACGACACACCCATTGTGTCGCATAACACAGACTTATTCTAAATATGTTTTCACAAAGTACCGTACACGCGTAATAATGAACGTTCACATGTAACTTATTACGTATATGAAACCCATATACTCTATTAAGTATAAAATGAAACAAACATAATGATAATGTCTTCGAGAATTATTATTACAAAACATCACCAACGGGTCATACATATTTTCTAAACGCAAACAATGAACAAACACTTGGACATAACTAGTTGAGTGGACAACTAGCATGAATGATCTTTTGAGATATTCACTCATACATAACCTTGTGCGTTTAGGGCGCCAGAAGGTTACACTTTGGACAAACGTTTATTAACTTAAACGCACGCTTACAAGACTCAGGTGAGTCTCATAGCCCCACTTTTACTGTTTTATACTATGGGGTGAGATTACATACACTGTTTTATAATCACAAGTACTGAAACAACTCTTATACGGATTGCATGAGACCTTTAATCCACTAAAAGTCCTCACTTTATCATAGTTCGTTAATTGTATAAGCGCGAGTATTATTGGATAGATCTATCGGGGATTGACATCCCCGTCCGGGCTAGTCGCTCTAGCCGACCCACGGACGCATTAATATTTGACTGTTACAGGTGTATTTGATTACACGTCTGCCCGAGGCAAAAACTAGGTTAAGCGTCGAACTGTGAGACTCATTGTAATAGTATACTCTTATTTTGCATTCGTGCAACACTGATTAAATCTTGTGATTATTACCAACTTTTGATAACTGTTTCAAACCTATGAACTCACCAACATTATGTTGACCGTTTTAGTATGTATTCTCAGGTTCACAACAGGAGTAGGGCTATCCCAGGATACGATAACTCGAGTCGCATGCTTACAAACATCAGAGATTTTCTTGCATTACTATTTTGTAACATTGGCCATGTATTAGAATCTCTTGAACCATTCGCGAACTCACATCTTAAATGTAAACCGTTGAATTACTAATGTAATTACTTCGTATTATTTTCAAAACGTCTCATATAGAGTCGTTTGCCTTAACTTTGTGTAATGATCCATGATTAGTCGCGCCCCGACCCGACTTCCGCTGCATCGAAATTTGGGGGTGCGACAATATGAGTGTGCACTCCACACCTCCGAACTCATATTATAACTTAACTTGAACTCCATTTGGTCTCCGTAAATCCCTATTACACTAAAATTACCAACAATCCTCCCCCATTTTAGTGTAAACCTTGATTTACCAAATATAATCAAAACAAATCAAACTCATGCATAAATGAAAATGTGACGAAGATTGAATTTTCACCTTAGTACATTATGTATTCTATATTTGAAAATCGGGGTGTCCTAACGATTGAACCCGTCAAATCATTTGAATATATGAAGATAATATACACACGAGTTTCTAAAATTTTCTATGTTATTCTTGACGCTTTACAAGCCATGCGTCCATATCCTTTCATGAGTATATAGGAAGCCAAGTCCAAGCTTCTTGAAGCGGCAAAACTTCATACTCACATAGGTAGTTCTTTTTAATTTGCACCTGCATTTGCATTTTTCAAAAGAACTATTAAGAAGAGAGCCTTCAACCTACTCAACTTGCAGGTCCGAACACATATCTTGGGATGATATATAGTTATGTGTTCCAATCTCTAAGTGTGAGCTTTCCACGTTGAATTCAAACTTCTAACGTTGTATTAGAAGGGAATTGAGTGTCTCACAATTAGAGATTTTTATGGACTTCAATCTCATCCCTACTACTCGACTTGTGCACAAAGTACTAGCAAACGGCTTTATCAAGTGTTTAGCCAATGATAGTTTATTTCCACTATCATATTATAAAACACATAACATTGTAGCATAGACTTTTAAACATAAATTATCCTTATGTTTATTACTAAGTCCTTGGACCACAATCCTTCTCTAGAATCAAGAAGTTAAAACTAAGTATATGATCATGATGCCATAGTTGAACACATACAACTTTGGGTCCCTTAATACCAAGACAAGTCACCAACCAAACATGATAATCCAATCACTTAGGTTGATTCGTCTTCTTGATCGATCAATCATCCAACTCGCATCATTATATATTTCAAAGTTGAAGAAAATATGCCATATATCAAACCATAATCCATGGTTTTCTTAGTACTTGATTTACACGATAATAACATATCATCCATATATAAGCAAAGGGGTGTAATTCAACTATTGATACCTCGACATACTTTTGTCCAATTCATTAATCCCAAATCCTTGACAAAGTAACTTAATCGAATTACATTCCCACTATATATATGGAACTATATGGAAAAATGTTTAATGACAGACTTATGCCACACCTTGTTACTCAAAGGATTATTCAATAGTCCATATTTATAAAAATCAAACTTATGGAATTAAATAGGAGCACTAATTCCCAATAAAGAGTACTATGACTTATGTATATTAAATATATACATATCCAGTGACCCGTTTTTAGAAAAGAAGAGAACGTAATAATTCCAACAATCTAAAAGGCCACAAAATACATACAAATATTTTGTTTCAAATCTTCGTTCCCGAACGCAAATCTTCGTACCCGGACGCGTGACCGAGAAATGCAAGCCGGTAACCGAGAAATGCAACTCGGTAACCGGGACGCAAAACCCGAACGCAAATTGCGATCGCAATTTGCGTCCCGTGTTTTGCTTCCCCGTCTCCGAGTTGCATTTCTCGGTCACGCGTCCGGGTACGAAGATTTGCGTTCGGGAACGAAGATTTGAAACTCGATAACCGGGACGCAAAAAGTGTTTAAATACTTTGGGAAGGAAGCTAAACAAAGCCCATCCAAAATGGATTAAGGCAACAAAGTCCAAAACGAAAATAAAGTCCAAAACGAAATACGTAAATAATAAAAAGGCCATTTTCGGGCCCTAAACGATCTCGAAACGCCAAAAACTGGCAGGGGTCATGGCGAAGCGATGAGTCTTGACCGTTGGGCCGTTTTTGAGTGACCATGCGAATTTCAGCTCATTCCGACACCAAAATCAAAATCACCAAAATTTAGGAGGAATGATTGGTTGATGACATCACGGCTAGTAGGAATGAATTCTTGATGACATAAGCGCGACGATTCTTCCCCCACATCAAATCGGGACGCAAATCGGTAAAGTTTTTAGATCGGTTGGATGTAACCGAGTTTCAAATCTTCGTACCCGAACGCAAATCTTCGTACCCGGACGCGTGACCGAGAAATGCAACTCGGTAACCGGGACGCAAAACCGGGACGCAAATTACAATCGCAAATTTCGTCCGGGTTTTATGTCCCGGTTACCGAGTTGCATTTCTCAGTCACGCATCCGGGTACGAAGATTTGCGTTCGGGAACGCGATTTTGCGTTCCGATTTTGCGTCTGGGTGGGGTAAAAACGCAATTTTTTTTTTTAAAAGGCAAATTTTTATAAAGGTTTTTAAAAAAGGTATTTTGTTTAATTTCTCATTTTTATTACAGAAAACAAGATTCATCAGGGAATCTTTCACACTAGACATGATAAATATAGTCCATATAACCCTCTATTAAAACTCGTTCACGGGTTCTTATGACCAGAACATTAAATTTAAAAACATTAAATTCAAAATTACTGCCCATACATACAATTGAATCAAAAGTGGATTTCAGTAGTCCTTTGAACGGATTATGATTGCCACTGGTGCAACCCTCAATTTAAACATAATGGTCAAATAATTCATTTTATACTAATAAATCCACAGAAATAAAACAGACTTTGTATGCAGTCAGAAATGCGTACCCGATTCCGTTCATTCTTTATTGTCTAATTATTCAATCGATCTGACAGATCCACTCAACCGTTGTTGAATCTCGTACACCAACATCATACTAAATCCTAAGTACAATCAATGATTATCATCTCGAGAATACTACGATCTTTGTTGGAAATCTTGTTTGTTAGGGTATGATGATAATCATGAATATCTTGGATAAGACTTTAAATCGTGTACGAATCACTTTCAGATTGGAGTATTTCGACCCACTATTGCCCCGGTTTATACGAAATCTACAATCGGATAAGACAAAGTCCACACTCTGGATTTGAGCAATTAAAAGTCTAGAGCAAAACATAGAAGTGGTTCATATGTTTTTGTTCTTATTATGATTAGAGACCAAATCATGTTTATATTTATAGTATAAACAAAGTGACCATTGGTGGTACCTAAGAATAAGTTATAGTTTATACGAGTGTGCACTTCACACCTCCGAACTCATATTATAACTTAACTTGAACTCCATTTGATCTCCGTAAATCCCTATTACACTAGAGTTACCAACACTATCATTAGGTACAAATTTGAATTTATCAAACTGGACCGAATCTCTGTATATCATCATCATTAAGTACTACGGTATTAATCTTGTTGTACATATCGATAACACTTGTCCAAAACACCTGGTTCCAAACACAACTTAACTATCCTCAACTCTACAATGTCAAACCAACCACCCATCGTATTCCCTCCATTCAACCACGAAGGCATTCACCTTCACCATCACCATCACCGTGAAATCAAAGTCGAACGAACAACACTTCCGTCCCCTGTATCAACTACCCGGTCAAGACCAGAAGAATCCATTTCAATAGGATGGTGGGATGCAGTAATACAGCTTTTACGGTTCAAGTTCGACGGCATCGTTTCGTTAATTCGATGTTTTTGTATGAACAAGGGGTTAGTTTGGTCAAACTTCACACTGGCTGGGTCAATGGTGGTTCCGTTACTGTTTTATTTGAAGTTCCGGCGCCGCCGCCGGTTAAGGAGAGAGAGCATCGTTCAATTGATCCGTGTTATCAAAGAGAAAGATGAGGTTCGATCTTTTTGTTTTTTATCGAGTTTGTTATAGTTTGTTCACCATGTATTTGTTAAAATGCCTGAGAGGAATAATAACATTTCACTTCACTGCATTTAAATTTAACCAAGAACTTGTTACAATTTTATTTGTTTAAATGTATAAGAGAACTGATAAGATCTCACATTGCGTTGTAATTGTATATAACGCATAATTGTTACGATTTTTTAACGATTTAACTTGTTGATTTTTTCAGAAAATACATCAATTACTGTATCAGATTGCTCGAATGAATGAACTATTGCTTGCTGCCCATCACGGATTACCCATTACATCCAAGGCTACCACTGCCTGAATCACATTTGAGCAGTGGGAATCAAAGATGTACATCAACAGTGTTGATGCTGATTTCTTTACATGATCAAATATTAAACGTCTGTTAGCTTTAACGTAAAAATGGTATTGTATTTACTATTTAGTATCGTTTCAAAACTAGTTCTATGCCCAGATGCACTCAAATGTATATGTACATGCTGCACAGTCAATAATAAATAGTAGATGCACAATAGTATCCTTTGTTTTCTATCTTCAAATTTTGAGAAAGCCATACGTGGAGTCGAACACTTCCCAACAATTTTGTTTCCTTTTAGAACCACATAAGATTGACAATGTTAGTCATATCCTTGAAGCAGTCGATAACTCAACATGTTTACCCAATTAATATGCAGGCTCAAAGGTCGTTTCATCAAGTTTGTAGTGACACAGTCAAACAGATTACACAGAACCTGATGAAAAGCTTATTTCATGTCCTTGAGAGAAGATCTTCGGGATATCAAACATTGCGAGTTAATGCAAATTTCAAGCCGCTGATTTTGGCTTGGGTATACTCTGTGTGGATTATATCCTAAATAACACAATTTCAAAGATGTTATAATCATGTGACATTGTTGAAACATCTTATAAATCTTATAACCTCTTCGTATTATCATTTCAATTAGAGTAAATTACATTCCCCGTTCCTCAAGTATGTTCTCAATTTCACTCCCCGTCTCCGGGTCGAATTTTTTATGTGTTCAGTCACCTGATTCGGTTTTTTGTTTCACTCTCCGTCCCTCATCCATCATGAAATGACTAAAATACCCTTAAATTTTAAGATACTTTTACCCTTTGAGGGATGGGAAGTGAAACGAAAACCAGGTCAAGGAACTAAACCCGCAAAAAATTCGACCCGGAAATGAGGAATGAAATTAATAACATACTTGATGGACGGGGAATGTAATTTAGTCTTTCAATTAGAAGGGGAATGTAATTTAGTCTTTCAATTAGAAGGTAAAGGTAAATTGGTAAATCACATAAAAATGCACTGAGCAACAAGATTATTTCTAATTTTCAAGAGTTTGCTATCTCATGTATCTTGTGATTTATTCGTCATGTAACTGGACTTTTAAATGATACGACAACCATGTGCAGTGTAATGTTATTATAATTGGTGTAACGTCATTTATTTACATGTTATAGAAGTAACATTACATAAAGTAGTAGGTTTCAAACCGTTGATGCATACAATTAAGTGTATTTAATTATCTTGTACAAGGTTAAGTGTATCAGAATATATCAAACTAATTTTTGACATTCATAATTTGTAACAAACTATCTGGAGTTCCATTGTGTGTAATGAACTTGTTATTTATTGATATTGTATGTTAATTTACTGTAATTTTCCTAGCATGTCATCTACATAAAGTGACACGTATCATCATCACATGTTGCCACGTCATCAAGATGCATACAATAACAATAAATTTAAAGTTAATTACATACGTTGGACCCGAATAATTTCTATAGACACCGTTAATTACTTAATTTGATACATTTGTTCAAAGTTGGCTTTGGAATTATATTTTTGGTGGCAATGATGTAAATATTAACCCTTCTATTGTGTTGGAGGTCCCGTACGTGACAACCATTCTCTGGTCGCTAACACACCGTTTTTGTTAGAATTTTTTTCCGTTAACAATCAAACAATCACCGGTCATCATTTCCGGTCAACCTTCGGTCATGTGACTTCTATTACTCATTACTTTCCGATCAATCTCCAATCCTTCCTAACTTTATTTCACCTTATGTGTTATATTTAAAATTATTATATCATGATAATGTGATCAGTTAATTGAAATTTTGTCCTATTTCAATTTACCTTTTGACATTTCCAATCTAGTTTTATGTGATCGTATGCGAATTGATGATCAGTTCTGATCGGATCAACGTAATTCTGATTGAATAACAGGCGCCATGAGTCAGGTATTTGAAGGATATGAGCGTCAATACTGCGAGATTTCAGCAAATTTATCGCGAATTTGTACGTCAGCCGGTGTTCTTGATGGAGGCGAGTTACAGTATTTTTCACATTTTCATTGTTGTGATTTCAGCTCACTGCATTTAGATGATCTGTTGTTATATGTAATCTAAACTGATTTATGTTGTCCAAAAATTATTTATCTATCTATTGATTATTGGTTATATAGGATGAGTACTTATATCGGTTTAAGTTGCTAGTTCAAAACATTGGACAATGTTGACCATAAAACGGGATCTAGCTGCGACATAAATGAATATAGTAATGTATGTAAGCATGTGAATGTATATTGTAGTTTCAGAATTATGGATTTGAGGCGTGGAAGCAAAAAGGATTTCGTCTATTAGCTGAATGAATTTTGCTTTCAGCTTTTGATTGTATAGTAGTAGTTCAGATCGAACGAGTGTTAGAAGACTTTAGGTAATCATAAAACATGAAATGCAGGCACAAAAGTAGAAAGAACTTGCAATATCTTTCCTGCTTAATGTTATGTAGCCACATGCTATGGTGCAATCATGTTCAACAGATACTTTCACCTGTTCTTATTTTCTTTTTTCAACTGCATAATCCTGAAGTTTATTGCATTCAGAGCAGAAGAAACAGAAACTTTCAGAAATATCAGGAGGATTAGATGATGCTGATGTTCTGGTATCCTACATATCTATGCTATCGCTTTATCTTTATCCTTCTTCCATCAGCTTTATAAATTTGTTACTTCAAAGTAATGCGATATTCCTCTCATAGTTGCGGAAAATGGACCTCGAGGCTAGAAGCATGCCACCTGGCATTAAAGCCACGCTTCTTGCCAAGATACGCGAATATAAAACCGACCTCATTAATCTGAAAAGTGAAATAAAAAGACTTCATTCAAGCAATGTGGCTGCTCGAGACGAACTACTGGAAATGGGAAGGGTAGATGCAATGCAGGTTGTCTTCAAACTAGAGTAAGGTGGTAAATGGAAGTCAGATTGGTTGAGTTTTGGGTCAAAACTGGTCTGGTTGTTTGACCCGAAACACAATTTTTCGCAAATATGTCCATCCTTCTACTCTATTAAAGCGTCCATTACTTTAATAAGAATATAATTATTTTAATAAGATAAGATGATTTTTAGAGGTTTTATGCATTAAAAATACATTTTTGGGCAACTTTTGGCCAACTTGGCCAATTTCCTTTTTGCTATTTTTTTTTTTTTTTTTGTTACCTTTGATCCATGAGAGATAATACATTAAATGGACCATTTACATCTCTAAACTAGAGTTACAGAAGCAATGAGACTTGCAGTTGATAAACAAATTTATATATGGTATTTTGTTAATTTCTTTCTCATGATAATAATGTTGCTTACCAATTGGCAATGGATAGGTGTCTGCTGATCAGAGAGCAAGACTAATGATGTCAACAGAAAGATTAAACAACTCAACGGACAGAGTCAAGGAAAGTAGAAGAACAATGCTTGAAACTGAGGAGCTTGGTGTTTCAATCCTTCAAGATCTACACCAGCAGCGTCAGTCTCTCCTCCATGCAAACACCACTGTATGATTCCGATTCTACCAATTTGGTTTTTTTTTGTAAATCTTCTAATTAATGTTATATATCTTGTAGAATTTGACCCCTGAGGAGGCAATATATATAAAAGTTATAAATTGGCGGGTCGGGCAGGTGAAAGAAGGGGTCAAATCTTATAATTTTTTGGTACAAGTTCAAACAGTTCCAGTGAGTTCGGGTTGACCTGTAATCATTTTTGTCCACAAATTTTTTAAGTTTGTATCAACAAAAATTGTGTCAAATATGAGTAGAAAGTTTATTTTTATTGATAATATTTTGAATAAAATGGTTTAAAAGTTTTACGCCTTAAAAATACAAATTTGACGACTCATTGAGCCGTTAGGGATAAAATATAATCTGAATCTATCTACCCATTCTTTAGTAAATGGGTCTAAAGTAGTCAAAGCAACTACCTCTAACTGTATCCCATGAACACTAGATTTATCGTGCAACATTTGACAGACAATGTTTGTTTGCAGCTCCATGGGGTGGACGATAGTATTGGCAGGAGCAAAAAAATTCTAACTGGAATGGTGAGAAGAATGAACAGGAACAAATGGATCCTAGGTTCCATTGTTACTGCCCTAGTTCTTTCTATCATTCTCATTCTTTACTACCAGCTGGCATAAGCGCTCTTGAATCACTTTTTCAACATTCTTGGCAGTCAGTAGATGAATGGAAAGTTAACTTTTCTCTATTTGTATATTTGCATGATGTGTGTTAAAAGTATTGTTAACAGTTATAAGATCATATATAAAACATCGTAGCAAACAATTGTAGTTTTTGGTAAGATCGTTGAACAATTTTCCAATAACTATTTCATCAACAAAACTATCATGTCAACTTTCTCTACTAAATTCTTCATAGTAACTTTACAAACAGGTACAAGAAATTTTCCATCTGTGCTCACAAAAATAAGCACGGCAACGCCATTTTTCAGTTGAGAAATGACACCGGCCGTGCAAGAATACGCTTCTGGAATCACAATGGACCAATCTCCTGCTCCAGAAGCCCAATATCCATCAAAAGAGAATGCCTGCAAATAGTCAGCCTTCATGCCTAGAAAAATCATGGTAATACCTCAAAATAACAATACCCAACCGGACGATATCAAGTGAAACTCTTTGTGTGCAGCAGTACAATAGTTGAAGATGATGATGATGATTTACATCATCTCAGCAATTGAAAACTTCATAATTGTTTTCGGGAGATGAATCTCTACCTGCTTGATCTTCCTCCTCTTCGTCATCGTCATCATCCTCGTCAAAATCACCAGAAGTGGGTTGACCGTTAAGATCCACATTAATCCCATTAATCTTCCTCACGAATTGTCCTCTTACACGAGGTCGCCTCTCTGCTAACTTTTTCCTATTAACATACCTGATTTTTTTGTCAAAACAACGTTCTTTCCTCTTCTGCCTAAACTTAAGCAAGGCTGCTTCTCTACGGTCAAGTTTATGTACATTCACATTGTTGTTAGACGAATTTCCGTAGGTGGGCCATGGATGCATCGCTGGTGGCATTTGTCCAGGTAAGCAAAGATTAACCGGGTAGTAAGGGAATGATCCCATTCCCGGTATGTGATTAGGTGGACAATGTGGTACATGATTAAATTGGTTATGCAAACCATTCATGTTCATCATAACATGATTCATTGGTCCTGAAAAATAATGAGGATAAGCAGAATAGGCATTATAACCCATAAAATCATGATGATAGTTATTTGCCGCTTGTTGATTTTGTGCCTCTGACGGTAACGAGGGAGTAGAAGATTTATCTACTGACATTGAATCGGGAAAGCTGTTATTGCTATCAATATTTTCCGGAGCCTGTGTGTAATCATACTCTTGAGTATCACTAACCCCTTGTTCACTCACTGGACCAATTTTTTCCTCGACATGCACATACTGAGAAGCATTTTCATCATTAAGGTTGATGGTTAATTTATCCACAATTATTTTATCCACTCTCCCACCACCTAACCTAAGATTGTTCTCCGATAAGTGTGTCGTGGTTTCATCAATAGTTACAGTGCCCCCACTGGTAGCACTTCTGAACACGCTCGATTTGACATATGTAAAGAATGCTGAGGACTGACCTATCCTTAGTTCACTTTTCTTTGGACCAAACATAGTTTTCCCTGGATACACAGCTACAAGATATGTAAGTTACAGGAACAGCTTAACATAGGGACTGTATGTAGAATTTAAAGGTGGAAAGATGGACCGGGTCGGATGGGTTGGGTAGTGGATAAAATAAAATTGGGTTGAAATGGGTCATTAGTAAGGGATGCAATGGGCAGAAGCGGGTTAGGTCGGATTAAAAATACTCTCTCATCCGGTTCTTTGTTTTTTATAAATAATTGAGGCACTAATTATGACTAAAAAGAAATATTATAACAACAATCTAATGCTTAAATAATGGAGTATGATTTATGAGGTTGTAAGAATATTAAATATACTTTAGGTGACTTTTAAGCCGTTTGACTTGTTCCCCCCTTTACCTAACTTTTTTTATTTGACCCGTTTGAGAGAGAGTACAACCCAAATCGACCCATTCAAAAGTAAATGGGTCCGAACTTCCACCTCTATAGGATTTGGATTAGGAGCTGGTAACCTCGTTGCTGTTCATTAATTTCTGGGACGTTAGGTCGATCGTCTGACAAGGTGACAAGTGGTGTGTTCACAAGACGAGGAGGTATTATCACATTACTCTGAAAGAGAATAGATCGGTTAGCAAGATCTGAAAACTCCTATTTCCAGTAAAGAAGATTCTTACCTCATCTTCCCAAGGAATAGACATAGAAACCTCTGGATTTGAATTCTTAAGTGACTTATCATCTGTGTCATCCGAAAACAAAGTGGTACTGTTGGTATTAGCATCACTAGGATCTGAATGCACCGGATCGAATTCACAGTGCATGATATTCTTCTCAGCCAAACCAAGCTGTCCAAAGTAGAGTTAAGAGACCAATAGCAAAATAATATGTTAATGGCTGCATTCAAAGGATGATTCGAAGGATTCACACTACTTTCAATTATCAAAAAAAAAAAGAAGCTAGAATATAGGACAACCACATCGTAGGAAGACAGCTACCTATGTTATATCAAGAAATACTCTTTGGTATGGTTTAGCATGTTCGATTTGATTACAGATCTAGGGCTAGAATAAGCATCATTAGAAAGCAGGCATACTGAAAACATTTTGCATTTTTGTTGTTTTCAGTATCAGTCTGGTTCAATAAAACAGCTAGTTCAGGAAAAATACAGTGTACATACCATACGTCTTCTCCTCCACATGTGTGTCCACAAATTCAATAACTCATTAGTTCGCAAAGGTTTCACAAGATAATCAGCTGCTCCAAGCCTCAAGCATTTAACAACAAGTGCAACCTCATCCTGAGCAGACATCACTGTAACAAACCAAAATATTATTTAAAAAAATACAACCTCCACTAAACCTAAAACCTAAAAACTGAAAAAACACGAAAACTGTCAACAAACAAGCTTACTGATCACAGGAATTCGCCGCAGATCTGTATCTCTCATGATATATTTTAACATCTTGAAGCCTTTAGCCATGGGAAGATCAACTTCAGATAGAATAATATCTATGTCAGGCCCTTCTGCGTTCAACGCATCAATCACTTGCCTAGGTGATCTTACTGAAGTCACTATATAACACCAATCATAATAACAAGTTTATAACACAACCATAAAGATACTAACTCATATATATCCCAACAGATCAATTGAACTTAAAATAACCATATTTATTTATAACATGATACCTTGATAAGAGCATTTACAAAGAAGAGTAAACACCTCTTGGGAACTCTTGACATCGTTATCGCATAGCAAAATTCGCACTTTACTTCTATCAATAAATCCTTCCCCTGTTTTCCCATTACTATTTCCACCTCTACTAAACATAATTTCATTTGGATCCATCTTCCACATCAATCAATATTACCAACAAATAAATTTTAAAAACTTACCAAAAAAAAAAAAAAAAATTCACCCCCAATCCTACTGCTAACTAGCTAAACATTAGAGAACTTCCATCAAATATACAATTACAATTACTTATATCTACAAAAAAGGATCTAGGGTTAGGGTTTCCAATTTCATATACTTCATCAAACAACAGATCCTGCTCATAACAGAAAATCAATATACAAACACAAACACAAAACACCTGTATCTATATCTATATATCTATATAATAATCATAATTAGTATTAGTATTATATTATATTATTATAACAGCAGATCTATACTTTCAACTTCCTTAACTGAATGATCAATTGATCTAAAACCTTAAACGAAGTCGTTGAAAAAGTGTGGATGTTTTAGTGGTCGCTGGGAAGGAAAGGATGAATATGGGCCGTTGGATGAGGGTGTGAGTGGAGGTGGTGAGAGATTAGGTGATGGCGCATGTTAGATGGAGGGCAGACGTGGAAGACAAAAGTGCAAAAAAGAGCGCATGAGAGAGAAGATAACCAATTAGAGATAGAAAGGAGGCCACGTCATCCAAAAGGTCTCTACTAAAGAGGAAAGGGCGGAGATATTTGTGAACAAGAATCAGATATTTATCTGTACTATCTTTGGAGATACCCACGTGGTCCAGGCCCAGTTTGTGGCCCAACTTTGTCATAAATCTGATCTAATTTAATTTAAATTTTACGTGTTATATTATATTAAAAAATGATTGGGTGGCCTAAACTTATAGGTTTAAATATAAGTTTAAAAATGTTATTGATAAATACGAAAAATTGATTAGATTAGATTAAGGGATAAAAAAAATCAATCAATAAAAAATTAAATTAAATTTTAGGTCTATATAAGTACTCTTATGTAGTATTACTCTATTATATTTTCCTTTAAAATTTTGCCCATTCTTTTTTTCTTAAAAAAAAATATATTATACTAATTGTCAAGCCTTTTTTTACCTATGTTCCATGACTCTCCTTTTGACACATTCCACGTGTCATAGTCTCACGCTTTAAGAAAATATATGATCAGTGCATCGTGTAAGAGAAAAATGACAATAATCTTTTATAAATCAGTTTTATGAAAAGATTAATTATGAGTAAATTGATCAAGTTAGTATATTACTTTTGAAGGTGGACACTTATTTTAAGATAAACTAAAATAAAAATGTAGACACTTTTTTGAGACGGATAAAATATTTAACACCATAAATCAAATATTTACAAAAGAACCAATCGAAAGAATACTACCATATTACTATGATCACGATATTCAACTTTGATCGATTTTTCGAGGGTTGAGAGGCCACGAGCTCCATTCATAACAGTGTGGTGCTGCATTATGGTGTAACAACATCTTGTTTAGAAAATATAATTTAGCTTGAGTGTGTTTTAACGACACTTCTTGCGACACTGGGCTAGTGTCGCTAGTGTCACAGAAGCCCAGCCCAACCTATATATATAGTTCTAGGGTTTCAGTTTTGTGTGCGTGAGAAGGAGGAGCAGAAAGAAACGAATTTTAGGGTTTGTGAGAGAGAGAGTTTTGTGCTTAATCGTTTGTGTTCTGTAATCATTGTGAATCAATAAACAGAAACATTATTTACATTCTCGCGTTTTACATATTCACGTATACAAAATCAATTGTTTATTTCCGCTATTCAACTGATTCGATTCATCTACGAGGTTGTTACGAGGACTATCATGTGGTATCAGAGCCAGGTTTTTAAACCAACAAGACTTCGGAGAAATATATCCTCATGTTGTTAGTTACTTATTTCTTGATCTGAAGCCTGTAAAACGTTAATCCTACAGCTACAAAATGCCCAAATGGTGACATAAAATACACCTTCAAAGCCTTCATGGTCCACTTGTTATCATTTATAGATAATTTTTCGAAGATTATATCTGATAATGAGAGCAAATAGCACAAACATTTGAATTTAAGTTTACTGCTTGTCTACTCAAATTGAACCGAGAGAGAAGACGTTTGAAAAAAGCACGTCGTACACCATAGTGTGGGGGGTGTAAGGCAGATCTATATAAGACCTGTAAGATCGGTGGAGAAGGGTGGAGAAGGGTAGAGTTGGGTGGTTGGGTGGTGATTATTATACTATACTACTAAGAACATGAAGAACAATTTGATAGTTTTTAGAGAGAGATAGGAGAGAAAGTTATAAAACACAAGGCTTTTATTTCTTTCTTGATATCTTACAATGAGAATGACACCTCCTTTTATAGGTAACAAGGAAGTAGTCATCTTGAAATACAACCACAAACTAAAAGGATAACAATAACAAAAAAATTCAAAAGCAATAATGCTAGTGAACCATACTAGCCACACAAAATAAAAGCAGATACAAAATATAAAAATACAATGACATAAGGGCTTGCATCATCTTCAATAATTCTAATAATTTAATAACTCCATGCAAACTTTTATTATTGGGGACTTCATGCAGATTATTTCCAACGGGAATCAGGATGCGAAGGATCATCCTCGTATGGATCAAATTCTGTCTCCGCTTCATCTTCATAATCACTTGTGTCTGAGTAGTTCATTATTGTATCATCAGAAGTTTCAAATTTTGGTTGCAAGTGTGTGTTCTTCCATTCTTCATAAGTGTTTAACCAAATCTTTGAAACCGGGTGATCTTCGGACCAAAGATTGAGATTATACATTGCGTCAACTGGAATTGTTCTCGGACAAATGTTATTCGCGTTAGCTAATACAGTGCGGTATCTTATGATGTCTTGTAACAACTCAAAAATTTCGGTAATTTTCGTACATCATATCACGTGCATATTAGGCTAATTTCCTATGTAATTAATATGAATTCGTTTTCATCGAAATAAAGTCTAGCACAATGCCCACGTTTGCATTAGAGATGCACATTATTTTAATGCGGAATGCATTCGTGATCGTTGAAAATCACACAAACAATCGGTAGAGACCGACACCCACGGACGTTGTGACAAATTTTTATAAGTAACGTAAATCTATTCGAATATAAATAGTAGTTATTTATAGCGTGATAATTTTGCTAACATGCAAGCGTAACAACCTTAATATACGATAAGCGTTCACGAGAACTAAAAAAGACGTATAACGACAAATTAGACAATGATGACTAATCGAACGAACTAACGATAAATATTCGAATATTATTAAACCAACTAATAATATTCTAACACCATTAATTTACCTTAATTACCACTAAATCACTTTAATTACATGATTAGCACTTAACTAATTAAGATTAGTGCCTAATGACTTAATTAACCTCACCAAACTACAAGTTGAAAACCACAAATGGGGCCCCTTTTGACTTCCCAAAAATCAGTCCTCCCCCATGGGCCCCCATTCCATTGACTTTTTTGGAACAAGCATGCCATACCTCCCATGTCTTTACACTCCTACACCACGTTTCTTGTTTTCATCCTTTTAATCACCAACACACACAACAACAAAGCACAAGTTATGAAACATCCCAGATTTTTTTTTATTGTATACTCGATTTAAATTCTCAAAAACACTTTATATATTAATATAAAGTAATAACAATATGGTTCAACACGAAACATATCATTTTTTTTTTTACAAAAACATCACATGTTAATATAGAGCATGATCTATGAGTCCGTCTTCTTACTATCTTTCCATAGTAAGTCCATCACTAGCAGCTCTAGGGTCATTTGCCCGGATCCCCACCCTTCATCCCTTTAGGCGTGCCTATCAACACAACATCCAACAATACATAAGCACATTGCTTAGTAAGTAAAGGAAATTACATTCACAGTTATATATTAAACCAGACATCTCATGTCTTTATCATTCAATCATACATTTACTAGATTCAACATATACTCAATCGGCACAATTGGTCACTCAGCAATTGGCCACTCAATTCATACGGCTAAACACAATTGATCACTCAGCAATTGGTCACTTAACTCACATATACATGGGCACAATTGATCACTCAGCAATTGGCCACTCGGCTTAATCTCATGGGCACAACTGATCACTCAGCAATTGGCCACTTAACTCAATCTCATAGGCACAATTGGTCACTCAGCAATTGGCCTCTCAACTCATTGATAAACTCAGTTATTCAATGCAACTTTGTAACACAATCATTATTAACAAAATCAGCAAATTAAATTCTTTACTTTCCTACTACTTACCTCGAGAATGACGTTCAAATATTTATGAATATCTACCCAAAATACCTGTCGAGGTTACCATATCAATTAACTCTGATAATAATTAATATTATTTAAAATATCAATTAAACCTGCGACACTACCCCTTAGTGTCGCTATACCTCCTGGCGACACTAAATTAGTGTCGCTCAACACACTATCGCGACACAACCTGCGACACTAGCTCTTAGTGTCGCTAAAACAACAATTACAAATAACAGTGGAAACAAGCGACATAAGCTGCGACACGATCTCTTAGTGTCGCTACAGCAATAGTTTTAATTTACGACACCATCACTGCAACACAAGCTGCGACACAACCCTTGTGTCGCAATGACGAACAGAACAACAGCAGCTTTCGAATTTAACAAGTTTCTGGGTAAAATTCACACTCTTTAACCCAATTAAGTTTCTGAAGATGATAAAGCACATAATAAACTCAAACTCTTACCTGGAAATGATTTCAAAATACAAGGAACACTTTCAAGAGTTAATTCCTTAGCAAATCTCAACTTTTCTTGCTTTCTCTCTCTAGAATCTCAAAAACACACATACAAATGGTTCTGGAAGTGAATTCTTGTTTCTGGAAAGTTTTGGAATGAAAAGTGGGGTTTAACCCCTCTGTTTTTACACTTTTAACCCTTGCTAACCGCCTTTCAACCCGACACTGCGACACAAGCCTTGTGTCGCATAACAGTACACAACTTTTTTAATTTAACGAATTTCGGGGTGTTACAAGTTATTCAACTCTCTTCTCCCTCTCTCAAAAGCTACGGCCAAGCACCCCTCTTTATCTCTTTCACTTTGTTTTTCAAGAACACCATCACAAACCACCCTAAACCACCATAAACCACCACTTTTAAAACACAAATTAAAGCTCTTTCGACATATAAACACCTACAAATAAAAACACAACTACATTCCCATGGGTAAACCAAGTTAAATACAAGGATTGGAGCTAGGAAATATACACCAAGAAATCAAGTTCTCATATTGCTCAAATCTCACTTTAAAAGTTTTGTAAGGAAATTTTTTCTTTAGTTTTTAACTTTATATATGTGTTTATGCAAAAAATGTTGACTCATACTAAAATATACTTTTAAACTAGTCACTTTGCCTTTTAAAAACATTAACTAGTAAGTTTAACAAATAAAAAGTCTATAAACAAGTTTAAAGACCTTAAAAATGCAAAACATATGTTCTACACTTTAAACTCTTCATTTATATGTAATAAACTCTTATTTATGTTAAAATAGTTATTTTAAACTAAATAACACAATAAACTTGTAATGACATGAACTTTGTAATTTAAAAGCTAACTAAACTCACTTTTGGGTGAAAAATACTAAAAAGGAGACTTAAGGGACTAAACATGTAAAATCCGGATTTTTGAGGACCAAAAATGCTAAAAATAGTTTACCTAGTGTTTATAATGTTAATCTATGTGTTAAAGTGTTAAAGACCAAACCCTTGTGGTTAAAATCAAGAAAACTAAACTATGGGGTTAAAAGTGGAAAAATGAGAACTAGAGGGATCATACATGTAAAAACAGAAAGTTATGGACTGAGATGGTAAAATCAATAGGTGAATGATATCAAAGTTTAATCCATAGTTTAGAGTGTTAAAAATCAAGACTTGTGTAGTTAAAAGTCGAAAAACCGAGAGCTTGAACTAAAAATGAAATAATTGGAACTAACTGTGTCTAACAGCACTAACTGGTCTAACAGCACTAACTGTCCTAACAGCACTAACTGTGTCTAACAGCAGTAACCGGTCTAACAGCACTAACTGGTCTAACAGCACTAACTGTGTCTAACAGCACTAACTGGCCTAACATCACTAACTGGTCTAACAGCACTAACTGACCTAACATCACTAACTGGTCTAACAGCACTAACTGGCCTAACAGCACTAACTGTGTCTAACAGCACTAACTGTGCCTAACAGCACTAACTGTAGTCTAACAACACTAACTGGTCCAACAGCACTAACTACGTGAGATTTTGTAAATCGAAGGAACCGAACGATTTAACCTAAAATGACATAATAGAAACTACAAGGACTAAAACCGTCACTTAGAAACTTTGAGGGCTGTTAAGGACCCTCTGTAAATCAAGGGACTTTATTGTAAAAATGTACACTAAATCAGGATTAGTATATACACCGAGAAATAAAAAAAAAATCGAGTTATAACGAGTTAAAACGTACATATGACAAACCAATAATCAACACTATGAATATATTACGAATAATAATATATTATAAGAATGACATAAACGATTGTAGTATTTTGAAAACTATATATGTTCACAACGTGTCGCACATGTCTATAAGACACATAAACCCTAGTGAGTGAACAACTAGCATAGACGGTCTATTAAGTCGTCTACATTTATTAACTCGACCTCATGCGTTTAGGGCGCTAAGAGGCTTATTTGGGCTCGTTTACTTAAACTCTTTTTGCTAGCACGCTCGGACTCAAGTGAGTTCACAGTCCCTATTTTACTGTTTTAATGCTTTCAAACATTGGGGTGAAAAACATATAACTGATTTATGCGATTATTGAAACCTGACAACGAATCCTTATGGGAGCCTAAGTTCTCAAGTTGTAGTGCATAGAAGTCCTTTGCTTACAATGACTATAACCATTAGCTAGATGACGCTAGCCACTGAATATACGGATAGTACTATCGGGGTGACGTTCCCTCCCACTGTTTTGGTTAGTCGCACTAACTAGCGACGTTGTTTCGCAACGAGGATCGTATATTTACATTTTCCAAGGCAAACGATTCATTATAAGTCGTGGTTTGGTTATAGGCTTAATTTCGGCATATTAACTCATAGGACTTGCAAACCTATTCGGGGATCACCGTCTATGTTTCAAATTTTAAATAATCGTACCTTAGGCCTTCGATGCCATTTTTTGATTTACTGATGAACTTTACTAAATAATGGTTTATGATTGAGTCTTAAACCTGTGAATTCACTCAACAATTATGTTGACGTTTTAAATATGTTTTTCAGGGAATTAGCCATGCCGCAGGAATTCATGCATTATTGGGACTGTACTTCCCGTGATAATTAGGATGCCATCTTTTGAAAAATGTATCATTTGTAAAACAATGTATTCGATAACATTACCATTTTGACGGCTTGATAAGCCGTAACTTTGTAAAACTTTATTTGGCATCTTAATGTATTAGATGTTCTGCGATAATCATATGCTCTTGATTTAATGTCGATTGATCGAGTCACGCCCTGAGCTTCCGCCTTAATTATGATTATTCTAAATTTTGGGGGTGTGACATGTCTTCAGGACTGTCGCACCTAAGATTTGCCGGGTTTATGTTGTTTTGATCATTAGTCACATATGTTTTGTTACATGCAGTCAACATTTTTAACCATTGGTGACCAGGTAAGAACCATTCAAGCATGTTAAACAAACGTTTGGAGACCATTGGAGACTAACCGAATTGGCAATACATGATGTATGCGAGAAGTTTGGTTGAATTAAAAGATATTCCGACAGTAAATGACTCAAAAAGGTACCAGAAGAAACATAGTGCTTCTTTAGGAAGACTGTGCAAGTCATGTATATGGAATACGTTTAAACAAGGGTAATCTGGGTGCATTTTAAGACCTTTCATGAACATACCATGTTTAGCAATGACGATGGTGAGAAATGTTTTCCAATTGAGGGATGCTCTTTCCTTAAAGGTTAATTCTGCAATAACCTCCATGATTTCTTCTGGGATGGTTGGGTTTGTTTCACCATAAGTGTTAGCAGTAGAGGAACTAGAAGAAGATGATGGACGAAAGGGGGATGGATTAGTAACTGGGTAAACCATTGGAATAATGGTTTGTGTTTGGAAGGTAACTTGTGTGGTTTTTGCTAGGTTTTTGCATGCCGATTTATAGATCTTTGGCCGTGATAGAAAATCTGTCAGGATGTTGTCCGTACCCTTAATGTGATTAACAGTAAACTTCCACCGTGAGAACCAAGTGGACCACTGATATTGCTCATTTTGTATATAAATATTCCACGCGATATCATTGCTTTCACGATTGTTTTGAGTTAATTTTTAGAACTTTCGGTACTTATTTGCATTGGAATTGACTTTCAGGTGCAAACGATGAATAGATGAAGTACTGGGGTGATTTGATGAGGACTTAGAGCCGATGTATGAAGTTAATAGGAAAATCTCATTTTCAGGCATGATACGCGATCCCGGGACCTCACCAGGATCGCGTATTCAAGGCAAAATTTCAATCAGTCGGATTTTCAACGAGATACGCGATCCCAGCCTTTTTCTAGGATCGCGTACGTCAGGCAAAAATATGATCAGAAGGGTTTTTCAAATACATACGCGATCCCACAAACCTCTATCCAGGATCGCGTATAAAAGGCCAATTCTGGAGCTTGACAGGATCGCGTATGGTTTCCAAGATCGCGTAAACCGGCGGTGCCTGCACTTTTTGGAAAGTATAAATTCGTTTTTATTTATGTTTAACCTAATTTTTTTGCTACAGCTAAAACGGCCAAGGACGAATTTTAGAGTTTCATTGAAGGTTTTTCATAATTTTGGAGATCTTTCATCGTATTCAATCATTCGGTTACGAGCAATCATCAACTATTAATTGTAATCATTCGGTTTGCATTATTTATCTATTAAATCATGTTTTCTTCGGTTTCAAATGTTTATTGTGATTGTTTTTATTTAGTTATGAGTAGCTAAATCCTTAAACACTTGCTTGGATGAAATAACTAGTGACTAGGGGTGTAATCTTTAGAGTTTTATGCAATTTAATTTACGTTTAATCGAAACCCTTGTGTAATTGAGTTTTAAACCAGTACGGGAGATTTTGTCGTGGAAATTTCTTCCTTTCTCTATAGGAACCGGAAAAATTGGAATGAAAATATTCATTGGAATGAGACTTTTTCTTTGTGTGGGAACAATCACATAATGATTTATATTTGCATTTTATTTGGAGATACTTGTCATCACAAGCGGAACCAAGTCGCTTTCCAGTTTTTTCAAATTCAACGAGGAATTTCTTTTGGTTACAAAGCTTCACAAGTGCATTTAGAATTAACAGATAGAGTTCACCCAATGAAGTTTGTGCAACAGTGATATTCCTGGTTTCTAGTGACCCGTAGGCTTCATTTCCTAGTGATTCTGGAAAAGAATTTAGGAAGACTTGTTTGAGATTAACATCATCAACACCATGTAGACAATAAAATCGTTGGGACATGCGATTATAGTGTTTCTCAAGGTCACTTTTCTGGAAAGAACAACACTTCATTTTTAGGAATTCTTCTCTTGCATGGATAGTGTGTTCAATCGGGCTTCCAATGAATTCAGAATAAATAATATTCATGAACTCTTCAGGGGATGGTGATTGTTGGATTTGTAATTTTCGGTATTCACCAAGGCTGAGATACCAATCTCGAAGGCGCCCTTGAAGACGAGCAAGAAATCGTCTAATGACCATGTCAATGGCATAGTATTGAAGTTCAACTGAGCACCATGTTAGCATTTCAACACTTCTTTTACGCCACTTAGAAGGCGGGATATCATCAAAGGTAAACTGTTGTTTGGCATCTGATCGGGGAAATTGTGTGCCAGTTGGTGGGGTGGTATAAGATGTTGAATCATTAATATCAAATGGTTCAGTTTCATCTTGAACTGTCTCTTCTGGTTCGGCCATAAACAAATGTGCAAATAGTTCGACATCTTGAAAAACAATCGAATGGGTTGCCAAAGGTAACGCTAGCCCGACAAAGGGAGACTGAACAGAATCTTCTCTTTCAGTTAATGACTGGAGGAAGGAGGAAATGGGATTTATTTTTACAATTGGAAAAATATCCCGGGCTTTGGAGGAGGTAGAAAGGTAGCATCTAAACTCAAACCAGGTTCAAGTTTAGATAATGTGGTTTGGGAATTCTTAACAGTTTGGGATAAACCACGTAGTTTTTCTTGTTCTGGGGCCCACAGAGATAATGATAGTGAGGTTTTGTGTGGGAACATTTGGACCAATTTAGAGTTGCTTCAGCTGGACTAACGGAATGTAAGGCTCCATTTGGACCAATTGTTGTTGGAGTTTTTATTTTCCAATCATGTTTTGTGCGTTGATCTGTATTCTCAAAAGAACTTAATGGAGGGAAAGCAGTTTGACACTCAAGAGACGTGGATGTTGAAGGAGGAGTGGAAATGACAAAACATTCATCATGGGAATGGTGGAGTACGGATTTTTTGTGAATAATGGATAAGGCTTGTTGGTTATATGGAGAAAAATTATTAGGTGGAGAATTTTGCCAAGGCTGAGTGGGTGATATGGGAGGTGTTTTTGAGTAATACACATAGTAATCAAACTTTCCTGATGGTTCTCCAAGAATATCAACTGAAGGATCACCTTGTTCATAACGTGTTCTCATTTTTCTTTGGGAATAGCTTCCTTTTACTGGGACCATATCCATAGAAACATTGAATGCTTCATCTAAGCAATCAGTTAAATTACAAACGTCATACGAGAAGTGTTCTATTGGTTTAATCATATGGATGGTTGGAAAAACATTTGATGTTGAGCCCTGTGTTTGAGAAGGTGAGAACTTTACTTCTACTTGCCCATTGGCATGGCGGATGAAATATGGCGCCATGGTGGTTTGAACTGGGGCTTGGTGGATCTGTTCATAGTTAGTTACCCATTTGTCATGAAGGAGTTTGACCAATTCATCTCTGGATAACTGTCTTGAAACATGGGTACATGTTGGTGTTGCATTTGAATCAATATCAAGGAGCAAAGTATCTCCTGAGTTCTCATGGCCTGGGATCATGATGTCAAGTGAGTGATTTTGAACCCGATATGCCATCTGGTAATGGAATGTAGCTTGGAATGTGTTAACTTGAGGGGTACCACCAATTTGGATTTGGGCTTTGAGAGCAGTGAGTATTGAAGGATCATTTATTGGCATGTTGAAATTGGGAGAGACAGAGTGACAAGATGTTCAGATGTAGATGCAGGGAGTTGGTGGGAGTCAAATTTGGAGGTTTGGACAAATTCTTTGACTTGGTGGTTGGAGTTTGAACCAATTAATTTTTTTACTTTTCTGGAAAATGAAGCAGTAGGTCTAGAAAATACATGGTAAGGATTAACAATAGGTAATTGAGTAATAGGAATTTTGGATTCATCTGGGACATAAGAGATTTCATACAATTGATCTATTTTAGATGCAGAAGATTGACGTAAATTGGAAGAGGACGGCTTAAGAAGGAATCGTTATTCGTGGTGAATAGGGATAACTGGAAATCCTTTTATAATTCTATGACTATTTCGGAGAATTTTAACGGCGACACCTTTGTCGGCTTACAACTTTTCTCAACGACCTGATAGAATATAAGAAGGATTTTAAGTTGATATGTTCAATTTTTCCAGTACCAACGGTTGGTTTTCTGATGTGAGAGATCCGTACAATGACGGCAGTTACAGAGCATACTAATCCAAACCCTTTAGTAAGGAAGATAACGGCTTGGTGTTGGCCCTGACACCATTTAGGGGTAAATTTATCATTGCACATTCGTATAATTATCAAATTATTTCTTTTACATTAATTAAATTTTCATAATACTAAATTTTTATAAATTTTATGTTTTATGAAAAATAGATTTTAAACCATATATTTGTTTAAATCAAGAATTCATAGAAAATCTCTCTATATACTAATTTTTTTGTCTATGTGACTTACTTCTTCTCTTGACATCTAAGCTTTTCTCCAGCGTGTCAATCTCTCGTTAAATTTTAAAACTTTTTTGACACATTATCATGAATCCTATAAGTTTTAGAAATCCATTTGTTAAAAATATAATTTATTTTTCCTTAATAATATCCTATTAAATTTTATGCATATTACACCTTTTTTAGAAATGAATTCATTTTCATAAATATCATACTACTTTATATAAATAAATACTAATTATACAAGCAGCAAACTCGCGCAATGCAGGGGGAATAGTTAATTAAGTTTTATACATAAGAAAGTATTAATTGTTTTGCATCGACAGATTTAACTCCTATACCACTTAATCTAAATGTACGTAGTTCGTTAAATTAAGTTTCTATAGTTTCATAAATATATGTAAGAAAGTATTTTTTTTATTCAGAAAACTTTTTTTTTCAAAACAACGGCATTAATTGATGGCTAAGTTACGAGAGTTGGGTTGCGAGTTGATAGGTGCGAAATCGTTGACCGCGTCATGAAGTTTTACTTTCGTTGATTTTTTTAAATATTTTTGTCTATCGTATTATGATATTAAGCAATATAAAATTTTAAATTGTATAAAGTATAATATCAGCATAAAAATTAAATTATCATGTAAATTAAAGTGTAAATTTATAATTTCAGAAAAAACCACATTTAAGGGTTCGTTTTCTATTTTAAAAACTTAAATATGTGTGAAATTTGAAGAAAGTTAAAATGGAATGTCTTAGAGGCGGAATTTGACTACAAAAACTGGACAAAACGTCTTTGGCAGTTTGCATCTACATTTCTCTCGTTCTCACCTTTCGCGCAGAATTGGCACGTTCTATAACTTTCAACAGTTCAAAAGTTACAACACATTTTTATTAATTAAAGGTTGAATGATGATAGTAATAACAATAGTTTAATAAATGTAGGGGTATTTAGGAAAAATGTAATTTTTCATATTTAGGATTTTAAGTTTTAAGAAAGAGAGTGTGAAATGCTTTATAGGTAAGTGTAGATAATAGAATTAAAAGTCACAAATGATATCATAATCTTCAATAATTATAACCTACATTCTCTATATTATAAATAGAAGACATCCACAATCTCATTATACTCACCTTTTCATATATTTTAATATTAACCAACATGTCTAACAACTTCAACGTACAATAATTTTTTCCTCTTTGCTCATTTCTTTTGTCTTTTTATTTCTTCATTAATTTTTTCCCCTTATAATCAAATAAACTTATTCATTTTTAACTAATATATGTGTAAAATATGATACTTTGCAGGTAAGTTAAACGATAAAGGAGACCAACATAATGGAGAAAAATCAAGAAAAAGAAGTAATTGAGGTTTATGATTGTACATGATGAAATTGTATGACTAATTCCATAATTTATTTTGTTTACGATCTACATGATTTTTTTAATTGATATTTTGATAAATATATCCACTAGCATTTAAAAACTATAATTTTAGAGTCCGTTGCAAACCAAAAAGAGAAAGCATGAAGAAAATATTAAACAATTGAAATCTGATGAATTGATTGAGGTTTATGATTCACACGATGAGATGGTATGACATATTCTATTATTTATTCATATTTATGTTCAACATTTTTTTTATGTCTTCTTATTTTGATGTAAGCTTCTTATTTTGATGTAGAATGAGTCTTATTTGTTGAAAATATTGAATGATTATTATCAAGGACTAGGATACAATCATTTCAACATCGTAGATGAGACCTACGAGGACCATGAGGTACCAACATTTAATGTATATTAAAATTTTACATTTTATGTTTCCTTATTAAAAAAACTTTAATATATATTATTTTACAGGAATATGTTGAGGATAAGTTGGTACTTGAAGAAATACAAAGAAAAGAAAAGGAACAAATGAATAAGACTACCATAAACCAATTTACCGTCTACGAGATAAAGATGAATATGAGTATGAAGAATAATCTTCCATAAAATCAAGTAAAATTAATTACTACTAAATGTGACTTTTATATTTTTTAAAAGTTTGAATATGAAAATTTTATATTATTTTGTTTAATTAATGTCAACTTTTTATGAATACAATGTGCTTGACTTTTTATTTTTTTATTTTAATGACATAATATTTCTTCCTCTTCAACTTTTTCATGACATTTAAAAGATAATTCATTCATTCATTATCGTGACAATGGAATATGTTAAAAATAACCATTATTCAATTGGCGTTTAATATTCAATAATTCGTTTTGTTACTTTTACAATCAAATTTAAAATGAACAATATATGATTAACTAATTTTTCTAACACGTCTACATATTTCTTAAAATAAAATATCTATTTTTTAAAAAATATATTGGTTTCTCAAATTTAATGAGTATTTTCAAATATCATGCATTTTTAAACTTTTGCTCAAAAAAGTCAAGATATGAGAACCTATATTTTTAGCTACTTTCGGTGTAATTAAAATTTTCGAACATTCATTTTGTATTTTTCAATGAATCTATTAATCCAAAATTCAAAATATGTCGTAACATTACACATTAGCACGTAACACAAGTGTTAGTAATTATACATCAACCAAAATTTAAGGGCTATGTTTAACCATTATTCAGGGGAGACATTTCGTTTGTTTTTGTTTGAGTAAACGTATGGATGCATATTTTAAGATAAATATCATTTTCGGTATTATATAAGTCATTTGCAATAAATAACTTCAAAGTGATTATACGCCAATAATGTTAGAAGTAGTAACAATCTCAAGGCCTTATATAAAAATAAAAGTAAATAATCAATTTATTCCAAAGAAAAGGGAAAGGAAAAATATAACAAGACATATGTACTCTTATAGTTATACAACTAAGAATCATGATTCTTAGAGTCACTTTGTATAACTTTCAACGAGCTAAATCTCGATATGAGTTACAACATTTATGAAGAGTAAAGAAATATTTTTTCACACAGTTCGTACTCTAGCTAATATACACGTGATCAAAAAGACATAATGGGGAAACAATTTTCAGTTATTAAAAAATAAGTAGTAATTCTTAATCATGTCATTTGGAATACCAAAAAAAGAACTTCGGGCTGATCTTGTTCAATATAAACGATGTAAGCAATCACATGCAGATCTATAAGAGGGCAATTGACCCCTCAAAAACTTCAAATTATGTAAAATACAAAGACATTTTAAGAGTGTTAGTAAAATTTTAAATTTTTTGACCCCTTAAAATAATAGAAATAAAAAAAAACATATAAAATTTAATGAGGTAACTGCCCTCATTAAATTTTACCTCATTAAACACGACACATGCAAGTTAAAAATCATATTCATTTTCGGCCATATATTAGTATTTCGTTGCAATACTATCCCATCTCCAAAACCATGTTTTTTGTTTCTTTACACAACTAATGAGATTATTCAAATCGTCACCCCTAATCCAAATATGCAAACTTTTTACCAAATTTCCACTCACAAATACTCAATTCCATACCAATGTCACAACTAGAACTAAACCAAGACCAAATGAATTACTTAAACACTATCTAAACACCAATTCCACACCAAAATCCTTACTTCTATTTCGAAATTTGATCAGAAAAAGCACTTGTTCCATTGACAGCTTCTCATTATTATACATCATCAAAGCCTGCACTCGAAAATCATCACCACACGAATGTCGACCGTTCCATACCCTTGTCGTAAAACTCGGTTACGAACCCATCATTTTCATCCAAACATCATTGGTGAGTTACTACTCTTCAGTGGGTGAGATGGCGGATGCACACCAGGTGTTTGATGAAATTCCTATAAAGAATGTTGTTTCGTGGACAGTGTTGATTTCAGCTTATGTTGATAACCAGAAACCGAACGTTGCACTTAAGTTGTTTAGGGTTATGCAGATGAGCAATGTGGAGCCTGATCAAGTTACTCTTACAGTTGTGCTGTCTGCGTGTGCGGCTCTTGGTGCGTTGGACGTGGGAAAGTGGATTCATAACTTTATCAGAAGAAACAAAATGCTCGATAAGGATTCGTTGTTATACAACGCTTTATTAAACATGTATACAAAATGTGGAGATATTGAAACCGCAAAGGTGCTGTTTGATAGCATTGAGAAAAAGGATGTCACAACTTGGACTTCCATGATTACAGGATACGCTATACATGGTCGAGCCAAAGAAGCACTTGCGCTTTTTAGAGAAATGATGGATACCAAAATCGCCCCTAACGATGTTACATTTATCGGGGTTTTAATGGCATGTAGTCATGTATGTATGGTGGACGACGGAAAACAGTATTTCAAGAAAATGGTAAATTATTACGGGTTAAAGCCTAGAATTTCCCATTTCGGTTGCATGGTTGATCTTTTATGTCGAGCGGGGTGTTTACAAGAAGCTAAAGATTTTATTTTGGACATGCCCGTTAAGCCTAATACGATTTTATGGAGGACGTTGCTTGGTGCTTGTAGTAATCGTGGAGAGATTGATCTTGCTGAAGAAGCTCGTGGGCGATTAGTTGAGTGTGAGGAGAATTTAGCCGGAGATGATGTTATTATGGGGAATATTTATGCTTCAAGAGGAATATGGGATAAAAAGGAGATATCAAGAGCGCGGGTTAATGAAAGGAGAGTTCCGGGTTGTAGTTGGATTGAGGTTGGAAGTGAGATCAATGAGTTTGTAGCTGCAGATTGTGATCACCCATTTGCTTGCAAGATTTATGAGGTTATTCAGAGCTTGATGGGAAATATGAGAGGTTACGTATGCAGTTTTGATCTTTGAGAGCCAATGGATCATAAGCTCATAACATAAGGGGAATTGACATTGTCTTAAACTATAGCCAAAATGGAGGTATGGTATACAGCTGCAACAAGATTATATATTCAAATTGATTTTATGGATAAATTCATAAATTAGTTAGATTTTGAAGAAACTATACTTTTTAGTTTTTACTAATTATATAGAGATAATTTTCAATGCATTTACAGAAACATATGATACTCACATTTCATTTTATTAATTCAAATACTGAAATACTAAATTAAGCATTTCTTGATTGAAGTGTTTGTCTGTTGACTTTGAATTTGTGGCAATTTATGTTTGGTTTTTTGGGTAACTATAGTTGAAAGTATCGTTCAAACAAGGGCTGCAATAAGATGACAGTTTGTATTTTACAACTTATTATATTTTAGTACTTAATTAAGAATTAATATCATTGGACATTGATGAATTATTTTGCATAAGTTTGAAGCAGGCTTTTGAACTAATAAAACAAACTAAAGGGTTCATCAACATCTACTATCCGTGTTTATTCAAATGTACCAAATCTACCATGAATACATATTTGCATGAAATAAGTGTAATTTCTTCGAGTTTGCGACAAATTACAAGTGACTATTTATCAATCACTAACGTATTACACGTACAATACGGAAGTAAAATTGAAGGTAGTAGGTGGCAGTAGTAGTGGTGTAAGAGGACTTGCAGTGGAGTTGAGGTGGACTCGTTCTTGGACCCACCTCGAGCGCCACGAGCGCTTCGTTAACTATAGTTTCAAAACGTAACTACGTATAATAATAATTTATAAAACTTTAAAACACAGCAAAATTAAAGCATAAAGTTTGATACACTCTGAAACAATACAAATATTTTTCCTTTAATGACCGGGTTAAATTGTATGTCATACAATCAATTTTTTTTATAGATAAAACTACTACTTACGCAGTTTTAAGAATCAAAATATATCATGGGGATTCAAACATATTGAAAAAAGAACACCAACTACTTAAAAAGAAAACCACAATGGGCTACTAGAATCATATAATGAAGTCTCAATGTGCAGATTGAAAGATTGCCGATATTTCTTCATATTCAGGTATGTTTGCTACTAACAAATGCTAAGATACATTGAACAAAACTTATTTACGCTTCTATATGAAGACAACGCTACACAGGTACCTTTTGTCACTTACAAATAGACCTTATTTGTACATCTTTCAGCAACAGCAAATGATTAATGTTACAACAGTGAGATATGAAAGAAAAATATCAGCCATCAAATTCCTCTTGTTGTCTGCGGATTCAAAATTTGTAATCATAAGAAAAACTTACATGCTTTATCAAGAAACAAATTATTTAAGCAGATGTTGTAGAAGTTTACAGCTGATTAGAATTCTGATTTTCTTATGCAACAATATAGAAGTCAATTGTCATAATTGGTTTTGAGTGTTTGGTTTCATCAGACTAAAATAAACTCTAACATAAGATACTCCAAGTTTCAATTTTTAAGAAGTTTCTTACATAGATGATGAGTGCTGAATCACTTCTGTACCGGGAATGTTCTATGCAGGAACCGCCACTGGTCTTGTGCTGGCTTTGATCCCCTTTATTGCTGTTATACATACATAGAGAAAAGGGTAAGAAACATTAAAGAAGTTGGTTTGCAATCTTATTTTTGAATTTTCGGTTACCTTCAGCATAATCTTTAGCTCCAAAAACAGCAGAACCAGCAACCAAAGCATTTGCCCCAGCTTCTATAACCTGTCAGCAGCACATATAACAAATTACTTAAGTTTAACTATTAATAATTTTTGCTAGAGGCGGAAAGATGGACAGGTCGGGCGGGTTGGGTGACGGCTAAAGACAGGTTTGGGCTAAAGCGGGTCACCTATAACAATGGGTCAAACCTGCTGGGTCTAGTTGGGTCGACCCATAAACACTTTTCATCCATTTTTTATGCGATACATAATGCGGTAATTATAACTAAATAACCAATTATAATTTCAATACTAATCTAAATCTTTTAAAAAAAATTGTTTTAGGAGGTTGTATGCATTAAAAACAAATATTGGCCGACTTTTAACTCGTTCGATCCATTCAACTCATTTGACACATTCCAGTTTTAGCTAATTTATTTTATTCGACCCGTTTAACCCATTTAACATAAGATAAATTCCGAATCAACCCATTCATAAATAAACAAGTCAAAATCGTGACCCGTAGTTCCTAATATGATTTTTAGGTTCACGAAACGTTTATCAGGCTTCTCTCATCAAGGTTCACCAAAAAGGTCATGTGCTTATCGATGAGATATACCTTGTATGCATTGGCAGGAGTAACTCCACCATCTACTTCGATCCATGGGTTCACGCCCTGTTAAATTATATAAATTAAGTACCATTATGTAACTACGTGACCAGTTTAAAGTCTTGGAACGTAGAAAAGAACAAATACCTTCTCCACACACATTCTCCTCAAGTCTGAGATCTTCTTCACTTGGCTCTCAATGAAACTTTGACCACCAAATCCAGGATTTACAGACATAATCAACACCAGATCGACCACTATTGAATAATAAAATTATTATACACCACCCGTCATATGAAATTTATGATGTTTGAATGTTAAGATTATATCCATGATAGATTCCAAGTTTTTATATCTCATCTCTTGAAATATGCACACTAAAGGCTTTAAGTATCTTATTCAATCACTTTACATGAGAAATCAAATGAATAGAAGAAAATCTACAACTTACCATCGAGGACGTATTCTATTGTAGATAACGGTGTAGCAGGGTTCAGCACCACTCCAGCTTTGGCTCCAAGACTTTTAATCTGAATGAAAAAGGATATTAATATTTAATAGACTAACCAATTGACTAATTTTGTTTATTCTGCTTGGGTATCTCCAAAATATAATTTTAGAACGATGGTGGCAGATTCAATCCATTTACTTATTAAAGGATTGATCTAGTTATGTTTACGTTTATCTATAACGGTTAGATAGCCTATGTGTGCTGCTAATGCATACCTCTTAAGCTGGTTCTTCAAAACATTATAATATTAAGTTAACATTTCACGCTCTTTATCATTTGTACAAGCAAAAGAGTGTACGTGGGTCAACCCAACTTGACACGAACCTTGCTAAATTACCCTTTTTGACCTTCTACCCAGCCCTTTTTACCATCTCTACTTTAGAGCAATGATCTTAAGATTACTTTGTTACATATCTTTCAAAGTACGATTAATAACATTGCATCAGGAAAAAGCATATACAATACAATGAAACAGAGGGACATCTAAAAGACTAAAACTTGCAAGATATTATACAGGAATTCTTACTTGATTGACGGTACGGTGTAAATGGATAGTGGAAGATTGTTCACAATGGACACTGACTATGTCTGCTCCAGCTTTTATGAAGTCAGGCACTCGTTGCTCGGGTTCAACAATCATCTGTAATACTTCAATATCTCATTAGAAAATTAATTACATTTAACACATATCTAAAAATAAAACTTTGAAACATTAGACGAGAAATACCAGATGCACGTCCAATGGGAGGTCTGTGACTGGCCTCAATGCATCCACAACAAGTGGTCCGATCGTAATATTAGGTACAAAACGTCCATCCATTACATCAACGTGAATCCAGTCACACCCTGCCAACTCTACAGCCTTAACCTATACGAACAAATTTGCACATTTAGCGATAAGTTAATGACATAACCAAAATGCTTTAAGAATCAATGGCGATAAGTTTAACACTATATTGAGTGTCTTAAAAGGGAGTTTAATAACATCTATCTTTAGTTTTCAAACATATAGATAAACTAATTCTTTGATAACAAGATCAATGAACAAAGAACTGTACCTGTTCTCCCAACTTTGAGAAGTTTGCAGAGAGAATCGAAGGAGAAACAATGATATCACTCTTTGAGAATTTATCAACCCGGGAAGCCTTCACAACAGTTCTAATAGCTCTCCTAGATTCACAAATTTGGAAACTCAAAATACTATTATAGATATAGATAGATATATTTGAATTATATTTACATTACACAAGGCAAATAAGACTCCTATTTACATTGCATTAGGTAACCACTTTGAATAGATATACACAACATTTCAACTTGCTATCTACTAATTACAGTCACAATCTAGAAGTTAATTCGATCGAATATTGAGGATAAAATTACATCAACATCCTCTCTATGGAGTAAAGATTATAAACATATATACTTATAATTAGATGAGGAAAAGGCGCTATCAAATAAAACAAATTACATCCCCGAGAGTTTGCTTCAAACCCAAGGAAAACACAAACAAGTATATAGTCAACTATACCAAAATTGAGAATCATAAAAAGGGATTATTACCTTGTGTAAGAAACTGAAGTGGGTTGAAAAACACAAGGTTTTAAAACCTTGCCAAACCCATTAATCTGTGATTGAACAAGAGTTGATGAACTCAAAGAAGAAGCAGTTGTCATTGTTTTGGGTGGGTATTTCAGTGAAACCTTTTATCAAACAGTTGGTGGGTGGGTATAATATCAAAAAGGTTCGATCTTTTGAGAATCGACACCAAAATGTTTAAAAACTGATTCAAAAAATGAGAGATTTTTGGCAATAGGGGGGTGGATTGAAAGATAATTATGTGATTGACATGTGTCGGATAGAAAATTGGGTTTGCTTATCTGCAATGGTTGGTTTCAATGAGATGTGTGGGACCAACACACCACCTTGCGCCCCTTCTTTTGGTGAAGAAATTGAACCCATATGCAACCGTATTTTGAATAGGAATCCCAAAAAATATAACCTCGAGATAATCGAACATTCGAAATGAGAGATAAATAAAATCCACGAAAAATATATTCCGTACTAGATTATTAATGTACTTATTTATTTTTGGGAAGTGACTTTCACACCATCAAAATTTACTCATACATCATCACTCACAATGTGACGTGATTTATAATATTGTATAGTATAACACTGTAAATACGAATACAATTTTTTAGAAAATATCTTGCTATTTTAAGTTCCACTATAAAAATAAGTTTTTGTTGTTCTAAAATATACAGTACGTACTTAAGTAAATTGTTCATATTATCGTTAATTCTAGTAAGTAATACAGAATTTGGAAAGTGGAAATGAATAACTAGGTCATAAGCGGCAATATAAATTACACGCTACAGACTAAATCAACAACCTGCTAAATATCAGCCCATTTTGAACGATATGACCGTAAAGTCTTATACTGCAGAGAACTTACGTAGATACCGTATCGGTAAATTGTTCATATTATCGCTAACAAATCATGCAAATAACGATAACGAATCATACTTGAAAACAAAATCGAAAACCTGCTCTTGTTCAGGATACTTATTTTGACCTTGAATCTGCTTTCTATGCTATTAAGCTATTTCCTTCAAATATAATATCATATATATTATATTCATTACGAATAGTATTAATGGTCATTTTAAAAGGTTTTTTTTGGTCAACTATCTACAAGTCAAAACCAATGGAGTAATATTTAAAGGGAAAAAAAAACTCGAAACAAAGCAAAAAAATTCCAAAACGATTCATTATTATACTCGATTCATGAACAAACACATTGTTTGCATTGGGGTTTTACTGATGCAAAAATTTCCCTCAAGAACCCCATTTGGGACTTTCAAAGAGAATATAAAAGGCAACAAAAATCAGTTTCAAGAAAACATAGACCAAATAAAAGCACTTTTTTGAAGCAAGATGCAGAGTCTCAAAGTGTATCATATGTTCAAGAGACAAAATACATTAACAGGTCATACACCATTTCAGCATTATTTAATTGTCACAGCGACCATACGAAGCTGATTATGATCTCCTAATTCTTCCGTCCTTCGGCCAAGATGATGTGATACCCATGGCTGCAACGTTAACAAACATTATGGGTACAAAATATATACAGTCAAACATATAACTGAATAAGATGAGTTGTATGCTCACGTTGATTTGAAGGGTGGACTGGTAGCTCCAACAACAGTGTTAAAAGCAACCTCTTGAAACGGTCCAGCCATCTTCCCTCGTGGAAACCATCCGAGATCTCCACCTTTCTTTCCTGATGGACATTCTGAATATTCAGCTGCTATCTGCAAAACCATAAACGCACCAAATAGACACATAACTACGTTGATCATGTATTCGTGTCATACAACTTAAATATATACACAAAGTTACAGTGGTTGTAAAAAAATTTTTACTGGACAGTGTGCACTCACAGTACAAGAATAAAGATTGGCTTTTCACTTGTCAAGAAATCAAAATTCGGAATTATAAGAAGTATTTGTTGACTCGGCACCTCCTTTGTTTTGTCTCATTGGAGTAGGATCCTACTTCATGCTCCAATTATAGCGTAATAAGATTAACTACTCATTTAATTATTTGTGAGTTTCAGTGCTTCAGTATTCTCAAAACGAAACCAAAAATAGTATGTGTGATCAACATTGTAGGGATATGTCAACACAGTACCGTAATGTAACAACTCGTCTTCCATTTCGATATAATAACAAGAGGTTGAGTAGGGGAGTTTGTAACAAGTCATCCCACATTGTTAGAAGAATAAGAAGTTAAGTGAGGTTTTTGTAACAACTAACAATCCGTTCCCCACTAATAAATAAAGAGAAGCTTGAACACCTTACAAGACATAATTTGTAAGATTCTAATAATTTCCACCACCATTCCACAACCGTTTTACATTAACTTTGGGGTTACCGGTTTAGCCCAACAAACTTATTGAACATGATTTGAAAAGGATTTGAAAAGGATTTGACAAAGGGTAGAAGACTAGACAGCCATGATTTCGTGTTCCTCCACACCTTATAATAAGGTTTATCAAATGCGTCCCACAAGATATATGAGAAGAGACCATGTCTTTTAATCGCGTAAAGTAAAATACCTCAAATATGAGTACTATTATAGCTCTATCCACAATAGTGACGAATCAAAAAGGTTCAAATGTATTAGACTCATCAAATGAAGAAATTACCTTTGCAAACTCAGCAGGAGGAACTTTATCTCCATTGCTAAGCCATCCATCTTGCAGCTTCTTGTAAGCTTCATTGATTTTACCTTGCTTTTCACATAAGATGTGCCTTGCTGAATCATATCCACAATAAAACTACACACATTATCTCTTGAACCTAAAATACTTGACATTTTAATTTTAATAAAATAAACAAGCAAGCTAGATGAAGAGGAAACCTTTTACATATGTGCAGGTGCCAAGCCCATCAGCAGCCTTTCCACCTTTCGCTTTGCCTTTGGCAGCACCGCCATCCTCACTCCCACCAGCCTGTTTTCCTTTCCCCTTTCCGCCCTTCGCATCCTTCCCCATTGTATTTCAAGCCTATATGACCTAAAACGGAAACATTAATATTAGCAGTAATATGGGTGCAGGTTGAAATGGGTCATTCTTAGTATCGGTTGAAACATCCAGGCCCAATTTTCGCTGAACCACAAACACATTTCGTGCATTTGTTTTGAATAAAACCATTTAGGAGGTTGTATCCATTATAGTCTATAAATAGACTTTGGATGACTTTCAATTTGTTTGAAAGTCATTTAGCTATCTTATATTTGACTAGTTTGATTAAACGCAAAAACCAAATCGACCTATTTATATGTAAAGGGCTTGAAACCGCCACATATAAAAAAATGTTCACAAAAGAACTTATCTTTATGCATCATAAGTCACAAATATAAAATAAGCATGTATTGAAGCTTATGAAATCCTACTTTATCTTTTACTTGATTGATTGATGCACTAATAACAGAATTAAATCATCCCAGATAAAAACTCAGAGACAACAGACTAAAGCCATATATGATAATTTTGAATTTGAAACATGTAAAGAAGGACTTCCTAAAATCAAAACTTAGGGTTCTTATTTGGGACAAGGGATGTTATATATAAACACACTAAATCCTAATCAGTTCAACCAATAACCATAATAAAGTAACTGAAACTTTAACAAATTCAACCACAAAAATCAAACCCATCAGCATAATTGATAAAACAAATTAAACCCTTTTTGTACATGGGGAGTTCTGGAACCTATTGATAATTTTAATCAAAGAAACCTATCTAGAAACACATCAAGTTCCCTATAATAACAGATGTATAAAGATACAAACTTTATTCACTAACTGTAAAAAATATACAACATCCAGAAACCTAAAACCCCAAATCTAATAACTATTGAATCATGTAACATACAAGATCAAATTCAACACTTTTTCACAAATTCACTTAAGTTTGACGCTGGGTATTTTACCTTTGAGTTCGATTAAAAGGGTTTTGTGGAATATAATAACCGCAGTCGCTGATTTTGCTTTCAGGCCTTCTTCAGTTGCTTCATCTAAAGGCTATAGCAGTATAGCACGATATTTGACGTAGCTGAAAGGAATTATACGTTATATAAATTAAATTCAAAACCTACGTCAATAAGCTTTCATAGCTCAGTTGGTTAGAGCACCCGTTTAGTAAGCGGGAGGTCTTGAGTTCGACTCTCAATGAAAGCACAGTTTTTGTGGTACGCAAGTTTTTTATTTTTATTTTTATATTTTGCAATCAAAAGTTTCGTGGAAATTTATTCTGATCTCTTTTGTTGTTTTGATTTTATTTTATAATCCTGAAATCTGTATGTTGAAGTTTGCGAGATTCATCATGGAACGTTTCTACCATTTGCATTCATAATTAGTAAGTAAGGGGGTATCTGGGATTGTTTATGTTTTTTAAGTAGATAAGTACTTATAAATAAACAATCTCAAACACCCCTAATTACCTGAAAAAATTTGCTTATGAAATATATATATAGCCAATTTTCCACTATTCTATGCAAATGTTTATCATACATAAATCGTAAATTAGCCAAAATGTGCACATAGCACACTACTAGCTTTCACTTGTATGATACTTGTGAGCTTTCAAACAGTTTTTCGATCATTTTTGTTTTTGTTACTTTTGATTGATTATATAAAAAGGTGAGGAAATAGTAAAGAAATTCTCACACTTATACCTTTAATATTACAAGATTTGCTTTCGAATAATAAGGTTTACGAAAATCATAGATTTCGATTATTATATTAGACATACAAAAAATAAATGATTCAATAACCCATAAAAACTAAGTTATTGAAAAATCTCACAAATGGATAAAAACTATTGTGAGTACTACATCTTATCTTAAATCTTAAATTTTAATCTTAAATCTTAATCTTAAATTTTAAATCTTAAATCTTAAATAAATATAAGAAACGATATAATAATATCGTCAATTAAAAAGAAAATTAATTAATCAATTTGATCTCTTAATATCTAATTTTCATTTATATGAACAAAATTAATTTGGGACAACTTTATTTTCAAGTGGGACACAAATTTGCTTCGGTGATAAAGAATTTAATTTTAATACCAAAATAATTATATTTAGTTATAATTTTATATTTTTAGATGATTATTAAAATGACGATTTATATTTGTATGATCAATTTATATGTATATCTATTATTTTTGAATAGTTATTGTGATTTATAACATTTTTTATTATAGTTTATAACATTACATCATCTTTCTATATCACGCTTTAATATAACCTATTATTTGTATAATTATTATTTATAATATATGATATATATTCTCAAGCACCAATCTGAAATACACCGTTAAAAGGTCTTGTTCAAAGAGTATAAAGTCATTTCTATCTTTAACGGCTTAAATGGAACCAGGTGTATACACGGATTTAAAGCTAGTATGTATATATATATATATATATATATATATATATATATATATATATATATATATATTTGTATTCCTTGTTTTAAATTAAAGAAAATGAACCCGTAAAAAAAATTAAAAAATTAAATGGAAATATAGAAAAACAAATTCATCTTAGGAAATAAACGAATAGAAACCCAAAAATCATCATATGAATCTCCTTTCATAGATTAAGTTTTGAAGTACGATTTAAGTAAAATTATTATATATATTTTAAGATTTTATTGACAAAGAATATCATTATCGTTTTTTCATGTTTCTATTACATGATATGAGTTCAACTAATAAACATATTTTACTTGTTAATTGTTAATGAGAGTCAAATTCAAGATGTAGTTTTACTTTAGCTACAAATAATTTATAATAATAAAAAGTGTTACATTTCCTTTCGGTATTAGAGTAACTCGTTCAACATACGTAACTATTTCAAGATATTGGTCGGTAAAATCCTTTTCTTTCTTCTTTTATCTATTTCTTTTTCTTCTTTTTTAATGATGATAAATATAAATAGGAAAATACTCCATCAGTCTTAAAAAATAAATATCCGCATAACTATTTATATATGTTCTAAAAAAATTATTCACTTGCAAAAAATAACCATTAAATATCATTAAACTCCATATTTTACCCTCATTTATTACTTTTAATCATTAATTTTTAAAAAATTTCATTCAAACTTGCTTTAAATACAATGACAAAACTGATATTTCATCAATCTATCATAAATATGGCCGTCTTTGAAGGTGGGCTAGGTGGTCGACCGCCCAGGGCCTCCAAATTTTTGGGGCCTCCGAATTAATCTCAAATAGTGTGGTACGTTTAATATAGATGGCGATGTAATAAGAAATCGAAATCCCTTTTATTTTGAAGTAAGAGAACTTTTGTTATTTCCTAGATTTAGAAGAAATATATATTTCAACCAAATATGTATCTTGATCATAGGGCCAATATTAAAAATTGAATTGACGTATTAGAGTTCAACTAAAAAAGTTAATAATCAACTATTGAGATTTGGGACATTAACGATTCGATAAAGATATAAATTATTTAATAAATTCTATAGTTAAGAACCATTTTCATTTAACCTTATAAATCGGCTTATTTGAGATCTACTTACAGGGCCTAAGAGTGAGTAATATTTGGTGATTGGCTTTAAACGTTGTCGATTCGGTTAAATTGAAAAATCCGATTATAGCATTTGCTAATAAATTATTGATTTTCAAACAACCTCTTCCTTTCTCCCGTTAACTCTCACTCTTCTATTTAATTTTTGATGATATTGTAATGCGTAACTCACATAGTTCTTCATTTTAAAAGTAGCTAACAACAAGAAGTGCAATATTGTATTGTAATTCAGGTTCCTTGGTTTTAACCGAAAACAAAACCGGATTGTATTACGGTCTCTGGTTTGGATTTTTTTTACATTTTTAAAGGGTTCGGTTCGGTATTTGGCTAGCGTCTAAAAATATTTCTAAACCAAATAATGCAAACGGATTAAACCAATAACATCAAAAACCGAACCAATGAACACCCCTCAACAAGGCCTCATTTTTGTAACACCACAATTTTGTCCAGGGCCTCTAAATGTTCTGAGACGGCACTGCTTGTAATATTTTTCATATAGTGAATGTTACGTGGCCTACGGGTCCCGTAGTTTTTACTCTCATTTGAGAGGTTTTCTTGTTTTTTTTTTATTTTGTACGTATTTATTATTGGCTTACACATGGTTGTGTGCAGAGCCGCCTTGGACACGAGCGGCATGGGTGACGGCCCAGGGCATCACCCAATTAGGGGCATCAAAATTTCGAGATGTGTTATGCTATACTAGGTTCATTTATGAGCTATTTAGTTTAATTAGATGATGTTTATGACAAAAAAAAAAAAAGTGTAGTTTTTATGTAATTAAAGCTAATTGTTAAAACACCATTAACGGATGAAGTTAGCTCTGTTTTTAAATGTGAGAAAAAACTTATAGGTCATCTCCAGGAAAATGACAATTACTTTTCATATTTAGCCCTTTTTATAAAGAGTATTTTATTCTAATCCTTTGACTACACCTATACTTTCTTTTAAGCCCTGATTATTGTTAATGTTTCACTTTAACTCTTGCAGCCACATTTAAAGTTCGTAGTCTGATATGCTAAAAGGACAAAATTACTTTTTAGATAATACATGAGATGGATTTTTAAAATTGTACCCAATTTTTTAATGAAAAATTAATGTTTTGATTACAAATAATAAATTAGTACATATTTCTCAATACTAAGATTTAGATATTAATGATTACTCTAACAAAAAATTGAACTTTGTGTGCCAAAAGATACTATCATAATTGTCACAATTGTTTATTGAAAACTGAATTATAAAAAACAACCATAATTATTAAAACTATCATTTTTCTTATAACTAAGTTATTTATATTTAAGGGCTTATGTTATAGGCTATAGCACAATACCTTCAAAATCTATGATAATGGCTTTCTCCAAATAATCGGCCCGGACATGACAGAAAAAACTCGCGAAAAAAGTACAAACACTAACTGTTGGAAAAATTAGGTATACAAAATATGAAACGCCCAATTTTTTTTTCGTCTTTTAGTGTACGCGATCCTGGTGATGGTACGCGATCGCATACTAAATAAGTACGCGATCCCGGTAAAGATACGCGATCGTGTACCAACAACGTAGAAACCTTCTGATCTGATTTTAGCACAACGTACGCGATCCTGGTAAGGGTACACGATATCGTACCTGTGCTGAATTTCTGAAAAGTGTAGGAAACTCAGTTTTTGTACTCAAATTCAAACACGCATATCTTTTGACTTGCTTACAATCAAGACCCGAAATTTTGCAGACGTATTTCATATAACATAACAAAGGTTTCCCTTTTGGCACTTTTCCAAATTTCATAATAACGACGGTTTTGGACCTTTGGTCAAAATGTGACCACTTGGACACTTGTGCAATCATTTCTTGCAACAAGTTCCTACATGATCTATTGAACACTTTCATAAACTCATACCAACACATTTTAACACAGTAACATATTCCAAAATCGTTCAAAACATCATTAGGCTAGTTTAGTAAAACGACCCGATTGGGAATATACAAAACGACCCATTTGATAGTCAACTATTCAAAATTAACCCAAACTCTACATGATCATTCATTCGACATCATAACCAACTACATATTTTCATCAAAAGACCTCAACGTGGAATATTTACACAAATGCCAATCATAACGATAATTCAAAAGAACAGTAAACTTGCCAAACCTACATTTAGCAAGTCACAATCCACGTTAATCCTTTGCAATTGCCTTGCCTTCCCTGTGACCACCTTGGTCTTTCGCCCCACTTGCACCTACATTAACAACAACTTACAGATTAAGCATTTAACTTAGTGAGCATATAGGCAATTAAAAAGGGCATCAAGCAACAAGAAATCAATCATTAACAACTTGAGCAATGTAGAGATTTTAAACCACTTAGGCGGATCCACTATCAACTTACGACTTGCAACAACTTGCACAATTGATACCAACTTAGGCTAACATAAGTTAACTAATCTCTATAATGCATCAACAACAAAAACAATCAAGTATACATATGAAATAAATAACTCCACTTGATCATGTGAAACCTCTTGCACGTATGCAATCTGGAATTCACATGGCCCATTACCAATTAACCCCCATATCACTCACCTTGATGTTTTGGGCAATCAGTGATTTATCGATCAATAGTGAATGCAACGTCTTTTAACCACCTATCACATAGCACAACATATTTAGCATCTAACAATCATTAAAATCAACTAATCATCATCATTCCATTGAGTTGACCAGGTTTGACTTTTAGTCAAACAAAGAAAATTCTCACCTTTCATAATCATAATCAACTCAAGTGTTTAACTACTTTATCTACTTTAATTACTACTAATAGCATCCTAACAACCTCACTAACTAGTAATTAGGGTGGGAAATCAACAACTTACAAACATTTGAACAAAACCTACCATAATCATTAATGAGCACAATCAATTTATCAACTTTTAATATGAATTGAGGTTAGTAACAATACTTTTTAAGTTTAGTTAACCTCAATCAAACATTATCTATCTTAATTTCATTTTACACATTACTTGAGCTTAAAACCCCCATAAACTAATTTCTAGGGCAAAATAACAAGAATTCATACATACCTTATGCTAGAGATGATGATTTAGGATTGAATTAGATTCTTTGATTTTCAATTTGATGGCTTTCAATCAATTTTCTCCTTTTCCTTCTTTCTCCCGTACGCTCTATTTCACTCTGGAAGTTTCAATGTATGTATGTATGTATCGATGTGCATGTATGTATATATGAGTTTTATAATTTGGTCCCCGTATAATTAGACATCTATAATTTTAACCCCTTAAGTTTTATTATTTTATCATGCAACACTTAACTACAACTTTCAACTCATAATTATTTAAAACAACTTTAAATACTTTATCATTATTAATACTTTATACAATTTATAATAAGTGTTTTATATCTAATAAAATAATACCTCAAATTTGGGGTGTTACAAAATATGATATGGGCATTTTCTGTTGAACTCGCCTGGGGTATCAAGAACCTCAGGACCGGCCCTGGTTGTGTGATTTGGTGTGGTGATGATCAATCCTAATAAACAGTATGAGAGTGGGATCAATCTCAAAATGAGTAAGAAAAAATAATGCATTTCTGTTTTAGGTAGGTGATGTTATAAACTCAGTTACGTGTGCCAAAGGTTTAGGGTTTGAACAACTGTCTTGTTATTTGATGATGCACAAAGTGAATTGAACTAGTGTAAAATCATTTACGTTTTCACTCATTCAATGTAGAAATTAAATTTAAATTTAAATATTTACTTGATTTCGGGGTACCTAGGAAAGCTTCAACTAAATCAATGCCAACTAACCAAGAATTAAATCCCACTTATTAAAGTTGACTTTTCTATAAAATGAAAGTTCTAGCAGTTTGAGTGATCTTAAATTAGGAATTGCACAATCACCCTATTGATTTCAACTTCTTGCTCAACAAAATAAATAAAATAAAATAAAATTCTACTTCAAAACTAATTAATTTTACAAACATCAAATAACTAATAACAATAACCTTAATGGCTATTAAAAACCTTCTAATTAATACCTATAATAGCAAAGTAAAAAACTCAACTGTCTCTCCTTGAAAATTGACCCATATGAATATCGACTGAAATACAATACATTATTCATGTAAAAGTTTATTAATAACATCCACAAAGTATGTTATTAATTAATAATAATAAAAAACCCTACTAAATAATAGGCATTTTTTTGTTAATATTAAGAGATGAAACATTGAGATTTTTTTTATAAACTTTGTATGTTATAGCGTTACAAATTAGGTATTTTTTATTTTGTATTTTTTGTTTGGAAAAGCAAAGTACTCACAATATGAATATATACAATAATTCTTAAATATGTATATTTGTTCCTCCGAATCTCATAATTGTAAAGTCATCTCGATACCGCTAGACTAGTGACTCTTTTGACAGGGATCAAAAGATGAGTATCTAATTTATTTTCAATAACTAGTTAATTAGTGATCCATTTGAAATAGAGAAAATGTGAGCTAGCTAGCTAGATTAATCAGTTATTTACTGTTATATCTCAAGTCTTTACAGTACATATAAAATTGAATTATATTATATGTTATATATAATTATATACATGATGCAGCTGTTATAATTGGTTTGATAACCACACATTGAGACTTTATTCAAACATTCTTTATTACCAATTAATTAGACAGTTTAATTAATTTGGTCGCGAAATGTGGGTGGTGGTAGAATACTAGAATTCAAATAATATTTTATCGTTTTTAAATTTTTATTTATATATAAAATTAGAGGATGATTATTATACAATTATTTCTTTTGGTAGGAAAGATAAAAATAAACATTTTTATTTTTAATCTCAACACATTTATACATTTTTGCAAAATAAATATTACCATAATTATTATAATTTTATGTCGTTCTTTCATATGTGATAATTTTTAGAAACTATATATATATATATATATATATATATATATATATATATATATATATATATATATATGATACACAACTTTTACGTGTGATACACTATAAAAACTTTGTAGTATGTATCACAAAAATTAGTTGTGTATCACATATATTTTCTTTAAAAAAAGTATCACATATTAAAAAACATAACATTTTAATAATTTTGATTTAATGTTTATCAAAATAAAATTAAAATTAAAATGTCCATTCTTACCGTTCTTACTATAATGAACGTTATTATTCGAACCTTTCTCTATAGAATCATAAATTTTCAACTCGTGAGAATGTATTTTTAAAATAGCAATAAACGTTTGTATTGTAATGTGACGTAAAAAACTTAAAAAGTAGTAGTTAAATGAAAGGTGGTTGTAATTAGGCATGCATATATGTAAATGATTCGAACAAATACAAACGGATAAATGAGTGAACTTTTACCTTTAATTTCATCCATTAGAAAAAAATATATATTTGTTTGTGTTTGTTTATGACTTCGTTTATGTTATAGCTAGTTTATTAAGAAGCTAAACACAGAGTAATTTAACATTAACAAAAGTATAGATCAATAAATAAACATGTCGCGAACTGATAAATTAAACCCCTAATTTAAGTACGTACGTATAACTTAACCATCCAAACATATGAATGATTAAACGAATTAGATGAGAATTTTCAAATAAATAGTTTAAACATTATTTCTTATTCAATTACACAGAAGAAGAAAAAATAAGAAAATAAAAGGTTATAATGAAGTCATGTACGTTGCATAATGCTCTAGTTAATGTAACACATGCACTTCTTTATAGGTTTTTTTTTAAAGCTCGTACTTATTGCCATAGCAATTTGTATATGAGTTGACCTAATCCCTTTAGCTTTTCTATAGGCTTTCAAGTTACATGCATCCACTTGATACATAGTCCAAATGACTTTCAAATAGATACGATGTGTATTACCTTGTTTGTATCCTACTTTTTGAATGTACTGTATATCATCAGAGAAATGGTATTAACTTACTTTACGCATATACTTATGATTATGATACGAACTTTATCGGTTTGTTACATACATACGATGGATAAGTTGCTTACCTCGAAACAAAATAAAGAGTAGATAGTCACTTTATAGCGTTTATTCGCGTTTTAATTATTTTGTTATGCCTAAAAAAACGACAAACAAACTTTCTACTATGATGTAGAGAATTCAAAAACAATACATTATTTTGCTTAATAGGAGCATATTATACTTGAATTCTAGTTAATTGAAAAATAGTGTAATTATTAAAGATAATGTGTAAAAAGGAGCCATTAACAAATGGTCAAAACCCCTTTTGTGATAGTCTTAGGCTCATTGCGTAGAGGACTAGTTCATACCATCTTTGGAAAGTTGAAAACTTTAGTTACCAACCTAAAGCTTTACAAAGCGTTTTATCATAACATAAATTTATTCATGGAACCAAAAGTCTTGGATTTAATTTCGTCGTTTTCTAATAAATCTTGTTTACGTCAATATTTCACAAAGGATATTTTCCTTGTTCATAATGGATTTAAATTTGGTAAGCTTAGTTTGTTAAAAGTTGAATCACATGACTAACAATAAACTACATGGGCATGAAAATTAACGTAGTCATGTAGGAAATTGAGTCTAGTTTTAGGGTTTGTTTGATTATGTAGCTTATAGGAGCTTTTGGAAGGTTTTTTTTTTTTTAAAAAAAAAACTCAAACTAGAATAATTGTTTGGTAAACAAAAGTATGAGAGCTTGTTAAAAAATTAAGCATGTTCAATTAGCTTATTGAAAAACTATATTTAATGGAGAATTGAAATTACAAACATGCCCTTTAATAAAAGTTTTCATCTATATTGATTCTACTTTTTTTACTTTATTTAAATTCACATTTTAAGCTTTTTGTCAATTACTTCTGTGAGAAAATATAAGCTTAAACTTTCAGCTTCATTATATGAGTTTCAACAACCAGCTAGTTTTATCAAAGACACCTGTAGATGAACATTAAACCCAACTTAATTCAAACTTGAGGTGAGAATGTTGTAAAGTGATGTTCATGTATAACTCAAACTTTTGTGAATTATATGAGCATCGGTTAAGAAAGTGTTTAAGCATTGATATTATCAAAAATTTATGATATATAGATGATAAGCACATGAATGTTACAATAAGCATCTTAATGGGGGGGGGGGGGGTTTAAAATGAAGTGTTTTGCAACTTGCGTTGCGAATAATTAAACAAACTAGACAAGTAATTAAATTGCAATTAACTAAGAATAACCAAATTCTTAGTATCCCGGTGGGATCCAAAGTATCCTGGTGAGATGAAGCTTATATCATCAAATTCTTCACTTTTCTCTAAGAATAACCATGTTTCTTCATCTCTTCAACGTTTCTCCAACATCTATATCTATAATCAATTTTCAACTAAAGTTCACTAAATTAAAAATAGATGAAAATGAAACTGATATTACATCTAAAATAATGTATAAAATACACAATATCAATATCCAAACTTTTAGTTTCATATGTGTGTATGTCATCAATTTGTAACTTATTATAATAAATATTTATGTGTAAAAATAAATTACAGTTGTTATCTATAAACTGAATAACAAACTTTGTAAATAGTTTAATTGATATGATCATATGGTTGAAAATAAATCACTAAACTCCATGGATGAAAGTTACAAAACACAATAGAAAGATGAGTTAAGCCACCAACTCAATCTTCTCATATGTCACATAACATTTGAATAATAAATTATCATAAAATAAAAACATATAATATACTTAAACTCACATTAACTATTAACTATTAATTAATTATTTAATAAAAACAAGAATAATAAACAACATTATTCTTCAATATATTCATCTTTCAACTCTCAAGCATTAGAAAAATTCTGTCCACAATCAATCTTTATCAAGTAGATTAACAGTTTCTATCATCATATTATGATTCTTCCTATTGAATCTCATAATAATTAATTCTCATACATATTATTTTTATTTATAATAATTCCAAAAGCAATCCATATCAATTGCTCCATTTGAAGTTGATGGTGTTTCTTGATCTTCAAGTCTCCTCTTACCAATTTCAAAATTCGACATAACCGATGAAATTTCGGTGTTAATTTCAGTGCTCAGCCCTGTATCTTGTGAACATGTCACCATATCTCTTTCCAATTTCATGTTTTGTCCATAATTCTCAATTAAACCTTGTAAAATCGCTTGATCATTCACTGGAAATGCAGATTGGCCAGCAGAAACCAAGTTCCCAATTCTTCGGTTATTGAAATTTGAATTGAAATTGAAATCAGGATTGATCGAATAGGAGAAGCAGGGCACGGGGAGTGGATCATGGGACATGATCGACTTTTGTATAGGAGAGTCCAATAATGGAGGCAAAGAAGATGGAATTAATTCATTGTTCATAGAATTCATCTTCATTAGCCCTGAAATCTGGACTTTATTTCCAATAGAACTTTTATGAAATACGCGAATAATCACCCACTCATTCTGTCAATTGTATAACAAAAAACAATTGGCATCATGTAATTATAAATTTTCTCAACAGGTTCATAACTGGAATTAGTAACATTTGTATATAAAATCAGCAGGTTCGTAATTTTACTTCATAAGACGAAAAAAATAGTCATTAAAAACGTATATTAAATAATATAGACAGAGTAATTAAAAACAGGGGATGGATCAATAACAGAGTGATTATTAATTTACCTTAGTGAATTTGGGTAGTTTTTCGCACGATTTACCTTCTAATCTATATTCATGAACAACCCAATTTGATTTTTCACCTTTTGGAGCTCTTCCTTTGTAAAAAACCAAAGTTTTTTTCATTCCAACAAGCAATTTTCGGCGAAAAATTTCCTTATCTTTTCCGGTAGCTTTCCAATACCCGCAGGCCGTTGCTCTGTTTGTCCTCATTCCAGTGGGATACTTCTTATCCCTCAAAGAGAAAAAATACCACTCTTTTTCGCCCATTTTCGCCAACCCTTTAATCAAAATCAACATCACAAAAAACCCAATAGATATTACCGATTTTCATTAAAAAGGAAGAAAAAAATAACAACTTTAAGATTGAGAAAAACAAGAACTCACTAGGCAAGTCCCATGGTTCAATTCTGTTCATATCCACTTCTCCAATTGCTTTCGGGTTAAAATTGTTGTCGAAAATTTTGTTTGATAAATAATGAGTGATCAATTCTTCATCAGTTGGATGAAACCGAAACCCCGGTGGCAAATTGATTTGATCATCTTCTTTAACAGGGCTAGAAAGATTGAAATCCTCCATCATTTGTACACCGAAAAATCAAAAGGTTTACAGCTTTTCAACAAGAATCCGCAACTTTAATTACTATCTACCTGAAAATAGAAAATGGGTTGTTTAATTACGGGTTTAGGAGGCTAAATTTGGTAATAGTTTAGATGAAAGAGAGTTTGTGCATATATAGGGGGTGAATTGGTATTGAATTTGGTAATGAAAGTTATGGTAGTGTAACCTGAAAGACTGGGAGCTTTAAGGAAAAGAAGAAAATGTACTTAATCCCTTAAATACTGGTTTTAAATTTATATCTTTAATTTATTTTAATTTTATTTTATTTAATATTTATATGTTTATGTATTTATATTTGTGTTTTGAGAGAGAGTGAGAGAAACGTGGTGTCTAAGGAAGTTAAAAGGGGAGGTTGTCTATGGTCAGTTGGTCATCACCTTGTAACTTTATTGCAATAAATATCTTAAGATGAATGTATGTGTATTTAAACTTGGTAGCAAAATATGCGACGGTAAAAGTGAAACGTCATGGCAAACGTCTATAATAGCTTATAATAGTCCGGGTGAAATAGATAGTGATAATTGTTGATAGTGGTCGTTACCAATGTTATCTGATATCAATGATCAATAGTGCTATTTATCGTATCTGATTCATTTCGTTCAATATTTTTGTAGTGAATTTTATTAATAACTTTAAAATCTAATATGCGTTTAGAAATATTTTACACTTGATTTTAATAATTTTAAAAGTCCTATAGGAGATTTAGGATTAAAGGTGTATATAGAAGATTGAGTTTATGTTTTCAGTAACCATCACATGTTATAAATAAATAAATTTTGTGACAGTGAATAAAATAGACTTAGATCCTCTCATGTTTAACTTGAACACAAAACCGAACATATCCTGATACATTTATACTTTATGTTATTGAAAAGTATATTTACTAAATTTATTAATATATATATATATATATATATATATATATATATATATATATATATATATATATATATATATATATTGTCACTTGTAATTTATAATTTTGCGATAGTTCTTGACGTTTTATTTGATTATCATACATAGACATTTCAAAAATTGACCATATATTAAAATGAGGTGACAAAAGCTTTTGAATGATTTAACTTGATAATCAAAGACATCGATCTCCGAGACTCACATTACCTTTTCTATTATCATTTACGGTAGAAGATCTTTTAACAGAAGGATTAATGATTATATTCTTTTTAACGGATAATATTCTGTGATGTTGAACTGAATGTACGAAAGAGTGTTGTTATTCAATTAATAGAGAGATCAAATATGTATATATAATAAAGTTGGAGGGTTAAAAATGTAAAATATATGTATTTTTGTTAATGTTGATTGACCAACTGCACAATTGCTGTCAACATAGTTGATTTGTTCCTTTTTAAAACGACAAACATATAATTTAAAACACATACAATTGTCATGGATATTGAGTACATACTAACTACTTTAAATAGCTTAGAGTTGTGTTTGACAACACCAATTTAAGGGATTATTGAGGATTCTAGGTATTTGAGATATAATTTTAAGAAACCCCATCTCTCAAAAATTCACAATCCTTGTTATCCATAAAAATTGGATAAGGGATTCTTTAAAAAATAATCATTTCAAGTAAAAGCTCCTAAGACTAACTTTCTTCAAAGAATCTCCATCTACTTATTATTAAATTATTATATTACCTTCTTATAATTAATAAAAATTTAGAATTATAAAACATCATGTCCATTTGCATTATTTTATATTAATAAGCTTCAGCCTCAGGTAGGTTTCAAATAAGAACACTAATTTTCGTAAGAACGTAAGAAACCCTTCAAAATCACTTTTTAAATTATCCGAAATACATTTTTCTTCAAAACGTTTTCATTAATTATTATTAAAATAACTTTTGGAAACGATGATATAAATATAAATAAAAATATTTAAAAAAAATTTACAGTCATTACTGTTGTGATTATTTAAAATAATCACAAAATATAACATGATAATCACATGTGATTATTCTTTAATATAATGTGATATTCGACATAATCACAAAATATGACTTGATAATCACATATTATTCATGTGTTTATCAAGTTATAAAATGTGATTATTTTGAATAAAAAATAATTAAAAAAATTAAAAAATGTCGAATTTTTTTTATTGAATAAATAGCTTCTAAAAGTTATTTGATTAAAGAGTTATGAAGAAATTTTTATAAAATAACGTATTTTAGATATTCAAAAAGTAATTTGAAGTCATTCTAACGTTCTCACGAGACTTCTTATTTGAACTCATGACTATATATATATATATATATATATATATATATATATATATATATATATATATATATATATATATATAGGTGGGTTCAATGTATAATGTTAGAAAAATGTAGAATGAGAAAACCAATAGGAATGATTCATTTTCTTTAAAACCCAATTTTCACTCGAATTTTTAAAATTAAATATCTCACAAACGACATGACTAAAAATTATAAAAATTACATATTCGAAATCAACGTTTTTTTCTCTTCGATTAGAGATCCGACAAGCTATAGTTTCGACAAACTATAGTTTCAACAAACTTTTTTTTCTTCATTTTTGTCGGATCTTAAAAAATGCGATTTATATAATCACATGTGATTTGATGTATGATTACATTAGATTTATAATAAAAATAAAATATTAGTACAATTATTTATCAATGGTGAAATTTATTCACATGTGTTTTTCAAATTAAGTATGTGATAAATAGTGATAATTCACATGTGATTTCACCTTTATATTTATTTACATGTATAACTATAAAAATTTATTTAAAATTCGTATTTATTTACACTTTATTTACATGTGATTACTAATTTAAAATTAATCACATGTGATTATAACTAAAAAATTATCTGAAGGTTTATTAAATTATCAAATAAATTATTTTTATGTGATTTTAAACTTATAATTTGTAACTTTGATTATTTACATGTGATTATAGCTAGTGATTTAAAACTTATAATTTGATTGTAAATATATTCACATGTGAGTGTTAAATAACATGTGATTTAACATTACGAATTTCATGACATGCACATTAGAAAACGGAAAAAAAAAATTTGTCGGAAGTATATAATGTGACATCTCTAATTAAAGATAAAAAGATGATGATTTTAACGGTGTAATTTTTATAATTTATAGATATACGGTTTGTGAGATATTTAGATTTAGAAATAAAGGTGAAAATGGGTAATTGATATGGAGCAATCCTATTGATTTCTCTATTCTACATTTTTTTAACATTCTACACTAAACTTATATATATATATATATGTATATTCAATGTAAAATGTTAAAAAGTGAAAAATGGGAGAACCAATAGGATTGCTCAATTTCTTTTAAAATTTAATTTTCACTCGTATCTTTAAAATCAAATATCTCACAAACGACATGACCAAAAATTATAAAAATTACATATTCGAAATGAGCGTCTTTTTCTCTTCGATTATAGATCCTACAAGCTATACTTTCGACAAATTTTTTTTTACATTTTTGATGGGTCGTAGAAAATGTGACTTATATAATCACACGTAATTTTATATATAAGCACATGTGATTTATGAGTAAATATAATTGGTACACGACTATTCATCAATTGTGAATGTTTATTTACACATAATTATAACTTATTACAGGGGCGGACCTACATTATAGGCAGCGGTGGCACGTGCCACCAGTCAATTAAGCCGACTTAGTGTAAAATTAACTGAAAAAGTCATTGGTTATTTAAGAGTGCTACCACTCATATTTAGACAGTGCACCTATGTGTTTAAATAAACTTAAAAAACTACCAAGTGGAGTGACTTTCAAATTTTTTGTGCCGCCGACGACTAAAATTTCTAGGTCCGCCTCTGACTTATTATTCATTCATATAAACAAATATAAATAAGATTTTATGCATTGCATTCGTTTACGGTCAAAATCACATGTGATTATTGATTTGAGGTTTAATCACATGTGTTTTTCAAATGAATTATGTGATAATGACTGATAATTCTAATGTGATTTCACATTTATATTTATTTACATGTATAATTATAAACAATTATTTAAAATTCATATTTATTTACACTTTATTCAAATGTGATTACTAATTTAATGTTTAATCACATGTGATTATAACTAAAATTTTTTTTGAAGGTTTTTAAATTATCAAATAAATTATATTTATGTGATTTTAAACTTATAATTAGTAAATTTAATTATTCACATATGAGTATAGATAGTGATTTAAAACTTATAATTTGATTGTAAATATATTCACATTGAGTGTTAAATTACACGTGATTTATTATTACGAATTTCACATACCCATTAGAAAACGAGAAAAAAAAGTTCGTCGAAAGTATGTCATGTGATCTATTTAAAGATAAAAAGACGTAGATTTTAACGGTGTAATTTTTATAATTTATAGATATACGGTTTGTGAGATATTTAGATTTAGAAAAAATGTGGAAATAGGTAATTGGAATGGAGCAATCTTATTGGTTCCCTCATTCTACATTTTTTTTAGCATTCTACATTGAACTTATATATATATATATATATACACACATATATATACATACATATTAATATAGCCGTTTTAAATCTTAAATTAATACTCAGTAGGTTATAGATATCAAAGTGATGAAATGAGTGTTGACAGTGTTTAATCTGTCTTTCATCAAATTTAGGTGTGCTGACGTGGCACTGAATGGCAAAACTGAAAAATCAAGTAAAGAAGCAACTGTTGAGAGTGGTCTAATTATACATACAAAATTGTACTATGAAACGATCTATAACAGGTAAAGCGCCCTGTCATACACAGTCACCCAACGACATACTTTTAGCTTTCATCTTCAATCGTATCTGATTTTTCGGCCAAATCCGACGATATGTTTAGACACATTCAAACACACTTCCAGCGAGATTTTCCCCAAATCATCAACTCAAAACCCAGATTCCGATTGTCTGAAACCCAAACTTTCATGTCTCAATAGTCGTCTGATGGTGGTGGCTGTGATGGTTAATGGTTCTTGATATTTGGAGAAGATGAAGAAAAGTACAGAAAAACCAGCGTAATTTACAAATATTTAAAGCATAAACTTTATACATACAATGGCATATTAATATTATTAAAAACAAAAAATAACTTGTAACTTGTGTATGTCACCTTATATATACAGTGACAATAAAAAAAAAAATCATACACGTAGTGGCGATCAATTTTGTTATAAATACACTAAATAAGTCAACATATAGTTATATACATTTATAGATACTTAACCGTATATTAAAAGTAATACATTTACATATTCATAAGTGAGAAGCCGAATCACTAATAATGCGTACATAAGAATATAGCTGTGTAAACGAATCCAACGAACGTCTTGTTCGTACTTAATCATTTAACTTTAATTGTTTGATGAATGATTCATGAATGAAAAATCGTGTTCAATTCATGTCCGTGTTTGTTTATTAATTAAGAAAGTAAAATTGTCCGTGTTCGTTTAGACCATTCTTTAAAACGGCGCCATAGGCAACATTGCATCGTTCCCTCCGTCTTCTGTGCTTGCATCTTTGGTGCTTAGTTTTTGATGTCATTATGCATAATTCAGTCTTTATTCCGTCTTTTTAAAAATTAGTTAACGTGGCACTAAACTGACATTAAAACTCTTCGATTTTTCACTTCATTATAAGGAGTGATGCTCTTCGGTTTTTCATTTCATCATAAAGAGTGATGTTATGGAAGTGAAGCTCGGTGAGATAAATGAGTTTTGGAAAACATCATGACATCATTAGTGACGTCGGGAAATGAATCAAACAACCACTTTCAACAATACGTGACTCTCATTGCGTATGTGGACGTTGACCACACGTATTAAACCATTTCCTTTTTCGGAAATAAAGTTGTTGATCACTTTTCTATACATCAAACAAAACCTTTAATCTTTCTATTAAGCCAATCTACTACTTGTCTCGCATATACGTAGAATTGACACGTATGTAATTATTTTTAACGAAACCTGAGCCAACAAAATTATAATTGATAGGCTGCTAACATACCATTATCGTGCCAAAATGCGTGATTATGAATACCGCTGAACTAATTGAAATGAGAGATTTAGAACGTGTTTAGTTAAGTAAATTCGTTCAAATATAATAGATGAAGTTTTAATTTTTCAAATAGGAAATGTAGAATGCCTTAAATAATATTTTTTCATTTTCTTAAAAAACTTCTCCAGATAACCTAATCAGAACACATTTTATAATTTTTCAGGTTTCTTAAAAAAATTCTAAAAGATATAAGGAGTTTTTCGTAACTAAACGAACCTTATGTTTGCGTTTCTTAGATAATTTACTTTTGTATTATGAGCTATGTTAACTTAGAAGAAAAATCTGACAATTATAATTAGGGATGTTCGTGGTTAATTCAGTTTTTGCATAAACTCAACCTGAACCTGGACCATAAAGTTCTTTTTTTAGGATCTTGAAACCATTCCGCTTTCTGTTAAGATTGTTTCAGGTTAACTTAATTTGGTTCATTTTTGGGATCAAGTTAAACCCAAAATGAGCTGAAAGTTTCGACTAATAATGAAACCACAAACGAACCATCGATTTTTGCTTTGGTTTATGTTCACCTTCCCCTAGCTAACAATAAACTCAAAATACAGTGAATTTAGTTAACTAAAAGTTGGGGCAACAATTAATTGTTAGAAAGTAAGATTAAGTGCTTGGCATTATAGAAAAAGACCAAGAATAATCGGCTGGACACCTGCCCAACTTCATGTTGTCTAAAGATACTATTTGGTTCCGTATGTTAATTAGTCTTTGTAAAAAATGACGTTCATACTGTCACCATTTGTTTTGGTTACACTTTCAAAATCTCTACATGGCCAACAAGTATAAATAAATTACAACCGCGATTCATCATTTTATGTAACTTTATATCGCTATGGCCCGCTATATAATATAAAAGAATTATATAATTTGATAAAAAGATGAAATGACTAACACATTTTCAAACATAGATTATTTATTACTTATTACTGTTGCATTATACGGATACAATGTTAGTTGATCTCAAACGATTCAAAGAAGCATTCCCTTAACAAATGAAGTATACATAAGTTTGTCGAGTTGTCTTTAATCTTATCTCGTTATCTTTCCAAACACATTAAACGTGTAATGTACCTTATAAAACATTAAATTACGGAAACTTACATTTTAAGTCAGATAAAAGACACGTTTTTTTTAGCCATTTTAATTTTGTCATATGTTATCTCGCGTTTCTTACAAACTATAAGCTAGAAACCAATTCTAATAATTGAAAATTGCATGTTAGTACCCTAAATCATTAACTCATATTTCAAGTTCATGCTACTAAGACCACAATCTACTAGCCTAGGGTGAGCGTTTACCCTTAGTTTTTCAAAGAAAGAACGGAGAACGCTATAAGCACCGGCTTGTCCTCCGTTCGTTATTGTTGGTTTTGTCCTCAAAACGACGCTAATGAATGGAAAGGAAGTGAGCCAACTTTTTGTTATTATTAACTATAAATAAATGCATTATTGGTGATTGTAGAGCCTAGGGAAGTCAAGTTTTTTCAATTCTTGATAGACATTGAAATGTTATTTGGTCAATTTTTGACAAATCCTGCTGACATAACGTTGATAAAAAAAAATAGATTTATAAGGCTATCTGCAATGTATGCATAAAACATCAAATTTAGTGTATTGGTGTAAAAAAAATCTCTCCAACCAACTCACTATATTTGGTGTAAAGTTTTGGTGTACACCAGATTTTTTGATATTTTGCACCAAATTTGGTGTAACACCAAATGTTGCACCAAATTTTTAATGTTTCATTTTAGCCCCTTAGTTTAAAATATTTTTATTATTTAGGTACTAAAATGTGAATAAAGTTATTTACTTTTATTCTTCCTTTAAATACGCTATATTATATGTTATATAATTTATAACTGATAATTAAAACAATATACTATATCTTTCAAAACAAAGTACTATAATTAAAACATTGATAAACAAAAGAAAATTACATAATTGAGATTTAATAATACTAAATAAATAAAAGTTGTAATTAAGTGAATCGTTTGAGAGGTTAATTGCACATAAACATAATCCATTGAAGTAAATTAGAACAAAAAAATAGTTTATGGGTAATATGTAACTTTTGAAAGTCTATTTGATGCTGAAATTTAATACATATGTTGAAGATGATACACATTTGATATAAGTATATTCTATAAATATTCTTTTTTATACAACTTTAATAGAGTATTTAATGTATACGTGAGTGTTTAATGTATAGGTCGGGAAAATGATGTGAGAGTTTCATTATTAGTAAACACTTGGTGTCTATCCTATCCTAATTAGTATCACGAAGACCTAATAAATGTATTATGGAACTCGTGGCGGCTTGTGTTCCATTTAATCGACCAAAGTGAGATTTGACCAGGATTTGTGGGCCTAGTTTCTCATCCGCCAACAAGCATCATTGAGAGTGACTTTCTCCCGTGGCAAGCTGCTATTGGCTAAGAACTCCTTAAAGTGAGGAACTCAATGGGCCCATATGATATTTTGGATACAAGTTAGGTAATTAGTTGGCTAAATAACCTAATGGGCCCATATGATTTTTGGGTATGCGACAAGAGAATTTAAAAAGTCTTCTTAGTTTTTTTATATAAAGATTATGATTAGAGCATTCACTATTGTTACAGGGGTTCTATTTTAAACATCCTTATTTTTTTAAAAAAAACCTTCATCATTTCTTCTCACTTAATCCAATCAATCATTCATGTCCCCTATTAATTCATATTTTTTTTTAAATTCTTTTATATAAATTTTTATTTTACATATCAGATTATATAAAATTTTAAATATTTACTAGAAACTAACTTTTAATAAGAATATTACTAAAATTGTTTTTGATAATATTTTTATGAAAATCGATTTTATAAATTTCTTTTAAAAAAGATATTTTTTATAAAAAACTTTATTATACGATTGTAATTCTGAAAATATATTTCGAATGAATTATTTGACGTGACTAAAGCAATATTATAAATTATTTGACGTGACTTGAAAATTATTTTATATATATTTTAAAGTAACTCGAAAAATACTTCCGAAAAATTCGTTTTTAACAAAAATCATAAACGTTTATTTTTCGTATACAAATAAATCTTTATTGTCTATATAGTCAAAAAAGAAAAATCACAAAAAGACAAAATAGCTGACATACGGGGTTTCCAAGCAATTTTGAGGATGTTTAAAGATTTAGCCTTGTTATAGTTTCTTTCAAATGTTAATGTTCGTATTCATCGGATCTCATAGGTTCACTATTGGCATTTTCTTAAGACATCGATCCATACATGTTGCCTAAATCGGATTAAAAAAATGGTAAAATGGTAAAATCTAAAAACATATGAGCAATAATCATTCATTATGATAAGAACGGAGAAGAAGAATTAAAAAAATATTTTCACGTAGATATATAATAAAAAAGGTTATTTTCAATATAAAAAGAATTAATGTAATAATTTAATTAGTACGTACCAAAAAAAAAATAGGTGACATACTATTTGAGTTAGAAAGTAGAAACGTTTGAAGTTATTAGCCAATTTGTACTTGATCACCAAAAATATGAAAAAGAATACCAAACAAATAATACTCATTTCGTCCCAATTTAACTTTCCACTAATGAAATGCATGATGTGTTGAATATAGTCTTAATATTTTTAACAACAATTAACTAAATACAAATAGAGACTAGTACACATATAAGGTAGTGAACCTATCGTGATATAGTATCGTCGTGACAAGTTGAACTGGGGTCGGTGTTTCAAGGAACGGTAGTTACAATTCCAATAAATAAACTCTAATTATTTAATAAACAAGTAAACTAAATAAACTAAATAAACCAAACTAAGGCAAACGTAATGGAACTAACAATAAGGGATAGACATTTACTTGGATCTGAATATCATAACTCCGAATGATAATAAAGCAAATAATATGATTATGATTGATTATTAATCCTACAAGTTCAATCACTAGTTCAAGCTCTTTAACTTGATAATTATCTAGGTTTTAATCAATCTTCAATGAATTAATTCTTAAACAACCTCATTAATATTGATTTAACATATGTTTAACTTATATAAAATTAGTGTTCACTTCATCTATATTAATCACACTAACAATTCTATTAGGTGCAATTATTAATATTGTTAATCTAAATAACCTAATTGGTTAATTAAAGCAGTCATCTGGTCCGGACCTAATTGTTAATCACCAAATCATATTATAAATCAAATAACGATCATTCATCATAGTCTACGTCATCTCTTCCAAGTGAATGTAATGGATTAGTTCATAAATAAACAAAAATCAACACAAACAAAGAAAAACAATTGATATAAACATGTTTCTATGGAATATAATGGATAGAATCAACCGAATATTTCGCGTGCCTTCCTTAGATACCAAGTTTGACCTCCAAATCCCGTTAGAATTACCCAAAAGCTGCTGGAGATAAATATATGTGACTGTCGACAGACAAACTCGCCGAGTTCAGTTGGAACTCACCGAGTTATAGTCGCCGAGTTCAGTTGGAACTCACCGAGTTATAGTCGACCGTATGAGAGAGAAAGTGATATTTTTGAAGTAAATTAAGTGATGATGAATTATAAAATGTTGTTGGGGTTTTATAGTTGTAACAAGAGATATTTTGACACATTTTTTGGAGTTAGTTGTTGAAAATTTGAGTAGTTGTTGAAAATTTGAGTCGTTATTTTTTTTAAAACTCTTTGAACTTTAAAATTTATTTTTCTTATTTCGAACCCTTTTTAGTAATTTCAAAAAGCTCTGGAACAAAAATGTACGAAATAGAAGAATCTTCTTGCATCTAGAGGAGATACTCTCTCTCAAAATCGGTTAAGCTTTATTTTATCTGTCGGGCTGTCAAATACAGCTCGACTAGCCGAGTTTCAAGGTTGTAGCTCGCCGAGTTTTTTCCAAATTGGTCGGATTTTTAAAATGTTGTAGCACATTGAATTTAGAGACCGTGGACTTTTGAATCAACTCATTTGGAGTCCGGATGAGTGTGTAATGGCCCAAACGATAAACCTTCACAGATAACTCAACAATCTTCCAGGTTCCATCTTCGCTTCAGTTCTCGATCCGATTCCGTTCCTTTTGCATGTATCCTCCAAAATGAACCTAATAACAAAATATAAAGCAATTAAGTACAAATATATAGTATCATTTTGTCATTAAATTAAGCATAAAATATTGATGTCACAATAGAAAAACATGTATAAAATAGATGATATCAATGCACGTGGTTTTAAAAAAGTACATTGATTACTCTGTCAACCAATTAGATTTAATACATACTCACTAAAATATATTCTTATTGGTTAAAATTAAAAGTGAACAATAATTTTGGGACATCCAAATATGAAATACTAGACAATTAAATCGGGACTAAGGGAGTAATTCGTTGAATATGAAAAAATATTGACTGTACTATACTAGAAAATAGAAACGTTTGAAGTTGTTTGCCACTAACGTTTATGGTTTTAGTTTACTTCCTTCTTTAGATTTATAGTGCCAACGGGGCCGTCTTTGGCTCCGACAATGGCATCTCAAAGAAGACGCCATTGGCACGATAGCGTCTTACTACTGTCTTTGGTTACGTCTTATGGTGAGCGTCCAATTGAAGATGGAGGAAGACACGAGATGGCGGGCCGAACAGTCAAACCAAATAAAAATGTATAGTGTCATTGAAAACATGAGAAAAATGACATTTTTTTCCTTTCTAAAACCTGCAAGCTACAAATTTGAAGGAGGGGTATTTTTTTTTTTTTATGGAAGAAGATGAAGACACTTACCATTTTGACGTTTTTTTCTTTTAGTTTAAAACCTTTATGTTATCTTATTGTACACTTTAATTTTCTTAAAAAACTATCAATCTCATTCTAAACAACATAGTTACAAAAATCATATCATTCTTTTGTCATCCTTTTCTTTTATATACTTGTATTAATTAATGTATTTTTATTTTTAAATATATGTTTTAAATATATAATTGTATATGTGTTAATTGGAAGAAAAAAAAGAAAGAAAGTGGGGCACATAAAGTTCAGTTCTTCAGTCTACTATTGTCAGTGTTCAGTCTTTGTTCAGTTTTTCTGAAAAAGTACTGATGTGACGCTGAGCTGGCAGTTCATTTATTCAAACTTCCACTGGAAGTGGTCTTATTGAGTTTCCATAACGTCCTTCCAAAGATGGCTAGGAACAATATTATCGGGTTCGAAGTGGTCAAGTCTAGTTGAAGTTAGTTTACAATGCTATAAATGGGTCGATGTGCCCATTGTTGAAATGAGGTCACGACTAAATACTAGGTAGCCAATGTTGATCGAGTAGCTATTAAACGTTTGGTGCGGTGAAACTAGAACGTGGAATTTGTGTGTTCAACTAATTTTATAGTTTATCAGTTGATTGATAAATCGATCGATTAAATCCGAGAAACTATCCACTCGCAACTGTTCTCAAACTCTCAAAGTATCGTTGCACATTAAACACCTAGATGGTGACAGCTCGTTACCAACGTGCCTTTAGAAGAGTTATGAAAAAAAGTTGAATTATTTAAAAATTGAAATCTAGACCATAAGAAATCCTCATGACTATTACATTAGTCATTGAAGTTATTCGACTCACACAACTAATTATTACAAATAAAGTTGACAAATTGGGCCAAGACAAGTTTCCAAAGTACGCAATTTGAACCTGACATGATTTGACAAACGAGGTTGACAAGTCCAAACTCCAAGGTTCTCAATTCATACAAAATTAACGAATTGGAAGATTGGTTCAGATAAAAAACGGGTCATATGTAATGAACTACTTTTGGGTTTGCAGGTCAATACATTAAACGGGTTTCCATATTTCCGATTACAAAGGTAACGGGTCAAAAGTATTCAAGCCAGACGCAATCTTCATAACACGTTTGAATAAATGAGTTAGAATGATTTCAAGTGTTAGTTTCAAGTAAAATATGTTAAATTAAACATGCAAACCTATTAATCTGAAGCTTGACCTGAACCGTTAGAAAGTTTCAAGTTAACGAATTAAAATGAACATATAAAAGTAATACATAAAGATGATTAAGAGTTTAAGACTACTCCCAACGAGCCGTCGGTTTGTAACCGACAAGCGTTGGTACAACCGACGACATTTGCACCAAGCCGTCTGTTTGAGTCGGTTGATTTGGCGATGAGGAAAGTGACGTGAATTGGGGCTCAAATGCAATTAAAAACTATTTTTTTCAAAGATTTTTTTAAAGACTGTATTTCATAAAATATAAGGTATATGACTAAAGCAAAAGTATTAACAATACAACACAACTAAAGTAAAAGTTTGACATCAACTAAAGTAAAAGTTTGACATGACAAAATCAAGGTAATTATTTGATAATATAATCTCAAAATTTTATTTATAAACACGTTCAAAATTAATCAAGTTCACACAAACTCCTTTCGCTAGATCATAAAATCGTTTTCAGGTATATCTTATTTTTATAGTTTTAATCTTTGGCATTTTTAAAGTCTACTAATCCATGTTGTTTTCAAATTTAAACTATTAGGTTCTTAAATCTAAGCTGGCTGCAGATGTTGTTGAAGCACAACAAAACCAAAACTACATCGATACAGAAAACATAATTTTAAGCTTTGAATAATTTAAATTTAACAATAACAATGGTACAACAACAAAGCCTTCATACTCAAAGGTAGAAAAAGCTTTTACATAGTGATGTACTTTGGAGCCCAACAAATATTAATTACTGTATTTGTTTAGCTTCTACAAAGTCAATCATTCAAATCTCCGTTCTTCTTGTTCAATCATCAGGCTTTTTACAAACACCATTAAAACCATTTGTAATTTGCCTCAGAGGTAGTGACAATATGTATTTGCTCATCATCAACTTTTACTTTATTCTGATAATACGTGCAAATCATATGCATCATTGGCAAACTAAATTACACTTTCTTAACACAATCAAAATCAAAAACTAAAAAATGAAATAAGCATCAGAGAGATTCCCACAGACAAATCATCATGCTCCGATGGAGTGCAGATGTCCCTGTCTGATCTATCATCATTTGCCACCAAGTTTTAAATTTTACATAAAAAAAACTAAGTATTTCAACAACTTGCCTCAGATTATAATGTTTTCATAGTGTAAACTCAAAGTATATTTATAAACCATCATAGGCAACAAATTATGCAAATATACAAAACACATTGCAATAAAATAAAAAACAGCACACAAAACACCTTCAAAGGGCAAAAAAGTATAAAAGTTTATAACTATAAAACAGAAATAATGAAATTTGCATCAAAGAGATTCCCATTATAGACTTGATCAATCATTGTTTACTTCAAAATTGAAGTTCTGATGTCCCTGTCTTGTTATCATCATTTGCAATTTGCAATCTAAATAATTATAAACATAAATAAAGAAAACAGAACCTGACGTACAAAAAGATAAAAGATTTTGTGCCTCAGATTAGGTTGATTTCATGGTGTGAATACTCAGAGTATATTTAATACCCATCACAGGCACATGAGCTTAATCAACATAAAAGCACAGATAAAAACATAAAACAATAAAAATTGAAACTTTGATTATCATAAGCTGGATGATTGATTGGAAGCTGTATGATTTGTGAATTGGGTGAAAGATTTATAGAGTATTCTGAAGATGCAGATTAGGGTTTATGCGTTGCAACAGCCGGGGATGTAGATATAAACATGTAAGGTGTATGTATATATGTGACATTTGAGTGAGGGTTTTTAATGTTTTGCTAGGGCACCAAAACCGGAAGAGTTATAAAACAAATTTGATTGGCCCAATAATTGTTTGATTGGGCCATTTCTGGACTTCTTAATTTATATATCAGGCCCAATAACCTGTGAAATTGGGTTAAAGATATCAGCTTAAACAAATTTACGATAACAATTATCGATGACATAATACTTATTGCAAGGTAAATGTTGAAAATCATAAATAAAATATCATATTAACATGAAAGTTTTTCTAAAAAAAATTTAGGTGTGGTTCTAGAGAAAAAGAGAAGTTAATTAGGAAGATAGGAAGTAAACGAGGAGATGCATTATAGTTAAACACATGCGCATTATAGTTAAAATGTCATGTTGCATCAGAGTTAAAAGTCATATGTATTATGGTTAAAAATCAAGTACGTCATAATAATATATTTTTTGGCCGCCGTAATTCGGCGCCGGCAGGTGAGGTGGTGGCCGGTGGTTAGCCAACATCATAGTTAAAAGTAAAGTGCATAGTAGTTATAAGTCAGGTGCATCATAGTTACTTTTATTCTCTTCCTATCTTTCTACTTGTATACAGGTCGATTTACGTTGCGTTCTACCTTATTATACATTAACAAAGTATGCTGATCAATCTTAACGAAAAATTAAACCCTAAATACTTTCGGCTAATTGTATTATCAATGACAAAACAAATTGTTAGTCACACATATTGAGGCAAAGTTGGTTTTCAAATCAAATGTACCATGGTTCACACATTCCTATTTAAAGTTTCCCAAAATATTGGGAAGTTGTTACATCTTACATGATAATTTTAAGGTATGTACATTAAGATATGTGCTTGAAATAACACCGTTCTCTTTACCAACCTATTAAAGCTTCTTGAAAAAAAGAATCTCTGAGCTTGGAAGATCATAGAAAACCATCTTCCATGAGCTTTAAAAACTCGGTGAAACTAATCTTCGCATCTTTATCAATATCATATCTATCAATCATACGTCTACAATCACTTTTCGATATTTGTAAATACCCCATCTTAGAAAATGCACATTGCAACTCTTTTTCATCAATGTACCCGTCGTTATTTCTATCAAACACACTAAATGCTTCTTTAACCTCATCTAAACTTGGCTCGTCCTCATCAAACAAACCTAAAATCTCCTCCGACCCAATAACTTGTCTCTTATCATCACGATCCCAAATCATTCCTAATCTTTCCATAATTATCTTTAAATCAACTCCTAACGACTTCTTGCCACCATTTTTAACATGGCGAACCTTGATGGCATCATGGTCATCAGTTGGAGTGGGCCCACACGTGGTGGTGGCTTGTGTAGCAAAAATAAACCGCCACATGGGTCGTGCCCAAAGAGAATATAGATCATGTAATAGTACTACCCATTCTATAAACATGCATAGAATTATAAGATATTTAAGCGACATTAAACAAGCAACCCTAAGTTCCATGAAGATTATACCTCCTGTTGCCGCTGCTGATATTAGATCGAAACTTTCTTTCATAAGTTGAAACTTCAAGAGAGAGTTCTTAAAATGTATTTCTGAATTCGGAGCTAATGATATTTGTAGATGATTTAATGTGAAAAAAATAGTCTAAAGATCCAAGTATGTATTCAGGAAGGTACATCCCGCCTCACTAGGTTTAAAAATATTCCAAGAAATTGATGGAAATAGACTTTTTGTCCTGTTTTATAACTTTTCCAAAGAAACGAAATTTCCAATAGAGTTTCTTCGTAACTTCCATGAAGACTATAAGAAATAGTATAAGGTGTCTTTATATTAATAGTTGTCATGATCGATCACACCATCAACATGTATAATAATTCTTCAAAAATGGAACAATTATTGACCAAAACACATAAACATGGGGAGCAAGAATTATTCATAATCATGACGTTTTTCGATTAGTAGTTTCTTGAAATCGTCATCTTGATTCTAATATGTATCATGATCTTGATCAAACTACTGGTTTCCCTGAAAGTTCTTGTAGATGATCAGATTAATTATTGGTTTTTAAAAGGTTAAGGTTCAATCATGTGTGTCACTAGATGAGGTCATTGAAACGTGTATGCAAGTGTGGTTTGCATGGTCAATGGAAGTTTAATGGTATAAACAACTAAATATTATTGTATTAATTATTAATGAAAAGGGCGGTTTTAACTCCAATAAATTTCTTAGAGAAGTGTTGTACTTGGAAAAAAAATTAGATAAAAGGAAACCACAGGGCAAAGAAGATGAATCCAACAAGAAGGAAGTTAAGAGGAGTTGACCAACATCCGTATGAGCTTCAATGAGTTAAATCAACAATACCATTTGAGGACCACAATACTCGGTATACTCAAGGTAAGTTATACTAAACACGTACAATTGTTATTCCATATATGATTCACGACAAAAGTTGCAACGGAGCTGTGAAAACAGCGTAGAACCATAACATGAAAGTGCAACATGGACGATCGAATATTGTAAGGAGCTCAATTTTCTTCACCATCACCCAAGTTAAAGGAAAGAGATAACACTTGACTTGATACTTTAAGAGTTCAATTGATTCTTTCTTCCTTTAATCAATCAAGCCCACTGAATATGTCTAGCCCAAATTCACTGATTCAGTTCAAACCCAGTCCAACTGAGTAGGGGTCCAACTCAGTTGAACTGAGTACTACTTAAAAAAGTGGATTTTTTTTTTCGGGCATACGAGTTTATTGGATTTTAAAATTGGTCCAACTGTAGGATAAGATCTTTGGGGGTGTTTGTATTAGCTTATTTTCCGAGCTTACTGGCTTATTGGATTTTCAAAAAGCCTACAAGCTCCATTTTACTGATGTATGATCATTGTGACCTTATAAGATCAAAGAAACGATAAGTTCTAAGTTGATAAGCTTATAGGCCATTAAAATTGAGGATTTCTGATAATCCAATAAGCTCATATGCCCGAAAAATAAGCTAATCCAGACACCCCCTTATTCAACTATGACGTTGATATTATACCTTTTGAATAGTTATAAAACACCAGGAAATTAACACAAAAGTTAATTTATAAGATCACTGGGTCACCGAAATCCACAGGGTGTGATAAGAGCTAGAACCAAAAACCACCAGGAAATTGCGAGATATTATCATATTTATACAATGAAAGGTAGCTATTTTAAAAGTTGGTTGAATGTTTTACAGTTTTACAAGGACATTTACCCATTCGTCACAGTGAATGAGCAGCTTAGAAAATCATGAGAGAATGTGAGATATGTGAAGTTATCATGGCTGTAATATTGTTACGATAATAGAAGATATACCAAGTTGCTATGAACAAAGAGATTAAGTCACTCAGAGCAAAACTAAACATGCAGAACTAATTGTATCTTTACATGAACGTGAGAAAACCAGTTTATAAGCTGCAGTTGATATAAATTACGCCCTCTATACTTCTATAGCAAGGCAAGTGGAAAAAATATTATGTATTCATGGAGGAAGGAATCGATTTAGCAACACTGTTGGCCCAGAGGTCAGGATTTGGGTGGTACGGGTATGGTCGGATCAGTTGACCCAGAACACTCTTTCAACCATTTTTTATGATTTTACAAAATATAACTAATGCGTTAAATATGATTACATATACTATATAGCAACTTTAATGACTTTAACCCAGTCGTTTGGCTCATTTGACATGTTCCCTTTTTAACTTATCTTTTTATTTGATCCGTTTGAGATTAAAATAACCCATTTGACATGACCCATTCATAAGTATGTGGATCCAAATTTCCAGATATTGATGACAATCAACTCTTCTTGGTTTTTCATGTATTATACAACTCCAAAACAAGAAGCTAACTTGCACTACCATGACAGAATGACAGTTGTAAGCTTTCTAAGATATCTTAGGGCTTTTAGGTTTGCACATAAGATTCCATTTTAAATAATGTGGCTTTTCTACATCATCTATGGCTATGCTGCTTGATATATGCCTTTATAAAGAGCCATGGACTGATGGACCTGCTTTTCCAAATTAGGCATATCCACATGACAACAAAAATAGTTCATAGATATTTTTGCTGATTTGCGGCTCAGATCGACCTATCGATGGATTCTAAAATTGAATAAAACTTTAAAGTGTAGTGAACTTTACTTGCCTACAAATGAATAAAGGCAACAGGTGTCCATTTACAAGGAAGTAGAGATATGGCATTTTGGGTCCATAAAGCAACTCATATTATACAGAAAATGTGGCTTGAAATTGTAGAGGATATGAAAAAATCTTTCCTGTTTTTGGATGGTCAGTTATCATTGAACACAGATTTCTTCTGATTATGACATGCCCACCAAGAGTTATCAAGATAAATATTAGTATATATTATAATATATACTTATTTTTATAGTAGCAGATTTATCATTCATTCACTATCAAAGTGGACACTGACTTGATCTATGGTCTGGTAAGAAGTTCCTATAAGTAACAGTGATGTGCATAAGGGATTGTACTGTACTGCTCAAACATGCATAAGATGGTTTCCTCTCATGTTAGCCCCCTTGAGGTGCCTTAGTTTATTCATTCTACAATACGATATAGTATACATGCATAGATGGTAACTAGTTTATGCAAGTAAGCTCACTTTATCCATTTTAGAATTAAAAGTTGCGTATAAATCCCGGGTTTTATTCTTAAGTTGTACAGTATAACTTATGATGATGAATGAGGTGCACACATAGGGTATCAGACAATATACCTTACATTGCCTAGAAACACTTCCACATTCTAACTTCTGTATAATATCAAGATTCCTTTTTCCAAGTGGAGTGGCATTATATTAAGAATCTATTAGGTCACAAGTTCATTTCTTGTATTCATACCACCATAGAACTTGGAGAGCAGTCCCTTTTAGGAATAAACAACTTATATTAGACATTGAAAAAAAATCAACAAGATAATTGGAACATCCAAAACTATACAATACATCTTGTGCTACATTATACTATTGTTAACTAAAACAAAAGACACTTATCTGACTATCTTAAATAGTGTTCCAACTTCCAAGATAAATCAGACCTTAAAATTTTGTACGAAACCTTGAGGTAAAACCATGCATGGAGAAAAGTTCATGTAGATGATAAAAAAATTATTCTTTGAAGGACTGAGGTAAACCATGCATGTCACTAGATGACTTATTTTTATCGTCTAGACGAACTTAGATCTACTCATCTACATGAGTCAATATATAGCTTCAGTACGTTCCATACTTCCATAGGAATCTGATGTTTCACTATAAGAAAACTGAAAGAAAAGAAGAAGGAAAGAAAACAGTGGTTTTGGCCGGACTGATATCTACCAATCTTTAAATCTCGTGATCAACTTCCAGTTGGTGTTCATAGTGACATCATAGTTTAATCACTTTATAGTTGAATATCACCCACTTTCAACATATGCATGAGTTGTCACTTTTGACCCATTTACTAACAAATGAGTCGATTTGGGTTGCGTTTTATCTCAACCAAGTAAATTGGCTCAAATAAAAAAAATTAGCTAATAGGGGAACGGGTCACATAGGTTGAAAGTTATCTAAAGTCTATTGTACAGCATACAACCTGAATCTGCTAAGTCGTTTTTCAGATTTTGGATTACTATTTTGATAATGTTGTTATATATATATATAATTAAAGTTACTTATTTATATATATATATTAATATAATTGATTAAAAAGTGTGTGTGGGTCAACCCGCCTATTTTGCCACTTCTATGAAGTACCTAAGAAACACCAAGTGTAATAACTTAATCAAGTATGCATGATACCCAATTTGTTATTTCAAAAGAAGATGACCATTGGCCTTTATTGGCTTGTGCTTTCTATTGTACAATTGCAATACCAAACAAGAAGCTAACTTGCATAAACATGACAGTATGGCATTGTAAGCTTATTAAGAGGTTTTAAAGCAACTTTTGGGCTTTCCTAAGCGCTTTTATGTCTGTACTTTGTAGATAAGATTTATTTTAAATTAAAGATGCTCTTCTACAATATCTATGACTATGCGGCTTGATATGTACCACCATTAATAGCCATGGGCCTGCTTTCCAATTAGGCATATCCACATGTCAAAGGAAAAGTGTAGTGATATTTTTGCTAATGTGTGGCTCAAATCAACCAATCGATGGATTGAATCTGAATAAAACTTTAAAGTGAACTGAACTTTACTTGCCTATAATTGAATAAGAACAAAAGCTGTTGAACATTTGTGAGGCAGGAAAAAAAGGTTATAATATAAGGGGGAATAATATAAAAAAACTAAAAAGTCCAAGAAATGTCCATTAACAAAGAAGCAGAGATATGACATTTTGGGTCCACAATACAACTCACATTATGAAAATGTGGCTTAAGATTGCTGAGGAAAGGAAAATATCTTTCGTGTTTTTGGATGGCCAGTCCTCATAGAACACACATTTTTTATGATTTTGACATGCCCATCAAGAGTTATATATCAATATATATTTCATACTTTATTATATTAATAACTTACTTATCACTGTATTATTTTAGTAGATTTATGATCCATTTCACTATAAAAACTGGAATCATCTCTTCACATCCTGGTAAATGAACTTGATCTAGTGGTCTGCTTGTCTAGGATCCTAAAGCAGAAAAGGACATGGTAACAACAGGTACCTAGATGTAACGACATTGTGCAACGTGGCTGCACTATACTGCTCACTGATTACATACGATGGCTTTCCATTATCGTGTTTTACATTGTGCAACAGTACACCTCATTGATTATAAATGGGACTCATATATTGGGTATCAAACAATATAACCTTACATTGCCTAGATTTCTTTTTTCTAAGTGACTTTGCTTACTGAAATGAGGAACCTGTTACGACAAATTTCATTGCTATAATTCATACCATCATAGGAGTTGGAAATACAGCCACTTAATAGGGCGAAAAACTTATAATAAACATATCAGAAACCAAAAAGATTGTAACATCTAAACAATATGCTAAATCCTTACATTGTATTATTGCTAAGTAAAACAAAAAACACTTATCTTAAACAATGTTACAAAAGAGAAATCGAACCTCTATAATCTGTACGAAACTCTGTAGAACTGAATGATTAGCTCAAGATACACGATTATATACATGCTCTTTCTTGAAAGCTTATAGACCTAGACAACGCAGCAGGATTCGCTTGCAAAACTGGATATTGCTTGTTTTCTTCACCTTTCATTTGGAAGGCCTTAAAGATCCCTCGAGTACTAATATTTTCATTCTTGATTCCAAGTGCTGACCATATAGAACTCTTTGCAGCTTCATCAGGATCATCAATTCTAAGAGTCTTTGGAATCAAAATGGAATTTTTCTTTCTCAATGACACTTCAGATTCATTTGGTTTTACCATTTCCCCGTCTCTTGAATGTTTTCCTAAGACAAACAAGTTGATATCGTTTTGTATAGGTGATGATGATACGGGTAACCAAGGAATATAATTCCAGTAAGGTGAAGGGTATATTGGCATTGGCATTGTCGAGTAACCAGGAGGACATACGGTTGGAACTGGAATAGCTGAATTCCATGGATTATAAGACCAAGAAACCCCTGGAATACAAGGTACGGAATGAGAATGAAATCCATTTCTATCTTGCGGTTTCTCAACTACTGAATTAGAAGTTGTTACAGTAGATCCACTAGAGCAATCGTCAGCATTCTCTTTATCTCTACAAGAAATTGTAGTATCAACATGTTGCAAATCGAAACCAAACGAAACAAGTCTGGGAGGAACATTCTGATCAATCTGAGATGTTGGATTCTTGTTTTTTCGGCGACCTGATCCAATAGGCATACTCCTCATAGTGCCGCCTGCAGTCCAGTACCGTTGACAGCTCTTACAAAAATGGCGAGGTTGCTTGACATTGTAATTATTATAGTAACAGAACTTTGTATCCATACTAGTACAACGAGGACACGGAAGAAGCTTATCGGGCTTTTTAAGTTGCAAATTCATTGCATCACCTTCTGTTTCACCTTTTGCAGTATCATTGTCTTCAGCAGTGATAGAAGTATTAGGGTTGGCGTCTGCCTTCTGATAAGACTCATCTTCTTGATTCTGTAAATGCAAAACGAGTTTTTAGTATCGCGGTTTTACCTATTAGATAAGCATTAAACACTAAAGGAAAACGCAGAAACGGTGGTAATTTTATGAATGAAAAACTGCAGCTCATACAATCATACATTTCGTGAATCCGCATCGTTATGAACATGAAAAAAAAATTAATGATTTGAATAGTTAAAAATTTTGCGGTACTTATTTATCTAGTCCTAAACTCACAAGAAAAAATTAGGTTTAAATCAATTTCTCTGATTGAAGAACACAATAATAACCAATTGAATTCATAAACTTAGAGCATAATGAAGTCATAACATATCCTCGATTCAATTCCATATTCTACAACTACTGAAAGATGAATTACATGAAAAATGAAATCAGCACATAAGTTTCGTGAGAATTAAAGCAATCGTGTTCTCAAACGTCATATAAATGCATACATGTTATAAATCGAGTGTATGCATATGATTATGAACTACATAAAACAAATGGAGTATATACCTTTTCTGCGTGTTGATTACTGGATGTGCTATCTTGTTCGAAAGCACGAACGTTATCGTAACCACCGTGTTGTTCATGACTACGGCATTCTCCGGTGGAGGTGACGGAAGGATTAGTAATCGTTTGGCACGTTATCTTCTTGCCGAACAGTCTGATGCCGGTAGCTTCCATCAATTTGAATTTTCCGGCCGGTGTGTATAATATATATTTAAATTTAAATATCAAAGTATAAATATTTAGTGTAAACAGGAAGTACCGAGTATTGTTGGCAGATGATAGAATTATATGCAAGGACCCAAGGGCCTGTTTATATAAGGAAGAAACCAGGAAATATTATAAATAATGTGAATAATAATTTAAATTTAAATATGACTAGATTTTATTTTTTAATTTTTATCAGTATTTTAGTGTAATCGTGACTTTCTCCGTATTGAAGAAATTTCGGGTATGTTTGACAAAATGAGCTGTAGATGTAGGTTGTAGCCGTAAGCTGTAAAATATATATTTCTAAATGTTTTTGGTAAAGTAGTTGTAGCTGTAATTGAAGAGGTAAAATGACAATAAAGGACAATGATAAAAAAAAAATTAAATGGTATATATATTTAACGTAAAAATTCATAATATAAATAACTAAATTATTCATATTTTTGATTAACATATTCATTTTCTTATAATTAGGGTAACATTATAAAAAATATGTATAGTTAATAATTATAATATGAAACTACTATATTATAATAATATGTATAGTATATGTGTATATGTATTATATTATAAATCAAGAGTTAAATAGAAGAGAAACATAACATAACTTCATTGTTTTGTTCAAATTTATTGTTAAGATACTGATTGATATGATTTTTCTAATGTCGTGATACTAATCAGTGAAGGATCGAAATACGTTATCGTTAAAGTAATTAAACACGATTATAAGATTACCATCACACTCTCATCACATTTATAATATGTTCCATTTTTTATACAAGAATGGTATAAAATGGTAAGGTTATTATCTATTTATGATGATATATTTTGTCAAGAATCATATGAAAAAATCAATTTAATTAAGTTTAATATAGAATAAAAAGATGAGGTATTTAATGTCGACAATGAGCATGAGTAGTAACCCATAAAGCAAATAGGAATATACCCTAGTGTTATAGTGAATAAATAAAATAAAATGTGTTTTATTTACGATTGTCATTATCATTTATCTTTGAAATGCTTTTTTCCTAGATAACGTGTGGTGTTTTTAAGGCTAACCGATAGACAAACCCATTTGAGTCATCAAATATTATCGTCACTTTAACCTTTAATATATTTATTATTATTTCATTTTATTTAATAAATAAAATAAATAATAAATAAATAAAAGGCAAAAGGGGAAACATGAACTTTTAAGAAGATTAAGAAAGACAAGAGAGGTGGAGTCCACTAGTACATGCGTGAGAAATTTGTGAGCCACAAGTATGTTGTGGCCTTCATATGTTTGCACCGAATTGAATGATACTTTTGGATACATGGTAAAAGCGGTGCACCTGCCCATATGGGATTAATTGTGGTCGTCACTCGTCAACACTCAACAAACGTACAAAAGGGATAAAAATTAAAAGGTGCATGCGACTTTTGGTCAAAATATCGTACTTGGTGTACCACATTCATTGGATTAAATATGTCTTCCATTGATTTAATTGTAAAGAACATTTGATTAAAAAAAGAGGCTTAATCTATCCATAAAAATTGTAAGTTGTGAATGATTTTGTTTAGGTTAAGTTACAAATTTGTTATTTGTGGACTATATTTTAATATCTGTAGTTATTACTTTAGTGATCTTTTTTTTCAACGTTATTTCCAGAAATACATGAATTTAGATTCCATCCTATCCATATAACAAAATGTTCTTAATTTTTGTCATATTTTACAAGTTTTTTCCCATTCTTAGGATCTATTTAGCAACAGCGGGCTAGAACTGAGGCTGAAGTTAAAGTTTGTAGGTGAAGCTGGGTTTGAGCTTCTATTCAAAAGCTACTTCAAAAATCTTTTTATTTAGTGACTTTCGAGAGCTTATTTTTTCATAAATTCCATTTTTATTGTGTTGACAAACAACACTCATATTTAGAACTTATTAAAAGTAGAAGTAAAATTTCAAATCATTTGATAAAATCTAATTCACTCGAAAATATTGCACGAACAAATTTGCACCCGTTTGTGTATTAAGTGCATGGAATTTTGATCATTTGATATGGATAAGTGATCATTCTTCCAATGACACATTTTTCCACCAATGAAACGTACAAAATATTTTTAATAGAGATGAAATAAGAAGTGGACCATTTAATTATTTACCATCCGTTTCATTAAAGTGTTCATTTTGAATGGATACAAAATTTTAAAATTTTCCACTAACTACATTTTTTATCAATCAAATATTATTTTTATCACTAAATTTTCTTTTAATTGCTTGAAATATAAAGTTGACACTTATTTTGAGACAAATAAAATTTTAAATTTAGACACTTATAATGGGACAGATGAAGTATATAATTTACTCTAAGCAACTAAAAACGCCAAATCATTGTATCATTGTTTTGTTACAACAAGACATACACGATATATATCCAATCCAATCCATTTCAAATAAAGTAAAACTGATATATGAAACATAGTTTGAACGTGAAGAGTTAACCATACAAGTTGTCCAAATGGTTTGAATGCCTCACGGATGTCTTCGGTTATAAAAATTAATTAATTTACACTTGCCGTTCTTGTGGTATACTATTTTGTCCAATATGGTCTCTCTCATCTAATGTCTCCTTGTGTTTTTGTTTTTAGATAACATAACATCATAACCCATCCCTCCCGTTAGGAACGATACTTTAGTCCAATAATATGTTCAACATAAAAGTTCACTGAGGTTTCACTCTAAAGTCAATCAATGATATATGGGTAGATCATGAACTTATATTCATACATTATTTTCTTTCAATTTCTGACGTGAGATATGGATTTGCACTCAACAATCCTCATCTCGGAATCAAGTCCATTGGACCTCTTTCCAAACTCAAGTCCATTGGACCTCCCCTCCAACGATAGTCCTAATCCAACCTTATTCAGTACCGCCCATAAACTCGATCGACACTCTCAACCTGACTGGCCCACATCAGTGAGACTTTTCGATAGAAGGCTCCAGGATCAACTTATCGATAACTGAGGTCAAACCGAGGGGGTCTGCCCCACTGCATCATCATGCTGCGGCATCCACATTCCGGCTACATCTGTAGCTCTGATACCACTTGTTAGAACCGATACTTCATCCCGACAACATGTCCAACATATAAGTCCACTGAGGTGCCACTGTAAAACCAATTGGTGATAGAGCGGTAGACCATGAGCTTATATGCATACATTAATTTATTTCAACTTCTGACGTGGGACATGAGTTTGCACCCAACAACCCCTTCCTGAATTCTCCAACCATTAATTAGCTCTGACTATATATAATCGAACCCTCTATAAAAGCCTTGGCTAGGAAAATGGAAGAGGAAGATCACTGGGAGGACCATAGATGTTGGAGATGACGTTAGTAGATGGTCTGTCATCGGATCACGTGCTGGAGTTAGATGTTGATCAAACAAGCCAACAATGTGGTTCTAGGATGACTGTTAGGCGATGTGTACATGTGTTTTGAAAGAGGTTGCAAGTTGCTATTGTATCGAAGATGGTAATCAAATTATGTGTATTAAAACTTACATACCAATACATAAATATATAAATTAAATATATACATAGTAAAACAAAAGGAAAACTAATAATATTATGAAAAAATGAAATTTGTAAAGAAAATAAGTTTCAACTAGAAGAAGAAGATGAATAAGGGCATCTTGATATGAACGATATTTGACAAAAATAAAATAATATATGATAATTTTTTATAAGTAGGGCGGATTTGAGGGTGTGCAAGGTGAGCCATTGCACAAAGCCTCTATTTTTCTTGAGCTCCAATTTTTAAAGTTTCAGGGCGTATGTAGGTTGACTTTTGAACCTTCTAATCACATTAAATGAAGTTTTGTGATGCTAAATATATTTATGGTAATTATTGAATGTAAAAACAGAAAAATCAAGTTTTATGTATGTGTTTCGATAGAGGATGTGTGGTTACATGTATGGTTTGATGAAGAATACTATATAACTCGGTTATTATGATTAACAATAATGACCGACTATAACTATATTTTAAGAAAACAATGTGATATGTAAGTCTCTCAATATTATAAAAACTATAGCGATATTTTGAACATATATAATTTATGGAAACTTAAAGGGTTCATTTAACAGTAAAAATATATTTAAAGTTGAATAAGTAATACACAAGATATTATAAAATTTATATATGAAATATAGTGGCAATAGAATAGTATTCAAGTTAGGATCTTTGTGTATAAAAGAATTTGTGATTAAAAGCTCCTATAATTTTTATGGCACAGGGCCCTCAAAATCAACGAGACGGCCCTGCTGATTAGGCTAACTATACAATGTAATGGTGAATTTAGTGGATACTGATTAGGTACTGCATAACGCATACTCGTTTAAGCTATTATATTCCAGATCCAAAATAATTGCGGGAGTCAAAAAGGTTATGTGAAAGCTTGAAAGTTAAGTTAAAATGCATGCTGATGAACAAGCTCAAATGCTCTCTGAAGTGCAAGCTAGTGTGATAGCTGATGCTCATGTTGATTGACAAACTTATGATCAGATCAGTGAGCAACTTATCGACAACCACTTGTGAGTGATCGAATCAGCTTATGGTTTGATAAGTGATCAGATTTAGCAACAATATTTTTAACGCTATTCAAAAATTTTATCGCAATGTAACTGCTCCAAATTTTTAAAAAACCGCTCCTAAATATAGAAAAGCTATTTAGAACAGGAGAATGTTCAAATAGGAACACTTCTTATGGTGGGAACGGTATGAACACATATTGTTATTTTTAATTTTAAGATTACCTAATTTTTTTGATAAAAAAATTATATCAAAATTATTAGAATTTTATGATGTTTAAGATGAGATAGTTTTTTTTTTTAAATGTGATACACATTATAAAAAATTTAGTGTGTATCACACCAAAAAGTTGTGATACACAATTTTAATTTGTGTATCATATATATATATATATATATATATATATATATATATATATATATATATATATATATATTTTATATATAAATCAATTTTATATTTAACAGAATAAAATTTATAATACAGGTATTATTTATTTTGCAAAAAAGTGTATATATTATGAAATTAAAAATAAAAAAGATCGTTTCCACGATTAGTATCCTAAAAAATGATTTTATAATAATTCTTACCAACAGGACAATATATAATTGTATGCAAACACTAAATTAGTAATATATAAACATACATGTTCAATATTCCTAAAACGTTGAATATTCTTTTGAATCGAAAACTCTCATGCATAGTAGGGTTGAAATATTGTCCTCGAAAGTAATTTTCATCTACAATTCACGTAAAAATTTGCGTTCATTTAAATATTTTCTCTGCTCGCTATCCCAAAATTTCTAATTTAGTTGAAAAAGCCAATTATTGTTAATGTAAAACTAGTTTAATACCCGCGACAACGCAGGAAATTTAAATTGAATTTATAAAATGAGTTGTTTTTTTTAATGTATGTTAATGTTAACCTTAAGCTATTATTAATGAAAAATGCATTAAATTTATTTATAATATATATTTTAGCTAAAGTGATGGAGACCATGGATTTTTGGAAACTACAGTTTGAAGTTTTACGTGGGTGAGAGATTTTAGAGATATCTTCTTACTTTTAGGAAACAAAATATTAGGATTAGTTATGAAATAATTTTTTATTTCTTTCTTTTTAGTTATATCCGAATTTTTTTTTACTTTTAGGAAATAAATATTAGTATTAGTTATGAAAGATTTTTTTCTTTTTAATTATATCCGAAAATCTTAATTTTAATTAAAATAATAAAGTATTAAGAATTAATCTAGGTGGTCGGATCGATTTGGAAAAACACAATTAAGAGCCATGATTCCTCCATTGTATTCTGGTTTAAGTATAGTTTATTTTATTTATTCTATAGATATGTAAATATACAACTAAAGAAAATAAAAAGTATACCAAACGTCACAATAAATTAAACATGGCCAGATTAGAATATTCTTCGCAGTATTTATAAAACTAAAACTCAACTTTGAAGAAAAACAGAGTTGACTTTATACTTTAAAAGTCAGCTTCGGCAAATAATCGAGGAGTTGCGGGCTTGCGGCAAACGATATCAATTCTAAATAGATTTGACATATCGTATAGTACATCATTTATAGATACTGCCTGATAGCCTAACAACTTAATTATATGCTTTAGGTGAAAATTTCTAATCCTTTAGTCAAAAAACATAGGTTATATTCCAGTTATATTTTATTTTGTATTGAACAAAAAGTTTGGTTAAAAGTTTAATTTTTTTCTTTTTTTTCTAAAAAAAGTTAGCTCAAGATTAGCTAGGGTGTCAATTCGAGTTGGCAGATTAGAAATAGTTAACTTGAACTCAATTCAATTTGATAAACGGGTTGAGTATTTCAACCAAACACAACACTTGTTAACCCGAACACGGTCCAGATAACTTATTAATCTAATCTGATCAACAGATTTCCAGACCAATTTCGATTCAAATTGACCGTTAATCTATTCTAAATTTATAGCTAATCATTAATAAGAATAAAAATACATATATAATTTCAAAATAACCATATTACCTATCATATCCATTCAAACTTAATATCTATCATATCCATTCAAATTTAATATCAAAACCTCGTTAAATCAAATTCAACCAAACTATCATTAAATTAAATTAAATCAAAACATTAATAATTTAAATTAGCTCTAAATGTGTTGGGGTTTACACGTCAACATAAAAACTCATTGGGATACCTGAATCGGACAAAAAAATAATAGGTTTGCCTGGTTAGTGGGTCAAACCACCCGAACATACTTTTTAAAGAAAAAATTTTATATGGTCAATCAACCCACCCTTTTACCTCTCATGATTAGTGTTAGAATTTTTTTCCTCGATATAGTCAATGATCCCGCATAATTTAACTCGCGAAACCGCGAGAATTATTAGCCAACCAAATATCGCCACGTTGCAATGAATTTCCGCAGTCAACGAACAATTTCCGCAGGTACATAAAAACTGAAATACCAGTTGTTTCTAAGCTGCGGGGCCGCGGGTATTGTTATTTTCGAAATTCGTTCCTGCTGTTTGTATCAAGCAGGATCTATATTTACTTGTCATAATCTTTATCCCATATACAGATAGCAGCACATCGTTCAGTAGTCCACCTTATATAAACAAGTTCCCATTTCTCTGTATTTGTGAAGAAGCTAATAGCTTCACAAGAATTGACTTTCACTTCCAAACTGATTGGTAAAGGACAATAAGAGAAAAATATATTTATTTAACATAATAAAGCATTAATTTAAGTGGTACAAACCACATCTTCAAGAGGTTTCATGGAATATTTGACTTTAATACTGGACTTCCACTTTTATGTTCCAGAACCAGCATGGCGTTCCCATTCAGAGGTGGTTTGCCTTCCTTTTCCCACATGAACAACATTTACAGAGAGAGAATTAGCAGCCGCCAGAATTCACTCTTACTTGACGGAAGTCGCTTGAACTTCCCGGAATTCCGTTTCGAATTGAAAAACAATGAAGTTTCCGCTTGAAATCGAGATAACCCAACTTTATTTCGTATCTCGGAATACCCGCAGTCCCGCGGAGAAAATACAGCGGGTATTTGGCTTTAAAACGACCAGCGGGAATCAGTGATTGACTGCGGGATTTCGAGCACACGTGGCATAGTGTTATTGGCTTAAAATTCTCGCGGGTCCGCTGGCTCTTTTCTGCGGGATCAGTGACCATGGTAAAGAAAGTAATTCTGACACGGACTATGGGAGGTAAAAGGGTCAGTTGACTGACCATGTCAAAAAATTTCTCTATTTATAAGTCACCTGATGTCGAATTTCGAGTATATATCAGAAATTGTTAGCCATACTTGATAGTATTTATACACTTGCAACATGCAAGTTCTATAAAATGTCAAACGTAATTATTATATATTTATTTATATATAACGTTCTACATCATTTTATTTAAAAAAAATTAATCTTTACTTCTATAAAAAAAATAACTTAACATGTAATGATCTAACTCTTTATAAAAAAGTAAAACTAAATAAATTAGACCATAATTAAAATAAAAAAAGAAAAGAAAATTAGGTTAACCTATTACACCTAAGCACTTCACTAATTAATAGTTTTGTTCACACAATATCAGCCAATTTAATTACGTACACATTATGAAGATCAACACTTAGTTATGTACATTTTCAGAGATTTTAACTCTACTTATATAAATAGTCATAAGTTAAACTTGGTGATTGGTTTTCAATTAACATTTAACTATTTAAAATAGTTTAAATGGAATAAATTTTTCTTTGCTCCTGTCGTTGGGATCGATCTCGCTCTCATACCGCTAGTTGGGATCAATCACCACTACAATAAATCACATAACCATGTATAAGTCAATAAATAAATGCACAAAATAGTAAAACGAATAACACACGATATTTTACGTGAAAAACCTCTCAAGCGAGAGTAAAAACTACGGGACTAGATGACACTTAAATTTTCACTATATACGAACAATATTACAAGAATTGACACTCCTCTTAACACTCTTGAATATTATCACGTATCCTCACACCACTCTCACCAGTAGATTACAATAATGGAATTCGCGCCGTCGTTATTGAATCACCGAAACCACCACACGGGACGGAGGGAGACGACTCTCATAAACTCTATCTTTTTTCTCCTCACCTCCTCACTAAGACTCTAACAATAAACTCATATTTAAATAGGCAAACTTTAAACTTATCCATCAAATTATTTGTTACTCAAAATAACTTGATTTCTAAATCTCACAAATAAGGAAATCGAATCATATATCCCAACAGCTCTTATAACAAGTTTCAATTTTTTTAAAGTGATATGAGACTAGTTGACATTTTGTATAAGACAAACTCACCAACAACAAAGAAAAAAAACATATAAAATAGTATGTACAACGTGGTTGCTAGCTATTTATACCCTTTATACAATGTATAATTTTGTGCGAATTTGTTTACATCAAGTGTTTGAAAAGTTGTGTGTTGAAAACAATGGCGTCAAGCATTCGTTTTCTTCTTCTTCTATTTGGTTTCTCTCTACTTCTTTCAACCTTCACTGCCATCCCAATCTCAAGTAATCATATTCTTTATCTATTTAATTTTTGTGTTTTTTGTTTTTAAAAAAGTCGAGTGAACTTACAATTTACCTGATATATTATCTGATATTCTCTGATGGGCTTGAACTTACAATTTGTTAGTTGATGGGCTCTACATATACATACTATTCAACTAATCGAATTTCCTTTTTCCATGAGTGTAGATAGGTGCCACGTGTGTTTAGAATGAGTTAACAAAACACGAGTTTGAAATTTTGAATATTATCATACACAACTATTCGTTGTAATTGGTAAATATAACATCTTCTTTCAGGAACTATGAAACTTATGGACCAAGGATCGCTCGACGTATCAAGCAATGTCGATTTGGTAATCACCTTATAACAAAGATCTAACAATTATAAATAGTTTAATCGAAGATCATCATGAGTTTAGATTCATCTTCTTGTATAGTTAGCAGCTTGTTTTATACATTTAGGGGGTTAAATATTATATTCCAAAATCTTATTTTTGTATTTTTGTTGGTGTTAAACTCAGGAAAACTTGGAAGATAGCTGGAATGATATGATGCCATCAAGAAGGATGGATATATCAACAAATGACTATCCAGGATCAGGTGCGAATAATAGGCACACACCGACGCCTTAATTAACAAAAGTAATTAAATGATCGCAAATAATTTGATACAAATTAAAAAATTTGTTGACCATGTGTAATTGTGTATGTACAAGGTTGCAAATGTAAGTACTAAAATTATATGGTTTTGATTGTGAATGATTTGTATTATCACAATGTGATCAAGTGACTGGTTATTTGGCTGTTTCATTAATTAAAACATGCATTAATTAATTAAATACGTATATTAAAAGCCTTTTTATTTTATATTTTGGACTTTTTATTTATGTTTTGTCAAAATATTAGAAGTCCTTTTATTTTATTTTTGAGTCCGTATAAACAAAGATGAGGTTTCCTTTTTTTTTTACACCTAGTTCATCTTCTTGCCTCCCTCTTGCATTTGCAGAATTAAAAAAAAAAAGAAAAGAAAAAAAAATCGATGAGCAAAATAAAAAGTAATTTTTAGCCGTTGGACCCCTTTAGCCGTCAGTCACGACGACCGCGTCGTGCCTGTGACGTTGTTTCCCCGTCGTGCCTGTGACGTTTTTGAGTAGCTGAAGAACGAAATCAAATGGCAAATTCTATTTACACTATTTAAAGTGTTTTTTACACGGATCAGACGAAACGTCACTGACGTGCGACGTGATGGTTATACAAGTAATAATGTTTAATATATTATATTTCTATATTTAATTTACGCAGTATTTCGTTTTTCTCTAATAACTTTTTATATACAATGTTTTGAATAATTCTGAATATATATTTATGATCAGTGTAATTTTATCTACATTTCGACAACAATTTTATCACCATATGATATGTATTTAACGAAAGTATTTTTTAGTCTCAGAATTAACTTTTTTTTTATATCAAAATGTAGATAAAAATAAAATGGTCATAGTGGTATATTTGGATTAATATTAAAACATAATCAAAAGAATTTATTAGCAAAAAACACAATAATATGTTAATAAAACTATTAATATAAATATAATATATATAATAAAAGATGCATGAATGTAATGTAAGGAATCTTACATAGAAATGCGTAGTTTGTCAGTTATCTATATCTTAAAAATTTTAAAAACCCATGCAATGTTAAATGTAAATGATTGATTGGGTACGGTGCAAATTCTTATATATACAAACTCATCTGATATATTCTTCAAATTCATCATCTTACGTAAACAATTTAAAAATGAATTGGGGAGAATATATTCACTCCGATGATGATTCAACCAACGAGGTACTGTTAGTTAGTATTATTTTTTGTAAGATATATAATTTTATTTCTTCTAAGTTTGTTATGTTTTTATTTAGGACTACAATATTGATATCGACGAAACAAGTGAATGGGATGAAAGTGAAAGTGAAAATGATCTTATCATAACATTCACTGCTCATCGCAATTTGAAACTGAGATGGTATGAATATGAAATTACGTCAGATTTTAAAATGTTCATCACAATATTTTGTAATGTTCTAATAGGTTTTAAAAGTTGCTTATAAATTTAACTTTTATAGGTGTTTAGTTCTCGTGAACAACTAATAAATTGGGTGCAAGCTAAGGGACGTTCAATCGGTAATGTAATTGTAATTAAAAGATCTAAAAATAATTCAGCTATCAACTTTCAGTGTGATCGTGGTGGTATTTACGTACGTAAAAAACCCAGCACAAGAAACACAGGGAGCAAAAAAATTAATTGTCCATTTGAATTGGAAGGAAAATATTTTTCGAGAGATGATTGTTGGACGCTAAGGGTGATATGTGAAAGACATAATCACCCACCTGTAATATTTCTAGAAGCTCATCCATATGCTTCTCGATTATCTGAACAAGAAGCTCAACTAGTGAAAGATTTGTCTTAAAAAAGTGTAAAATCACGACATATTTTATCTACAATAAAGAAGCAAAATCCAGAAAATGTGTCTACTTTGAAAACTATATACAATAAACGACAACAATTTCGAATGGAGGAAAAAGACCGAAAGACTCAAATGCAGGTTATCTTATCCTTTTTAGAAAAAAACAACTATGTATATCACATTCTTGCTAATAGCGCAATGAATGAGCTTCAGAATATATTTTTTGCTCATCCAATATCACTTGAGATATTGCGTGCATTTCCACATGTGTTGTTGATGGATGCCACATATAAAACCAACAGGTATGCATTGCCATTACTCGAGATTGTTGGTGTAACTTCTACTAACAATACATTTTGCGTGGCATTCGTGTTTTTACATAAGGAAAAGGAGTGTAACTACACATGGGAATTAAATTGTTTGAAATCAACAATGGATGGATGCATGTTTCCACGTGTGATAGTTACAGATCGAGAGTTAGCAGCAATGAACGCGTGCAACATTGAATTTCCAGATGCGAAGGGATTATTTTGTAGATGGCACATCAATAGAGCTATTTACAGAAAGTGCAGGCGAAAAATACGCCCGCAACAAGATTGGTCTTCTTTTAATAAAAAATGGCGTTCGCTAGTTAGATCTAAAACAATGGAAGCCTACATGAACAACTTGAACCAACTGAACACCTTTTTACTCCAATATCCAGGTATTGATTTAGTATATATTTCAAACTAATTACTAGTATATGCTTTAATCATTTCTATTGGACTAAATTAAATTTAATTATATTTCAAGTGTTATGAAATATTTAAATCAAGTGTAGTTGACACCATATAAGAATATGTTTGTATCTGTATGGATCGATAATTTTTTTAACTTTGGTAATACCACTACCAACAGAGTGGAGAGTCAACATGCCAAACTAAAAAAATATTTAGAGTCATCACAAGCAGATTTGTGGACTGCGGTGACATATATTCATCAAGTGATTGAGTCACAATATACATTAATTAAAGCAAGTATTGAAAAGAGTAGAATTGTCATTTTGCATACATGCAACATACCACATTTCCAACTTTTAGTTGGGCGTGTTTTGCATCATGCACTTACAATAATGTTAAAAGAATTTAGCCGGGTTAAAGTTGTTGGTTTATTTCCTGATAAATGTGGACATCAACTGATTAGAAGTCATGGTTTACCATGTGCACATGCACAAGCAATTTACGTTAATGCAGGTGAACCAATACCACTTGAATCGATTGATAAATTTTGGAGAACGCTTGATTTATCACCATGCAAATATATAAAAGATGAAGATTTTGGTTGTGAAGCCGAGGTGGATATGTTTAAATCGCATTACCAAAAACAATCGAATGCTGGTAAGCGTAGTGTTTTAAAGAAGTTAAAGGATATATTCACGCCATGGTCAAATTCTGTTGGTGAACCTCCTATCACTCGAAAAAATATGTGTGATCGTCCATCTTTTCGAAAACCCGATGTTGATCCAACTTCACACACTCAAGAACCTCGTAGATATAGTTGTTCAAATGCACCAACATTTGACCAAAATGGTTTTCATTACCAAAATGATTTTTCACATCAACATGTTTACCGATTTCCAAGTTTTTTTCACCCTTATATTACCCAGATACAAGATGTCATATCGGATGGAAATTGTGGTTTTCGTTCGATAGCTATTTGTCGCGGTCTTCATGAAAATGAATGGCCAACAGTTCGAAGAAGTTTAATGGAAGAGTTAAGCATGTACAATGCTGAATATATTTATATGTTTAACCGTGACGAGTATGATCATGTTAATAACATCTTGAATTTCTTTGAACTACATAGAGATGCACCAGTCAAAAATTGGATGACTATGCCTGAAATAGGAACCCAAATTGCTTCAAAATACAATGTGATATTACATGTTCTAAACATGGCAGGTAGTGTAACTTACTTTCCAATTCGCTCTACTCCGCCTCCTTGATATCAACATGAAGCTATTACAATTGGGTATGTCAATAACAACCATTACGTTAAACTAACGTTGACGGAAGGATACCCGATGCCGGATATTAATCCACAATGGGTTCATTTCAAGTATGATTGTGCAACTGCATGGGCTACTCCGTATGGTGAGCGGATAAATACTTATAATCAGTGTATGCATGCTATGTTTAATCGCAACAATTAGAGAACTTTGAGATGATTCAAGTTATTGTACGAACAATTTAATCCATAATTTATTATTGTTGAAGAAAACATTTTTCATTATTTTTGTGTCGTGTATTCAATACTAAAAATATGTGTATATTTTTTATTTGTATTTTTATAATAAAGTAATAAGTTAATAAAATAAATTATTAGTTAAAAATAAATTATATTTTAATAATTAAATAGTAATGCAAGTTGATTGATGGTGATGGATCTTTTGATTCAAGTCAAATCAACTTTGACTACAGTGTAAAAAGCAACTCCCAAATCAAAGATAATCCCGTAGGGACCAGTCTTGCCAATTCACATAAAAACACTACAACTTTTCTTCATAAATGCTTTTTCCCTAGTAGTACGAAAATGCTAAACATGTTAGTATCAATATATAGAAAACTTATCAAACCAAACCAACTTTAATAAAAAAAAACAAGAATATTATAAAAGATTAGGATAATCAAAATAATGTTAGATTGAGATTCTCAAGTTCAATTCCTATTATGGAGAAAAGATCATTAGAGTACAACATATTTTGAAAGAATGGAAGTACCAATGAAAATGCGCCACATGTACAAAAATCCATTTACCCAAGATCTTAAAAATTAATTATCTCACAAACAGCAACTCAAAAAATTATGAAAATTGCACCATAAAATTCAGCGTTTTCTCCTTTTCGATTAGACATCTCACGAGGTATACTTTCGACGAGTTTTTTTTTTCATTTTTTTGGTGGGTTTTACAAATTACTAACATATGTGTTAGTTTTTGGTTGTACATTTGATTTAGGGTTAGAGTTAGGGTTTAGGGTTTAGAATTTAGCATGGTTTAGGGTTTAGGGTTTAGATTTTAGTACGAGATCGCGTACTTAGTGCTAGAAATTTTTTGTGGACATTTGTTTGAAGAGTATGCGATCCCGGCGGGGGTACGCGATCGCGTACTCGCTACATGGAAATTCTCTGTTCAAATTTTAGAACAAGGTACGGGATCCTGGTAGGGGTACGCCATCACGTACTTTGTCCTGATTCCTGAAATGTGCAGCAAACTCAGTTTTTGGACAAACAAAAACTAGACTAACTTTTAACTCGTTAATATTGACTTACCGAAAGTTGCAGATTTCTTTCAACCAACATAAAAAACATATTTCAATCAACACTTTTCTAAAACTTACAACAAAAGGTGAATTTGGACTTGAGATCAAAACGACAATTTAACCACTTACTACCTTATCAAAACAACTAGTTTCATTTCCACAATACTTGGACATTTACAAGGTTACGCCTGCAATTTCAACATCTTTATACACAACTAATTTCGTTCAACTACTATTTCGATTAGTTTCACAAAATGACCCATTTTGACACTATCATTTTAGATCATACGTTAACATTGAAAGACATAGGGCGTTTTACACAAGTAGTATTCACAACGATAATTTAAAAGAAATATAAACTTGTCAACCCACACTTAGCAAGGGCAATCCACGTTAGTTCTTCATAATTGTCTTGCCCTCCCTATGCCCACCTTGATCTTTCGACCCGCTTGAACCTATAACATCAAACAACTTAAAAGAGTAAGCAATAAGCTTAGTGAGCATATAGACAATCAATTTGACTATCAAACATCAAGTAATTAATAACTAACAACTTGAGCAATGTAGAGATTATAAACCACTAATGCGGATCCGCAATCAACTTTCAACTAGTAACAACTTAGGCTAACTTAAAGTTAGCTAATCTCTACAATGCATCAACAACATTAATAATCAATTATGAATATAAAACAAACAACCACATTTGGTCATATGAAACCTCTTACACGTATATAATCCGGAATCATACAACCTATTACCCAATTAACCCCCATATCACTCACCTTTGCGATTTAAGCAAAAGTAACGATCACAAGAACCTCCAATTTTCTTAGCACCTATCAAACATTACATAGCAATTTAACAACATATGCAACATCTATAAACATTTTATTCAACTTATTTCATCATCATTTGTTCTTCCCTCTAGTTTGACTTTTGAGTCAACCAATCACAATTTAAACTAATACAAGTCATAACTAATTATATGGTTTGATTACCCTTAATACCACTTTAATCGTATCAATAGCATCATAACAACTCTTTTAAACTAATAATTGGGTGAGTTAGTCTAAACTTGCAAGACTTCTTTAAAATTCCACTTTGACAATACATGAACACTTAATTGATTTTCACTTTCAATTCAACTTTTGATTAACAACAATAACTTTTATACTTAACTAACATCAATTAGATACAACCCACCCTCAATTTGCTCCATTCATCACGAAACCCTCAATTCACCACATCCCTCAAATTTCTAGGTCAAATTAAGAGGAATGTGTACATACTTTGAATTAGAGATGATCAATAACACTAGAGTTTAAGTTCTCTAAGTTCAATTTTGGGTTGAATTTCTCTTCTCTATTCTTCTACTCTCCCTCGTGATCTCTCTTTCTCTCTGTAATGTTTTAGATGGTTCCCTGTATGTATGTCGACATGTATATGTATGTATATATGTTTTATTTTAATTTAACTAGCCTTATTTCTTTGTTTGGTATGTATACTTCTAGCCCATCAAGTCTTATTTGCTTAAAACTTACCACTTAACTATTTGTCTCCAATTTATTATTTAGACAACTTTAAATACCTTACAATTATTAAAAATTTATATAATTTACACAATAACTTATAATAAGTATTTTACATTTATTAAAATAATATCTCAAAATTTGGGGTGTTACAATTACGAGTATATAAAATTAGAATATAGTATAATATAATATAATCAATGAACCTCTGATAAAATATCACTTTTCCGTTGGTACTCTCTTCGTTCCAACTTTATCGTCTATAGATAAAAAATACGCGGTTTAAGAAAATATAATCATTACAATCTACTTTTTGGTACTATATTATTACTTTTTGTACACTTTTGTTATTGCATATTTATACATTAGGAATAGTCAAGTAAATTCAATTAATTTTAAGGGTTAATAGACAAATATGTTACTCTACTTTGTGAAAATTTTCAACTAAATTACTGGACTATTAATTTGTTCGATTGAATTACTAAACTTAATAAAACATGATATGTATGTTACTTAACTTATAAATATTAACACTAAGATCATTTTACTTAACTTTTGAATTCAAGTAAGTTACTTAACTTATAATATTACAATGCAAAAAAGTCTAATTTAGATATGAAAATAGTTTAGTAATCTAATTGAACAAATTAATAGTACAGTAACCTACTTGAACATTTTGTAAAGTACAATAACATATTTGTCTATTAACCCTTAATTTTACCCAATCCATTTATAGAAGTGGACCATAGCTATAATTTTGGAACGGAGGTGATATAACGTAAAAAGTCATATTTTTACGTACATTATTCCTCGCTATTTGAGCTAATTTTTAGTGAAAACATCTTAAATCAATGTTTATTTATTAAAAATCATTAAAGTAGTTCAAATAACATGCAAAACAAAGCAAATAACTCTAACCTGATTCCTCCACTTTTATTTATCATATGAGATACATCTCCTAACTAATTTTATATGAATACATAGGTAAATACGAAGGTGGAAAATCAAGAATCATGAGAAACGGATGACAAACAAAGAAGATATGACATCTTAGACCAACTGATCGGATTCCAAGCACGTATGAGCTATATACATCCAAAATACCTGAAATTGGTATCATTAGAAGCGTAAGAGAATTACAAGATTATATGCAAAATAATCAAGCCAAACGGACAAAAGAAGAAGATACGATCGAAACAAGCAACAAACGAAGTACCGCACAACGGGCAAAAACTAAACGGCACCCCTAGGGCCGTATATGGCACCATAGGGTACCGTATACAGTATGTATAGGCCGTATACAGCCCCTATGCATGCCGTATACGACATCAAGTGTGGCCTAGGGTGCCGTTTTTCAGTTTTCGGGCTTTGGTGCTGATTTGTGCTTGTATTTTGTGCTTCGGGACTTGTACATGAAGCCTAAGGTCTTGACTATAAATAGGGGACTTCTATTCTTCATACAACACACCTCTACCCTCCCACATCCATCTCCATTCCTTCTCTTCTCTCATTTCTCATTCTCTCTCTCTCTCTCTAAATTTCTCTCTCTAAGTTTCTTTCTCTATAACTCTTTTTAATTAGGGACTAGTAGATTTGTTACTAGATCAGCGTAGTATTTCTACGGAGTCACTCCAAGATTTCAGATTCTTGAAGATTTGTCTGTAATTACTCAGGTTCTAATACAATCTATCGTACTTATTTCTTAAACATGTTATGCTATTGTTATGCCTGTTTGGAAATGAATGTTAGATTTCATATGTTAGGCTAGACAAATTTGTGTTTGCTATGATGTAAGCTATGTTATGGTAGTTATGTACTAATATCATGCTGTTACTCTATATGTATGAATTCAAACTATTCCTGAACTAATAAACTAAACCTCTGTTGATTATATATCCAACTTATGCTGTGGTTTTAAAAGTATCACCAGGATCTGGCCAATTACTAGTTATAGAAATTCCAACTATTCTATATATGATGATCGATGAACTCGACAAGGCCGATGTTATCCTGATTGAAATATATAGAATGAGACACGGAGCATAGGATTAGAGATAGATTAGGTTCATGTTTATCTGTTAGATGTCTTTGCGAGAACTTTCGGAACATCTATGATTTAAGGTATAGGTTAATTGATATGCATGATCTAAGTCCGTTACTAGTATGCTATCTTATTGCATGTTTTTGTTTGATTGTTGCTTAGGAATTTGTATGCTATAAACAACTTATGTGATTACTATCATTGATTGAATGATTAGGTTTTTAGAGATGAATTGAATTGATTATAGAAAGTTTAATATGCATGCAATAGTTATGATGATTTATATGAATAATAATGACAATTCAGCTGACAGCTAGTCAGACTGTCCCAACTTATTTCGCAGGGTTACTCCTGTTCAAGTTATTGTTTACTCAACAATTCATGCCATGAAATAGATATCTTAGATGTCTGATATTGGGAAATAAGATTCGAGGATAGTTGTCAATTGAATTGGTCGTTACATTTGAGAGAACTTCTGGTGTATCTGCCACTCTATATCTATTATCCCCGTGACATATTATCTATCTGATTGTTGACAACTCTACGTTAGATATTTAATAGGATAGGAGTTATAGATCATTAGGAAATATAGGAATAATCTAAGAGAGTAATATGGAACCCCAAAATGATACAACGAAAACACCGTAAAACGTCCGAGTACTCAATATAGTGCTAAAAAGACTGAGGGGTTTAGTACAAACGCGTGGAAGTTGAGAAAAGGCCGTAGGTTCATTACTTTGTATCATTCAAAGTTTTCGAGATACTCGATCCCACTGAATTGGTCATCATATCTAGAGGCTTTTCCCAATCATAACTACCCATCAATAGCATTTTCCGAATTCATAGTAAACACTCACGTTATCCTGATTCTCTTAGTCTCCGTACAAACCTCCTTTATTTTTGTTTAGTTTTTTATTTCAATTAATTAGTTACAAAACAAAACCCCTTCAAAAGTTTAAAATTCCCACTAAATCACAACAGATAGTTAATCCTCCTAAGATCCATGCCTGTTGTAGTTTAAAGAACGACACATGAGTCACACGTACCACTTACTACCTTAATAAATCTTAGGATTATAAGTAGTACTTAACACTTAGGCTTCCCAGCAAAATAAATATAAAACTTTCACACCAGACGTACCATCTGACGATCGCGGTTCCCTCACGACAGAAATCGATAAACCGACCGTCAGGTGGCTTCACGTCAGGAGGTACTAACTAGTTTACTCCCTCCGTCACAGTCAAGGTGTCCACTTTGACTGGATAAAAAGTTTTAGAATTCTCCACTAACTACAATTTTCATCAATCAAATATCATCTTCACCCACTAAAATCTTTTGTGATTTGTTGAAATATGAAAACAATTATATTGAAACAACTATAAATAATAATGTGGACACTTTTAGTATAACGGATATAGTAATACATTATAGATTAATAATCATGTTAAAATGGAAACGTAGTTAATGACGGTCATAATGTACATTACAAGATCTCAATCCAATTATGACAGTCATATAATTGAGATTTTTTGACTAGAAGAAATAACAAATGTCAAAACAAATTTGAGTAAATCACAACCGTTGATACTAATCATCTAATTCAACGGCCCCGATTGACTACAAGGGATCGGAATAATAGCAGCTGAGATTCGTATGGTTCCACGCCAGCAGTAGATTTCTTCGAGGCTCAACGGCGGAGAAACCTAAATTACCCCCGATTAATCTCCGATAACTCGAACCCCACACACACGCACACACTTTACCTATTTATTTAACCGCAATTTTGCACACATTTCTCTCATCATCCAAATTCACAGCTGCTTTCAATACAGGTATGTATATATCTATATCAGTATATACGTATATCTTTCTGTATCTATCGATGCTGTTTGACTTAATTACTATTTACGGATTACGGATCTGAAAGTTTTAGTCTCGGTTTCTTAGATCTAATTTTAGAGTGAGCACATTTTATCTAATCATCTGTGAATTTTATTTTCTAGCTGCTTAGATGATTTTTTAAATGTGTTTAAGCTGCTATGTAAGCTGATCCTAATCTGCATTGCTGATTGATTATGTTATTTTATGTGTGCTTAGTTTTCTTAGATCAGGAATTTAATAAAAATATAGTTATGGATCCTGAGCTTTTAGGTAGTTTTTAGGGTTTAAAACGACTTGTTACCAGATAGGAGATGGTGTGGCGCTTAGGTGTACATTTGGCGCTTATGTGGTGTACATTGGTTAGATTGGAACAGAATCTGAAAGTTTAATTGGAATCTGAGTAGTAAAAAACTATGTTGTTCATATTGGTACTTTTTGGAAAGTACATTGCTATTATAAGGCTTAAACCCTAGCTTTATTCTAGGAATTAGTTATGAATCTGTTTTTGAAAATATCTGGACTTGGAAAAAAGAAAGTGTAATGCTGAAGCTAATTGTTAGTTTTTAAGTGCATGAAATTTGAGGTAGGAGATTGTAACTAAAGCCTGATAAATTAAATAATTTGATAAACCTTTATACCATGATTCTGTAAACTACACCATGTATCATCCGGTGATAGTTTCAATAAGGTTTAAGAGTTTTTGTTGTTGATCTTCTGTTTGACAGTACGTTTATGTATTTGTGTTGGACTTAGATATGGTGTATATGTGTATGTATTAATTGCCTCCATAAAAATTTGATCTTGGAATCTGTATTTGTCATCGAAGTTCTAGAGTCCTTTATTTGAATGTGAATCAGTTAATAAATTTGCACACATGTAGTATGTACATGTAACCTTTGTATTCAAGATATATACCTAAAGGATGTCCATGTAGTCATTGAGATAGTTAGCTGACCTCCATTTCGGTGCAGACAATAACTTTTTGGTTTTAAACTAATAGAATATGTTTTGGGGGTTTGGATCAATTTTGTGGCTTGGAACTAGAGTTCAGTTACTTGCTATTAAACACTATATTACCTTAGTTGTCTTGTTATAATTCGTATTTGGGTAGAAAATATGGAATCAATAATACTTCCATAGATATAAACAAGTGAGCCTGTATTTATATGCAAATTTTCTTCTCAATAATACTTCAATACATCATTTTCATGTTCTTGCAATCCTGTTCTGAAATGGTAATTTTTGTTAACAGGAAAAATCTCGGTTTTTTTAGTTTTGGATGTTGTTTAAAGGGCCTTATCACAAATATATTGCATACTGTTAGGTTCAGTTTATCCCAAAAGTCTACTAGACATTCAACAAGTTCCAATATTGATCTTTTCTCAGTTAATATTCATAACCAGTTAATAATGTACTTGTAATGAAGCCTCATTCTCCCATGTGATCCAATCATAATTATATCTGCATATACTGTACATTTGGCTCCAAGCAGTTCGTTGTAACTATTCGTTGCGCTGCCAAAACTTGACCCCTTGGCTCTCTCCTTACCTCTAGCCAATTATAACTGCTAACTGCAGCAGCTGATCTGTTCTTGATGTTTGTCATTTTACATGATTATCAGTTATCATTTGTGGCTTATTTTGCTTTTATTTTTCATTAGAGGTGGTAAAATGGGCAAGTTTGGCAGGAATGGCTAGTCAAAATGGGTTGGGTTAAAATGGATAATTGTTGGTTCGAGCTGGGTTGAGGTGACCCATAACACGCTTTAGCCAAATTTTCCCTGTTAAATAAACGATTAGTGTTTCAACTATGATTCAAATTATATAATTCTATATATTTTTTAATAATAACCTTTTTTTTTTTAGTGAAATGATTTTGGAGGTTTTATACATTAAAAGATACACGTTGGGGAATTTCTGTCCACTTGACTCATTTCCTTTAAAGCTAACGTTTGTTAGCTTACATATTTGACCTGTTAGGGATAGAACATAACCCAAATCAGCATGTTCATTAGTAAATGGGTTGCAATGGCCACTTTTACATTTTATGTCTAATATGTTGCGCATAATAGTCTTTGAATTTTTTTGTTTTCTTTAGGGTGTAAGATGGCAGCAACATCAGCAAGTGCCCTTTCAGTTGGATCAACAATATCCCATGGCTCCAAACCTAGCTCACTTTCACAATCTAAGGCATGTGGCATGAATTTCAGTTCTCGAACCACTATAAAGAGTTTCAGTGGCCTCAAGGCAAGCTGTGAATCAGTCTCATCCTTCTTGGGCAAAGAAAGCACTGCAGTTCTATGTTCCACTTTTGGTCAAAAAGCCCAAAATCACTCTCAAACATCTACAAATGTGCTTCAAGTTCAGGCATCTTTCAAAGTGGCCATCCTTGGAGCAGCTGGTGGTATCGGTCAGCCACTTGCCCTTTTGGTAAAAATGTCACCGTTGGTTTCTGACCTGCACCTTTACGATATAGCAAATGTTAAAGGAGTAGCAGCTGATCTCAGCCACTGCAACACCCCCTCTCGAGTCAGGGATTTCACCGGAAACGATGAATTAGCCAACTGTTTGAAAGACGTAGACGTGGTTGTCATTCCAGCTGGTGTTCCAAGGAAGCCCGGTATGACCCGTGATGATCTTTTCAATATTAATGCAGGAATCGTGAAGACATTGATTGAAGCTGTGGCTGATAACTGTCCCGATGCCTTTATTCATATTATTAGCAACCCGGTTAACTCAACTGTCCCAATTGCTGCTGAGGTGTTGAAGCAGAAAGGTGTCTACAATCCGAAGAAACTTTTCGGTGTCACCACTCTTGATGTGGTGAGAGCAAATACATTTGTTGCTCAAAAGAAGAACCTAAAGCTCATTGATGTTGACGTCCCAGTTATAGGTGGTCATGCAGGAATTACTATTCTACCCTTGCTGTCAAAAACCAAACCATCTGTTACTCTCACCGATCAAGAAGTTGATGATCTGACAGTTAGGATTCAAAATGGTGGAACTGAGGTGGTTGAGGCCAAGGCTGGTGCAGGTTCCGCCACACTTTCCATGGCGTATGCTGCAGCAAGATTCTTGGAATCATCTCTCCGGGCACTTGATGGGGACAGTGATGTCTACGAGTGTTCATTTGTTCAGTCAGAAGTGACGGAACTTCCTTTTTTTGCGTCAAGGATTAAGCTCGGGAAGCAAGGAGTTGAGGCTGTGATTTCTTCAGATCTTGAAGGATTGACGGAGTATGAAAAGAAAGGTTTGGAAGCTTTGAAGGTGGAGTTGAAGGGAAGTATTGAAAAGGGTGTGGCTTTTGCACAGAAGCAACCGGTGACTGCTTGAAGAGCAAATATTAGGTTTGAGAGGCGTTCTAGAGAAAGGTAATAATATTCGGCATGTTTCTTCTCCAATGCTCAGTTTTGTAGAATTCATTTTCAAGGACTTGCTTGTTGTAGAATTTGGTTGACCGAAACCAATGTCCCTCATGGATGTTTTTTTGCTGATGTTTTGAAGGAACATAATCTTGCTTCTTGGATTATACCATAATATAAAATTTGTTTATTTGCATATGCTTTGATACCTCTCTCCACCACCTTGGGCTAAACCTAAACTCAATTCAATAGCTCAATAGAGCCTTCTCGAGGTAGGCTCCAGCTTTGCTGAAAGAGGATTAGTATCACTCCGGGAGCTCAAATAGCTCAAAATAAAACTTCAACTTACATATCTCATGTGACTTGAAAAGCTCGATAAGAGTTTATAAACTCGGACTGGCTGGGTAACATCACAAGTTACTTATATGTTCAGGTCAAAACTGAAAGTTTAATTTGCTAGTCATAAAGGGTAATTTCTAGGGGGAGTCTAAACGGGTTGTCTTATTTTTCATCTGTTGATACTTGGTTAAGAAACTTATATACATGGACAAGAACAACCACACACAAAAATGAAACTAAGAAGCCAAAGGGCCATAGTGAAATCAATCGTTTAAATGACTAACGATTGATTTCACTATAGCCCTTTCAACCCACATCTACAAGCTGCCTTTATCTACTAGCCTAACTTATTTGATCATCAAACATTTCTAGTTAAAATCATACGCTTGTACAAAAGGGTAACCCGTCTTGAGTTTTATTAAACTAACGATTGATTTCACTATAGCCCTTTCAACCCACATCTACAAGCCGCCTTTATCTACTAACCTAACTTATTTGATCATCAAACATTTCTAGTTAAAATCATACGCTTGTACAAAAGGGTAACCCGTCTTGAGCCCACGATACTTCAAATACACACTACACAACTTATCCCAGCACAGACACAAAGTATCTCACATCCTTCGATCCTACCACACAATGACTTGGTCTTAACCATTCAAACGGCATGTTTCAAACAAGCTCATATCAATTACTCAATATTCACACTGCAGCTCGTTCTTCAAATAATCCATAATAGCAATTGACGATGTCGCATATCACCACCATCTTAAAACTACAATGTTTTCACTTTACCAAGAAGTACTAGTCTCCTTCAGATAGTAACAACTAGCAGCAAATACCAAAACAGTAGCTTCAACCCCTAGTGTATACTACTCGAACCACGTTTGTGCCTCTAGCTAGCTCAGAAAGACTCGGCAACCTCCAAGTTAGCCACATTAACAGATAACTTCTAACACAAATTTTCGAAAAAATCTCTAGTTTACAATAATATATGTAATTAACATATCATATGATACTCTTCAAGAAAACGAACAATGTCAGCAAGTCAACCCAATCCAACCCGTGCCAGTCCATTTTGACAAATACTTATAAATGAGTCGCTTTCATCCAAAATTTGTTTTGACTTGTCATCCAACCTATCTAGCTTGCCATCTTCACAAAAAAAGTCATCCAACCAATAAACATTAAAAGGGCAGACGCAAAGACAAGGATCTGTTTAACCATATAAGGGCCATCTTGCACTACACCTCAGACATTAACCTATCTTTGACCTGCCTAAAAATACCGAAGAGTCTAATACTCTAAAACATAACTGTCCTTACTCAACTTTGGGAAAAAAAGACCAATAAGAACAAGTGAACTTACAATAAAGAAAATGGCGCATTCAGCAATATTGGACATGCCTACATCATGAAATTTCCATTTCCAGCAGTCAATTACAATTAAAATTCAAAATTCATATAAAATGCAAGAAAGAAGAATAGTAAATACTAGTACATTTTCTTCTATATATTATAAGTGCCCGTTGACGAAAAACAACCAAAGATGGAGAAAACTTCATCAATTCCTTTTCCCCCCTCTACGTCCACGCCCATTTCCATGACCACCTTTGCCACCACGACCACCACCATGACCGCCACCCAATGCTTTGTTGACATCAGGTTTTATTACCATGTTTTCAGGCAATGGAAGAATGTGATCCACACACTTACGGAAACTGAAATCATCAGAAGAATCATCCTCTCTTACAAGGAAAAAGCATCGACTTTTCCACTGTGGGTGGTAACGCACTTGGAACGCTCGGATGCCTGCACCAATCTTTTTATCTGCTTCTAGATGCCCCTTCTTTAGCAAGTCCAGTAGCATTGCTTGCTCATACTGTCGTACGAATAAAAGCAAACCACAAATAAGCATCTAATGAGCAAATAAACTTATTGCAAAGTTATCTACAACCCCTTATAAATCATTTTGGGGTTTGACTTAAAATTTAGTTTTGTCCTATCAGAAATACCAATTATACCCTTGATGATATAATTGGAAACTATGTGGTAAATGTTAAATCAATTATGGTAATAGAATCATGCTATCAATCTTAAAGAAAACAACTAGGTTTTAAATTTAGGTGATTTTTTTTTTAATTTGCAATTTTTTTTTGGATCAAATGCAATGTGATCTTTATAGCGCAAAAAGTTACGTTTCTTTTAACCTTAGTTTTAAATTGACCAATTTCGTAGCTCGGCATTTAAATCAAACACAACTACATTTACTACTGTATAATTATAAGCGTTGTACCTTCAATGCAAAAAATCAAAACTCACCATTACCATTAGTATGTTAACATTGTCCACTAAAAAGTCATACTTAATAAGAGATAATTAACATTAACATATAGACGTATGTAAACATATCCATTTTAATATGCTTATTATCGTGTATGTGAAATTGTTAAGGAAGAAAAGTGCACCCGCTGCTTTGTGCGGAGACTATGCTAGTTTATTTAAATACAAGTGGCATGAGCATAAACCATTATTCACGACTTATAAGTAGTAACTACAAAGCATAAGTCACTTCCACCAACAGTGATATATCCATTCAAAGAAATCAAACTTTCACATACACATAGGCTAATTGCTATATAACACAAATATAGCAACAGTTGACTGGACACCGAACAAAGAGTCAATCGTGGATCCATATAATGAAGTTGTAATCAGTTAACTAGTGATTCTTCAAAAACATTTATAAAGGGTGTTCAAATTTGTGCCGTTTTTGTTGCAGTTGTAATAATCATGTAATGGACTATCTAGCCAACTCCTAGTTATTCAAGAAACTCAAACAAATATGGTATTCTAGTAAAACCATCGAGTTTAATGCACCGTCTCAAGAAAAGGTAATCAGTTGATTCTTTTTTTACACATTACCAATTTGTATGCAATTAGTATCAAACTATGAGACTACTGCAGGTTTTCTAACTATGACAGTTTGCAAAATACAAATAGCTCTATATCTAGTACTCCTAATCAAATCACTTCAGAGTAACCAATTAACTTGTATTTCAGCATAGTATAGTATTTCAGTAGACTTAAATAACAATAACAATCAAATATACAACAGTAATCTATAATCTAAAATCTAAAATAATAATATGTAAAAAGTATAAAAGCGATATAATAATAGTAGTACCTGATTAACATTCAAATTAGGAGGCCAAAAATGAAGAAACTTGAAAAAGTAATCAAACATCTCAACAGAAGTCTCAAACTTTTTAAACGCTAAACAAACCGGACCGGTTTTTTTAGGCGTTTCTTGTTTCTCTAGTCTCTCTTCTTCAACAGATTTCTCAACTTTTTGTTTCTTTGCATCGTTTTCAATCTCCGGTGTTACTTCGTCATCTCTTTCTCGTTTACCGCCGGCATCGGATTCAACCAGATCCATCTCTTGTGGTGGTGGTGTTGATGAACAGTCCATGACGGTGCTTTCGGCGGCCATTGATTTTGATTGTATTTTTTATTGTGATGAAAGAGGGGGAAATAGTGAAAAGAAAAACCCTAATTTAAACCCTGATTCTGGCAATTTTATAGGTGCTGGGACTGTGGGAGTTAGGGGTGCCATTGATTTAGTTTATTAGATTTTAGGGTTATTTGATTCGGTTTATTTGGGTTTTTAAATTTATTATTGTATGCATAATTTGCTTCAAATAAGGGCTGGTTGTTCGGATTTTAGTTATTCGGGTATGAGTTGGTTTCTGATAATATAGTTTAACTCGAATAAGATGATATTTTACATCTTAAACAAAACTTTAACTTTACAAAATAACACTAATAGTTTATATAAATCATTGTAAATAATTTACATGTATATTATATATGGACTAGCAGAGACTCGCGCAAAGCAGCGAGGTATTTAATTCGATTAATTTCGTTATATAAGTATTAATAAAGTAATTTCATTATATGTTATTAGAAACTTTTAGTTTTTAAATTAAATTTATATGTATATTTTCATTATTGTCACAATTGAGATTAATTATGGGTCTTGGTAATTTTCAAGCATACACTTCTTTATTAATGGACTAAATATTATTTCTATGATTAGTTAAGGATAGTTTAGTCTATTTTGTTATATATAGGGGTATTCATGTCATTTCCTTTCTTTAAACACCTAAGGCATTGAAGAAAATGGTTAAACCCGTTATAAGGGTGTAAGATATTGTTATATATAAATAATAAATAATTACATATATATATATATATATATATATATATATATATATATATATATATATATATATATAATTATACTTGTATTTGTATATTGAATAACATTTGTGATTATTCGGGTTACAAATTCTAAAATATTTATTCGTTATCCAATTCAAATACGACTCGGGTTATTCGAATTCAGGTAGGGCTGTTCACAGTTCGGATAAAACTGGATTATCCAATTGGATAACTCGGATCAGACCATATGGGTTAGATAATTGGATTTTTGAATTGGCTCGGATCAGAATCAAACTTATTATTTTGGATCAATGATTAGTTTTGGTTGGCAAATTACAAACCGGATTATTCAAATAAACTAAATAAGAAATAAGTATTAATTTTTCAGAAGACTATATATATATATATATATATATATATATATATATATATGTATATATATGCACATACAAAATAGTTTATTAAATTATTAATATTCTATAAATATCTAAATATAAGAGAAAATTACCAGTATGGTCATATTTGACCTCTTATATCTAAATATGGACAAAATCTTAAAAATTATCCATTTTGGTTAACAATCTCGCTCTATCACATCAACTTGGAGCGAAATGTATTGTGTTTTTTTAATTTGAGTGAAATGTGGTGTTTTTTTTTCAACTGAAGCAAATTTCTAAGCATTTGAGCGAATTCCTAGGCATTTGAGCGAATTTCTAGGCATTTGAGCGAATTGTTGGGCATTTGAGCGAATTATTAGACATTTGAGTGAATTCATGTGTATTTTTAATAATTTGAGCGAATTGTTGTGTATTTAAGCGAATTGTTGGGCATTTGAGAGAACTCATGTGTATTTTGTAATAATCGGAGCGAATTGTTGGTCATTTGAGCGAATTAAAGTGTATTTTTTAATAAAAGGTATTTACGCGAATTGTTAAACATTTGAGCGAATTCATGTGTATTTTTTAATAATTGTAGCGAACTAACAAGGATTTTTCGCTCCAAGTTGATGTGATGGAGCGAGATCCTTGATCAAAATGAATATTATTGTAAATTTTGTCCAAATCTAAATATTGAAGACTAAATTAGACCATATAGGTAATTTTCTCTAAATATAATTTTATAGTATAAAATAATATAGGAAAATATCTACTTTAATTATTTATAAATATGACAATTGGCATTGAATCAACACATTTTGTGCTTTTGTTAAGATGATGCTAATTGTTGAACAAAAGCACCAGTCGGGTACCAGTCGGGTACTTGTTTAATCTTCACACCCCAACATATAACTTTATATGAGTGAGTTTCAAATGAGAATGAAAAGTTTTGTGAGGATGGAGAAACCAATAGGAATACGCCACGTGTCACAAAACCCACTTTCCCCAACGTTTTTAAAAATTAAATATCTCAAGAATGGCTCATTGAAAATTTATAAAAATTGCACCATAAAAATCAGCATTTTTTTCTCTTCGATTAGACATCTGACAAGGTATACTTCCGACGACTTTTTTTTATGGGTTTTACAAATTGTACAAATATTAGTATCACACGTGTTACTCGTTTGTATCAAATGTGTTACTCGCTGGTATCACATGTGTTAACCGCTGGTATCACATGTGTTACCCGCTGGTATCACATGTGATAGTCATTTACAAAACCCAACGAAAACGAAAAAAAAGTCGTCGAAAGTATACCTTGTGACATATCTAATCGAAGAGGAAAAACACTGATTTTTATGGTGCAATTTTTATGATTTTTCAACTTACCGTTTGGGAGATATTTTTTTCTTAGAAACGTGGGGGAAAGTGATTTTTGTGACACGTGGCGCGTTATTATTGGTTCCTCCATTCTCACAAAAGGTTGCTGTAATCGTTTGAACATCACTCTAACTTTATAAATATATATGACTAATCGTTCAAGTACTCTAAACATACAAAATTTGACCGTATCAAATCACACTTTTGTGTTGGGATACATCCCGCTCTCATACGGTTCATTGGGATCGATCACTACCGCATCAAATCACACGATCATGTATAAGTCAATAATTAAACGCATAAAACAGAAAAACACGACTATGTACACGTTTTGCGTGGAAAATCTCTCAAGAGAGACAAAAACCACGAGACCTGTAGGCCACTTAACATCCACTATATGAAAAATATTACAAAGACGCTCAACTGTTGACACTTTTAAATAATCTCACATCACTCTCAACATTTGATTACAATAACGGAATTCGCACCGTCATTTTTGAATCACCGAGATCACCACACAGGACGGAGGGAGACGACTCTCATACGCTCTCACTTTTTCTCTCAATCTCTTCACAAAACCCTACACACAACTCATATTTATAATAGGTAAAAACAAGTTGTTCTCCAATTAAACTTGTTACCCAAGTTACTTGATCTCCAAATCTCGCTAATTTAGGAAATTAAATCATACCATATTATTTTGAAGCAGCCGAGTCATGAATTCGATTTAGCCAAAGCAACAAATGCACTTGGTGATTATTTTGCCAAAGTAGATTTTTGGTGGCGGAATTGGACGAAATTCACATGCACACTCAAAATTCGGTGAACGGTCAAGACCCCTCTCTTCGCCATGAGCCACAATAGTTCTTGAACTTTCGAGGTTGTTTAAAGGTCGAAAATAACATTTTTCTATTTTTCGGTGTTAATTTTGAACTTTTATATTTTGTTTTATTTTGTATCTATCTTTTTTTGGATATATTTCATTCCCTTCCGAGGAACGATTTAGACTCCTTAGGGTGTGTTTGGCGAAGAGCTTTTAAGAGCTTTTTGAAGCTTTAGCTTTTTGTTTTCAAATTGAAAAGCTCCTCATTTCTAAAAGCTTCGTTTGGATAAAAGAGCTTTGAGCTTTTATTTTTTTTAAAAGCTCCAAAAAGCTTGTAAATGAAAAGCTAATCCTACAAACTTTGAAAATTGAAAAGAGCTTTTAGTGAATATATTTACATGATTGCCCTCGTCATTTATATTTACAATTTGAGACTAGTTAGTTTATCGGCACTAGTATTCCAAATTATTTTTCAAAGTTATTGTCCTTTTTGTTTTCAATAAATTAATAAAGAATTAAACCTAGTTAATTATTAACAATACTGACGACCTGACGTCCCTCAAAATATTAGAAACACTTTTTAAGATAACGGTGGACATATTCATATTAGTACTACACGAAATATAGTATGTATTACATTAACTCATAATCATTTTTGTATCAAATCAAATATTTAATACATATACATAAATTTTGACATTAAGAGGTGATATTTGAATCATTATCATTTTTCTTACACTAAAATATTATTTGTCAAATTTATATTTAATTATATTTATTATTTTTTTTATATTCATATACACATATACTATACATATTATTTCATATTATTATTATAAAATAGTTTCATATTATAACTATTAACTATACATATTTTTTATATTGTTACCTTAATTATAAGAAAATGAATATGTTAACAAAAATATAAATAATTTAGTTATTTATATTAAAAATATAAATAATTTAGTTATTTATATTATCTTATTATGAGTTATATACGTTAAATATATATATGCCATTTAATTTTATTTTATTTTATCATTGTCCTTTATTGTCATTTTACTCATTTCAATTACAGCTACAGCTACTTTACCAAACACATTTAGAAAAATATATCTACAGCTTACAAATTCAATTAAAAGCTACAGCTACAGTCTACAGCTCGTTTTGTCAAACATACCCTTAATCTATTAACGGTTGTTAGAGTTTGATTCAGGAGACGCTTTTGAGACTTTGATTATCGATTAATAAGAGAATTTTTTCTATTGAGAATTTCGATTAAGTTTTTCATTGGATTCGTATTTGATTGGACATTATACTCGATCCTCGTCAGTCATCGTTTATTACTTGGTCACTGTGTACACTAGGCCACTATAAGTGAAGAACTTGAAGACAATTACCAACACGCTTTTGGCTTATGGTACTTGGGTGACCCATAAACCAAAAGAGTTTTATTCTAACTTAGCTTCTAACGTAAAAATATCAGCAGTGTATATAATGTGTGGTGTGTTCGTCTTTGGCTTTATAAGAAAGAAAAAGAGCCCATATTTGTTTTATATGAGGAGAAATGACCTAAGTTATACGTTCTAAAATGATATATCAACTCGATCTCTTAGTCAATAGATATTGACAATGAGTAATGCTATATAGGCCTACTTAGATGTATCTAAAAGTAGGTCTAAAACATTCATTGGTTGAAACATACTCTCTCTCATAATCTTATTGGTTGAACTTGACACATGTCGTTCTTATATTCTTAAATCTAGTTTAGGTCTACTTAATTAGTCTTATCTATCATTTTCCATTGAGAATATTTTAGGAAGAGCAAGTAGCAAGAGTGGTACAAAAGCAATTTAAGGTAGCAATTTGTCACCAAATCAAAAGTAATAAAGTAATAGTCCATGTTAAATTCAACAAGTACTCTTATTAATAAGAGCTAATATGACCAAGTTCATTTTTCATTCTACGATAGCAGATTTTCGAATTTATTGCTACATGAAAAGAAAAGACAACTAAATTGACCAAAGCTTTTCACTAATCTTCAACAAATGGTTCACCTGAACCTCGAGCAAGTTATTAGGGATAACTTTACCAATAGCACAACCATTGGGAATGAGTTGATCGAACATTTCATCTTGATTTTTATTGAGAATGAAGTCGTCGAGTCTCTTATCACTAGAAGCTTCAAAGAATTCAATCCCTTCATCATTACAGTCGATGTAAGACGATGTGGGTGTTGGTAACCTACCAGCAAATGGGTAGTATTGTGTTAAACACTTGGATAACGATCGCTTTAGAAAATTGATGTCACCGCTATTGTAATTCTTGTAGAAGAAAACTTTTGGCATGTGAAATTTGGGAGCAAACTGTTCGAGTATGGAAAGATGATGAGTTTTGAGTTTATGAGGGGGTTGGGGAGAATGGTTTGACGGTTTCTTGAGATATGATGGTGTGAAGTTTTCTAATTCTATCAAATAACCATCATTTTCATTATCACATATAAGACTGCAATTTATATGAAGTAAGCCTCCATACAAGTTTATATTAGTTCATATTAGGTCCTTTATTTTCACTTAGTTTATTTTTTTTTTCTATTATGTTTATTTATATAAGTGGTATTTGGCTATTTTTAAATTATTAATAATAACAATATACTATCCGAATCGTATTAGCATATGTATTTTTAATTTCTCGATGTAATTGAAGATAACTCATAATACGTTTAGTATTATTCTAACTCTTCCTAAAACTCAAGATAGTTTATTTTCTCAAATTAAAAAGTTAAATACCGAGTAATAATTATATCTATATTAAATTTGAGATGTAAGTGTGGTGAGATACGAATTCTCTACAATCCTCTTCTACAATTTATGCCATGAAATATAGTCTTTTAATTTATCTTATTTTTTAAATTTTCTTTAATTTTTCACGTACAAAATAATCCTATATATATAAAGTACAATTAAATCTATGAATAAATCATTAAATACGTAGTAATACATTACATGTATGATTGACTTGGTAATTGGTATTTTATAAAAGTGATTTTTTATAATTTTCGAATTACATTATGTGGAAGGCTTCATCATATTATCATCTTAAATACACGGGATCTGCTAGAAGGTCAGTTACCCTCCAAAATATTTTAATTTCAAAGAGTATTGCATATATTTTAACTCATAAAAAATTCAAATTTATAAATATATTATATCAATCAATATTAATGAAATAAAACGATATCCTTTAATTTCATGAGGTCGGCCAACACAATTGATAGATGCTTAAAAGTATTCAACTAATAATCAAACTTATAAATAAATAGAGTAGTAGAACTTAAACCAAACATACATCGCATGCACTCGTATCAAGCTTAAGCATATAGTCGGGATATCAAGCATAAGTCAAATAGATTAATTGAAAGGCAAATTCGGTTAAAAATTATTTTCTTAAAAATAAGCTAAAACATATCTCATATCTGTTTCAAGTAAATATATCAAACTCTACCAACCCACTGCAAAGACACGGTTTGACATTGTATTACAAAAAAAAAGTTTATGAAAGTCTTATGAGTGACTAGTGAATTTCTATGATAATTAACACCATAATCAAGAATCAAGCTATAAATCTAGAGTTTTCACTACTAATTTAATGTAGGTATAATTATGAAGAATGGATATATGGCTTGTGTATCGGTTGCTGTATTAGCCATGAATTACCAAGTTATTAAAAGTTCTTATAAACAAACTATAATTATTACAAATCAAAAACATGTGTGTGATTGGATCCACAAAACTATATGCATAGATATTAATTAACCTTTTCTAGAATAACAACCAGAAGAAATTCAGGGATTATCTTTAAGCATATTCTAAATTATGTAACTGTTAGGTCTTGAAGGTCCCAAAACTTAGATACAGATTAAATAACAGGTATTTAATACAAGTTTATATCTAAGTTATATCAAACAGGTTAATTTATCAAGGCGGAAAACAAGATAAATTAAAGCACATAATATATTATGAATTTAAAGTTTTATTCACAATAAATGGTTTATGTTACAATGAAGATAGAGTATTCAAACACACACAGATTGTTTGAATACGATCCAAGTAGTATACTATGATACAATTATCACTACAAACTTAACAGTAAGTGTGGTAATGCTTTTAGCCTAAGCTTTAAAGGTCTTGTATACTATTTTTCTTGGATGCCTTCTTTGTGGTGCTTTTGAGCTGCTATTTATAGAGTTGAGTATCAACTCTTTTATCCAGCTCAGTCAGTTGTCCAAGGAATAACAAATTCATCTTGGGCAACTTTGCACTCTTCCCTTTTTGCTTTTCTTGGAAATAGAAAAAGCAAAAGGTAAAGGGTTTCTTTGCTGAGAAGAAAACCTTTCTTCGATGTTTGACTTTGCTCAAACATCTCTTCAGTTGTATCGTAGCCTAAAGGAATGAAGAACTTCGTTTGTACGATTGTACTTTCGTTCTTCAATCTGTGCTCTTTAGTCTGTGATCATCAGTCTGTGATCATCAGTCTGTGATCTTCAGTCTGTGATCTTCAGTCTGTGATTTTCAGTCTGTGATCTTTAGTCTGTGAATCCTTCTGTCTTCGATCTTCATTCTTCGGATGATGAATTCATAAGTCTTCAAATAGAGCACGACTTTCAATGTGTGAGAATTCTTCAGTCTGTGGAGCACAGATTCAGAAACACAGACTTAGGAAATCACTAAGTTTTTCCCGAATACAACTGAGTTAGATTTTGACTCCTCAGATTTATAACTTGGATTTGATCATTTTTTTTCCCAACAATCTCCCCCTATCTGATGATGTCAAAATCTATTTACAAAAGATAATAGAGAAATAATAAATACTAAAGTGAAACATAACATATGGATCAAGACTTATATACATAAAGTCAAAATCATAGTCGGTTCACAAAAATATTACAGTTATTACATGAGATTGTAAATAGTATAAATCTAACAATTTTTAATCTTTTCTCTGAGCCCTGATCTCTTTGATCTTTTCCACTTTCCTCTTCAACAACACTTCCATTTCCTTATCAGATTTTTCTTCAAATTCTTGATACTCCAGGATGATCTTCTTGCAGATGTCTTCAAATCCAATCATCATCCTGATCTTGGAAAGGTTGTTGAATAACCAGCTAATTAGTCTTCTTCTAAATGGCTTGGCTTGAGAATGTTTGCATTCCTTCAGCAGGGCAATGCAATACAGCAGAGATTCTCCATACAGTCTGTTTTGATCCTGGAAGCACTCTATCCCATTGATATCTCTGTAGCACAGACCTTCAACTTTGTCAGTCTGGACATAGGATCTATCGATAAAAACGATACCTTTTGGTAGAGGATGCTTCCTTCTCTGCTCATTCTCTGTAGATAACCCAGCTGACTTCTTCTTTATTACAAAGTTGTTTGCTATGCAGAACAACTTGTATTCTTCTTCTGAGATAAGCCCCAGACTGAGATCTAACTCAATCAGGTAAGATAGCTCATCCAGAACTTCTTTCTTCAAATCTTTGTCAGCTTCACTCTTCAAAAGATTAGCAATGGATTGCCATTCTTTAAGTCCTAGAGTGTACAGGTCATCCACCCATACCATTTTTGAGCTCTTGGTCAAAGTCAACTCCAGCCTCAATTTCTTTCCAATCTTATTCAGATGACAGTTTTTAATCTTCTGCTTGAGCTTTGACTTTCTGAAAGTGGATTTTAGCTTAGTTTTTAGGCTCTCTATCTTCTGTAATTTTCTTGACAGCTCTTCATCTTCTTTGATCTGTTGCTCAACTTGACTTCTTCTGGATTGAGTATGTGAACAACCTTCATCTTCTAATTCTTTGGAGAGCATGTCAACAAATCTTGCTTCCTTCAGCTTCTGCTATTCTTCAGTTAATACATTTAAGTATTCAGTTAAAGACATACCTTGAGCAGTAGCTTCTTGTACCAGCATCATGATCATCCACCATCTTCTTGATCTTGCTTAATCTCTCCTGCTTGGATAATGCAACCTCCTTGCCCTTACCCTTAACCATATCTTCTTCCATAGTAGAACTCGACCCAGGATATGTGCTTATCAGATGAACACTTCTCCATTGCATTCTGTCTTCAAGTTCACTTCTACTTGGAGGTAGTATTCTGGTTGTGGTTGTTGGTCTAGCAGGATTGGCTTCAGCTTGAATGGCTTCAGCACTGATGATTAGAGCATCAATGGTTGCTGCTTGTTGCTATGAGCTCTGAGTCTGTGATGAATGCTGTGTCTCAGTCTGTGCAGGTTCAGATGGCACAGACTTAGACTCTCCAGTCTTGACTTTTGAGGCACCTTCATCTACACCTCCAAAAGTAGCATCATCGTCATCATCATCTGATCTTCTAAATACTTCAGACTCAGAACTGCAATCAGGATTGATGACATCATCATCTTCATCATCATCTTCATCATCAACTTCCTGTTCTTCTGCCAGCTTCACAAATTGATCCCAGGTCTTGATCCCCTTCATCTTTGGTTGGGAATCAAAGATATCCCTTTCAGGAATCCTCCTGGCCATTCTTTTTATTTTCCTGGCTCTTTTGATTTGCAGAGGTTGAACATCTTCATCTTCTTCTTCCCTTGGTCTTTTTAACTCCATCTGACCTAGGCCTGAGATAGTTGCTTTTGGGTCTATGTGTAAGAAAATAGTTGACTCCCCTTGAGTCTGTGCAACCATCTCAGTATATTCACCTGCCTGCAATCCTTCTGGCTCCCCCTCAGTCTGTGCACTCATGTTTTCAGTCTGTGGCATAGACTGAGCTTCAGTATGAGATTTCACCCTAGCACTTTCGGGTCCATCATCTCCATCATCTCTCTCACTGCTATCTCCCCCTAAATCTAAGGATTTATTATTTAATGAATTATCTTTTGGGGTTTTAGCTTCTGCAGACCCAGACTTCATCTTCTCCCCCTTTTTGACATCAGCAGCTAAGCTTGAGAGGGTGGTATGCATTTCATCTAACCTATTGGATACCTTTTGCTCCAACATATTCACTTTATCCACCATGGTAGAGACTAGATGCTTCATCTTCTCTAGCTCTTTCTTATTATTATCGAACTCAGTCTGTACCCATTCAGACAACTTGTTGATGGCAGAAAGCACATCATTAAGTGTACTAGAAGGCACAGACTGGGTCTGGTTGGAAGGGTTAGAATTGGGTGATGGAATATGTTCCTCACTTGACTCATGTTGAAACTAAGCAAGATCACTGGAATCTTTTGGTGTTGCACTCTTTGCCTCACTCCGTGTCCTGTGCATGGAAAAGCGATTATAGGCATTGAGTGGTGTAGTTGTATTTCCCTCAGATCGAATCCGGTGATAGGATAAGACATCATTGGAAAATGATTGTGTTACATCTGTTCCCTCAAATAGTCCCTGGTGTAAAGGAACAATATCACTAGCAACGAATGTGGAGGTTGGTATGCCTTCATTAACCATCTGGTGATAAGATGGTAGATCATCAAGCAAAGAAGTGGAGATCTGTGCCTCAGTCTGTGACATGACTGGGGCATTTGCGATCTGTGTAGAGGGGTGTAAGGAAAGACTCACTGGAATGTGAACTAGTACAGGACTAGTGGTCAATATGGGTTCAGCCATTGTGAGTGGTGTAAAGAGGGGGGCGGTAGTGCTCAGGATTGGAGCATCTTCTTCAATGCATACTACAGGGGTCAGTGTAGCAGCAGCAATGTGGGTATCCAAGCTGACTAAACTAGGTGTAGGTTGGGTCAGTTGGGTAGCCATTGGCACCACAGACTCTAGCAGAGCTGTAATGGAATGGTCTACAGCACTGGAAGGTGTTCTGTTGACATCCAGTTCCATGGATGATGATTCCATTTGTGCTATACTTTTGGGGGTTGAGTCTGGTGATTCCTCCAGAGTGAGTGGTGACTCATCTGGGTTGGTTTGTTTGTGACTCTCTTTTGTGGGTGAGGATGGGCTAGGATAAGAAGGTTGATCTGTATCCATGTCCTCAGATGAAGAAGAAGTACTACCTGCATCTTCTGTTGAAGATGGAACAGACTCAGGAATGTTTGAGTCTGACTCCAAGTGCACAGACTGAGTTGAGTCTCTATTCCCGGAGTCTGTGTGCTCTGCTTCAGCCACACGATCTTCAACAGCCTGGGTCTTATTACCCATACTATCACTTGAATCATCACCCTCCATGGATGCAGAAGCAACATATGGGTGATCAATCCAGTGCTGCATAGCAGCAGTGATAGGTGCTCCAGAAAGTGGAACCGGATGGTTAAACACTTTATATGTGAGCACAGGAACATGTATATCTGCCACTTTATTATTAAAGGACATATATACAGACCCAGTTAACCTGGATTGGATGCACAGGGAGAGTAGCCTTATAAAAGGTACATTAAAAATTCTGTTTGACTCATTCACCAGTTTTAAAATTTCTTGAAAATACAACTCTGCAAAGTTGATGTTTAAACCAGTGATGAATGAGCTTAACAGTTGAGTTTCAAACTCATTTAGCTCCCCTGTGCTACCAGATTTACCTCCTAGACTTCTAATGATGCTAGAGATTAAAAATTTCCATCTAGGGGTGAATCCTGACATCCAAATGGTGCCTTTTTCGTTGGTATATCCAACCAAAGTAAGAGAAGCCCTTGCCACTTCTTTAGTTGGAATAGGTTCAAAATGATTTCCCAAAGGCAAGTCTAAGACATTCCTAATTAACTCCTGATCAATGGTAACTGCCCGTTTACCATGATCAATAGTACCAGTAATTGCAGTATTGGTACTATTTGCGGAGAAAGTATACCACCATTTCATAAGAAAATCAGGATATATTTGAGGAAGAGTGTTGAAAAATGCTCCCCTTAAAGGATGAGCAGACATAAAGTTTGTTAATTCCTCAAATCCTTGGTTCTTTTTAGAATCAGGGATGGAAATGGTAGCAACTTGATTATTTATACAGAGTTTTACCTGTTTACCCTGTTTAAAGGGTTTAGCCGCGACGATATTCTTAAGTGCAGTGTAAACCCATTGGTCAGCCATATTTGAAGATGATTTCTTGAGATTGATTTTGAAAATGGTTGAGCAATGAAAAGTTAGGGTTCACAAACTCTGTGTATTTTTGGTGTGCAAGTACTAGTGAAGAGAAAAAGAGAAAATCGGAAATGGGTATTTAACGAAATTAAATTTCCGTTAAACGGGACCCACTGATTGTTATCCCTTTTACTGTAGCAATGAGGCTCAGGCACGTGCACTTTTTTGTATTGAGCAGATAAATGAACAACAAGCGCCAAAACTTTTAATGATTATTGCCATAAAATTGGTATAAGCATTAAATGCAAAGATATTGTTGTTTATTATTTTTTTTTTTAAAAAAAATAAAATTAAAGAAATAAAAAGAAAATAAAATAATAAAAAGAAATCCAGTCTGAGTGTATATTGTTAGTCTGTGCAGTGAGTCTGGATGACGTCACACAGACTGAACCACATAACAGACAGACTGAGAGAAAATAATAGAATTGTAAAATCTTTTTGGTATTTTCTTTGATTTATTTACAAAAAATCTCTGAGTCTGTGCTATTTGATTGTATGTAACTGAAGATATAGACATACAGATTGAAAGGCAGGCACTGACTGAGAGTTTGAATCACACAGATTCAAAAGCTTTACTAGGGGTTGAGCATTCCTAGTTGACCAAGCAGATATAAGAATCTATCTTCATTAAGAGGTTTAGTAAAGATATCTGTTAGTTGGTCATTTGTGGGCACATATTTGAGAATCACTTTATCTTTCTCAGCACAATGTTTGATAAAGTGATGTCTGATCTCAATATGCTTTGTCCTGGAGTGAAATACAGGATTCTCAGTGATAGCAATGACACTTTGGTTATCACACATGATTGGAGTTCTTGTAAACTCCAAATCATAGTCTGCTAGTTGATGTTGCATCCACAGCAATTGGGCACAGCAACTACCAGCAGCTACATATTCTACTTCTGCAGTGGACGTAGCAACATAATTCTGTTTCTTTCTTGACCAACTGACTAGTTTTCCACCTAGCAGTTGACATCCACCAGAAGTGCTTTTCCTGTCTAATTTGCAACCTGCATAATCTGCATCTGTATAACCAATTAGATCAAAATCAGAGTCTTTGGGATACCAAAGACCCAGGTTACGAGTACCTTTTAGGTACCTAAAAATCCTTTTTACAGCTTTGAGATGTGATTCTTTAGGTTCAGATTGATATCTAGCACATAAACATGTTGAGAACATGATATCTGGTCTACTGGCAGTGAGATATAGTATTGATCCTATCATACCTCTATAAGTGGTTTGACAGACTGACTTGCCAGACTGATCACTATCCAACTTATTTGCAGTGCTCATTGGTGTTCTCATTGTTGAACAGTTTTTTAAAGAATATTTAGTGAGTAGATCATTAACATATTTGCCTTGGTTGATGAAGATTCCATCAGGTTTCTGATGTACTTACAAACCAAGAACGTATGTTAATTCCCCCATCATACTCATTTGGTACTGTTTTGACATTAAATTTGAAAACCATTTGCATAATTTTACATCAGTAGAACCAAATATGATATCATCAACATATATTTGGACTAGTATGACATCTGCTTTGTTCCTTTTGAAGAACAAAGTTTTATCAATTGATCCTCTAGTAAAGTTATTACTTAGAAGATAAGATGATAAAGTGTCATACTAAGCTCTTGGAGCTTGTTTTAGTCCATATAGTGCTTTCTTCAATTTATAGACATGATTCGGAAAAGTTGAACTTACAAAACCTGGAGGTTGTTTCACACAGACTTCCTCCTGTAAGTTACCATTCAGAAATGCACTCTTGACATCCATTTGATAGACTTTGAAGTCCTTGAATGCAGCATATGCTAAGAATAATCTTATTGCTTCAATTCTAGCTACAGGGGTAAATGTTTCATCATAATCAATGCCTTCTTCCTGCTTGTAACCTTGAGCAACTAGCCTTGCCTTGTTTCTGATTATCACTCCATCCTTGTCCATTTTGTTTCTGTAAACCCATTTAGTTCCAATAATGGTTTTGCCTTTTGGAGCAGGAACTAGGGTCCAAACATTGTTTCTTTCAAATTCTGTTAACTCTTCCTACATTGCTTCAACCCAATCATCATCTTTCAATGCTTCTTCAGCTTTCTTTGGTTCAATGATTGACAGGAAGTTTGTGTAGAAACAGAAATTTGCAGTAGATAAGTTTGACACTTGAGTTCTTGTTTGTACACCAGAAACATAATCTCCAATTATTTCTTCAATTGGATGATACCTGTGTTCTTTGATGCCAAGAACTGATTCACCATTGGATGATAAATCATATTCTTTTAGTGGAAGAGTAACAGGACTGAGTTCTGCATTATCTTCAACAGGGGGCAAGTCTGAGTCTGTAGAGTTCTCAGACTGAAGACTACCAGACTGAACACTTGTATCAGAAGATCTTGAATCTCTGGACACAGATTCATCTTCAGTTGATGAAGGTATTGTCATTAAATGATCAGGTTGAGCATCTTCATTATCACTTTCAGAGTCTTGTTGTTGGAGAACAACAACTGGGATTTGAGATTCAGATCCCACAACAGATAATTCTTCTAAAGAATGAACATCAGACTGAGAAACATGTTCATTATTACCAGACGAAACATCAAAGGTGACATTGATGGTTTCTTCAATTTTATTCCCTCTGTTGTTGTAGACTCTGTAAGCCTTTGAGATAGATGAATAGCCAACAAAAATTCCTTCATCAGACTTAGGTTCCATCTTTGCTAATTGATCCCTTTGATTGAGAATATAACATTTACTTCCAAAGGTCTGAAAATAATGGATGGTTGGAACCTTCTTATGATACAACTCATATGCGGTTTTGCCATGCCTTTTGACCAAAATAGATCTATTTTGGGTATAACAGGCAGTGTTAACTGCTTCTGTCCAAAAAGAAATCTTCATTTGACCATGGCATAACATGGTTCTTGCAGCTTCTATGAGTGTACGATTTCTTCTCTCAGCAACACCATTTTGTTGAGGAGTTCTGACAGAGGCAAAGTTTTGAATAATGCCTTTGACAGTACAGAATTCAATGAGAGTAGAATTCTTAAATTATGTACCATGATCACTCCTGAGTTGCTTGATAGGTGCATCTTTCTGCAATTCTTCTCTCTTGATTAGATTAATAATCTCATCAGAAGTGTCACTTTTTGCCTTAAGAAAGATAACCCAAGTATACCTTGTGTATTCATCCACAACCACAAGTGTATACTTCTTTCCACCCAAACTGCCAATGCTCATAGGTCCAAATAGATCCATATGGAGCATATGTAGTGGTTGATCAATTGTAGCTAACAATTTAGATGGAAAATGGTTCTTGGTCTGTTTCCCTAGTGTACATGCAGGACAAAGTTTGTCTTTTGCAAATGTAACATCAGGCAGACCTCTAACCAGTTTCTTCTTTGACAGGAGGTTAATGTTTTTGAAGTTCAGGTGGGATAACCTCCTATGCCATAGCCAGCTTAGTTCTGGCACAGACTGAGTATATAGACATATCTCTACATTTATGTCTGCAGAAGAAAGATCCAAGAGATAAATATCTCTTTCTCTTTTGGCAACTAGCACAGGTTTGCCTTTGGAATTATAGATAACAACAGCCTTCTTTCTGATTCTGATTTCACTATCATCATCACAAATTTGGCTTGCACTAAGCAGGTTATGCTATAATCCCTCAACATAGGCTTCCTTTGTTATTCTGATGTTGCCAGCCTTCACCACACCATAACCTTTTGTCTTGGCAACAGAATTGTCACCATATTTGACAGAAGGTCCTTCTTCTTCTACAAACTCTGACAAATTCTCCAAAGAACCTGTCATGTGTCTTGAGCATCCACTGTCTAGGTACCATTTTTTGTTACCCTGCATAAGACAAACAAAATCAATTAGTTACTTTTGGAAACCAATCTTTTGATGGGTTATTTAGAGTTGGTTTAAGTCAATTTTTTAACCGCTTTGTTGGAACCAAGCGTGTAAAGTTGACTTTTAACTTCTCTAGTTTTGACTTTGTCCTTTGTAGTTAACATTTGTTTAGTCAAAGCAACCTTTGATTGTTTAAAAATGGACTTTGTGCATTTAATACCCTCATGTCTCAGATTTCCACAGTTGTAACATTTTCTGTCCAACATAATGGTCCTTTTGAATTTTGGGTTATTATTTGTGCTAGATCCTCTATTAAAATCCTGCTTTGTCTCAACAAATGTTTTAAAATCTGTGGTTAACTTAATTAAGTTTTCACTAAGTAGCTTAATAGTCTCAGTATGGTTGTTAAAAGTAGACTTTTGATAGTCAGACTGAGAGTTAACACACACAGATTTGGAGTTAAGTTTACCAGACTGAAAATTGATTTTTCCAAACTGACAGTTAGATCACATAGACTAAGATCTTTTTAACTCCCTTGTTGCTGGTTTTACGCCTTTAAATTTGTCCTTTGGCATATATTTGTCTGGACCAGCTACAGACTGAGATGTGGAAGGTTCAAACATGTTGCAACCTTTCTGTTTATCCTTAATTCCTTTCACCTCTTTTTGTCTATTTGAAGATTGTACTGTGGGAATACTAACTTTGCCTTTTACAAATCTTTTATTTTTAAGTTCTATAGTTTCTAAAGATTCATTAGTGATTATAAGTTCAGGCAATTCAGATTGAGAAGTTTCACAGACTGAGATTTCTGAGTCTGTGTCTTCAGAGTCTGGATCTGTCTAATATACTAGTTCTTTAGCAACTATTTTTGGTCTTACAAAGGCATTTGTCAATATAACTTTATCTCCCACAGTATGACTAAAAATATGAGGTAAAATTTCAGGTACAAATATAGTAGGTTTCGAGTTTATTTCTGAAAGTAAATGGCTTTTAAGATCAAACTCATCACCTATGACCGCTTGTATCTGAGCTGGAATCTATTTGGATAAACAGTCCACATTTTTAAGTGATGAAATACACCAAGATCTACAGATCTTCTCATAATGATCAGCTTTGTTTTTATAAGCTTCTTTTTCCAGACTGATCCTTTTGAGAATATCATATTGAACATCAAGCTCATGTTTATACTGTTTATTTTGGTTTATTTCATTAACTTTTGACTGTAGATCTTTTTGAACCAAACTGAGTTTAGTTTTTAACTCTTGTATTTCCTCAAGCCTTTTCAAAAAGTCTACATAGATGTGTTCAAACATTTTATGTTTTTCTGCATCACTATAGTAAAGTTTGAAATGATTTACATTGTAAGCAGATCCTCTGTCCCAATCTGAATGAACACATGCTCTTTCTGCAAATTTGACGTCTTTGTCAAACTGGCTTTCTGTGATAGCCATTAAGCACGTATCCTCATCATCCTCAGATGATGAGGATTCTTCATCAACCCACTGTTCAACAACCAAAGTGTTGGACCCTTTGTACTGGATCTAAATCGAATCAATTCAACAATTGAAAGCGCGGAATACAATCAATTGAACAATGCACGTTAACAATCACACGAAACTAGTCGATTAGCTTTTATATATATCAAGAACAACGAATCAACCAAATACAATCAATGCCTCACAAATAGCTTGAAAACTCTCTAGGTTCGTCAACCCTAGAAATGAATCCGTAAGTCTCTATTTATAGCCAAACTCTAAACGACCTGCGACACAAGCTCTGTGTCGCCAAACCGACCTATGCGACACAAGCCTTGTGTCGCTATTGCGACACAAGCTCTGTGTCGCCTAAACAGTGACATCAATTATATATTTACACAAATAACGTTTTATATCACTGAACACATTATTACAAACTATTCAGACCTAGACCAACTGACAGACATACAAAACATGTATCAACAAACTACCCCGTGTCTTCAGCTTGGTCTTCAAAATTTCTTCATTCATCCTCGGTCTTCTAACACTTCCAACTGGCAGGAAAGTTTCCTCCAGCGTGTACTCCTTGAGCTATACATACGCTGACAACCTTTTGAAATCGCATAGCTTCAACCTTAAACTCTTGAAAATAATCAATCGAGCTTCAAGGTCTTTCTTGGTAAGGTTAATTAAGCTCAAAGGATCATACACTCTAATCCTCGATAGTTTGGCTTTCCATAGGTCTTTAGGCTCTGTATCGGAAATATAAACAATCTCTGCTTCGCCTGTATAACCGTCATATATCCACAGTTGTAGTCTGCGCAAAAAATCAACTGGGAGCTTCTCCAGAGGAATGAACTTTAAAGTCTTTGGAGATTTATATACAATCTTAACCCAGGGCTTGTTGGTAATCGGATGCATTTTGTTTCGGTAAGTGTACCTTGTCCCCAGATTCAGTCTCAAAAGATAAAACACTTTAGTGTTGACCTCTTTCCTCAAAATTCTCTGAAATTGGTTGGCTAATTCGTTGTTCGTGGGATTTATGATATTCAATTGTGCTAAGTGCAGTATCTCACAGTAAGGTAGTGTGCTTAATACTTTGAAGTTCACAGTGAAATACTGCATCCCATCTTTCCTCTTAATAACAATCACTTTGTTCAATTCATCAAACTTCCAACTGATAATTTGACCCTTATAGCGTTTGCTGCTGATCTTGTAGAACTTGCAGGTCTTTGACAGATTTGGCTTAGCAGCAGTGGAAGTAGATGGTTCGGTTGTAGCCGAAGCAGGAGTGGAATTTGCAGGTTGTTTTTCCTCAATAATCTCCTCTGTATCAGAGACCTCCATCTCCTCTCCGAAATTCATTTCATTAACATTCACAAAATCTTCTTGAACATTTTCTTCTTCAACATCCACTTCTTCATTATCAAACACAAACTCCTCATTGTCATTTTCTATATCTTCTTCATTTATTAGACTTTGTAGATACTCAAGATTAGCTTCGGAGTAATCTACATTTAGGGCAATTGGTTGTCCTGGGATTGGAGCAGAAGACGCAAAATAATCTAAATTAATATTTTCATTTATAGCTTCTTCGGTTACATCATCAGTATTTACAATTTCAGTTGAACCAGGGGCCATTGATGTTGTTTCATCTAAGCCTACCTCCCCCGGAACAACAGCGAGGGCCTCTAGTTCTAAAAGTCGACTCTCCAGCTGAGGAACCCGAGCCGATGTTGCTTCTAAATCCGTAATCCTCGAAGCTTGAACTTGAATGAAAGCCGCTTGATCATCAATCAGCGCTTGCATCTTTGCTAGATCATCCAAGATCTTTTGGAGAACAGCTGGTTGTAGTGGAGGATCAGCAGAAGTAGAGACCGGAGGAACTTGAGTTCGAGGACGAGGACGGGTTTCGTAGATATCATCGTCTGAGTCCTGTACGTCCCGGGGCCGTTTCCCCCGGTTGGACGGCACATGCACCCGTCCTGCCCTAATTCGGCGATGAACGCGCTCGAATCGAAGAGTATTATGGACTCGGAGGCGTTCAATGGTTTTCGGTGAGGGGACATCACCATCCGAATCCGTTGGGGTGTCGTTGGGATCCACGGAGACAGTATCATCCGAGGCCGCATCAGCAGCAGTCTCGTCAACTGTTCTGAAATTTTCAATATCCACTAACACATTGTGCAGTGGCTCGGTCTCTCCTTCCTCAAAAATGGGAATATTTACAAAAGCCTCAGCATCGGCAGTTGGCGGCGGAGGAGCAACCGGATCTTCAAAATCATCATTAGCTGGAGGGACATAACCCTTATTCATTATATGGCCGAACAACGGCACATCTGGCGGAGCTGCAACTCCTTTACCATAAGAGCTGCAGATAGCAAAAATTCGCAAATTCATAGGCGTTTGGCGGAAGGTTGCGTCAGGATTCACCGGAAGATCCGGTAATAAATGGTTTATCAGCAACTGGATAAACCTTGGGTACATGACCCATTTGTCATTGCCATCTTTGGCATTTTCAACCATTTGACGGAACAGATATTCGGAAAAATTGTACGGTTTATTGTAGACCAGGGCCAGCATTGCGGAGACTGTACGGTGACTGGCCCCGTCAAAGCCTGCTTTCCTTGCCGATAAACAGACTATGATAACATGCATTAAAAACCACCAGACCCTTGTGAGATTCCACTTTCTGTACTGGTCTGAAGGTACACCAGGGTAACCCATACGTGTCATGCCACCAGCAATGAAAACATTTGAAAATTGGGTTGGCATGTCTGGAGAATCATTAAAATGAAGAACTTCACGAAGCAGATTCTCGGTTATAATAATTTCCCGATCAGAAACGGTAGAGATAATCCTGGTCTCCTCCAGTTCGGTGTTTACAACCGCATTTCTCCAAAATGGACCAACATGGTCTCTATACATGGTCTCTATATATAAGTCTGGTTAGGGATCATATCAGGATAACATGCCATTATTAGGAATAGTAAGTGTTATTTCGATTATTAGTATGTTTGTCCACTTTAAATTTACTTAGCATATTTAAATTACCTGTTATAAAGATTAGTTCTAGACGATTATTGATATTTTATCCATCTAAACATTTGTACTTAAGTATATGATTTCAACTCATAATGAGATGAACCACTTGTGTTATTATTAGCATGCATATTATATTATATAGCTCACATTAAAATATACATTTGAAATCAAAACATGTTAGTATTTTCTATATAGAAGGTGAAGGTATGAACGTATCTTGAGAACCAAGTTAGCGGTGACGGGTCTGTACTTTCGTACAACAAAGTCACATAAACAATAGTTCGGGTTGAACAAACACCAGTCTGAACAATTAAACTAGAGGGTATAGGTCTGTACTTTCGTACAACATAGTACCATAGTTTAACACAAACTAGTACGAGACAAACTTTTTATAACTTTTCTGCACTTTTGTACATTTTATTTTGGGAATTGTAGAAATGCCACGGGTATGTAATAGTTGTCTAAAGCTTAACATAGACTACGCACATAAGTTCTTTTCAAGAATATATTAGATGAAACCAGGTCTGTATTTTCATACAACAGAGGAGACGACTAATATATTCCCCCAGATAACACCATACAAAGACCCTATATTTTTGTGACACTCGACAAATTAGGACAATTATTTGAGCCTAACAATAGTGTAATTACATGTATTTAGATATATATTAGGCTAAATACTTGTAACTACTTGTATATGTTTATATACGCTTACGTGATTATTTGTAATTACGCGAGACAACCGGACGAGGTCCGACAATCTATACGGCGTTGGTGATAACTTTTCATAAATAATGTAAACCTATTTTATAAATTAAATAGTAATTATTTACTCTATATTATTGTTATAAAATAATAATACACGAATTAACTAGACGTTGTGAATAAAACGTAACAAACGCAACGAAAACGCGTGAATCGAATTCGACAACCAAACAAAGGTCAATAAATATTTTTATTAAATCAAAATAAATTATTTTAATTATACTTCAATCGAAAAATAACCCAATCCAATCGTTAGTTAAAAACAACTCAATGAAACGTTAGGCGATTTAACGATATAACACGAAAAACGGGTGAACGATCACAGCACGCAACACAGTCTGGAAATCAAAAATTAAATCACACACCCACCAAGGTGGGCCCCACCTAGCCGCCCCCCGCCCCCATGTGCCACCCCATCCCCCATACATGCAAATCTCAATCATCACTTATACCTCCACTTATCTTTCATGCATCTTACTCTCTTTTCTCTCAAACTCTCTCTAGCTTCTCTCTAGATTTTCTCTCACTAAAAATCTGCATCAAACCACCACCATAACACCACCATTCATCAAGAAATCATACCAAAAACTTTCATCATTTTGCAAGGAAGTTCAAGATTTTTGTAAGGATTCAAGCTCTACAACACCTCCTCCTTTCCTTCTTCTATTCTCATTGTAAGAAAACTTATTCTACCTTTAAAATACTTGAATAACATGTTAAAATGTTCACTCAAAAGATTCATGTCCAAAAACAATGTTAAAAATGTTTTTCATCATCATCAACTTACAAAAATGCAACATGCATATTCTGTCCAGAAAATACTCCGAATTTCACCTGAGTGTTTCTCACTCAAAACTTAATGAAAATGAATGATTCAAAAGAGAAAACTTAAGTTCAAGGAGTTAGCTTTCATTTTCAACTGGTTTCATAATTTTTGGAATTCGTTTGTTACCCGAAACGATTTTTACAAAAACATGTATACGGGCTGTCCAAAAACTCAGAAAATTCACCTTTCTTGTTTTAATCATAACTCGAGATATACACCTCCAAATGACATGAAACCACCGCCAAAAGTTCACAAATTTTGTTAGGTACAAATGTCGTTTAGATAACTTTTTCGAAAAATGTGTATATTTTGCCCAGAAATCTGATCTTGTTGCATGTGTCCAGATTGGTCAATTTTGGACCTCAGAGGACAAACATAATATTTAAAAATAATTAGACTTGCTTAAAAATTCTAGAAAAATTACTGAAAGTAGGCAAGACATAGGGGAACCTCTGTGATTTTTCTTGTATTTTATTACGGACTTATGATTTTCGAAATCAAGCCAACAAAAATGTACATTTTCTGGAAATATAAAAAGTGGACTGATTTTTGCACAAAAATAAAAACCGACACTTGTGAACTTACTAAAAATGGAGGAACTAAATTTTTACAACCCTTAGTCATATTTAAGAGTCATGTAAAAGTTTCGGGTCAAACCGAGCACATTTGACCACTTTCCCGAACTTGAAAAACATAGCAGAACCTTAGTGTCGCACCTGGCCCTAATTGGGTGCGACACTAACCTCTGTGTCGCTATTTTTAAACAAACAGGGGTAACCTGCGACACTAACTCATGTGTCGCTACAAACAGTGTTAACTAGCGACACCAACCCTTGTGTCGCTATCTATAAAACAGTGGAAACTAGCGACACCAACCCTAGGGTCGCTACCTCTAAACCAAACAGTATAAACCAGCGACACTAAGACAATGTCGCTACCACCTCGAGTGTCGCAGTAACCTGCGACACTAACCTCTGTGTCGCTTAACATAATTAATCAAATTTATGTTTTCCCAAAATGTCACCAACGGCCCGTACATGTTTTCTAAGCACAAACGATAACTGAACAATTGGACATTTCTAATTGTGTGAACTAACTTAGGTGGACATTAATCCTCCACCTACACGATTTACTTAGGTGGACATTAACCCTCTACCTACATGATTGGCTTAAGTGGACATAAACCCCCACTTATACAATCACTATAGATGGTCTTTTGAGACATCTACTTACACCACTTTATGCGTTTAGGGCGCTAGAAGGTTTCCTTACGGGACACAGACACCCGTTATTTGTTATCTACTTGCTAATTGCTATATTTGCTTGCTAAACCTCAGGTGAGTCTTACAACCCCACTTTTACTTTTACTGTTTTATATACTTTGGGGTGAGATACAAATGCTTAACTGTTTTTTATGAACACAAGTACTCGATTATTTTTACAAGATTGTATGAGTTGTTTTTAATCCATTAAAAGTCCTCAACACACATGGTTCGTTAACTGCGAAGGCGCGAGTGCTAGAGAATAGATCTATTATGGGAATGACACCCCCGTCCGGGTTACTAGTTATAACCAAGTTAAAAACGGGCACTCTAGTATTTGTCATAAAGGTGTTTCGGATTAGACACCTCCGGGAGGCACAAAACGGGTTAGGCTTCGAACTGTGGACTCATGGCAATTTCGGAAACATTAATTTTGTTTACTTTATTTGCTTGATTGCAAATCACAGATAAATCTTGTGTTTCATAATTATGTTTTTACTGTTAAACCTGTGAGATTCACCAACCTTTTAGTTGACCCTTCTAGCTTTGTATTCTCAGGTACTCAGTAACAGTAGGATTGCCCACAGGATTGCTAGCTACATCGAGTCGCATGCATTTTACGTATATGAAGATGTTCATATATTATTTTTGAAATATTTCGTTATGTACTAGAATCTTCAGGATATTATTTCGCGAACTCGAGGCTAATGTAAACTTTTAAAGTATTTCAATGTAGCTACTTTTGTACTATTTTATAAACGTCTCATATAGAGTCGTTCGCTTTTTCCTTTGTGTTGTGATTACTTGATTAGTCACGCCCCGACCCGAACCGCTTCCGCTGTACAAATTCGGGGGTGTGACAATTTTAGATTATAACATGTTTATCATCCAAATATTAAGACGAAGCGTCAAAATATTTCGAACATTTTGGCCCTTATTTCAACTTAATGTCATACATATTAATATGTCTTTATATAAAGTAATATGCATATTTGAAAGTTAAGCTTCTTAGTAACTTTAAAACAAATGCCTACCAATACATCATTTGATGAATCTAATATTTATAAAAGATATTTCAAGTATGCTAGATAAATCTACTGACACATCAAACATAATCCTTAAAATTCAATTTTATGCATGTCTCCTGATGTACTATCATTTCCCCAATTGTTTACAGACACAATTCAACGTCTATTTTTAACAATGTTGCAACTATTGCGTTTCTTTAATACTAACAAGTATAAAGAGTGGCAGTTGCTTTTTTTTTTACACGCTCCAAGTCATAAATTAATTTTTAACAAAGAACCTCATCCCTATCATAGAGACGAGTTCATCAAAACGAGATCGTGAAAAGGCCTTTGTAAAAAGATCAGCGTTCTGGTTAGATGTATCGATTTGGACAAGGTCTATCAGGTGTTTCTCATAGCAATCCTGTATGAAATGAAAACGAAGTTCAATATGTTTAGTTTTTGAGTGTTGTACGGGATTGCGTATGATAGAGATAGCAGCAATATTGTCAATATGGATAGGAGTTAGAGTTAAGAGTAACCCGTAATCGCGCATTTGATGCTGAATCCAGAGAACCTGAGAACAGCAACTTGCAGCAGCAATGTATTCAGCCTCAGAAGATGAAGTAGAGACTGTGGTTTGCTTTTTACACTGCCACGAGACTAAGCGACTACCAAAGAACTGACATCCTCCAGTCGTAGACTTTTTGTCCACATTGCAACCACTGAAGTCTGAATCGAAGTAGGCAGTTAAAGCGAAGTTATCCTCATTAGAATACCAGAGACCCAGAAATGGTTTAAACTTGAGGTAACTAAAGATTCGTTTAACCGCCTTCATATGAGAAACCTTCAGATTTGCTTGAAATCTTGAGTAGATAGCCACAGCAAACATTATGTTGGGTCTTGATGCTGTGAGATACATCAGTGATCCTATCATTGACCGATAGTCTCGCTGATTTACGTGTTCTTTGTCTTCAGCCAAACCAAGTTTGTGATTTATGTCAATGGGAGTTCCAAAGGTCTTACAGTCGAGCAACTGATATTTGGTTAAGATGTCATTGACATACTTAGTTTGATGAATGTAAATACCTTTATCAGATTGCTCAACCTGTACACCTAAGAAGAATGTAAGTTCTCCCATTGTACTCATCTCAAACTTGTCCTTCATGATTTTCTCGAAGTCCTTACACAGCTTTTCATTGGTAGATCCAAAGATAATGTCGTCCACATATACCTGCACAAGTAACAAATCGTTTCCAACTTTTCTAATAAAAAGTGTGCTGTCAATCTGTCCTCGTGTGAATCCATTAGCCAGCAGATGTTTTGACAACGTCTCGTACCACGCCCTTGGAGCTTGATGAAGTCCATACAGTGCTTTGTCTAATTTGTAAACATGATCCGGATGCACTGAGTCTTCAAATCCAGGAGGTTGCTTGACATACACTTCTTCACTGACCTTTCCATAAAGAAACGCGCTTTTTACATCTAGCTGGTACACTCTAAATTTCTTGTATGAGGCGTAGGCAAGAAATATTCTGATCGATTCTAATCTCGCAACTGGAGCAAACACCTCATCATAATCGAGACCTTCTATTTGAGAAAAGCCTTGTACCACTAGTCTAGCCTTGTTCCGTGTCACAATACCACGATCAACTTTCTTTACACGAAACACACAACGCGTCCCAATAGGGTGTTGTCCCTTCGGAAGCGGAACCAAATTCCAGACTTGTAGCTTTTGAAATTGATGAAGTTCATCCTGCATAGCCTCGACCCAATGAGAGTCGATTAATGTTTCCTTCACATTTTTTGGTGCAATCTGAGATAGAAAACATAATTCCATCTCAGCTACAAGGCAAGAAGAAGAATTGGATGTAGTGGCCTTAACTTGATGTCTTGTTTGTACACCTTTAGACAACTCACCAATAATATTATCAGTCGGGTGAGATGTGTGTATGCGTTGCTGTGGAATCTGCGGTGGCACATCCTCAGAATCCAAGTTGGTTAAATCTCCCTCAACTTCATTAATTTCAGGCAATTAGACAGCTTCATCAGATTTATCCTCAGTTTCATCATCGGATAAACCCAACATCTCAGGATTAGGTTGTGGATTAGATACACTAGGAGCTGTTCTAGAAGTGGAAGGGGTATCATTGTTTGAGGGTGGTGTGGCTTTAGGAGGAATAGATACATCCTGAAACTTATCAATTCCATGCAGTAGGGTCACCACCTGATCAACATTATCATCCATAGATAGATGAAATGAGTCAAACAATTCATCATACTTGAACAAGGAGTCGGGTCCCGTGCTTTGAGGAGATTCAGTATATCTTAAACATTTAACTTCATAGTGCTCCTCAATCCTCTTCGTTGATTTATTATAAACTCTCTTATTAGGAGAATTAACAGAATATCCCAAGAAGAAACCATCACTTGACTTTTCACCGAACTTGGCAACTCGTTCGCGTGTGTTCATGATGATGCAGGGACACCCAAAAGGTTCAAGAAACTGCAAGTTGGGTTTACAGTTATTAAATAGCTCATAACATGTCTTATTTCGTTTCTTCACCGTCAAAACCCTGTTGAGAACTTAACAAGCTGTATTAACCGCCTCTGCCCAAAAAGTGATAGGCAATTTTGAGTCTGAGAGCATGGTTCGTGCAGCCTCTATGAGAGTCCTATTCTTTCTTTCAGCGACTCCATTTTGTTGTGGAGTTCTTGCGGCACTGAATTGATGATTTATTCCTTTCTTCAAACAGTACATCTCTAATGTTTTGTTCTTGAATTCAGTTCCGTTGTCACTCCGCAGTTTCTTTATCTTCAGATTGCATAAGTTCTCCAGTTTGTCAAACAGATAAATCAGAATATCAGGCACCTCATCTTTAGAAGAAATGAAGTACACCCAAGAAAATCGCGAATAGTCGTCAGTCACTACCAAGCAGTAATAACTTCCACCTAAACTCCGTTTGCTCACTAGTCCGAAAAGATCCATATGCAATAACTCAAGAGGTGTTTCATTGGAATTTACTAACTTAGACTTATGGAATTTCTTGTGTTGTTTTCCTTTGAGACATGAAACACAGTTATCATTTAATCCAAAAGATTGTTTAGGAACGCCTAACACAAGATCATGTTTTACAAGATAGTTCATCTTGCGGAAATGACGATGTCCCATTCGTCTGTGCCACATTAGTGAATCCTTTTCATCAGCTTTAGACAATAGACAGGTATGCTCTGTGGATGTAACGGTACGCATATCAAGTACATACGTGTCCTTTGTCCTTGGTGCTCTCATTAGCACCCATTCCTCGGGAATCACAAATCCCGACTTCAGAATCAAGCATTCTACATCAGTAAATGCTGTAATGTACTTTTTGTCAGACATTTGAGAAACACTGAGCAAGTTGTGATTCAATTGTTCAACAAAATTCACTTTTTCAAAGCTCACTTGCCCATTTGTGAGTGTTCCTTGACCAGTAATCTCTCCACCCTTATCACCCGCAAATGCAACATAACCCCCATTATATGGCTTCAAATCAGAAAGTAGGGCTAAGTTGCCAGTCATGTGCCGTGAGCAGCCGCTATCGATATACCATTTACTATTTTTCACTTCCTCGGACTGCTGCAGACATAAAATGCAAGAATGGATTAGTTAGTAGTGGAGACCCAAGCCTTCACAGACTTGGGTCTTCCAAGGTCATCTACAATAACAACATCAGTTAAAATTTTATCTTTTAAGAAATCAGTGATGTTTCCTGATGTGTTATTGTAGGATGACAGGTCATTGGTTGACCTTTTAATCTGCCAAACCTGTTTAGGTTTGGGTGGTTGCTTATCTATAGGATTGTGCTGTTTGACACTAGGTTTACTGGGCACAATCTTATTGACTTTCTTGACAGGTAAGGGAGATGATGAGCTACGCCTCGATTGAGATTTGTTAAATGAATTTGTATATAAAGAATTTCGTGGCGTGGATCTCCCAAATCGTTGTCTAGAAAGCAACGGACAAACATTAATGAGATGACCTTGTTTCCTACAATAGAAACAAGATCGTCTTTCAACAAATGGTTGAGGTTGAGGATGAAGCTCTGGAGGTTGTTTAAATGAAGCATTAACAGAACATGCACATTTGTGTGTACACGATGAGTTAGATGCTGGTGAAGATGTTGATGGTTTATCCGAGACATCAACAAGTTTAGAAGATTTTTCAGGTGATTTGTTCTTTTTATCAATTTTTAAAATCTTCTTTTGAGGCTCAGCCTTAGCTTTGCCTTTTCTTTGAAAAGCCATTTCACTTAATTCAGTGGTTATTATATTATTTTCAGGCTTAACATTTTCTTTTTTAATCTTCACATTAACTTCCTCAGTCAAATCCTCAACTTCAACTACTTCCTGTTCACTAACTGGGGTTGTAACAAATTCAGGTTTTGAAACAGGCAAAGGCTTAGTTTCATCAGGTTTTACAGATTCATTAGCAGTAGTTTGTTCAGATTTAGACTCAACACTTTGCTTAGAATCCTTAACTGGCTCATTAACAGATTTCATGACTTTCTTTAAAAAGGAAGGCACAAAGTCTTTGGCTTCATCCATTGAAGGCATAGGTAGATAATTTATAGGAGGTGGTACTTGGTGATAACCAAGACCAGCCTTGCTTTTGGTATCATACCTTTGCCCTTGAAGAATTTCATCAAAGACAAGTGAGGATGTTGAGAAATTAGAAATTTTTCTCTTAACGTTAATTATTTCTGACTCTGAATCAGCAAGTTCCTTTCTAAGATCAGCTAGTAATTTAAGATAACTATCAATTGCATCTTGTTGACTAAAATTTTTAGCTTTTAGTCCTTTCGGTCAGAAAATACAGCATCTAGTTTCTTATCAAAAGCTTTTTCATTATCTTTTAGGATCTTATTAGCCTTAGCAAGTTTATCTAATTCAGTATTCATGCGTTCATTATCCTCAGAGTATCTGCTAATTTTACCAGTTAATTTAATGCATGATATACAAGAGAATGGTTCTTCAATGGGTACCTCATGCACACTGGAGATTTCAGCCATAAGAGCACTGTTTTGATCATCATTTGCTTCTTAACTCCAATCATACGCCTCTTCATTTTGAATAAGAAGAACATTTGAAACAGACGTTTTCTCTGGAGTCCTCGGAGATGGTCTTGTGTAGGTAGATGGTTTTGAGAAGCCAGAGGCAGGATGCTTTGCCTTCTCACATTCCCTAGCGAAGTGCCCAAGATTTTGGCAGTTGTAGCACTTCACCTTACTTTTATCAAAACCCAGACCGGAATCACTATCATCATCCAGATTCTTTCTCCCGGTTTTCTTTAAATATTTCTTTGCTCTCCTGGTTAGCATAGCAAAGTTCCAACGCAGATCCATCTTTTCAAGATCATCAGGATCTATCTGTTCAAAGTCCTTCTTAGTTAGATCAATTGTGCTTGTTTTCTTTGAAAGAAAACTGTCATAAGCACTGAGAAATGCTTGAAAAACAGCAGCATTCTCTTCAGTATCGGGTGAAACTGGAGTATTTGAAGAGTATGATACTCTTCCAACTGAAGGTGTAACTGTTTTAGTAGATGATGCAGAGGCCACACCAGATCCACCAGATAATAAAGCAACACCAGTAGTGGGAGATGAACTACCATATAAGCTTGGATCTTGAACCTGTGCACTCGACTTCGTTTCTTTTCGCTGCATATCTAGTGCATAAGCTTGTAGTCTTCCAATAAGATCATCTAATGAGAGACTCATTACTTTTTCATCTTCCTCCATCATCATGACCCGATGATTCCATTTCTTAAGCAAAGCGCCTAAGAGTTTCTTGTTCACATCCTCAGTAGTTAATGTCACCCCTCCATCAGTCAACTCACATACCAAATGTGAGTAGCGAATAAACAACGCATTAACTGATTCATTTGGCAATATGTCAAACAATTCATATTGCTTTTTAATGAGTGCCAGTTTACTCTTTTTATATCTCCCATTTCCACCACACCGTTGTTCAATTGCCTTCCACAAATCAAAAGCAATGTCATAGTGTTTAAACATTTTCAGGACATCAGTTGACATGCTCATGGTTATAGCTGAATGAACTTTTCTCTCCAAATCCCAAGCCTTTTTCTCATCTGGAGTCAAAGATCGAATAGGTTTTGGCGGATGGTTGATAGAATTGAATTGGCCATCAGATGGTGGATGTTCATAACGTTCCAGCAGAGGAATTAACATATCAGGATCATTATATGAAATGAAAGCTTCAAAGCGTTGCCTCCATTCTACATAATCAGTGTTTGCAGTAAATAGTGGAGATTTGTTTGTGCTTCCAACTTCATTACTATGCTTTAATAGCTGAGTGAAGCTTTGAAGAGACATTGTGTTACCTGCACACTAAAAAAAATTGTTTTTCAAATAATAAACAGCGACACAAAGGTTGTGTCGCAGACAAATGGCGACACTAAGATTAGTGTCGCTAACCTGCAAAAAACAAATTAGAACAAATGCGACACAAAGGTAATGTCGCAAGTAGAGACAAATGGCGACACAAGGGGTTGTGTCGCAATAAACGCAACAGGCGACACAAAGGTCGTGTCGCTTAACCGTGAATAAATGAAAGTCCAAAGGCGACACAAGAGGCTATGTCGCTATCCAATATCGCTGTCTAATGTCTCAGGTTTATGTCACACCCAATATCGCAATTGTAATATCGCAGATTACCCTAATGCGACACAAAGTGATTGTGTCGCACAAATAGCTTATGTCGCTAAAACCCTAGTGGCGACACAGAGGTTGTGTCGCTATGCTGCGAACTCAGCCGCACTTAAACCCCAAAATTCGAAAATTTTCGTAAACCCCACGAAAATTAACGATCTGCAATCGAACGAACCTTCAATGATCTTTCAGAAAAACCAGATTTCAAGCTTTTATCACTTCTAATCGAGAGTAATTGCTAAAAAGTATGTGATTTAACCTGAAAAACGCACAAAATCGATTCAATACCACAAAATCTCACGATTTTAGCTCTGATACCACTTGTTGGACCCTTTGTACTGGATCTAAATCGAATCAATTCAACAATTGAAAGCGCGGAATACAATCAATTGAACAATGCACGTTAACAATCACACGAAACTAGTCGATTAGCTTTTATATATATCAAGAACACCGAATCAACCAAATACAATCAATGCCTCACTAATAGCTTGAAAACTCTCTAGGTTCGTCAACCCAAGAACTGAACCCGTAAGTCTCTATTTATAGCCAAACTCTAAACGACCTGCGACACAAGCTCTGTGTCGCCAAACCGACCTATGCGACACAAGCTCCGTGTCGCCTAAACAGTGACATCAATTATATATTTACACAAATAACGTTTTATATCACTGAACACATTATTACAAACTATTCAGACCTAGACCAACTGACAGACATACAAAACATGTATCAACACAAAGCTTTCTCTAGTTTCTTTGGTTGCTGTTTCTCTCCAATTTTCTTGGAGTTGAAGTACTTTCTTTTGTACTTCTTGGCCTTTTCTTCCCACTTATCAGAATTTGAAGATTCTGCAATCTTCACTCTGCAGTTAGCAGAAATATGACCAATTTGGCCACATTTATAGCAAGTAGCATTCTTAGGATCAAAAGTTGGTCTTCCTTTTGAACCTTTGAATCTTGCCTTTTCTAACCTTTGGGCTAGTAATGCCATTTCAGCTTCTTGAGACTCAGTATCATCATCTTATTCTGAGTCTGTAAGAGTTAGATGGTAATCTGCTCTAGAGAATAGTTCTCTATTTTTTCTTGTTGTTGCAAAAAGGGCAGCAGATGGATCTTTTGCAATTCTTTTGGCATTTAGATCTTTTCTGGCTTTGGTTTCTTCAAAATTTAACAAAAGTCCAAACAAGCCAGATAGATCATATGTCTCCAATTTTTCACTTACAACTAATGAAGTAGTGACTTCAGAAAAAGTGTTTGGAATGACATCAACAAATTTTGTACAGATTTCAAACTGTCCTTTGATGATATAATACCTTTCAAGATCATTGATTAAGATCTGAAATCTGGTATGAATATCAGTTAATGACTCATCTTGACCAGCAGAGAAGTTCTCATAATTTCTTATGAGATTCTTCTTCTTTTGGGATTGTACTAAACTTACACCATCATATTAGTCAGTTAGCATATCCCATATGGCTTTAGCAGTTTTACAGCCAGATATCTTAGCAAAGATAGGCTCAGTAACTGCATTGCCCAGAATGGATTTGGCCTTAAAATCTAATGCATATAGTTGCATGTCTAGATCAGTCCAGGTATTTTTGGTAGCCTCAACAAATTTTTCAGGTGTCACAATAATACCATTTGCATCTAAAATTACAAGAACTATTCTGCTAGGAATAATGGGTCCTTCCTGAATGACTCTAAGCATTTCATCTTGAATGCTAGCAAGAAACCATTCAGCTTTCAATTTCCAGTGGGTAAAATTTACACCATTGAAGATTGGAATTCCCTTCCCAGCCATAGCAAAGAAGTCATATTTCAAAGAAGAAAATGTAGAGAAAATGGGTTTTTGAAGATAGTTTGATAAAACTGGGTTCCTTTTGATCGTTAAAGATATAATTAATAATTAAATCTTTATTTGCTCTGATACCAGTTGTTAGGTCTTGAAGGTCCCAAAACTTAGATACAGATTAAATAACAGGTATTTAATACAAGTTTATATCTAAGTTATATCAAACACGTTAATTTATCAAGGCGGAAAACAAGATAAATTAAAGCACAGAATATATTATGAATTTAAAGTTTTATTCACAATAAATGGTTTATCTTACCATGAAGATAGAGTATTCAAACACACACAGATTGTTTGAATACGATCCAAGTAGTATACTATGATACAATTATCACTACAAACATAACAGTAAGTGTGGTAATGCTTTTAGCCTAAGCTTTAAAGGTCTTGTATACTATTTTTCTTGGATGCCTTCTTTGTGGTGCTTTTGAGCTGCTATTTATAGAGTTGAGTATCAACTCTTTTATCCAGCTCAGTCAGTTGTCCAAGGAATAACAAATTCATCTTGGGCAACTTTGCACTCTTCCCTTTTTGCTTTTCTTGGAAATAGAAAAAGCAAAAGGTAAAAGGTTTTTTTGCTGAGAAGAAAACCTTTCTTCGATGTTTGACTTTGCTCAAACATCTCTTCAGTTGTACCGTAGCCTAAAGGAACGAAGAACTTCGTTTGTACGATTGTACTTTCATTCTTCAATCTGTGCTCTTCAGTCTGTGATCATCAGTCTGTGATCTTCAGTCTGTGATCTTCAGTCTGTGATTTTCAGTCTGTGATCTTCAGTCTGTGAATCCTTCTGTCTTCAATCTTCATTCTTCAGATGATGAATTCATAAGTCTTCAAATAGAGCACGGCTTTCAGTCTGTGAGAATTCTTCAGTCTGTGGAGCACAGATTCAGAAACACAGACTTAGAAAATCACTAAGTTTTTCCCGAATACAACTGAGTTAGATTTTGACTCCTCAGATTTATAACTTGGGTTTGATCATTGTTTTCCCAACAGTAACTCATAAAAGCATATATAATTATGATGATACATAGGGCAAAACACATAGAAGCAAAGATCATACATTGTAACAAGAATGTACAATTTATTAATTTACCGTGATTACGAATTTATCATTAACGTCAATCTATTTGAAAATAATAAACCAATATTTTTTACTCCAATGAAAATCGATCTTCATGTTTACGAAGTTTTTGATTCAATTTGATTTCGATTAAGAGGCGGTTCAATTTGTTATATGGTTGAACGAGTAACTTCTCATAGTTGGGAGTATATATTTTATTCTTTTAATTCAATATCTTTATGAATATGAATTTTGGACTTCAATTAACCTAGACCTTGTGTGGTTATGATTTCACAGTTTGTAAAGCAATTGTAAACACAAGGAGAAAAAGAAAGTGATAAAGTGTAGTTATGATGCCCTCAGGAATCACCACGAATCGACCATAACGTTATGGACTTATTATGGATTCATTACTCTTTTCTATGAATGCAAAATGACAAGGATACCTTTAAGAGTCAAGATGATTAATAGAAAAATTAATTCGTCAAATTGTAAAATATTTAGTCTATCAAAAGGAAATCACAATTTAGTATTTAATTTCATTATTTGTCTTTAATTTATTTATATTTAATAAAACAACGATAATAATTAATGATTTATAAGCATCTTAGTAGTTTACGAACAATTAATAAAACATGAAGTACCTAAAATAATAAAAATATGTAAGTCTTATGATGTATCATTTTAAATCTTGTAAATAAATATAATATAAGAAACACCTTTATGATGTCATCAATTATCTAATTTTTAATAAATTAATTTAGTCTCTCATTTTCACTTAATTTATAAATAAAACCCCTAAAATATCTCAAATTAATATAATATAAATAACAATACTACAGATCATTTACAAAAAATTTAGAACTATTTGTGTGCTAAATATTCTTACATTAAACAACCACTAAAAAAAAAAAAATCCATAAACAACGATTGTATTTAGTCCCCTATATTGTCAAGAATATCTATCACTTTAGGTAGCTAGATGTTTAGTTTTAAACTTCATGTTTATTATTGCTCATATAAAACGTTAGAACTTTATCATATATATATATATATATAATTTAAATACTTAAAAAAAATCAAATACATGTTCAGCGATCCCGTATGAACACACAAGTTTAAAATCTAGTATAATATATTTAAAAGAATGTAATTGAATGCAATATAATGTAAAGTAATATAAACAATAACACGGGGGTAATAATATAGTGTAGTATGATGTATTGTAATTTGTAATTGTAATGTAAAATAAGATAATAATAATGTAAGGTAATATAATCTTAATCGCTCTTTATTAAATAAAATGAAAAAGAATTCAATGGAGGAACCAAATCGAAAATTGGAGTTCCATTGTTTTTATCCAACGGTGCAAATCCCACCATGATTTAGCAAAATTTCTGGAATGCATGTGGATCCTGCGACTTTTAGAATTTGATAGATTTTGGTCCCGGAAAGTTTACGCGGGGTAACATTACCTTTTCATTTTGTTAATATTTAACACTTTTTGCCACCAATTTACACCTTAGCCCTTATACTTGATCTAATATTTTTCAACACCCAAAATTTAGTTTGATACCATCTTTTATTACAAATTACAATTTTGTTTTTTAAGTGTTGAGGTATGGTTAGGGATGGCAATGGATTGGATATGGATCGGATGATGCCATATCCACATCCATATCGATTAAAAATAATAATCCATATTTATATTCATATCCGTTTAATTTCAATTTATCCGTCCATATCCATATTCGCTGGATCAAGCGGGTTAATGGATATCCATTGGATATCAATTAACATTTTTTTTAAAGTACATACTAAATTTTAATTCCATACTAAATGACACTGCTATCAATATAAAACATCACAACCAAAAATTCAAGCAGTAATGTAAGGCTCAAAGGAACAAGACCAAAAAATATAACCAGACACCTATAATAACATATGAGACAATACAATTATACAAAACACCACAACATATAACCTGATCATTATAAAAAACCTATAATGTTTTAATCTTTATAATTGTTCAACGGAAGTATCTTCAGTTTATAACTTAATATCTTTTTATTTACTTTGGAAATATACATTTTAAAAATTAATATTATATGTTATCGTACATTACTAAACGATTTGTTTCATATTAAGAAGATATGTTTATTCATTATGCATAAGGTCATATAATAAGATATAATTTTGTTAATCCTATATCAATTTTATATTCTCCTATATAAACAATCATTTTATACTTACAATAATTTTGAACATATATATATAAACAGTGGAAACTACTTACAAATCTTAACTAACAGCGTTAATCCTTGTAGCAGTGTTAACCTTCAGTTTTTCAAACAGTTGTAATCTTCACTATCAGTGTTAATCTTCAACCATCAGTGGTAATCACTTGTTCTCTTCAACATTATCATAACAGTGGTAATCCAAACCCAAATCAGTTTATCCTAACAATCTCCCCCTAAACTTAATCTGTCCTCTACAGCATTAAGTTTCTTTTAATCCTCCATTATAACTTCTTGAAGATGCTTTCAAAACTAATTTCTAGATTTCTTTCCCAACTGTTCTTTTTTGTGAATCTTATTTAATATCATATAAATCAATTCCTTAGCAGCCTCACTACATACAGAAGAATGTAATTTTTCTAACCTTAAACTCCTCAACAAACTCAGATTCATATTATATTCCCTGTCTGTTAGCATATACAAAATCTCACCATTATCCAAAATAACTTGATGTACTCCAGACACCTCAAAATACATCCACATTCTCACAATCTTGAAAGTTCCAAACTGAAAGGGAAATTCTTCTGGCTCAAACATCATTTTTATCCAATCCCATGTGATTTTTTCAATAATATTGTCAAATCTTTTTCCATCCAATTTCTCCTTCCCTATCTCATACATTTTCACCACATCTGCTCTACTTAATCTTCTTAACATTTCTTTCAATGACATCCAAAAAGATTCACTTCCATCAGCTCTAACTATTTTAATTTTCTCCTCCTTCTTAGGTACCAACAATCTCTGGCAAATCTTGACTTATTGGCTCTGCAGCAACTAGATTTATAATCATTAATTCATACAATTGCCCTTCATCTCTTTCCAAATCATTAATCACTTCCTTCACTGACTCTTTTTCTTCTTTCTCTTTTTCCTCATTTTCTCCTCTTTTTTTCAACTCTGCTTCCTTCCTCTGGTTTTCTTAATAAGGCACAAATATATCTCTTTCATATGCCTTGGCCATCTCTTGATATGTCATCTTTTTCAATACTCCAGCAGAAATGGAGCACTTCAATTTATCATATAAGTCCCTTCTCTTCTGTGCAATGGTCATTGGCTTATTTGCTTTCTTGATCCTTTCTTGTTCAGCCTTCTTTCTTTTCAATTGATTCACCAGATATTCCATAAGACTTCTCTTTTTCCTTCCTGAGCATCCATTCATCAAACCTGTTAACCTCCTCCTTGGTCATCATCACAAACTGTCCAAGTTCAACCTCAACTCTTACTAAACCAGCATCCATCTCTGCATTCAACTCAGCTTGTAGCCTCTGTGCATATTCCTCATCATTGGCAGTGGCAGCAGCAGGCATTTGTTTTGGTTTCTTCTATTTTGGCTCTTCAACTAACTTCCCTTTACCCTTATCCTTTGGGTCAATTCGAGGTAAATCATCCCTTTGAAGTGTAGGTGTTGCAACAGGCTCTCTGATTGTGAAACCAGGCAAAGATGGTACACTTTTCTTTCTGCTAAACTTCTGAGCATACCTGTCTGCAGCAGCCTTTTGGATCTTTTCAACTTCAGGCTTATTTACCTCTTCTCCTCAGAAGATGCAGTCAAGTGGGAAGATCTGCATGTAATGATTTGTGTGTCTCCACAGGTGTGCTTTCAAAGATGGTACACTTTTCTTTCTGCTAAATTCTGAGCATACCTGTCTGCAGCAGCCTCTTGGATCTTTTCAACTTCAGGCTTATTTACCTCTTCTCCTTCATCATCTGCCCTTAATTGCTCTGTTTTATTACTCACATTAACCTCAGCAGTTTTAGATACTTCCTCTATAATCTCAGTCTGCACAGAGTTTGCCCTATCCTGAGTCTGCACAAACTCATTATCATCCATCACTGTCTCCCCTGCTCTATTCATATTTTCAGTTTCCATTTCAATCTCCTCATCCATTTCTTCATAATCATCTCTTCCCTGTTCATTCTCCCCCTTTTTGAATGCATCTTCTAAGGGGTCAGGGGAAGATAGAACTACCCTAGCTTGTTGCACAAGTACAGATCGTTTGTATTGATCATCAATGATGTAGTACTTCTTACCCTGCTTCAAGCATTTTAGCACCACTGTTTTTAAATCATCTATCTCAGCTTGCTGCTTCTTGATGATTTTCTTTTGCCTCACCACCTCCTTCAACATAAGCTCTAGCATATCCGTCAATTTTTGATAGTTCATACTAGCCTCATCACCTTTAGGATGTGACTCCCTTGGTGAATCATTGACATAATTACCATCTAATTCATGCCTAGCATGATAATCAGATGACCCTCTGTTCTTGGTACTGGGTCCACCAAAATCACCTTCTGGAGAAGGATCATCTTCGGGTGTTGCCGCTGGTTGGGTCTTATTGATGTTACTTCTGCCCTGCTCTGCCATTTGGCCAGAAGCAGTAGAAGCAGCCCTCTTAGAATGGTCATCCCACTCCTTATCGACCACATGTTGTGTTGATTCATTGGACTGAGACATCTGAGCAGCAAGAGCCTCAGATGCATGTGTTTTTGCCTTTTTGGCTTTAGCAGTGGTTGGATGTTGGGTCCCTTGTTTTCTTTTAATACCCCCAACTGCCGTGGGTTGAGAATTGATGAGTATTTCAATTTTCTCAGCAGAAGGTTCAGCTGCATTGGGTGTAACTGCAGCTGTGGTGGAGGGTGCAGGAAGCATTGAGGGAAACAATGCTGTAACCCTCCCAGAAAATTTGAAGTCTCTCTTCATATTTGAAAAAACTTTAGGTTTGTGAGAGGGAACACCAATGAGTTGATCTTGTGCAGGCAGATTTGGAATTTGTTCATTTAAAAACAACTGCACAAACCTAGGATACATCAAAAATTTTGATTTTGGTTGCTCAATGTTTCTGAGCATACCAGAAAAAATTAAGTTTGAAAAATTGAATCTTTGACCAGTAGCAAGACAGACAGTTGCATAAGCAATGTTGCTTCCAAACTGTTCAAAAGATGATCGTTTGGATGAGAGGCAGTATAAGATAGTATGTATTAAAAATCGCTATTGATAAGAAAAGAGAGTCTTTTGAAACGTAAATGTATCCAATGGACCCTCATAACCCATCAATCGAAGTTTTTCATATAAAAATTGATCAGTTAAGGTGGTTATACCAGCCTCATCATCGAGATGTAATGAAACACGAACAGTGGCTTCAGTGATAACCACCTCGGTGTTGGACACCATTGAGACTATGCGCTTAGTCCCCTGTTCGTCTTTGATTGTTGCATTTACCTAAAAATCAATGGCGTCTTCATCTTCCTCATCTACATCTCTTCCGATTGTAGATAACCACAATATGCTCGCATATTTGGTTAAATCTCCGGATGCGACAGACTTTCATGAAATCATCGATTTCTTGAAAGAAAGTCACATCCACTATGCTTTGACTGTAAACCCAACAGTCTACTTTAAGCATATCAACTCCTTCTGGAACCCCGCCAAAATCGAATCTTTCGACGACACTAAACTCATTGTGTCGAAGGTAGAGGGCAAACGGGTGGTGGTCACAGAGGATTCTATCCGCAACCATCTCCATCTAGGAGATAATACAGGTATGTCTATGCTTTCAGGCACTGAAATTTTTGAAAATTTAAAAAATATGGGTTATGAAGGAGATCTTATTAAATTTACTTTTTACAAAGGGCTTTTCTCTCCCCAATGGAAATTTCTAATCCATACAATCCAACAGTGCATGTTCTCTAAAAGAACAGGTTGGAATGAGTTTGGGAGTGCAATTACTTCTGCAATTGTATGCCTAGCCACAGACCAACTGTTCAATTTTTCTGAAATGATTTTTAATGGGATGCTCAGAAATATTGAGCAATCCTCTAAAATGTTTTTAATGTATCCAAGGTTTGTGCAAATCTTCTTAAATGAAGAAATAAATGATTTAAATGCACACTCCAAAATTTTGAAAGTTTTGTCTCATACTCCCAAAGTTTTTTCTAACATGAGGAGACAGAACATCGGATTTTCAAATAAGGTCACTGCATTATTTTCCACAATGCTTAGTGTACCTGCTACTAGGGATGAGGGAACAGAAAACCCATCTGTATCCCAACCCACATCCACTAGTAAGGCTCCCAAAAGAAAACAAGGGACCTCCAAGCCTACCAAAGCTAAGAAACAAAAACAGGCTCAACCTGAGGATCCTCCCCTCAATGAGTCTCAGCCAAATGTAGCAGAGGAGGTGGTCCATGAGGAGTGGGGTGACCATTCTGGAAAGGCTGACCCTACTGCTTCTAGCCCACTGGCAGAGCAGGACAGGGTCAACATCAATAAGACCCAACCAGAGGCAACTGCAAATGATGAATCTCCTTTAGGAGATGATTCTGCTGCAGGTCCCAGTACCAAGAACCAAGGGGCCTCTGCTGATCAGGCTAGGCCTGAGGCAGCTGGTAACACTTCCAATGACTTACCAAGGGATTCACATCCTGAAGGTAATGAGGATAGATCGTACCAAGAATTGACGGGTATGTTAGAATTCATGTGGGAAGAGGTGAAGAGTCACAAGCAAGTAATCAAGAAGCAAAACAGGGATATCTTGAAGCTTTCTGAGTTTGTTGAGCAACAGCAGCAACAAATAGAAGAACTAAAGATGTTGTTGATCAAGTGCCTAGATGAGATGAAGAAGTACATCTGGGTACAAGATGAAGATATCCCTGAGCCTGTGACTCAGGAAGAAGATGAAAAGGAAGCAGAGGCTGAGCCTGCAGAGGCTGAGCCTGCAGAGGCTATGGGTGAAGAGGCAGAGCCCAGGGGTGAAGAGGCAGAGCCCAAGGGTGCAGAGGAAGAGCCCAGAGTATATAAAAGGAAGGAGAAAGGGGTCTCATTCTCTGAACCTACAGAAACATTTTCTGGAGGTGAGATGCCCAAAATAGACCCTAAAGATAAGGGAAAGGGTCTATTAGTTGAAGAAGAGCCTGCTAAGAAATCTAAGGGAAAGTTTGGGGGATTCACTACCAGGGAGGAGCAGGAGGCTCATGATCATGAGGTAGCCCTCAGGCTACAAGCAGAAGAGCATGCTCAATACAATGAGGAAGAGAGGGAGCAGGCCCTGAGAGATCTGCTGGAGAAGAAGAAGAGGGCAGAGGCAGAGAAGAGGGCAGCTGCCAAGAGAAGCAGGAAACCAACCAAAGCCCAGTTGAGAAAGACATATATTGGGAGATTGGGGGGTTTGATTCCAGATAGGGAGCTTAAGGGCATGAATTTTAATAGACTGGAGTTTCTGTATAAGAAGGAGGTTGAAAAAGAAAAGTTGGAAAGGAGTAATAAGGAGGATCAGGATGAAAAAGGAGAAGAAGAAGAAAAGGAAGAGGAGTTAGAAAGAGATGAAGCACAGCTGCTTAGTCTACTGATCTTGAGAGATGATGGGGGTGAAGGTAGATCCATTAGCTACCAAGCCTCCAAAGATAGTAGATTGAGATCATGTACAGCTGGTGCATAAAGGACCTGAAGTGACCAAGATTACAAGGGAAGATGGAGCTACAGAGTTCTACAGGTCATTTCAGGAAATTTTGAAGAAATTAGATAGAGATGATATTGAGAAGATGTATGAAGTAGGAAAGATGAAGTATGAGGGAAAACTGGTTGGGAAGATATTGAATAGATTATTCTGGGATTACTTCCTCATGATGTTTGAACCTGAAAGAGTACCTTATATCTTCGGTAGATTCTCAGTGGTAAAGTTTTGGATGTACCTTCCAAGATCTGGTGTCCATCAAGTTGAATTAGAGAATGGAGATCTTCTATTCATGCTTACTGAAAGACAGTACAACTTGAATCTGGGGTTGATGAGATGCATGATTCAAGTCAAACTAAGTACCTCAGAGGACTCAGAGACTGCAAGAGTTCTTCTTCACATGATCCTAAATCAGATACATTAGAAGGCTGAAGCTTCAAAAAGAAGAAGGTAGTGTATTAGCATCCCTGGATTTATTTGAAAGATTATTGTAGAAACTTGAATCTGTAGGAGACAGATTAAGTTTAGGGGGAGATTGTTGGGTCTAAAGATGGCTAGAGAACTTGATTGAAGATTAAAATTGCTGGTTAGACTACAACTGCTAGTTACTACTGGTGAAGAGGAGTTTCTACTGAAAGAACAAAAGTTACTACTGCTACCGGGTTTTTACACTACCAGTAGAAACAGTTACTACTGGTAGAAAAGATTGAGTTTCTACTGTTAGAACAAAGTTAGTGCTGCCTGGTAAAGTTTCTACTGTCAGTACAAAGTTTCTACGGGTGGGTAAGTTAATACTGTTTATAACTTACTACTGCTTGAGTTAGTGCTGTTACTTGGAGTTACTATTGTTCTTCAGAAATTAATACTGCCCGTGTATTTTCAAGAAGTTTCTACTGTTTATGATTAGAGCATCTTTCTAACCATGTGGGCTAATCAAATATCTTCTCTGCAAAAGCAAAAAGCGCTCAGTAAAGCAGAGCATGGCTCAAGACGATAGGAGGATTAGATAGAAAGATTCTTTTCATTAATTACTGTAGCGTGTAATTGGAGCTCTATAATTCTATAAATAGAACTCCTTACCTTCAATAGAATAGAGATCTTAGAAGAGTAGAAGTGAAAATATCATAAGTATATTCAATAGATTGATAAGCTTGAAAAATTGTCATTTGTAAGTTTCAAGGTTAATCATAACCCTGATACTTAAGTGTATTCGTATTATTCAAAGAAATAATATTGAAGCTTTTTGATAATTACTTTGCTGTTTCTTGTTCTTAATTTATGCCTTAAAACAGATTTAATTTTACTTCTAAATTTATAGATTACTATTCCGCGGTATTTTTATAAAATATTCAATTGTTATAATTATTGGCTCTAAAGGTTCAATTCGATCCTGTCAATAACAAATGATATCACGTACCCTTTTGTCCTTTGTACACAATCTTATATTTGATTATTTCTTTAATCTTTTACACGTATATAGCGGTGACATAATATTAACGTTTTGTAATGTCATTATATTATTTAAGGTAATGAACGTGTACTTTTATACACGTTATAGACGTGGACATTTTCCTTTTTCTTTGTGTGATGATTTGTTTGACACGGTTTGAAATGTATAAATTCTCAAACACGTTTATAAATGTGAAAATGTATTTGAAAAAAATACAAGTTTGCACTTGGTGTGGAGTTATCATGGATATCTAGCATTTTTTTTTAGTGCTACCGGTTATTTACAATATTTTCTAATCCCTTGGAGACCGGATCATCTATCCAAGAAGATACCGAAAAAAACATAGGAAAAGAAATATGACTTAGTATGTTTAATATTGAATAAAATACTCAAATAGTTTTAAAACATCCACTTACATGTAATTCTTTAAAAGTTTTTCAGTCTGATATGAAATTCATTTGCTTGAGAACATTAAGTGTATCGAGACCTTGAAAAGTAAGGTAATGCTTTCACAAAAGTTAGGCGGACACGATCTCCCATAGAAGTCAGTGAATCACCCAATGTAGTTTAGTGGCAAACAAATGTTTGTATTCCAGTAGCAACCTCGTGAAGCATAGGATGAGATAAACTTTCGTTAACAGTGAAGGTTGTGAGATTATGAGACCTTTCGGCCATATGCACGATATTTATTTGAAGGGTTTTGGTGCAGTTAAATACAATAATACCTTTTATTTTATTAACAATTAACAACAAATAAGTTGAGCAAAATAAAAAAAAAAAAAACGATCAATCATATTGATCATATACCCTTGAGTTTAAGATCATGATACATTAATAAGATATGCTAAATAATTAAACGTAAATAAGTTAGGTTTAATAAACTTACTTGGAGAGGCTCAGTAGGTATCCACAAATGATGACATGGTTGAACAAGCGGTGGACTTAAAGTATTTATCAAATTCATTTTTGAAAACCAATCAGAATATTTTCAAAATTGGACTGAATCTGAACTGGGAATATGATAAAATCACAAAATGGAAACCCTTTGAAAATGAAGATGAGACCATAACATGGTAAAATGCATACACATATTTTTCTTTTCCATTTTTTTTCCAATGTCATTATTGATGTGTAATGGCATTTTCCTATGAAAGTAGGTGTTCTTATGATGAAAAGAATAAATATGTTGAAAAAGTCAAATACTTGTATTTATTGGAAAATAGAATTGAAAAAAAGTAAGGTGCACGTTTCAAAACAAACCTAGTTAGCAAAAGAATCAAATCATTAGAGCCATTTTCATGTTAATATGGGACCAACGACATGATCAGTTAGTAAACTTTTGAACGATGAGATCTCTACTTTTCCTTCTTGCACAGCAAGATATTACTTATTTACTTGCTCCTTTGAAACGTCCATCACCTCCTACAAAGCACATACTAGCTCGTACATTTATAGATGGGATTTCTACCCTTTGACACTTCTTGTATATATGTATATGTAGGTTTGTTTATGGGAGAACACTGATCTTGAAATCAATGCATAGGTTGATGTAACATTGCGTGGAGCTCGAGATTTGCATAAGCGTTCATGCTAATCAAATTAGCTATTCAAGACATTCTTATTAAATGACTTTTAGAACTTAGAGACGACAGGTGAAAGAACTGGAAAATACAATGACAATTTAAATAATTTACTCTAAAATTTATTCGATATGTGAGATAACTATCTAATTTAACTAAAGGTGCCATTCGGGTTTCGTTGTTTTAAAAATGTCATGATGCATTTTCAAGGGTGTGTTTTACTATTTTTGATTTGTATGGAGTGCTCGTTGAATTGAAAGTTTTGTTCCATATAGGTATATTGTAATATCTTACTAAATAATTCACCTTATTAATTTCAGACGATCGTTGGTCCCTAGTTCGTCTAACATCACTTTTTGTGGAGGTGGTGAATATTACTCCATTCGTTTTAAGTTTTAACAGTTTATTAATGAATTAAGAACAATCAAACAAACACTTTTTAATGTGATTCTTTACTGATAACAATCACATAACTACAATCTTGTAATTAAGAACAATCAAACAAACATTTTTCAATGTGAATATTTATTGATAACAATTACATAATTACAATCTTGTTTGCGATTAACGTACCAGATAATTCAATACATAGTACAACTCAAAACTCATATGGAGAACATACTTTAGAATGTCTCTTGACGTTACTATACAAACAAGAGAAAATGTTGTAATTAGATGGATTTATATTAGAGCTTAACTTTGAAAAGTTAAGTCAATGTCTAAAATGAGATTTATAGTTTTAAAAATAAAATGTTTGTTAAATGAGTTTATGGGTCGGAACACCAATAAACTTTCATTTTTGTTCTAATGTCACCAACATACTCATTTTATTACCAAAGTCAACAACATACTTTCAAATTCTGTCTCGATATCACTATTTGTTAATCGGTAACCGGCTGACCCGGTCACTTATGTTTTAATCAACATTTTTAATTTCTTTTTAATACCACAAGGAATTTAACAAATACACGTATAATAATTTATTAACAAATAACAACATCATACTTTCATTTTTGTCCTAGTGTCACCAACGTACCCATTTTTATTATCAAAGTCGACAACATAATTTTAAATTTTGTTTTGATGTCACCATCTGATGTACATGTATTTAAAATGAAAGTGGATGACTTAAAAGCCACGTGTAAACATGATTAGTACGTGGATTATATTGTTCCGACGTGGCAATGACATGTTATCATTTAGAAACTATAGCATGTTATGAAAATGGACGTTGGTGACATTAACACACAATTTAAAAGTATGTTGTCGACTTTGGTAATAGAAGCTTGAATGCTATGAATCTTTAGTAAGCTGAGACAAAGTTGAAGCGCACTTTCTTTGATGACATCTCAACTTTAATCTTTAGATTGATTCTTGATGCATTCCTTAAGACTAATCCACTCTTTTTCATCAACGGCAACTCTTTTGTTTAAACGAATGTTGGAATGATTTTATTTGAAGCTCATACTCTGAAAGCATATTATGAAAGAACTTTATCTTAAAGTATATTCCAAAAATGTTATTGCCGTTGAAAACATCATTTAACACTTTGTACCCAAGCTCCCTTCAAATGAATATTCATCTCCTGGAGCTTGATTAACAAATCTTTTTATCCTCTGAATCTGCTCTCCCTCAAATCAATAACTCTATTGTAGAAAGATAATACAAATCCTCATTAAAGCTCTATTTCCATTAAACACGTGTCTGAATTATTGAGTAGATTTAAACTTTTCTTCTTTCAATTCATCTCCCGAAACCTCGGGCTTTTCAACCTTCACAAGTTTCATTGACACCTTCTTTTCACTCTTTACACATTTGATTTTACTCTTTTCTTCACTTTCAGTAAACTCTTTATGTATTCAATCTTTGAAGCTCATCTCTTTCAGAACTCTTCTCTTTTGTTAATCTTTTCCAACTTCTTTTTATTCATTCTTGATCTTGAGAAGCTTGAGTAGTATTCACCTTTCCGTCTCTTTTACACTTTTTCAAACATCTCTTGATCGGCCTTTAGCACATTTGTGTTTTATTAATTCTTTTCTTCACAACATTAAACTCTTTGAAGTTCTTCTCAACTATCTTTAAACAATATATCCTTTCTCTCCCCCTCATGATGTTTAAGATTTTTATCATGAGCATCATGAATCTGATGTAATCCAAGATGTTTTGAATACTAGTAGATTCTAACAATCTTCTCCAAGTGATGTTTGTATCCGGTGCCAACTATCATTCCACTTTGAATGTTTGAATCTTCAAAAAGTGTCAAAATTCACAATCAAATCATTATCCCGTATTAATGATGCAGAAGATGATTATGAAACTAAGTAGCCAGATAAGACAACATTTCACTTGAGTATACAAGGAAAAGTTGATTGTAATTTCTGAAAACATATTTATGAAATTACTAACTCCTGGATCACATAGATTGCCAGTTAACACATCAGTTGAATCAAGAAATGAATCAATTGAATGACCTACTTTCAATGTTGGCGTTGATGATATTATTGGTAGGATTTTCATTCAATAATCGTGGAATATCTATTTTAGATATCACTGTGAATGTTCCGTCAAAGTTACAAAGACTTGCAAAGATGTCACAAAGACATGTATAGTGTATAAGAACACTTGTGTTCTAACGGTGTGTTTTTAACACATTAGGATCTAGACTCTATAAGTGCAAGAAATGAAGTCGGGGACTGGAATTGACTGTCCTTCTGTTTTAATATCAACATCCTTTCAATGAGAAGTCAATAGAGTATGTGCTAAGTTTCCGTGAGACTTGAAACAAGGACTTTTTAAAGAAGTACTTGAGTGGCTAGGGGGTAATGTGCATTGCATCACTTGGTCTATGATGTCTTATTCAATACCAGAAATCAACGTTTGAAATCCGATAGAATATGTGACAACCCGACAATTTAGTAGTTTAGGAAGGTTTTTCTTTTTCTTTTAACCCTGTCACACACTCCTCACTCAACCTCATATATTTTTTAACTTCTCCCTCATTTCAGTCATTGGAGATCTTGTCACGCAATTGACATTTTGAAGTTTATGCTGATCTGCACCCCAGTGACCGTCACCCCTCTCATAATTTTTTTATCACATAGACCTATACGATCCTTGCCTATTAAGTTGTGGTAGATGGCTCCTAGAGTAGATCCAACCGACTCTGGTGGATCGTAGGAGATGATTGTATACTATAATACTCTGTGCAGATTTCAGCATTTGTCAAAAATGATCATGAGTTGATCATGATATCACATCATTTTGATTTAAAGTCGTTGGTTGGATGCCTTCGATGAGATTTCTCTGATATGATAACAACTAAAAAATGATTTTAAAAACAGCTAAAGTGTTTTGAACATATCAGAGCTTTGAACACTTGGAAATTTTAGTTTGTAAAAACACTCCCCCTAAACATATACATTGATATTATGAAAAGATATTTATGAAGGTGAGTTTTTCAGCCTTTAAAAGATGTACGAGCTCCCCCTCAAATATAGAATTTGCTTCCTCAAAAAGATTTATAACGGGAGCTCGATTTAAATTATTGAAGTCTTTTTCCAAAACATTAAAAAAATTTCTCGAAAAGTTTAATCTTGCATGTGAGCTCATACATTTAAGAGCGGGTTTTGTATTGAAATGTACAAAAGTCATTTCTTTCAAGAACGGGTTTTACTCTGATGTGAGTAAAAGCCATTAACGTTGAAAAGCGGGTTTTACTTTGATTAGAGTAAAATCCATTTCGTTTAAGAACGGCTTTTGCACTGAGATGTACAAAAACCATAACATTTAAGAACGAGTTTTACTATGATTTGAGTAAAAACCATTAACGTTGAAAAGCGGGTTTTGCACTAAAATGTACAAAAGTCATAACATTTAACAACGAGTTTTACTCTGATTTGAGTAAAAACCAATTCCTTTGAAATTTGACAACAACTTTGGGAACCCATTTGAGCACGGTGCCAATAGGTTTTGAAATCTTTAAAAACCATTTATAAGTTGTGTCTTTTTGGTTCACCGACATTGAACTCCACCTGAGTTGAAACTCGATGTTTCCCTCGAAAATAAATTTTGTAGAGTCAATGGAGAAAGAATTATTTTGGTAGAGAGAGATACAAAATCATTTCGTCTTTGCTCGAATAAGAACCATTGTGTGGTGTAAGTTCAAAAAATTTCGATCTCGAATATTAGAAAGATTTTGTTTTAGAAGATTTCTCAGAAAAACTTTGTTTCGGTTTCCAAATTTTTGTTTGCTCTTGAAATCGTGGAACTAATCTTTTTGACCTTTCCAAATCAGATTAATCATCATGATCAGAATTCTTTTGAGGTAGAATACCTCTTATTCTTTTGCAAAGAATAATTAGTAACTGAAAAACCTTTTTGAAAAATGATTTAGAAGATTTATCCGTGTAAATCCTCTTTAGAACATTCACATGTGGTTTTGCTGTGTGTAAAATCTGAGGAAGCATCCTTTTGGCAAGTGTTGCTTTCAAGACATCATTTGAAGTCAACAAGTCATCATTTTTTTTTGTAAGTTAGAAGATGTTGTTTTAAGAACATTAATTGTATCCAACAACTTACGTGTGTCATTTTTAAAGAGTTGTTGTTGGAATTGCAAATTAGTTTCAAGTTCAGAAATCTTCTTGTTCAAAATGCTTTGATCTGATTGACCTTTTTGTTTACGTTTGTCCTCAAGATTTTTAATCCTTGCATGTAATTCAATTCTTTCATAAAAAATGAGTTATATTTCTTAGCATGTTCAACATTTGCATTTTCTCATATCTTAAATTTTTCTGTTAGATCAGAAACTTTATATTTTAGATTTGCATTTTCAAGTTGAACTTGGACAATTTGCTCTTGAAGATCTTAAACATTTTTCAATGCAAGATCATTATCATATTTAAGTGTTGTTACCACATGTTATGTGTCTTCAAATTCTGAATTCTGAGCTTCCAAGCAGACAACTCTTTAATTCAGCTTGTCTTTTTCTGTCTGCATATCCTTGAGTTGATCTTTAAGATTTGTGACTTCGAGTGACTTGAACTTGAACTTCTCATATTCCCAACGACGAAACTCTTTGACTTCAGTTTGCAGCATTCGAATAAAGTCATGCAAACTGTATGTGGTCATTTCACCTATATCAGGACGATGGTAAGCAGTCTTGTAATATCTACTTTCTGCATAGCACACTTTTTCATAATCAGATTTCAACTTTTCGTCTCTCCATTGTTGTTCATCTCAAAACTTGTCCAGTTTTTCTTGAAACTCTACCAATTGATTCTTCATGAAAACTACATGTTTCTGAAATGTCATTGGTGTAAATGATACACCAAGAAACCAATTAAGCTATTCCCTTAAATCTTTAAGATGTGCTTCATACACTCTTCCAGTTCCATCTATTCATTGTAAAAACTTTGCTTAAATTGATCTTTAAAGATTAACGACATGAAGTATAACAAAAAACTCTTTCATACAAAAAAAACGTTTTGATTCAATAAACTTTGAAATCAATCTGAAAACGTTTTAAACTCTTTCCTCTTAGTATTCTTGTAGATTTTTAAAAACTTTTTGATAAAAAGAAAATCTTTTTGTATTTTTTTTTTTTTGATAAAACTAATCAAAAATTAAAATCAAAATGTAACTTTAATAAAACTATATTGTTAAAAGTCAAAATGTAAAAGTAAAGTCAAATTAACAAAAATAAAAAATTGATATATATCACGTGCTCCTGTATCCGAATTATTTGTGATCCGTTTTTATCTAGACCAACCCGCAATCCATTTTGTTTTAACCCGGATGATAAAACAAATCCGTTCAAACCGAAAAACAAGTGACCCTTTTCTTTTGTTTCACCCGAATATAACCTTGACTCCTTCACCCGATATGCTCCAAAAATGTGGCGTAATACTCCAAAAAATGTACCACGAAAATCTAGCACATTAAAAACACATATCTAGCGTAATACACCAACAAAAAGTAGCGTATTACTCCAATCAATATATGGCGTATTTCGATTCAAGCTATCCCCTGTTTTCTTCACCGAATTTGCCGAGATCGACAACCACACAATTGTGTGTTTCTTCCAAAATTGTTATTGAATTTCAACTCCAAAACTATCTGATTGAAATTTCGAGTGAATTAAAATAAGTTTTGATGATCAAAACTGATGTAAATCGAACACATGAAGCTTTCGAACCGATTACATGAACAAATCAACGTCAGTTATGTTCAGATTGAATCGGTTTTTCAGGTGCGAAGAAAACGAAACTTTTCTATGAAAATTCGATCGCAAACTTGTAATTTGGATGAAATTGAATGATGATTGATGATCGAAACTGATGTAATATGATCACATGAAGCTATTCAACTGTTTAAATCGATCCAGAAATTGTATTTTGAACGGTATGAACTCGTGATTATTGATCGAATTATGTTTAGCTTGATGGATTGATGAATTATATCAATTCAATTTTCACAAATTGATGTTGAACTGATGAAGTTGATCACGTAAACTCTTTGGCGTAATAACTTGGTTAGATGGTGTAATACAGTGTCTCAATAAGTGGCGTAATACAAATCTTTGTCTAATCGAAGACCACTATGGAGTAATGGAACACTGATCACAAACACTTGAGGTTTACAACCTGTTCATAATGCTTGGCGTAATAGAGTTGATGAATGGTGTAGAAGACTCCTAAATTGGCATAATACACTTATTAAAGCGTATTAGATGATCCAAAGTTGGCGTGTTAGTGATGATCCAGTGGCCTAATAGAGTGAACTAGCGTAATACAAGAGTGTATTAGTGTAGTAGTAGCGCAATAGAATTGGATCAAAAACATAATGTAATACACCAAAAATGATAGCGTAATAGATGGTAATACGCCAAAAATGCAAAACTCAGATTCGGATAAAAAATACTTCCAAGAAAAAACAAACATAAGAATTTTAATGGAAATCAAACTCAATGCAAATATATGATACTAATATCAAAATATTATCGATATTGATGAGATCAATCTGTATGGAAGAATTTTCCGAACGCTTATTCAATCGAGAGTAATCTAACAAAAACTTCAAAAACCCTAATAACTCAAAACCACATATTAATGATTAATCTTTAATTATTTTTCAAAACTATTTTGATAGATTTACATCAATAGTTGACAACCTCACTCTGGTACCAATGAAAATCGATCTAATCGAGCTATTGATGAATCGTATTAAGAACAAAAATGAAAAATGATAGCGGCTGTAATATTCAAGAACGTACAGGAGAATAATTTGCCAAAAAGTTATCTGATGGTTAGGGTTAAGAGAGTTATTTATACCCTAACCATCTTACATGAATAATTATCAAAATGCCCTTAAACATGGTTACAAGAAATAAAGCATAAAGAAATAATATAATAATCTATGCAAAATCCTAATATATAATATTATTGCTAACAATGAGTTTATGGACCGGATCACCAATATACTTTCATTTTTATTCTAATGTCACAAACATACTCATTCTATTACCAAAGTCAACAACACACTCTCAAATTCTATCTCGATGTCACCATTTGTTAACCGGTAACCGGCTTAGCCGGTCACTTTTGTTTTAATCGACATTTTCAATTTCTTTTTAATGCCACGTGGAATTTAACAATACATGTATAATAATGTATTACCAACATCATACTTTTATATTTGTCTTAGTGTCACCAGCGTACCCATTTTTATTACCAAAGTAGACAATATATTTTTAAATTATGTCTCGATGTCACCATCTAATGTACATGTATTTAAAATGAAAGTGGATCACCTGAAAGCCACATGTAAAATATTGGTTAGTACGTGGATTATATTGTTCCGACGTGGCAATGACATGTTATCATTTAGAAACTATAGCATGTTCTAAAAATGGACATTGGTGACATTTACACATAATTTGAAATTATGTTGTCGACTTTGGTAATAAAATGGATACGTTGGTGAGATTGGGACAAGAAAAAAAGTATGTTGATGATCCAGTCCATAAACCCTTGTTAAATACTTGTTAGAATATTAATTTAATTATTTAATAATATATTGAATGTTGGATGGAAAAAAAAACTCATTTAGTTTTCATAAAATTATTGGATTATATAAGATTCGTAGGTAAATTCGCGACTCGCAAATATCAGCGGGTCACGAATATAGGTCTAAAAGTAAACCCGCCTATAGATACCAGCTGGTTCAGAGGTTGAAGAAAATTTAAAATCCACAAGTGCAGATCATGGGTCGAGTGAATCAGCGCCCACAATCGGACAGTGTCATCCGTACTTATGATCATTTCTTATACTTAGCTTATATTTGTGTATAGCTTATGTGCCGAAGGTAATTAAATTTTCCTTACTAACATGTTATTTCACTTATAAGATGGATTGATGTCCATGACCATTTGGAAAACAAAAGTTAAAGATTGATTTTTGTAAAAATAGATAGTTAATTGGAAACATGAATTTCTTCTATATAAGAGAATTTATATAGTTTGTTACGGAGTACTATCTATAATCTATAATGTGTATATATATATATATATATATATATATATATATATATATATATATATATATATATATATATATATATATATATATACCATCTATAATGCATGTCGCTAACTTTTTTTTTAGAAATCTTAAAATTAACTCGACATTTTCTCATTTAGTTCCCTGATTCTCATTTTAGAATACAACTTTATAAATTTCATATTGTTTTTTAATTTATTTTTACAAGCAAACTATCACTATAACTCATCGTCACGGATAATCATATAAATATCCTTGATTACTATTTACAATAAAAATACAATACTCCGTTGCATAATGTGCTATCTATGAAGCATCTCCTTGGTCTTAAACCTTGAACAATAATTTAAATTACATTTATACCCTTACTCTAAGTTACAATCATGCATATATTGTCACCTCCTACATTTAGTAAAGCTAAATAACTATTTGTACCATACTACCATGAATAGTAGTTTTTTTTTATTTGTATTTAATTATAAATAAAATTTATATACATTAAAAAAGATTATTTCGATTAATTATGTATTCAAAGTTAGGTATTGTAGGTTGATATATTTTAGTTATTGTTATAGAAATATATATTCTTGAAAATTTATATACATTTATCTTATATAAAATCTTAAACACCTTATTAATACATATGTTATTTTAGCAATTTAAATACTTCATTCGGTGTAAAAGAGAAACATAAACATATTATCGGTAGGTTTTTCTTAAGATTATAAGTGTCATTATTATTTTATCAATTTTTTATAAATTAAATATGTGTTGTTATTAAGTGAAATCAAATCTCACCATAAATATTATATTCTTTTTTATTTATGTTATAAACTTTACGTAAAGAAAAAATATTACTTGATAATGAAAAACAAAAATATTAAAATATGATGTATAAGTTGAAGAAAAATTTACTATTTAATTTAATCCGCTGTGATTATTAAGGTAATCTATGATTCACAATTTATTATATATTGTAATTCTTAAAGATTTTATTTAATATTAAAGTTTATTATTTTAGAAAATTACCGCTGCAACGCGCGGGTTAAAAATGTTTGTTGTTTCTATCTATGAGTATTTCCATTCCCTTTTAAATAAGTTTCCATTTAAATACAAACCTGTTTTGAAATAATCTATCCTTCGTGAATATGAAATACAACATCAAAACTAAAACAAAATACCTCATCAGTCCCAATTTTATCCATAACAATTTTTTTCATGTATCGAACAGGGAGAATTGCATATATGTAATTGCTAAGTCTCTAAATATTAAATATGCCCAATTGAATTTCAAAATATCAAATATGTCATTTATAAACTTAAAAAAATATCATATATGCCCAAATATTTATTTTAATTATTAAAAGCTTTTTTTTTAAACTTCATAATAGATTAAGAATGGACCATTATACCCTTATTCCATTAATTTCACATATGCCCTTGTTAAATTATCATATATCATAAATAACCATTGACAATGAACACAAATTGCTCAGCATACTAACTGATCAAATACATACTCGAACACAATTGAACACATGGTATGTTAAGCAATTTGTGTTCAATTGTCAATGGGTATTTATGATATATGATAATTTAACAAAGGCACATGTGAAATTAATGGAATAAGGGTATAATAGTCCATTCTTAATTTATTATGAAGTTAAATAAAAGCTTTTAATGATTGAAATAAATATTTGGGCATATATGATATTTTTTTAAGTTTATAAATGGCATATTTGATATTTTAGAATTCAATTGGGCATATTTGATATTTATAGACTTAGCAATGACATATATGCAATTGTCCCTATTGAATATTAGCGAAAAATGTAATACGGACTGAAGAATTCAAAAAACATGTAACCCGACTCAATAAAATGTACATATATATACATTGTCACTTAAATAATGAAAATTATATGAAAATAATTAACTGTTATTTTGCGGGAGTACTCTACTATTTTAAAATAAATAGACTTTGTTATTGTGTTGAGATATGTACTATCATTGCTACTTTACAATTGAAATATAACCCGCTTCGTGTTTAATAGTGACTCCACCCTAAAAAGATATAATGTGATCTTTACATAATACATGTAAATATGTAATCATGGCTGAGATGTAATTCAAGTTTAGTAATAACATAATTGCACCCGACGTTATTGAATCATCGGAAAGTCACCGTACAGAACTGAAGAGACTCTGGTATGTCTTTTATATCTCTCCACCTTCTCACAAAATCCGTACATATAACTCAGAATTTAAATAGACAAATACATAACTTGTCTCTCAAGTTGACTCTTTCCTAATCTAACTTGATCACCAGAAGATTCTCGAAACACACCGTTGCACGTATTTACATATGCATGTATAATAGACTTGTAGACAATTCTACATCATATTTATTTAATCTAAAGATATGTTTTATAAAAGTCGTTTTAATGTCCATCATACATATGGGAGACATAACCCAATCGCTCATGAAATTCGGCTAGATTGCTAATAGCCCATTTGACTCATTTGGACCCGTTGAAGATCATGCAATTTTCTAACTAGTGAGTAGTGCCCATTCTAACCCACTAAGAAGGGGCTGCCAAGTACTTGAACAAAATGGGTCAATAGAGCTATTTTTAATGGGCATGGGCTGGTACTGGTAGTGCCTGCAGCCCTGCACGTCTAGGACTTCTAATGTAAATGCTAATTTAAAATTAGAACAAATGAATGTGTAGACTTGAACAAGGCATTTGTTATTTCTGAACATTTCATATCTTTGGTCTAACTACTCTGTAAGCTAATTGCAAGCAACAGTTTATATGGACCCGATAAACTTTACACGTTTTCACCATTGATATGGTGTCCGAGTCAAAACCACAGCAACGTATAACCTTCAATGCGCAACTTACAAGTCGTTACATATATATTGCTCTTGAAGAAAAAGGACTTGCCTCTATATACATCCGTAATATTTCCCTTAACCATCCAGATTAAGAAGTTAGGCATTTAAAAACTTTTGTGACATCTGGTATCTGTTTCTTCTATATGCTTTGTTTTGTACCGATGATACCTTTCGATAAACCGCTTGCCAAATCATGTCAACAGCATCAGCAGGTTGTGACGGATACTGATACTCAAAATGCTGTGCAATTTGCTTTAACCTTGCCCACATTTCAATCCATTTTTCTCTTTGAACCCCTCTAAGAAGTTTCAAAAGGTACCCTTTTTTAACAGCATCAGATGCACGAACAAATATGGCAAATTTGGAGTAATCAAGAGCATCTTCAAATGGCAGCTCGATATCATCACTAATTATAACAGGTACACAATGACTAGCAATGGCGTCAAACAAACGGTTCGATGAAGGAGTGTCTCCTGCAATGTTGAGGCAGAATTTGGAGGAAGTCATCCCGCGGGATGCCTTGCGGACCCCACCGGATGATATACTTCCGAATGTAAAGTGCACGTCTTTTTCATCTTTTATTAGGTAATATAGTTTTTGACGAATCATTCCACCCTGTTTAGATAAACATTCAAACACAGTTAACTGCATAAAAAGGTAAACAAATTTAGTCCACCATCTATTGAACATAACCAACTTTGTTTTCACCTAAAAAGATTCTAAAGAAAATTAAGTATGAAACCTGATAACCTGTATTGATTACCTTAAATAAAATATTTTGAATGTTTGAGGCTTCTTTTGGTGAAAATAAAGTTGGTTACCTGAGATAGATCGAATCGATGCATAACAGCAATAATATAAAATCACTCACATCTTTCCGAAAGATTGCTCCTTGAAAATACACAAGCACAGGCCTTTCTTCAAAAGAAGGCGAATCACTAGCACCAAGACGCCTTACAACGTGTTTGTAAGGTGCAATGACATCTTTATCGATATTTGCAATCCGAGCAGGGTACCTACCAAAATCAGCCAGAACCAACATAGCAGAACCCACATTTTTTCTTGCAAAAAGCATACTATTTGGGTGGTGAGCCATGATTATATGCTCCTTCCCTCCTGATCTCCTCCATTCATCTCTACCTTTTAAATACTGCACCAACCTCTCTTGCAAAATCTTATCCATACTAATTTTGTTATTCCCGTGAATCTTGGAATACCGATTATAACTCAATGACGAGAAAAATGGCACGAAAATGATATCAGCTTGAGACGAGTTTTGTACTAGCATTGCAGTACAAGGTCTAGTCACATTTGGTGTTACCGAAGATAGAAGATCAAGAGTCAGCCAATATTCTATACTGTGCTGTAAGTTTAATCCACCAGGGTATTTAGGGATTTCACTCAAATTACTCACATTAGGCCAAATTTGGTTTCGATTCCCTTTCCATCCTAGTAGTCCAAAGTGAAATTCAGGAGGTAAATCATACATAAACACTTGGAGTAGAGACTGACTTTTATCACAAAAAGCAGCTAGCTTTATGGGGTGGGATTCAAAACATGACTCATTACATGATGAAATTACAAAAGCAGGTGATTTGGGTTCAATTGGCTCATCGTGTTTGATGTAAGATGGAATGTTGTTAACAACAATTAGCTTGTAAATTGATCGGGGTACTAATGAATTATCACCAAATTGAAATAGGATTGATGAAGAAAGCATTAGGAACAACATCGAGACCGCGAATATGTAACCAAGTGATCGCGAAACAAACACACCTTTTTCGGGCATTGATGTCATTACTACAAAGGGTTTACTTACAAAACTACAAAAACTAAGGTGTTCAAAAGATGCAGAGCTAATTCAATACTTCGAATACACAAAGACACATACCATCATATTTTTCAAGAATCGAAAGAATCGAATTCTTGAAATATGTTAAAGATTCAAGAACAAAGTTAAGAACCTGCAAACAAAAGGGATTATTAAGTTTTTAGCTTTCAGTCAAACACTTTCAACAAAAGATTACCCATGAATTCAAAATTACATATTTGAAATAAAAAACTGGAAAAAAAAAAAGGGGGGCCGAGAATGAGAATATTACTCCATGTAGCAGGAAAGTGATGAGCTACCAGCCAAGAATGTGTTGTGAGGAAGATGAAAATAGAATACTCGTTGAATTAGTATTTCTTTTATTTTATTTTTTGTTATTTGGGGAACAAGACGTAATTTGATAGCGTAGGAAAGTTGCTAGTCACGAGGTGTGATTAATATTTTTGAAAATATTATATTCCTTCCCTCCTTAAAGATATGTATATATTTGATTTAAGCAATAAATGATTTATTTTGTTTATATGTACTTAAATAATAATATTTGCTTCAGGGGTGTTCACGGACGGTTAACTGGAAGTTCGGTTAACCGAGAACCGGTTAACCGAAAATCCGATTCACTAATTTATTGAACCTAAATCGAAACCGAAAACTTTGATTAACCGGTAATCGGTTAACCGAGTTTTACGGTTCGGTTATGCGATTAACCATGTTGGGTCACAAGGTTCCCAAAACTTAGATACAGATTAAATAACAGTTATCTCAACGTGTTAGTTTATATCCAAGTTTTATATCAAACAAGTTTAAATTAATCTAGGCGGAAAACAAGATTAATTTTAACACAGAGTTTATTATGAATCAAAGTATTATTCACAATAAATTGTTTGTCTCACAAAAATGACAAGGTATTCAAACCCACACAGATGGTTTGAATACGATCCAAGTAGTATACAAAGATACAGTTATCACTACAAACTTCACAGTAAGTGTGGTAATGCTTTAGCCTAAGCTCAAAGGTCTAGTATACTAATTCTCTTGAATTTCTTGGATGCATAGCAGTGCTTTTTGAACTGCTATTTATAGAGTTGGGTGTAACTCTATATTATCCAGCTTGCATAATTGTCCAAGGGATAACAGATGCATCTTGGGCAACTTAGCACGCCACCCTTTTTGCTTTTCTTGGAAACAGAAAAAGCAAAAAGGTAAAAGGTTTCTTTGCTGAGAAGAAAACCTTTGTTAGATGTTTGACCTTTCTCAAACATCTTATCAGTTGTATCTAGCCTAAGGAAAGAAGAATATCTTCTGTACACTTGTACTTTCATTCTTCAATCTGTGCTCTTCAGTCTGTGCTCTCAGTCTGTGATCTTCAATTTGTGATCATCAGTCTGTGATCTTCAGTCTGTGAAGTCTTTTGTCTTCAATCTTCATTCTTCAGATGATGAATCCATAAGTCTTCAAGTAGAGCACGGCTTTCAGTCTGTGGGATTTCTTCAGTCTGTGCAGCACAGACTCAGAAACAATTCTTCAGTCTGTGTAGCACAGACTCAGGAACACAGACTCAGGAATTTCACTAAGTTTCCTGAATACAACTAAGTTAGATTTTGACTCTTCAGATTTATAACTTAGGTTTGATCATTGTTTTTTCCAACAATCTCCCCCTATCTGATGATGTCAAAATCTATTTACAAAAGATAATAGAGAAATAATAAATACTAAGGTGAATCATAACATATGGATCAAGACTTATATATATATAAAGTCAGAATCACAGTTAGTTCACAAAAATATTACAATTATTACATAAGATTGTAAATCAAAAATCTAACAATCTTCAATCCTTTCTCTGAGCCCTGATCTCTTTCATCTTTTCCACTTTCCTCTTCAACAGTTCTTCCATTTCCTTATCAGATTTGTCTTCAAATTCTTGATACTCTAGGATGATCTTCTTGCAGATATCTTCAAGTCCAATCATCATCCTGAGTTGGGAAAGGTTGTTGAATAACCAGCTGATCAGTCTTCTTCTGAATGGTCTGGCTTGAGAATGTTTGCATTCCTTCAGCAGGGCAATGCAGTGTAGCAGAGACTCTCTATATAGTCCATTTTGATCCTGGAAGCACTCTATCCCATTGATATCTCTATAGCACAGACCTTCAATGTTGTTAGTCTGTACATAAGATCTATCTATGAAAATAATACCTTTGGGTAGAGGATGCTCCCTTCTCTGCTCATTCTCTGTGGATAACCCAGCTGACTTCTTCTTGATTACAAAATTGTTTGCTATGCAAAACAACTTGTACTCTTCTTCTGAGATGAGCCCCAGACTTAGAACTAGCTCAATTAGGTAAGATAGCTCATCCAGAACTTCTTTCTTCAGATCCTTGTCAGCTGCACTCTTCAAAAGATTGGCAATAGATTGCCATTCCTTAAGCCCTAGAGTGTACAGTTCATCCACCCATACCATCTTCTTGCTCTTGGTCAAAGTCAGCTCCAGCTTTAATTTCTGTCCAATCTTGTTCAGATGACATTCTCTGATCTTCTGCTTGAGCTTTGACTTTTGGAAAGTGGCTTGTAGCTTTGGTTTCAGGCTCTCTATCTTCTGTAATCTTATTGACAGCTCTTCATCTTCTTTGATTTGTTGCTCAACTTGACTCATTCTGATCTGAGTCTGTGAACAACTTTCATCTTCTAACTCTTTGGAGAGCATGTCAACAAATCTTGCTTCCTTCAGCTTCTGCTCTTCAATTGATAATACATTTAAGTATTCGGTTAAGGTCATACCTTGAGCAGTAGCTTCTTGTTGCAAGAGTTCATCCTGTAGATTTGTCAGTTCAGGATTTCTTGTGCCAGCAGCATGATCATCCACCATCTTCTTGATCTTGCTTAACCTTTCCTGCTTGGATAAGGCAATCTCCTTGCCCTTACCCTTATCCATTACTTCTTCCATGGTAGAGCTTGACCCAGGATAAGTGCTTATCAGATGAGCACTTCTCCATTTCATTCTGTCTTCAATCTCACTTCTACCTGGAGGCAGTGTTCTGGTTGATGTGGTTGGTCTAGCAGGATAGGCTTCAGCTTGAATGGCTTCAGCACCGATAATTAGAACATCAGTGCTTGCTGCTGGTTGCTCTGAGCTCTGAGTCTGTGATTGATGCTGTGTCTCAGTTTGTGCAGGTTCAGAAGGCACAGACTGAGACTCTCCAGTCTTGACTTTTGAGGCTCCTTCACCTACACCTCCAAAGGTAGCATCATCTTCATCATCATCTGATCTTCTGAAAACTTCAGACTCAGAACTGCAGTTAGGATTGATGGCATCATCATCTTCACCATCAGTGTCCTGTTCTTCAGCCAGCTTTAAGAACTGGTCCCAGGTTTGATCCCCTTCATTTTTGGTTGGGAATCAAAGATATCCCTTTCAGGAATCCTCCTGGCCATTCTTTTTGTCTTTCTGGCTCTTTTGATCTGCAGTGGTTGAACATCTTCATCTTCTTCCCTTGGTCTCTTCAACTCCATCTGACCTTGGGCTGAGATAGTTGCAATTGGGTCTATGTGTAAGACAATGGATGACTCCCCCTGAGTCTGTGCAACCATCTCAGTATGTTCACCTGACTGCAATCTCTCTTGCTCCCCCTCAATCTGTGCACTCATATCTTCAGTCTGTGGCACAGATTGAGCTTTAGTCTGAGACTTCACCCTAGCACCTTCGGGTCCATCATCTCCATCATCTCCCTCACTGCTATCTCCCCCTAAATCTAAGGATTTATTATTTAAATCTTTATCTTTTGAGGTTTTAGCTTCTGCAGACCCATGCTTCATCTTCTCCCCCTTTTTGACATCATCTACCAAGTTTGAGAGGGTGGTCTGCATTTCATCTAACCTATTAGATACCTTTTCCTCCAGCATATCCACTTTATCCACCATAGTAGAGACTAGATGCTTCATCTTCTCTAGCTCTTTCTTATTATTATTGAACTCAGTCTGTACCCATTCAGACAACCTGTTGATGGCAGAAAGCACATCGATAAGTGTACTAGAAGGCACAGACTGGGTCTGGTTGGAGGGGTTAGAAGTGGGTGATGGTACGTGTTCCTCACTTGACTCATGTTGAAACTGAGCAAGATCACTGGAATCTTTTGGTGTTGCACTCTTTGCCTCACTCTGTATCCTGTGCATGGAAAAGCGATCATAGGCATTGAGTGGTGTAGTTGTTCCCTCAGATCTAATCCGGTGATAGGATAAGATATCACGGGGAAATGATTGTGTTGCACCTGTTGCCTCAAACAGTTCCTGGTGTAATGGAGCAGTATCACTGGCAACTGATGTTGAAGTTTGTATGCCCTCACTAACCATCTGGTGATAAGATGGTAGATCATGGAGCAAAGAAGAGGAGATCTGTACCTCAGTCTGTGACATGACTGGGGCATTGGCAATCTGTGCAGAGGGGTGTAAGAAAAGACTCACCGGAGTGTGAACTAGTGCAGGACTAGTGGTCAATATGGGTCCAGCCATTGTGAGTGGGGTAAAGAGGGGGTTGGTAGTGCTCAGGATTGGAGCATCTTCTTCAATGCTTACTACAGGGGTCAGTGTAGCAGCAGCAATGTGGGTATCCAAGCTGACTAAACTAGGTGTAGGTTGGGTCAGTTGGGTAGCCATTGGCACCACAGACTCTAGCAGAGCTGTAATGGAATGGTCTACAGCACTGGAAGGTGTTCTGTTGACATCCAGTTCCATGGATGATGATTCCATTTGTGCTATACTTTTGGGGGTTGAGTCTGGTGATTCCTCCAGAGTGAGTGGTGACTCATCTGGGTTGGTTTGTTTGTGACTCTCTTTTGTGGGTGAGGATGGGCTAGGATAAGAAGGTTGATCTGTATCCATGTCCTCAGAAGAAGAAGAAGTACTACCTGCATCTTCTGTTGAAGATGGAACAGACTCAGGAATGTTTGAGTCTGACTCCAAGTGCACAGACTGAGTTGAGTCTGTATCCCCGGAGTCTGTGTGCTCTGCTTCAGCCACACGATCTTCAGCAGCCTGGGTCTTATTACCCATACTATCACTTGAATCATCACCCTCCATGGATGCAGAAGCAACATATGGGTGATCAATCCAGGGCTGCATAGCAGCAGTGATAGGTGCTCCAGAAAGTGGAACTGGATGGTTAAACACTTTATATGTGAGCATGGGAATAGGTATATATCTGCCACTTTATTATTAAAGGACATATATACAGACCCAGTTAACCTGGATTGGATGCACAGGGAGAGTAGCCTTATAAAAGGTACATTAAAAATTCTGTTTGACTCATTCACCAGTTTTAAAATTTCTTGAAAATACAACTCTGCAAAGTTGATGTTTAAACCAGTGATGAATGAGCTCAACAGCTGAGTTTCAAACTCATTTAGCTCCCCTGTGCTACCAGATTTACCTCCTAGACTCCTAATGATGCCAGAAATTAAAAATTTCCATTTGGGGTTGAATCCTGACATCAAAATTGTGCCTTTTTCTTTGGTATATCCAACCAAAGGAAGAGAAGCCCTTGCTGCTTCTTTGGTTGGAATAGGTTCAAAATTATTTCCCAAAGGCAGGTCTAAGACATTCCTAATTAACTCCTGATCAATGGTAACTGCCCGTTTACCATGATCAATAGTACCAGTAATTGCAGTATTGGTACTATTTGAGGAGCAAGTATACCACCATTCCATTAGAAATTGTGGGTATATTTGAGGAACTGTGTTAAAGAATGCTCCCCTTAATGGATGAGCAGACATAAAAGCAGTTAGTTCCTCAAACCCTTTATTCTTTTTCGAATCAGGGATGGAAATGGTAGCTACTTGATTGTTGATACAGAGTTTTACCTGTTTCCCTTGTTTGAAGGGTTTAGCCGCAGCGATGTTGGCAGGTGCCGTGTAAACCCATTGATCAGCCATTGAAGAGATTTTAGAAATTGAGTTTGAAAATGGTTGAGCAATTTAGGGTTTATAAACTCTGTTTGTTTTTGGTGTGCAAGTACGAATGAAGAAGAAAGGGAGAAAACATAAATGGGTATTTGTAGAAATTAAATTTCCGTTAAATGGGACCCATTTGGACGGTTTATCCCTGTTTCTGCAACAGTAGCGCTGAGGCACGTGCACTTTTTGTATTGAGCAGATAAATAGACAACAAGCGCCAAAACTTTTAATGATTATTACCATAAAAATGGTTTTAGCATTAAATGCAGAGATATTGTTGTTTATTTATTTTTATTAAAGAAAGAAAAAAAATATAAAAATAAAATAAAATAAAAAAAATTAAAAATAAAATAAAAAAAATGAGATGAGCTCAGTCTGAGTGTATATGGTCAGTCTGTGTAGTGAGTCTGGATGACGTCACACAGACTAAGCCATATAACAGACAGACTGAGAAAATAACAGAATTTTAAAAACTATTGCTAGCAGTGGTAATGGATTGATATAGCTAACAGTACTAACTTGAGAAGGCAGTACTAAAATTAACTAACAGTAGTAACTTGCAAGAGCAGTACTAAAATTAACTAACAGTAGTAACTTGCTACATTAACAGTGTTAATTGTACCAATCTTTACCAGCAGTGCTAAAATACGAATTCATGGGGGCAGTGTTAAAAAGTCTTATCAGTATTAACCAGCAGTACTAAAAGTAACTAGCAGTATTAATACTAATAGTACTAAAATACTACCCGTATGAATTAATAAAGCACAAAAATAGAGGTTCTAGTCTGAATGAATATGGTCAGTCTGTGTAGCTAATCTGGAAGAAGTTACACAGACTGAAACATATAATCAGTCAGACTGAGAGAAAATAACAGAAGGTATAAAATCTTTTTGGTATTTTCTTAGAAAGTATGTACAAAAACATCTCTTTGTCTGTGCTTTTTGATTGTATGTAGCTGAGAATACAGTTATACAGATTGAAAAGCAGACACAGACTGAGAATTGAATCATAGAGATTCAAGTTTTTACTAGGGGTTGAGCATTCCTAGTTGACCAAGCAGATACAAAAATCTATCTTCATTAAGAGGTTTAGTAAAGATATCTGCTAGTTGGTCATTTGTTGGCACATATTTGAGAATCACTTTACCTTTCTCAGCACAATCTCTGATAAAGTGATGTCTGATCTCAATATGCTTTGTCCTGGAGTGAAACACAGGATTCTCAGTGATGGCAATGGCACTTTGGTTATCACACATGATTGGAGTTTTTGTAAACACCAAATCATAGTCTGCTAGTTGATGTTGCATCCATAGCAATTGAGCACAGCAACTACCAGCAGCCACATATTCAGCTTCTGCAGTGGATGTAGCAACAGAATTCTGTTTCTTGCTTGACCAACTGACTAGTTTGCCACCTAGCAGTTGACATCCACCAGAAGTGCTTTTCCTGTCTAATTTACAACCTGCATAATCTGCATCTGTATATCCAATTAGATCAAAACCAGAGTCTTTGGGATACCAAAGACCCAGGTTAGGAGTACCTTTTAGGTACCTAAAAATCCTTTTTACAGCTTTTAGATGCGATTCTTTAGGTTCAGATTGATATCTAGCACACAAACATGTTGAGAACATGATATCTGGTCTACTTGCAGTGAGGTATAGTAGAGATCCTATCATACCTCTATAAGTGGTTTGACAGACTGACTTGCCAGACTGATCCTTATCCAACTTATCTGCAGTGCTCATTGGTGTTTTCATAATTGAACAGTCCTTTAAAGAATATTTAGTAAGTAGGTCATTGACATATTTACCTTGGTTGATAAAGATACCATCAGGTTTCTGATGTACTTGTAGACCAAGAAAGTATGTTAATTCACCCATCATACTCATTTGATACTGTTTTGACATTAAGTTTGAAAACCATTTACACAATTTTTCATCAGTAGACCCAAATATAATATCATCAACATAGATTTGAACTAGTATGACATCTGCCTTGTTCCTTTTAAAGAACAAAGTTTTATCAATTGATCCTCTAGTAAAGTCATTACTAAGAAGATAGGATGATAAGGTGTCATACCAAGCTCTTGGAGCTTGTTTTAGCCCATATAGTGCTTTCTGCAATTTATAGACATGATTTTGAAAAGTGGAACTTACAAAACCTGGAGGTTGTTTCACATAGACTTCCTCTTGTAAGTTGCCATTCAGAAATGCACTCTTGACATCCATTTGATAGACTTTGAAGTCCTTGAATGCAGCATATGCCAAGAATAACCTTATTGCTTCAATTCTGGCTACAGGGGCAAATGTTTCATCATAATCAATGCCTTCTTCCTGCTTGTAGCCTTGTGCAACTAGCCTTGCCTTGTTTCTGATTATCACTCCATCCTTGTCCGTTTTGTTTCTGTAAACCCATTTTGTTCCAATAATTGTTTTCCCTTTTGGAGCAGGAACTAGGGTCCAAACATTGTTTCTGTCAAATTCTGTTAACTCTTCCTGCATTGCTTCAACCCAATCATCATCTTTCAAGGCTTCTTCAGCTTTCTTTGGTTCAATGATTGACAGGAAGTTTGTGTAGAAACAGAAATTTGCAGTAGATAAGTTTGACACTTTAGCTCTTGTTTGTACACCAGAAACATAATCTCCAATTATTTCTGTAATTGGATGATACTTGTGTTCTTTGACTCCTTGAAGTGATTCATCATTTGATGGTAAATCATTCTCATTTGGTGGAAGAATAGCAGGACTGAGTTCTGCATCATCTTCTACACAGGGCAAGTCAGAGTCTGTAGAGTTCACAGACTGAAAACTATCAGACTGAACACATGTATCAGAAGAGTTTGAATCTCTGGACACAGATTCATCTTCTGTTGATGAAGGTATTGTCATAGAATGAGCAGGTTGATCAACTTCATTATCACTTTCAGAGTCCTGTTATTGATTAACAACAACTGGGATTTGAGATTCAGATCCCACAACAGATAAATCTTCTAACAAATGAACATCAGACTGAGAAACATGTTCATCATTAGCAGAGGAAGCATCAAAGGTGACATTGATGGTTTCTTCAATTTTATTCCTTCTGTTGTTGTAAACTCTGTAGGCCTTTGAGATAGATGAATAGCCAACAAAAATTCCTTCATCAGATTTAGGTTCCATCTTTGCTAACTGATCTCTTTGATTGAGAATTAGCATTTACTTCCAAAGGTCTGAAAGTAATGGATGGTTGGAACCTTCTTATGATACAACTCATATGCAGTTTTGCCATGCCTTTTGACCAAAATAGATCTATTTTGGGTATAACAGGCAGTGTTAATTGCCTCTGCCCAAAAATAAACCTTCATTTGACCATGGCATAACATGGTTCTTGCAGCTTCTATGAGTGTACGATTTCTTCTCTCAGCAACACCATTTTGTTGAGGAGTTCTGACAGAGGCAAAGTTTTGAATAATGCCTTTGTCAGTACAGAATTCAATGAGAGTAGAATTCTTAAATTCTGTACCATGGTCACTCCTGAGTTGCTTGACAGGTGCATCTTTCTGCAATTCTTCTCTCTTGATTAGATTAATAATCTCTTCAGGAGCATCACTTTTAGCTTTAAGAAAGATGACCCAAGTATACCTTGTGTATTCATCCACAACCACAAGTGTATACTTCTTTCCACCCAAACTGCTAATGCTCATGGGTCCAAACAGATCCATATGGAGCATATGCAGTGGTTGTTCAATTGTAGCTAACAATTTGGATGGAAAATGGTTCTTGGTCTGTTTCCCTAGTGTACATGCAGGACAAAGTTTGTCTTTTGCAAATGTAACATCAGGCAGACCTCTAACCAGTTTCTTCTTTGACAGGAGATTAATATTTTTGAAGTTCAGGTGGGATAACCTCCTATGCCATAGCCAGCTTAGTTCTGGCACAGACTGAGTATAGAGACAGGTCTCTACATTGTTGTCTGCAGAAGAAAGATCCAAGAGATAGATATCTCTTTCTCTTTTGGCAACTAATATAGGTTTGCCTTTGGAATTATAGATAACAGCAGCCTTCTTTCTGATTCTGATTTCACCATCATCATCACAAATCTGGCTAGCACTAAGCAGGTTATGCTTTAATCCTTCAACATAGGCCACCTTTGTTATCCTGATGTTGCCAGCCTTCACCACACCATAACCTTTTATCTTGGCAACAGAGTTGTCACCATATTTGACAGAAGGTCCTTCTTCTTCTACAAACTCTGACAGATTCTTCAAGGAACCTGTCATGTGTCTTGAGCATCCACTGTCTAGGTACCATTTGCTGTTACCCTGCACAGGACAAACAAAATCAATTAGTTACTTTTGGGAACCCATCTTTTGATGGGTTCTTTAGAGTTGGTTGAAGTCAATTCTTTAGCAGTTTTGGTGCTAAGTCTGTGAAGTTGACTTTTAACCTCTCTATTTTTGATTTTGTTGTTTGTAGACGACATTTGTTTGATCAAAGCAGCCTTTGGCTGTTTAAAAATGGACTTTGTGCATTTAATACCTTCATGTCCCAGATTTCCACAGTTGTAACATTTTCTGTTCAACATGATGGTCCTTTTGGATTTTGGGTTATTATTTACACTAGATCCTCTGTTAAACTCTTGTTTTTGACTCAACAAATGTTTTAAAATCTGTGGTTAACTTCATTAAGTTTTCACTAAGCAGCTTAATGGTCTCAGTCTGGTTGTTAAGATTTGACTTTTGAGAGTCAGACTGAGTGTTAACACAAACAGATTTGGAGTTAAGTTTGCCAGACTGAAAATTTATTTTTCCAGACTGACAGTTAGATCTCACAGACTGAGATCTTTTTAACTCCTTTGTTACTGGTTTTATGCCTTTAGATTTATCATTTGGCATATTATTGTCTGGACCAGTTACAGACTGAGATGTGGAAGGTTCAAACACATTGTAACCTTTCTGTTTATTTTTGATTCCTTTTACCTCTTTTTGCCTTTTTAAAGATGGTACTGTGGGAGTATTAACTTTGCCTTTTATAAATCTTTTCTTTTCAAGTTCTATAGTTCTTAAAGATTCATTAGTGATTATAAGTTCAGGCTGTTCAGATTGAGAAGTTTCACAGACTAAGATTTCTGAGTCTGTGTCTTCAGAGTCTGGCTCTGTCTCATATACTAGTTCTTTAGTAACTATTTTTGGTCTAACAAAAGCATTTGTCAATATAACTTTGTCTCCCACAGTATGACTAAAAGTATGAGGTAAAATCTCAGGTACAAATATAGTAGGTTTTGAGTTTATTTCTGAATTTATGTGACTTTTAAGATCAAACTCGTCACCTATGACCGCTTGTATCTGAGCTGGAATCTGTTTGGATAAACAGTCCACATTTTTAAGTGATGAAATACACCAAGATTTACAGATCCTTTCATAATGATCAGCTTTGTTTTTATAAGCTTCTTTTTCCAGCTTGATCTTTTTGAGAAGGTCATATTGAGCATCAAGCTCCAGTTTGTACTGTTTATTTTGGTTTATTTCATTCACTTTTGATTGTAGATCTTTTTGAACTTGACTGAGTTTGGTTTTTAAATCTTGTATTTCCTCAAGTCTTTTCAATAAATCTACATAAATGTGTTCAAACATTTTCTGTTTTTCTGCATCACTATAGTAAAGTTTAAAATGATTTACATTGTAAGCAGATCCTCTGTCCCAATCTGGATGAACACATGCCTTTTCTGCAAATTTGACATCTTTGTCAAACTGGCTCTCTGTGATAGCCATTAAGCACATATCTTCATCATCCTCAGATGATGAAGATTCTTCATCTATCCATTGTTCAACAACCAAAGCTTTCTCTAGTTTCTTTGGTTGTTGTTTCTCTCCAATTTTCTTGGAGTTGAAGTACTTTTTCTTGTACTTCTTGGCCTTTTCTTCCCACTTATCAGAATTTGAAGATTCTGCAATCTTCACTCTGCAGTCAGAAGAAATATGACCAACTTGCCCACATTTATAGCAAGTAGCTTTCTTAGGATCAAAAGTTGGCCTTCCTTTTGAACCTTTGAATCTTGCTTTTTCTAACCTTTGGGCTAGCAATGCCATTTCAGCTTCTAGAGACTCAGTTTCATCATCTGATTCTGAGTCTGTAAGAGTAAGATGGTAATCTGCTCTAGAGAAAAGTTCTCTATTTTTTCTTGTTGTTGCAACAAGGGCAGCAGATGGATCTTTTGCAATCTTTTTGGCATTTAGATCCTTTCTGGCTTTGGTTTCTTCAAAATTTAGTAGAAGTCCAAACAAGCCAGAGAGATCATATGTCTCCAATTTTTCACTTACAATTAATGAAGTGATAACTTCAGAAAAAGTGTTTGGAATGACATCAACAAATTTTGCACAGATTTCAAACTGTCCTTTGATGATATTATACCTTTCAAGATCATTGATTAAGATCTGAAATCTGGTATGAATATCAGTTAATGACTCTCCTTGACCAGCAGAGAAGTTCTCATAATTTCTTATGAGATTCTTCTTCTTTTGGGATTGTACTAAACTTACACCATCATATTGGTCAGTTAGCATATCCCATATGGCTTTAGCAGTTTTGCAGCCAGATATCTTAGCAAAGATAGGCTCAGTAACTGCATTGCCCAGAATGGATTTGGCCTTAAAATCTAATGCATATAGTTGCCTGTCTAGATCAGTCCAGGTACTTTTGGCAGCCTCAACAAATTTTTCAGGTGTCAAAATAGTGCCATTTGCATCTAAAGTAGCAGGAACTATTCTGCCAGGAATAATGGGTCCTTCCTGAATGACTCTAAGCATTTCATCATGAATGCTAGCAAGAAACCATTCAGCTTTCAATTTCCAGTGGGTAAAATTTACACCATTGAAGATTGGAATTCCCTTCTCAGCCATAGCAATAGAGGAAGTCATTTTTCAAAGTAGAAAATGTAGAGAAAAATGGATTTAGATGATTGTTTGATAAACTGGGTTCCTTTGATCGTTAAAGATTAAATCTTTATTTGCTCTGATACCAGTTGTTGGGTCACAAGGTTCCCAAAACTTAGATACAGATTAAATAACAGTTATCTCAAAGTGTTAGTTTATATCCAAGTTTTATATCAAACAAGTTTAAATTAATCTAGGCGGAAAACAAGATTAATTTTAACACAGAGTTTATTATGAATCAAAGTATTATTCACAATAAATTGTTTGTCTCACAAAGATGACAAGGTATTCAAACCCACACAGATGGTTTGAATACGATCCAAGTAGTATACAAAGATACAGTTATCACTACAAACTTCACAGTAAGTGTGGTAATGCTTTAGCCTAAGCTCAAAGGTCTAGTATACTAATTCTCTTGAATTTCTTGGATGCATAGCAGTGCTTTTTGAACTGCTATTTATAGAGTTGGGTGTAACTCTATATTATCCAGCTTGCATAATTGTCCAAGGGATAACAGATGCATCTTGGGCAACTTAGCACGCCACCCTTTTTGCTTTTCTTGGAAACAGAAAAAGCAAAAAGGTAAAAGGTTTCTTTGCTGAGAAGAAAACCTTTGTTAGATGTTTGACCTTTCTCAAACATCTTATCAGTTGTATCTAGCCTAAGGAAAGAAGAATATCTTCTGTACACTTGTACTTTCATTCTTCAATCTGTGCTCTTCAGTCTGTGCTCTCAGTCTGTGATCTTCAATTTGTGATCATCAGTCTGTGATCTTCAGTCTGTGAAGTCTTTTGTCTTCAATCTTCATTCTTCAGATGATGAATCCATAAGTCTTCAAGTAGAGCACGGCTTTCAGTCTGTGGGATTTCTTCAGTCTGTGCAACACAGACTCATAAACAATTCTTCAGTCTGTGTAGCACAGACTCAGGAACACAGACTCAGGAATTTCACTAAGTTTCCTGAATACAACTAAGTTAGATTTTGACTCTTCAGATTTATAACTTAGGTTTGATCATTGTTTTTTCCAACAAACCAACTAACCGGCTCTTATGTACTAATCATATTAAAAATAAGAATAGCACACAAATACACATTCATCAAAATATATTTGTTAAGTCTTAACATATATCCAAATACATTTCAACATCCATTGGCAAATATTTATAGTTAAAGATGCCACGAAATTACAAAAGATACATATCCATAACTTGCAAACTGATATATAATTATCTAAGTTAAAGTTTTTCACCAAAAATTATTAGCCACTTCACAAAAATATATCCTTCAATCTTGATCCCCCACTTTTTACAAAGATACATTCCTCTTGTTACAAATATAATTAATAATGTTGATTTATAATAAATCTATATAAATATATATACTAGTCTTTTATAGTTTTACCAACATCTATGTCATATAATTAAGTATATATTTATATTTAGAAATATACATAATAAAAATAATTATTTAAACTTTTCGGTTAGCCGGTTATCCCCAAAGTGTGAACCGAAACCGAAACTGAAAAAATGCCAGTTCGGTTAACCGAAACTGAAAAACAAAAAAAAATCGGTTCGGTTAACCTAAAATTCGGTGCAGTTCACCCGGTTTGCGGTTCGATTTTCTGATTTCGGATTATTATGAACACCCATAATTTGCTTAACTAAGTAATTGTTTAATTAATGTTGCTTTCATAGATCAAAACTGTTGATATTAATAAACTAACTAATTATTGTTATAGGCTGTATCTAAATCTAATTTTATTGTAATGTAACATGTAATATGTAATGTAATATTATGCACCTAATATTATTAGATAACCATTTATTATACAGTAAAGTAAATTTAAAACTAATTAAGAGTTGTACGTAATTCACATAAATGGTTTCTTTCTTGTACACTTTTTATAAATTTTATTTTTATTTTTTTGAAGAAAGAGTTATTTTAATCAGCTTAACTTTAATCAGCTAAACTTAAAACTCAAAATAAAAAATAGCAAGATAATACCTAAAATTTACTAATTATTTACTTTGGAAATATATTAATGTCAATGTTTGTCGTGTTTAAACACAAAAGTTTAGTAAATTAAGACTAGAAACCCTCATTTTCTTTTCTCAATGTTCATAAATATTCTTATGGTCATGAGCACAATAATTTTGTTATGATTTATGCGTTATATATACATACATAGTTATTAACTCGTGACTTGAAATCTCGATTGTTAATTTGTGATTCGACTTAACTCGTAATAGTCACTATTTTAAAATATATATATATATATATATATATATATATATATATATATATATATATGTGTGTGTGTGTGTGTGTTTTCAGGGTACTTAGGGCATTAGCTCAATCTCTCATTTGTTCCTTGTTACATATAAGCATCCGTAATTTCGTATAGTTTGTTGCACATAATATTTTTCTATTATTCCAATCACATAGTGCTTGTTTTACAATCATCTTATTTCACGTAAGAAAGTTTAAAAGTCAAGATTTGTTTGATTACCAAATACTTAATTAAGTATCATCAAAAATCTAAAAACATAAATAGATCTAGTTATTATAATTAAGGGGATATGATATATAGTGTGTATAGTACATATTTAGTACTGTGAAGTCTAAATTGTTTAAATTTACAGCTCTTTAACTTTTATAAAGTTACATTTTCAATCACTAATTTAAAATATTAAATGCTTACTTTACAAAATATAGGTGCTAGTACAGTACCAAACATTATCCCTATAATCAAATAACAAAATTATTTGAAATACAAATTTGAGACAAATAAAATCAGTTTTAAGCAAAGGTTTTATTATTTTCTCCGTTTCATTACAAGTGTCATGTTTTGACTTTTTAAAGTCTTTCTTTTTCAATTTTGACCTTAAATATTTTTGTTTGTATTATATAATATTTGATGCAAAATATATGAATATATTGGATTTTAAATGTATTTTCATTGATATAATTTTCATCAGATATTATATAACACAAACAAAAATATTTAAAATTAAAGTTGAAAAGAATTAACTTTAAAAAACACTTATAATGGAACGGAAAAAGTAATATTTAAGGTTCACGACGTGGATAAAGAGTTCTTGAGAATGGCAATTTGGTCAAATTAGTGGCTATTTACCTTCCTTGATTAAAGCGTTAAACACTTCTGTTCGATCTACCTAATTTATTTGAACTTTTTTTTCTTTCTATTTTTTTCTCTCTTTGAATCATAAACAAATCTTTTAAATAAATAAAATTGCTTTTGGGAAGTGTGAGAAAATGAATATAAAGTTTTATTTACTTAAAGTATAGAAAAACTCTACTGATTTATCTGTCTAATTAAAATACCATTAACTAGGTTTTACTCATTGTTTTTCTTAAACAATAATAATGAAGAGGTTACGGGTTTTTTGGTCATTTTTCAGTTGGTGGGAGGGAACATTTACGAGAAAAAAATGAACTTTTTAGATTGATAACGAGAGAAAGAATTAACAAACAATTTTTGTAAATCTGTATAAACCACAAAACCACTCATAGAATTTACTCATTTGTATATAAAACCAGAAACAAAATATATAGTTATACTTTCGATGGGCATATATTCTAGGGTTAATGCACCGAAGGGTCATCGTAATCTTCAAAAAAGTTCATTTGAGTCATTGTACTATTTTTACGTCTATCCAGATCGTTGTGCTAAAAATTTTATACTTTTAAGTTATTGTACTAAAAAATATACCCATGAGTTATTATACTATATGAAAATATGCATTTATTTCATTATACTATTTTTTTTTCCTTTTAAATAACTAAACTTTTGAAACGTGATATTTTCAAATCATTAAAATTTTTCAAAACAGCTATTCGAAAATATCATTATACGGTTCAGAAATATATGTGTTAATTAGACCACTCCCAACAGTGAACACAAAATGACGCGTCAGTTTGTGCCAAATCAGCGCCACGTCAGCACTTTTCAAAACTGACACTACACTGTCAACAGTAACATCGCTTCAGTTTTTTCTGAACTCACATTTACCAGTATACCTTTATTTCTATACACTAAACAAATAAACAAAAAAAAAAAGGACGCCCGTCGAAAAACTAAAGCGAAAACCAAACGCTCCAAATTGACGCCGCGGTGCCAACAACATTTGTTTTTTGTGACGCGTCAGTTTTTCAAACCGACGCACCGACGGCACTCCTCTTATGGTTGTGTATAAATGTTTTTCAACTTTAAATTAATTATTTTAATTAATGGCGGTGGCTAAATATTTGAACATTATGCATTTGTAAAGTAGTAAGCGAACCAAACAAGCTCAAGTGATGTTTATTCGTTTACGTTTGTTCATTTATGTTGGTTTTTGTTTGTCGACTTAATAAACGAACATCAACGAATTCATTTTTTTTAGAATGAACAATAACAAAAAAATTCATTTCGTTTTAAGCATTCATGGTCATTTATTTGTTTACAAACATCATTTGAGTTTGTTTACAACTCTACACGCGCATAATATTCAAATATTTTATCCACCTCCATTAATTAAAATACTTGATATAAAGTTGAAAAACATTTATATACAACCACAATTAACCTATATATGCATGAAGTGTATAATAATATTTTTGAAATGCTATTTTGAAAAAGTTAATGATTTGAATAACATATTCTAAAAGTTTAGTTGCTTAATTGAACCAAAAAAATAATATAATGAAATAGATGAATAATTTATATATAGTACAATAACTTAAAAGTATAAATTTTTTAGTACAATGAATCTGAATAAATGCAAAAATAGTACAATGACCAAAATAAACTCTTTTGAAGAGTACAGTGACCCTCCTCTAGTGCATTAACCCTATATAAAATAAACCAAATAAGAGCAAATAGTACGATACTACGATCACTTGAACGATATTAAAAAGTGTGTCGCATATGGTGCAAATCTACTTATTTTTAGCTAGTTATGCATCACAGTAATAATTGCATTTAAAGTTAAAAGTCAAGTACATCATAGCTAAAAGTCAAGTACATCATAGCTAAAAGTCAAGTGAATAATAGTTAAATGTCAAGTGCATTATAACTAAACCTCAAGTGCATCATAATAATATATACATCGCGTCATAATTAAAAGTCAAGTGAATTATATTTAAATGTCAAATGCATTATCACTAAAAGTCAAATGCCTCATAGTAGTAAATATGCATCATCACTAAATTTTAACTATGACAGTAAATTTTAACTACGGCACTAAAAAAGGAGGGGAAGGATGGATACTTTTCACTCACCCGTTAGCTTACTTTTGTATTAGATTCAATTTCAATATGAATACGAATATTTTCATCTTGAATATAATATAAGATTCACCTTAATGATGTCATCAATTTAAATTAAGCAATTAGATCCCTTTATTTTATGCAATTTTAAATAATAAAAATCCATGCTTTGAATTATTTAAAGATAATACATTTTACTTATACGATATCTATTAGGAATCCTAATACTTTTACTATTTGTTACACATAGTATGATATCTATCAGTAATCATAATACTTTTGTTATTTGTTACAAATAACATACAATTCACAATCATCCATTTAATTGTGCCCTTAACACAAATTCATTTAATCATGATAGATTTTAAATAATAAATATTGTACTCTGTATATATTACTCCCTAGTTCTGTCGTCCCAAAATTAATGTCACCGGACAAAAAACACACAGTTTAAGAAAATGGAAGTTATTACTATTGACCACCAATATGATTTCATCTTTACCATTTTCAAGCAATTTGATTGGTTGATTTTAAAAGAGGACAATTATTTTGGGACAAACTAAAATGAAAAGGTGGACAAATAAATTGAGACGAATGAAGTATTTATGTTAAGATACTTAGTACTCTAATTAATTTAGTTAGTTACTTTTCCGTAAATGTTTATCAATTTAAGTGTTTCATGCTTATGGTACATGTGGGTGTAAAAGTAAGATGATTGAGTAACTTTACTGTAACAACTCGTCCCACATTAGAAAGAAATAAGAAAATGAAGTCCCTTATAAGTCTAAAGTTGTGGGTAACAGATACCTTCCACCATGATTTTTAGTTGAAACCTGAAGGTATCTGGTTAGTCATTGCTTTAGCTTTATGGGGCGTTACATATGGTATCAGACCCAGGTTCCTCTCGGGTTGTGATGGGCACGCAACTCGTGCATCTCCTAAGGTATGGATCCTGGTTATTAGTTATATTTCGGCCTGACGAGGACGTCAGGTGTTTAAGTGGGGGAGTTTGTAACAACTCGTCCCACATCAGAAAGAGATAACAAATTAGAGTCCCTTAAAAATCTAAAGTTGTGGCTAACAGATACCTTCCACCATGGTTTTTAGTTGAAACATGAAGTTCTCCGGTTAGTCATTGCTTTAGCTTTTAGGGGCGTTACATTTACAAATATCATTTGATCTTCGTTAGCACCAAAACAATATGATGTTTTATTTTATTCTTTTATCTTATTTGAAAGTATAAAACAATTAAACATGACGAACATCAAACATATCCAAATATTTGGTAATATAAAATAGCTTAAAAAATAAAGAGAATAAAAAGTTTAAACTTTACAAATTAAAATAGATATATCTTACGATCCATACTATTAACAATCCGGTTAAATAAATACAAAGAATATTGGATTTTATGGTTCAAAATAAATGAAATTTTATACATTATACTATTGTAATATTGTGTGTATTCAACTTTGAAATTTCATAATGAATATATTCAATTGAATACGTATATTTGTATATTTTTACTAGATATATAGATATGTATTTGTAAACTTTATACATAGAGTAGTAAGTTAAATACAGAATAGACCAATTTAAAACTTGAATACATACAACAATAACTTTAGAGCCTCTTCTTACGTTTGAGTTTAAGCCTCTTTGGAAGATGAATATACATTTTATCACACTTTTATAATAACATTATATTACAATATAATAAAGCTTAACTTTTATAATTCAATTTCAAAACTCGATTTATATGTCTAAAAATATAATATCACACTTTTTCTTTTTTCAAGAAAAATAGAAAAGTAATCTTTCATAAAATCGAAAAGAATCCACTTGCATTACATGTTGGCATAATGCAAATGCAATACCAAGTATAACACTTGAATTGTTTTATCGATCTTTTGAAGTTTGTAAAAATCTTATATATAATATCCATACATTAAAAAAATTGTTAATAAAATGTTATAAATAAATATAAAACATATCTAAAAATTGGATAATATAAAATAGTTTAACAAATAAAGAGAATAAAAAATTAAACTTACAACTTAAAATAGACATATTTTAAGATCCATATCATTAACAATACGGTTAAATAAATACAAAGAATAATGAATTTTATGGTTCAAAGTACATAAAATTTTACACATTATACTACTGTAGTATTATGTGTATTCAACTTTGAAATTTTCTAATGTATATATTCAATTGAAAACGTATATTTGTATATTTTTAATATATATATATATATATATATATATATATAGAGAGAGAGAGAGAGAGAGAGAGAGAGAGAGAGAGAGATATGTATTTTTGTAAACTTTAAACATATAATAGTAAGTTAAATATATATAATAGACCATTTTATAACTTAAATACATACAACAATAACTTTAGAGCCTCTTCTAGTTTAAGCCTCATTGGAATATAAAGATACAATTTATCACACTCTTATAATAACATTATTATGCGATATAGTAAAGCTTAACTTTTATAATTTAATTTCAAAACTCGATGTATATGTTTCAAAATATAATATCACACTTTTTTTTCAAGAAAAACAGAGAAATAATATTTCATAAAATCGAAAAGAATCCACTTGAATTACATACTGGCATAATACAAAGCAATACAAAGTACAACACTTGAATTCTTTTATCAATCTTTTCAAGTTTATAAAAATCTTATGCATAATATCCATTTATTAAAAAAATTGCTAATAAAATGTTCTAAATAAATATAAATTTTAATATTTTATTTCATTAAGATTATATTAACATCTAATTCATTAATTACTTAACATATGGCTAAATAAAATTCATGTTATCAGAAATAAAAATCTCAAAAAGGCGTGACTATAATGCTACTTCTAAAGATTGATCAGTCCAATGGTTATGCAACAAGAATACAAACTAGAAGACTTGGTATTGAATGGAAGAATATTTCAGGTAGTTACGTCAGTAACATAATTAATATCTTAATAATGCGCTTAGTGTCATTTGATAAGATGTTTTGGTTCAAGTTTAATCGAAGACAATGTCATGTGGCAGTATGCTTCGCAATGACAATTAAAAAAACAAGGACAATTATTGTCAACCACAAGATTGTATTTACAACGACCGTGTTCCTATTATTGACAGTTTTATGTTGTTGTCTTATGTGTTAAAACCAATAAAGCCTAAAAGTTTTTCTTTATGACAAGGATGGTCTTCACACAAATAACATAACAAATGTGGTGTATAGTGAGGTCTTACAAAGAATATAAATGTTCCTATGTATTACAACTTTAAACATTATGATTGCTATTTTATTAAATTTCTTTGAACTTTTGATTTAGATATGTATAACAAGAATCCTTTATAGTTTTATATGTTATTTGACTTACAGAATATATTTCTACTTACTAATTTACTATTTATATAGTCAAATTTATATAGAAAAAGTAAGACACTAAATGTATACTATACTATTTTAAATTATTAATTTTAGGATTAAAATGTATATTTTTCAAGTCTTATAAAATGTTTAGAATTTTATCATATATATTATTTAAATACAAATTTACTATATATTAAAAAACACACACACATATATATATATATATATATATATATATATATATATATGCGGTTTAACTTCTAATATAAAATATAGGTGTCATAAATAATTTGAAAGCGAATTTTGAATTAAAGAATCCATGAGGCCCAACGTTTTTAAATTTGACCGAAAGTGAGCCTCTTAAATCGAATTGGAGATGTATCGACTTATTAAATCATGCATAAGGAGATCTCTACACGTGTAAAACATATGATTGTTCAAAACTTCACCACTGTCCCTCGTTGATTTCGAGTAACATGTTTAACGAGTATTGTTCAAAACTTCACCACTGTCCCTCGTTGATTTCGAGTAACATGTTTAACGAGTATTTCTAACGCCCGATCGCAGAAGATGTATAATTTTAGATACATAAATGTAATTCTTTTCTAGATTGTTTGCTCATTTTACGGACCTTAAAACATAGAAAAATTTCATTTTTCAGGCACTATAGTGGCGAGTGTTGATTTTTCAAATCGTTAGAACTGAATTGTTCTATATTGTTAAAATTTTGTACCCAATTAGATATCCAATTTAAGTACGCATCGTACTTTTAATCGATTTTTCCCCAATTTGACCTAGAACCAATTTTAGCTCGTTAGATTGATTTTGTAAACTTGAAACGAAAAACACTCCACATATAATAATTATAAACCTTTAGAACTAAGTTTAAAATTCTAAATATTCTCCTTTTTTATCGATTTAGTTCTTCGCATACCTTATAATCACTTATTTATATTAATTATTTTATAATATTTTAACTCTTATATTGATATTGATTTGTTTAGAAAAAATTCACTCATTTACATGTAAATAACGATATAAGTATAATAATATAAGATTTTTTTTTTTTTTTCTTTTTTTTTTTTTTTATGATTCCTGCAAATATTTACTGTTACATGGAATTAATTAGTTTTACATACAATTTACAGTGAATTGGAATCCATTTGATTTTATATAAAAAAATACTGTAGATTAGAAGGGGATGAAAAATAGAATTACATTGACTTTTTAGAAGAAATATAGAACGTGAGCAGTTAACTATAATCTCTTTGTTCACGGCCCTAAGGGATACATTTAACAAATTTCTAATTAATTTTGAATGAAAATTACACAAATCGTCTTTTAAGTTTGGCCCAAATTTCATTGGAAGTCCTTTACGAACTTTAGTTTCACCAATCATCCATTATTTTGAAACTTGTTACACCAATAGCCTTTTAAACTAACAATCATTAACTATCCGTTAAAAACGACTATGTGTAATAGTTTTATTCTTTTTATTTATTTTTCTTTGAGCAAAATATAGATTATAAAATCGAACGTATGTATAGATACATTATTATGTGCACATAACATCACTTTTTAACGAATAGCTAAGAAGAGGATCAGATTTGGAAATGAATTTGCTAAGTGAAATGGGGAAGATGAAAATAATGTTTTAAGTACCTAATAATTTGTCTATATATATTTTCGATTTTATAATTTATGGTAATATATTACTTAAAGGAATATAAATTAAAAAAATAAAAAATATCACACAGGGTCCTTTCTAACGAATAGTTAACGGTTGTTTAGTGTTAAGGACTACTGACGTAACAAGTTTCAAACAATGGTGATTAGTGTAAATAAAGTTCACAAAGAACTGATAATGAAATTTGGGCCAAACTTAGAGGACGATTTGCAAATTGTCTCTAATTTTTATTTAAAAAAAGGAGTAAACTGCATTTTTCGTCCCTGTGATTGTCCAGTTTTGACGGTATTGTCCCGAAACATTTTTTTTCTATTTTTTAGTCCATGTGCTTGTCTAATTTCGCAATTTTTGTCCTTTTTACTAACTTCCGCGTTTTTTCAACATTTTACTTGATTTAACAGATAAAACTAACTGGAGTTAGTGAAAAGTATAAAAATAGCAAAATTAGACAAGCACGTAAATAAAAAATTAGAAAAAAAATATATTTACGGACAATACCGACAAAACTGGACAATCACATGGATGAAAAATGCACTTTACTCTTAAAAAAATGTACACTTATTTTTCTTCGGTGATATATTTTTTTTAACAAAATATCATATAAAAATTATGATTTTTCGACTTACTGTTTGGGAGATATTTAATTTTTTAAAATGTGAGAGGAAGTGAGTTTTCTGACACGTGGCGCGTTCTTATTGGTTCCTTCGTTCTCACAAAAAATTACTGTACTTATTTAAATCTCATTTTTACATGTTAATAGAGAAAACCTTTTTTAGGTTTTTGAATTGAATTTTTATTTGAAATAAAAGGTTGAGAGCTGGTAATGTATGATTATTACACAAAAGACATGACAATTACAATAAATTATTGCTCGATTTAAAATTTAACGTTATTATTTTACAACTAATTACAGTATTTTGGCTTAGCCAATAGTATTTCACTCTTTTAGTTTGGTCAAAAGTGTTTAATTGGTGGCATAAGGGTAGATGTGAGATGGTTGATATTGTCGAGCTGTTGGATTCGGTTAGTAGTGAAAATATTAGTAGGTTGGAAAAAGAGTTATGGGAAGGGGTGATATGGGTAACGACCTATTTGTTGTGAAAAAACAGAAATGCGAAAGTATTTGGGGGCAAAGTATGGGGGAGGGGGGGCTGTTTCAAGATATCCAAATCAAAAGCTTTGAAGGAGTTATAATAGAGGCAGTGGGTTGATAATTCGAGGGAAATAGGAAAGAACAGTGAGTGATAAAGTTAGTAGTGTTGTAAATATAGTGGTGGATTTGATTAAGTGAACCAACATGTGTAGGATGGGCTTTGGAGCAGTGATGTGCACAAATATGGTAGCTTGCAATCTGTTTGTATTGTGAGCATTTAGTTCCTCAAGATATAAGTATTTCACTTTATAAGTAGGGGTGTGAGCTACATGAAAATCATGTAGATGTAGTTTGTGTAATGGGGTATGTTCAAGTGTATGTATGCACATGAGTTGTAAATTGTTGTGTATCATCAATAAAAATAAAAAATTTCTTGCTTTCTCTAAATAAAAGTATTTCACTATTTTGTTTAGGTTGATATATATACCTTTGTCTTTGTGATAATGGATTTTAAATATATAACCTTGTGATTATAAAGAATAAACAACCAACGTTGATATGTTTCAAATTAGTTAGATAGATTTTGTAGAGTTAATTGGATGGTGTGTTTACACATATTCGCATTGCTGCATTGCTGGTCTATTTATTTTGTTTTTAGTATTGAAAGTTCGAAATCTCAAACACACGTTCAATCCGTTAAATTAAATATTTCAATCGTTAAATACATTCAAATGATCAAAATACCCATATTTTTATTTATAAATATATTTTTAAAAAGAAAATTAGAAAAAATAGAAAAAAATAAAATGAAAATTAAGGGTATTTTGATCATTTCAATGTATTTAACGGTTGAATTGTTTAAGTTAAAGTACATGGACTAAGTTTGAGTTTTTAAACTGTTTGAAAATAAAAGAGAGACTAAACACGCAATAATGTTTAAGTTTTTAAACTGTCAATACAAGAAATAAAGTACATGGACTAAGTTTGCGAATGTATGTAAACCACATGGACCAACCATGTTATTAACTCAGTTTTCTACTGATCTTATTTTTTCTAAAAGATATTGATTATTACTAGGGAAATTGATCGATTTGCTCAAAATTTCGAACGTATATAATGATTTGCCCCAAAAAATAATTGACGATTTGTCCTACCCGGAAGCAAGTCGCAAGTTTGCGATTTGCGACACGGACACGTACTTGATCGTGTCCGGGATTATTAATTTTGCGACCTGTGTCTCGTACTTGCGACCCGTCACCAACGATTTGCGACCCGAGTGCTGACCGAGAACTTGCGACCCGTGTCTCGTATTTGCGATCCATACCTCCAGATTTGCGATCCGGTGATTGACCGAGAACGTGACCGAGAATGTGAGATCTTGGGACCCGTGTTTGCGACCGAACATGGACCTCACAAACCATTAAAACTGTATAGCCCTATTATTGTGACCCGTGTTTGCGACTATAATCACCCGAAACGATTTACGAAATTCGTGAACCCGTCACCCCCACCACCCGAAACCACCCCACCCGAAACCACCCCAACCGAAACCACCTATTCCGAAACCACCCCACCCGAAACCACACCACCCGTCACCACCCGTCCCCCACCACCCGTCACCACCTATTCGCAAACTTTGAGTCGCATACTTTGAGACGCAAAGTAGGAGTCGCACACTTTGAGTCGCAAACGATTTTTTTTACGAAATTCAAGCTTTATTATGGCCGATACTTAGGTATAATTTTGTATTTCGTTTGAATTGGACATTTAATTTTGAAATTTGTTTGAAACATTCATCGAACACTTGGTGTGCATTAATTTTTTCTTTATTTTGTGCACTTAGATTGTTTGTTTTTGTTATAATATTTGAATATGATTGTTTTAAGATATATGGTTGTATTTTGTGTTTAGATTTGCCGTTTAAATTCGAAATTTTTTGAAGCATTTTATCGAACAATTGTTGTGCATGCGGTTTTTTGTGATTTTGTGGACTTAGATTTTTAGCTTTTGCTATGATACATGCATATAAATTGTTTATGAAGTGTTTGTGATGTTGTTGTTAAAAAACGCTCGAAATATAATTGTTTTTGGTTTTGCGACTTGGTATTTGCGACGTTGTCTTGGTCACTAGTCGCAAGGAAAGGTGACTACGACCCGTTTTGACTTTATTTGAATATGTTTGCATTTATTTAACTATGTATTTGTTAAGTATATAGAATAAAAGTGTATGTATATGTTAAAGTGTATGTAATTATATTAACTAATTAAAATGGTGATTTGTTTTATAGTTAGGATTTGTAGGTTGATGGTTTGTGTATATAATTGTTAATTTTAGAATTAAAGTCTTGAATGTATGCTTATGGAATTTAGCTACAATTGTTAAAGTGTGTAGCTAGAATTCTATGTATATATTGATTTAGAAGCGTTTAATATACGTATTGGTTTGTTAATTGTGGAATTAAAGTCATGTATATATGTATTGGTTTGTTAATTGTGGAACTAAAGTCATTGTATATATTTGTTAAAGTGTATGTATTTGTTAATGTATGTCTTGAATGTATGTTTTGATTTGCGACTTGGTATTTGCGACTGTCTTGGTCACTAGTATGTATTTGCGACTTTGTCTTGGTCACTGGTATGTATTTGCGACTTTGTCTTGGTCACTAGTATGTATTTGCGAATTGCTAAATTGTATAGCTATGAATGTATTTATTTTGACTATTTTTTACTAACTTTGCTTGATTGATGATTTTTTGGGACCTCTTCACTGCAAAGTTGACATTGAAGAGTCAGCTTACTGTTATTAAGCACATCAAGGTGGTGTTGACAGAGAATCAAGAAAAAAATATTTAGAGACCATTGCTTTGGGCATTGGTTGGATGTGAGGGTAACAGATAATGACCCTGGTTTTGTACATCATATATTGCAGTTTAGACGACGTGAGGCTCCAGGGCTTAACCACCCTCGCTGGGAGTCAGATGACTTGTGGTTTAGGATCACCTCGGACCATTTTATAAGATTCGGTTGGAGGGAGTTTTGTTTGGTGACGGGATTACGGTTCGGTCCCAACGATAAGATGGCGGATCATATTTCATCGACGGTGCGTGAAACGACCCCTGCATTTAAAAAGCGGGTATTCCCGGGTTATGGCAAAATACTTGTGTCAAACATAATAGCTTTGTTAAATGATAAAGGCTTGTTTAGTGGGCCGAGAAAAATGAGCGATGAGGATTGTGTGCGAGTGTGTATGCTATTGTTGATATTTCAAGGATTTATGGGAAAGCAGCCTACGCATGTTATTGAGGATGATTATATGCATATGGTTGAGAATTTTGATGTATGTGACCGGTACCCTTGGGGGAATAGTATTTGGGTCAGGACTTATGAGCAGCTGGATAAGGGGCTGGGTACTCGGTTGTCTCAGCACGGTATTAAGTACACATTGAGTGGTTTCGGTTGGGCGTGTAAGGTAGCATTGTCTTAAATATTAATGTTCGAATTATTGAGTAGTTTTGTATACATAATATACTTATATGCTAATTTGTTATTTGCTTATTGTTTACAAGGTTTGAATTTGGGAGGCTTTTTACCGTCAGTTGGAGGAAGTTGCTACAAGGCCACCACAAAATCTAGTTCCACGTGGGGTCTACTGGGAGCGCAAAAAGAAGATTGTCGAATTTAAAGAATTTGGCAAATATTTGAATGTTCAGGTAAGTGATTTACTTTTATCTAGTCAGATATTTATTTTGTTATTTTGTTTATAGTTGACAAGTTCGTTAATTTGGGAATTGACTTTATAAGCTACTTTGATTAGCTGGTTTGTCAGTGATACATAAAAGACAATTCAAATTTTTTTAATAATATGCAGTGATACATAATACGACATTGAAGTCGACTAGATTCGAGAAGGCGTGCACGTGGTGGATTGATAGTTGCCGATATTTTGACGAGCAACTAGATGTCGATGATGTTGAGAGGCCTACGAAGAAGGCACGGAAGAGTCAAAAGGTTAATGTTGAGCCATCTGCTCCCACATCATCTCATGATTATGGCACTTGCGACCCGTGTCATGATCATCACCGAAATCATCATAGCCCGAGTTTAGATCGTCGACGGACTAGGGTGGACGCGCATGATAGGGTGGACGCGCAGGATGTGATCATTGCATCTTTACGAGATAGGGTGGATGCGCAGGATGCGATCATTGCGGATAGACGAACATGCACTTGCAAATAGTGGCAGTTATCCGGTTTACCTTGCGGGCACGTGTCGGCAGTAGCACGTTACCTCAAAATGAACAACGTAAGCTGTTTTGTGGAGAGGTATTTCACCACTGAAACATATCGAGTGGCCTATAGTGAGGCTATTGAACCGATGGCGCATCCTTCAGAATGGGTAGATTCAGGTAATCTGCAAATTTGCTTATCGCCGATGCTTGTGAAAAGGCAATCTGGTCGACCACCTGGTCGTGCTCATATTCCTTCTAAAGGAGAGGAGCAACCAAAATACAAAAAAAACATGTAGTCGTTGCAAGGAACACGGTCATAGTTGAGCTATGTGTACGACTCCTTACAATAGAACAGATGAGCCAACCTGATCAAGAACTAAATAAAGATCCACCTCAAGGTCAATGTCAAAATCAAGATCTAAAATAGTAAGTTGTTACATTTTTTCAAAGATAAACTAAATTATTAAATTTTATTATTAATATCATTTTGAATATTTGAGTTGCAGAAAATATCAACTAAATCAACAGAAAATGATTTCGGGACAGAAACCGAAGCATCTCAGCCGACTACATTTGAGTCACCGTTGAAGTTATTGTAATGGAAAAACATATGTCATGTACTAATGTTAAAACATATTTTGATTCAATAATTTTCCTTGATGTTCACTTTGTTGTGTTTGACGAACAATAAATATTTCATTACATAAGAATTTTTAACCTAACATTACATAAATGATAAATACAATAAGTTAAATTATTCAATGGATTGAAAGACAAATAGAAATGGGTAGAAATTACAATAACTCGCTACTAACTAATCAAACAACCGTCTAGCACTTGAAGAGCCAGTAAAAATCTTTGAAATGGCAAGCGGCATCATAGTTTCAGAATTCGAAAAATGTGTCATATCATGGCGTGTAACATAGACCTCAATTTCTCTATGTATTTTCGCATAGTTAGTAATCTGCTTTTGTTGATCGACATCATCAGTTATCAATTGTAAACCAGTATCCAGGTCTTTATCATGCTCTTTAAAGTAACAATACCACTTCTCTGGAGCCCAATAACCAACTCTTCTAAAACATAATCAAAAATTTTTGTTAAAAATTCATCAACATTTACGCAGTCAATAAACGTCAACAAACCTTGCGTGTACATTCTTCTTGCACCCTGAAAATGTCCAGCATGACGAAACGCCATGCTAAACAATTCAGGAACTTTTGCGTATAATTCTTCAGTTATTGGTTCTTCATTTGGAGAACGAAAATGCCAAAAATGATCATTGTGAAGCATTTAGGGAACTTTTTTTTAATTATCGCGTTCGACTATTATGAAATGATAAAAATCTATATGAATTCCCATATAAATAGAAAAATGATAAAAATCCCAGAAATCTTGTAAAATATTATCCAAACGGATAAAGGATAAACGTATCGGGTACGAGTACTCGGGTCGCAAGTCGCTGGTGATGGGTCGCAAGTACGAGACACGGGTCGCAAAATTAATACTCCCGGACACGATCAAGTTCGTGTCCGGGTCGCAAGTCACAAGATCCCGTCGCAAATCGCAAGCTTGCGACTTGCTTCCGGGTAGGGCAAATCGTCAAATTTTTTTTGGGGCAAATCATTATATACGTTTGAAATTCTGAGCAAATCGATCCATTACCCTTATTACTGTATCATACAGTGTTTGCTAAAAAATATTGAAAAAGTATTCCTGTTAAAGTTGAATATGTTCCGCCTAATAATTAATCTTTGGATATTTATTTTAAGAAGGTGTTTGAGTACGTCGGCTCTCCAAAATATGACTTAATAAAGATAACGTAAAAAGAAAGTTTTCAACATATTAAAATTTCAATATATCTTTCACGTAATTAATGACAAATAATTTCTTTACGGCTTAGTGATCACTTTGGATGTTTAGTGATGTTCACGCATTTGTAACATCACTCTTGGACTCAAAATATCGACTGATTTGATAGGTTTAGTTTGATATAATCTCAAAATAGATAAAATGCCACGTTACAATTGATTGACAATCGAAATAAGAGTAAGGGGTAGGCTCACTTTGAAAATCACAATGAAATGACATTTGTTTAATAAAAATATTTACAAGAAGTTATTTGTTTAAATGCCCAAATTTGTCGTGTTAGATTTAAACTGTACAAGATATGCCTTTGGAGGATCTAAAGTCTTAACACTCAGAGTTTTAGTTGGAATGAAAGGAAAGAAAGTATAAGGCAAGGAGTGATTATAGTTTTAAATTTGGTGTTCCCGATTTGAAAGGAAGGAGTAAACCAAAAATGTGTTCCAGAGTTGAAAAGAAAGTGAAGAAAAATTAGTAATTTTACAACTTTACCCTTAATTTAAAGAAAGTAAACCAAAAATCTTCATCGATTAAGAAGTTATGTAATATACAGCAGGCCATAAATATAGATAATTGTGTTTCACAAGAGTACTCTGGCTCACTTGAGCTTCTTATGATAGGAAAACTTTTTTTAAGTACACCAAATGCTCGTTCAATAGGATTTCGTAATGATGCATGACGAAGGTTAAACATCTCTCTTGCATTCTCAAGTGAACGTGCTGAGTACTCTTTTACATGATACCGAACACCTCTACAAGGCATCATTAACGTATTTGTATTTGTATGTGGAAGACCCACATCAACCAAACAATATCTGCCTATAAAACAAAGCATAATGATCATAACCATATAAATTTATTCACAACACTAGATTTGGTTCGAAAAATTACTTGCGGGAATGAGTAGCTTATCATCTCTAGTGAGTGGGGTTTTTATTATTCTTGACTCAGAACTCAGACGTACTGCCTCCCAACCCAACAAAACATATGTCAACTTCAAATCAAATGTGCAAGCAGCTAAGACATTAATCGCCAGGTATCCCTTACGACCTCGATATCTAGGTGCATCCTTGTTATTTACTTTCACATGAACATGTTCCATCAATCGCTCCCAACCCAACAAAACATATTCCATCAATCGCTCGGATACAATTTTTGAAAAACGGATAAAATCTTCTTTTGGGACAATATCACCTGTGGGTTGTTTAATATAACGTCCTTCTAATGATCTTATCCATTCATCTCTACTTTTCATATATTCAACCAATCTTTCATTACTGTTTCTTTTGTTCCCATGAATCTTGGGTTGCCGATTATAACTCCAAGACAAAAAAAATGGGATGAAAATGACATCCGCTTGTTCGAGTTTTGCACATGAATTGCAGTACAAGGTGTAGACACATTTGGAGCAACGGAAAACAAAACATCAAGAGTGAGCCAATATTCCATACTGTGTTGTATGTTAATTCCACTAGGATATTTAGGGATTATTTTCAAGTTACTCACATTAGGCCAAATTTGGTTTTGAACTTTTGATCTCCTTTCCAGCCTATTAATCCAAAATGAAACTCAGTAGGTAAGTCATACATGTAGACTTTAAGTAGAGCATAATTTTGATCACAAGAATTGGCTTGTTTAATGGGCTTGGATGAAACACGTGATTGTTTTCACGATGGAGTCACAAAAGGGAGTGATTTTGGGTTAATGGGCTCATTGGTTTCATTATGTTTTATGTAAGTTGGTGTGTTGTCAACTAGAATTATCTTATACAATGATCTGGGTACTAATGAAATATCACTAAATTGAAATGAAAAAGTAGCAAAAGGGAAGAACTTCAAATGGCCCTTTTTCAAAAATAGAATCAAAGATATTATGAGCATTTAAGATTAAATATTTAAAACTCAAACTGATATTATGAATGTTTATGGAAAATAATCTTACAAAAGAAACAAGAAGCTTACGTGTTGCTGCAATGTGAGATGCAACCACCAAATGACCAAAGGGTATATTACCTTTATTTGTTTTTATATAGGAAGAAGACCGCGGGTAAAGTATATATGTTGTCAAAGTGATTCTCTCTATTGCCGCCTTGCCGGTTTGGGTTGTACACCATCTTTACCTTTATTTGTTTCTATTCTTTTAGTGTAGCCAAATATTTTAGGAAGTCACTACAAGAAAATGGAATAAATACGACGAAAAGTTTTAGCAACGACATGGGGTAGTTGTTAATGGCCCCAAAAGAGTACTTGTATGCAAAATCGTCGCTATAGGACTGAAAGTCATCCCAGTAGAGCTACTCATGCGATGTTACATGGACGACCTTTTTGCGACGACATATCCTCCCTGAAGCTCTATAGCGACGAAACTATGGGCTTTAACGACGACTTTTTTCCGTCGCTAAAGCCCTTTATTCTTGTAATGAGTAGCATGCACGACAAGTCAAGGTCAATGCAAAGTGTGACATCCCAACCATATTCATGAAAAACTGGAATTTTGAATTTGTTAAAATAGAATGGTAGCATTGAATAATTAGTGACTTATACGAGCTCCCAATAATTTATTTTTATTTTAATTATGATTACATTTTTCTATTAAGTGATTATGTTGACTATTTTTCTATCTGCTTTGCTCAGTAAATTGTTTGATTCGTGCAATTATATTTTTCTTTTACAAAAACGGGTAAGCGAAGGAGGTGTTCCTTGTTCATGCTAACCGGAAAGAAACGAATATTTTTACTTAGATGTGCGCAGTCTAATCGATTATTCCGAGAACATCTCCGACACTATCTCTCCATCCCAAAATGTGCTGATAGTATATATTGCTTTTACAACTTTTCATTTAAACCTGGTATATTTTTAATAAACTTGGTATCCGTGTACAAAACAATTAAAGAATCTTAACAGTTTTGTAGTAGCATACATGACACCTGAAAGGTCAATTGTATGCGTGACATCATTTAATTTAATTTAATTTAAACTAATATGATTATAATTTCCATGTATCCATAAAAAAAAATTATTATATATATTTTTTAACAATAACTTGCATCAAGTTATTATTGAAGGTTAAGCTGTTCTTGCTCATGGGTATTTTCTCTTTACTCATTTGCTTCTGCAAGTTATAGACTTTATGACATCAATGTCTAATAAGAGTGCATTTATTTCAAGATCACTTGGCTGTTTATTTTCCATCTCAATACTGTTCATAATACTTTCTTCATTTATCCTGTTTCAATATGGTGACACTTCTTCAGTAACCAAATCATTTTACCAGTTAAGTCTTGTTGCTAACGGACCAACTTACATCAAACACGATGAAACCATTGCGCCAATCGAATCCTGTAAAGAATCGTGTTTCAAATCACCTACGTCATGTGACCAAAATCGAGCTCTACTGAAAGTCTTTATGTATGATCTACCTCCAGAGTTTCATTTTGGACTAATGGGTTGGAAAGGAGATCGAAACCAAATATGGCCTAATTTAAGTAACTCGAGCTTAATCCCTAAATACCCACCTAGGTTAGCCTTACAACATAGTATGGAGTATTGGCTCACTCTTGATCTTTTATCTTCGGTGACACCAAATGTCTCTAGACCTTGTACTGCAATTTTAGTACCAAACTCGGCTCAAGCGGATGTCATTTTTGTTCCATTTTTCTCATCGTGGAGCTACAATCAGCATTGTAAGATTCATCTCACGGATGTAAACAACATGGACAGGATTTTGCAAGAGAGATTAATAGAATATTTAAAGGGTACAGAAGAATGGAGAAGATCAGGAGGGAAGGATCATTTGATCATGGCCCACCATCCGAATAGTTTGCTCCTAGCAAGAGGATACTTGCGTGCTGCTATGCTTGTTCTTGCTGATTTTGGGAGGTACCCATCATGGATTGCAAATAAAAATAAAGATGTCATTGCGCCATACAAACATGTTGTTACACTACTTAATACAAGCAATTCCCCTTCTTTTGAAGAGAGGCCTTTGTTGGTGTACTTTCAAGGTGGAATTCACAGGAAAGATGTAAGCTTTTTCTTCTTGGTCGTGTTTGCTGTTTTTGAATTGACTGGAGGTGGCAGTTTTGACCCATTTTAATTAAATGGGTCGATTAATGTCGTGTCACATATTATCAGGTGAAATTATCAAACGGGTCGAAAAATATCCAAAGCTCCATTAAACGGTTTATTTTTGGATATTAATTACAGTACTATAACTTCTCAATACATTTCGTTAACCATTTTCAACACACTAACTATTTTATACAAACTTGTGAATATTTTTAACAAAAAGTTGTTCTAGTATTGATTGTATAAGTATTCATCTGAACAGGGTGGAAAAATTCGTCGAAAACTATACAACCTATTGAAAGATGAAAAAGACTTTCACTTTACATTCGGAAAGCCTTCCCCAGATGGGGTCCGCATGGCTTCCATAGGAATGGCATCCTCCAAATTCTGCCTTAACATTGCAGGAGACACTCCTTCATCTAACCGTTTGTTTGATGCCATTGTTAGTCACTGTGTTCCTGTTATAATTAGTGATGATATCGAGCTTCCATTTGAAGACGTTCTTGATTACTCCAAATTCACCATATTTGTTCGTGCATCAGATGCAATTAAGAAAGGGTACCTTTTGAAACTTCTTAGAGGGGTTCAAAGAGGAAAATGGGTTGAAATGTGGAAAAGATTGAAGGTTATTGCACCATATTTTGAGTATCAGTATCCATCACGTCCTTGTGATGCTGTTGACATGATTTGGCAGTCCGTTCATCGTAAGGTATTTTCTGTAAGTAGTAAATTTCCTAGAAGAAACAGATACCAAATGTCACAGAAACATGTACAATTTTTTTCATTTTCAAAGATTGCTGATTTTTTCACTTCTTAAAAATCATCTTGTTCTTGATGATAAGAGAAATTAAGTTAATGTTTCTTAAGATCCATAATGCTACAATGATATACATGATACAGTACGTATACATTGGAGGATCGACTAATATACTGAAATCGTGTATATAGCTAGGACAACTGTAACTTTCGTTATTTTCGGTATCATGTTCGCTGATAGAAAGATCTGAAGTTTGTTGAGTGTAGTAACATGACGCTTTGCGTTTAACTAATTAATCAGCTTATGTCAAGTCCTTTGTTTAAGCAGGATTATTATTTGTACCTGTGTTTTTAAAGTATTACAATATTAGAATATTGTTTTATGCTATTCTCTTAGAGACTGCTTACATATCTGTGTGTACAAGAGTTTTATTCAATTATAATGTCAATTGATGATTTTTATCGATCGAATTGTTTTAGTTAGAGAAACTTTTGATAACTGTTTGATAGAGATATGATAACAAAGGACGTTAATGTATACTGGTGCTTCAGATTTTTTGTGGAACAATTTGGTCTCGAAGAAAGACAATATTTGTGTTTGGCGTATGTTAATCATCCGGCTCCTGTCCTGAGATAATATAAAGAGTTGCAACCTTCAAGTCAACTCGGTATCTTGTCCACTCTGTAACTTTGTAGACGAGTATCTCTAATATTGTATCATAAACTGTCCTGAGGTTTCGAGTTTATGTCACAAGTGTTGGAGTTGATGGGGTCTCGATTCCCCACAAAATACCGCATTAAACGATGTCCTTAAAGCCAGGGATCATGTTTTTCATTATTAAACTGTTGCAAAGATTTTTAAAGCAGTTTGTCATATTATACTTTTGTCTATTTGAAAGTGGCGAAATCGCATTGTTCATGCTCCTTTAATTAGTTGATGCTCACAAGTTGAGGCATAAGGAGTCTTTCGAGTGTTCAACGGCCATCACTTCTTTGGTTGTGCAATAGGTACACTCAGTTAGATTTAAATCGGACTCCATGGATTTGTAATTGAGGTTTCAGGCGGTTCATGTATTCTCCTCCTTTTGAGGTGTTGTTTGTTTCCTTTTCTTGTATGGTTCTTCCTTGGACTCATTTAAGAAAAAGTTTGGAAAGACCCTAAACTGAAAAATAAGCGTAGGGATGAAAAATGTAAATTATCTTGTTTGTCTATCAATTAATTAAAACTATTTAAACAAGTAATTAACTAGCATATATAATTCTCGCCATACAAAGCAATATATATTTTAATTATTTTAAAAATTGATTAGACAGTAGTCATCGTTGGAAAAAACAATGATCAAACCTAAGTTATAAATCTGAAGAGTCAAAATCTAACTTAGTTGTATTCAGGAAACTTAGTGAAATTCCTGAGTCTGTGTTCCTGAGTCTGTGTTCCTGAGTCTGTGCTACACAGACTGAAGAATTGTTTCTGAGTCTGTGCTGCACAGACTGAAGAAATCCCACAGACTGAAAGCCGTGCTCTACTTGAAGACTTATGGATTCATCATCTGAAGAATGAAGATTGAAGACAAAAGACTTCACAGACTGAAGATCACAGACTGATGATCACAAATTGAAGATCACAGACTGAGAGCACAGACTGAAGAGCACAGATTGAAGAATGAAAGTACAAGTGTACAGAAGATATTCTTCTTTCCTTAGGCTAGATACAACTGATAAGATGTTTGAGAAAGGTCAAACATCTAACAAAGGTTTTCTTCTCAGCAAAGAAACCTTTTACCTTTTTGCTTTTTCTGTTTCCAAGAAAAGCAAAAAGGGTGGCGTGCTAAGTTGCCCAAGATGCATCTGTTATCCCTTGGACAATTATGCAAGCTGGATAATATAGAGTTACACCCAACTCTATAAATAGCAGTTCAAAAAGCACTGCTATGTATCCAAGAAATTCAAGAGAATTAGTATACTAGACCTTTGAGCTTAGGCTAAAGCATTACCACACTTACTGTGAAGTTTGTAGTGATAATTGTATCTTTGTATACTACTTGGATCGTATTCAAACCATCTGTGTGGGTTTGAATACCTTGTCATCTTTGTGAGACAAACAATTTATTGTGAATAATACTTTGATTCATAATAAACTCTGTGTTAAAATTAATCTTGTTTTCCGCCTAGATTAATTTAAACTTGTTTGATATAAAACTTGGATATAAACTAACACGTTGAGATAACTGTTATTTAATCTGTATCTAAGTTTTGGGAACCTTGTGACCCAACAACTGGTATCAGAGCAAATAAAGATTTAATCTTTAACGATCAAAGGAACCCAGTTTATCAAACAATCATCTAAATCCATTTTTCTCTACATTTTCTACTTTGAAAAATGACTTCCTCTATTGCTATGGCTGGGAAGGGAATTCCAATCTTCAATGGTGTAAATTTTACCCACTGGAAATTGAAAGCTGAATGGTTTCTTGCTAGCATTCATGATGAAATGCTTAGAGTCATTCAGGAAGGACCCATTATTCCTGGCAGAATAGTTCCTGCTACTTTAGATGCAAATGGCACTATTTTGACACCTGAAAAATTTGTTGAGGCTGCCAAAAGTACCTGGACTGATCTAGACAGGCAACTATATGCATTAGATTTTAAGGCCAAATCCATTCTGGGCAATGCAGTTACTGAGCCTATCTTTGCTAAGATATCTGGCTGCAAAACTGCTAAAGCCATATGGGATATGCTAACTGACCAATATGATGGTGTAAGTTTAGTACAATCCCAAAAGAAGAAGAATCTCATAAGAAATTATGAGAACTTCTCTGCTGGTCAAGGAGAGTCATTAACTGATATTCATACCAGATTTCAGATCTTAATCAATGATCTTGAAAGGTATAATATCATCAAAGGACAGTTTGAAATCTGTGCAAAATTTGTTGATGTCATTCCAAACACTTTTTCTGAAGTTATCACTTCATTAATTGTAAGTGAAAAATTGGAGACATATGATCTCTCTGGCTTGTTTGGACTTCTACTAAATTTTGAAGAAACCAAAGCCAGAAAGGATCTAAATGCCAAAAGGATTGCAAAAGATCCATCTGCTGCCCTTGTTGCAACAACAAGAAAAAATAGAGAACTTTTCTCTAGAGCAGATTACCATCTTACTCTTACAGACTCAGAATCAGATGATGAAACTGAGTCTCTAGAAGCTGAAATGGCATTGCTAGCCCAAAGGTTAGAAAAAGCAAGATTCAAAGGTTCAAAAGGAAGGCCAACTTTTGATCCTAAGAAAGCTACTTGCTATAAATGTGGGCAAGTTGGTCATATTTCTTCTGACTGCAGAGTGAAGATTGCAGAATCTTCAAATTCTGATAAGTGGGAAGAAAAGGCCAAGAAGTACAAGAAAAAGTACTTCAACTCCAAGAAAATTGGAGAGAAACAACAACCAAAGAAACTAGAGAAAGCTTTGGTTGTTGAACAATGGATAGATGAAGAATCTTCATCATCTGAGGATGATGAAGATATGTGCTTAATGGCTATCACAGAGAGCCAGTTTGACAAAGATGTCAAATTTGCAGAAAAGGCATGTGTTCATCCAGATTGGGACAGAGGATCTGCTTACAATGTAAATCATTTTAAACTTTACTATAGTGATGCAGAAAAACAGAAAATGTTTGAACACATTTATGTAGATTTTTTGAAAAGACTTGAGGAAATACAAGATTTAAAAACCAAACTCAGTCAAGTTCAAAAAGATCTACAATCAAAAGTGAATGAAATAAACCAAAATAAACAGTACAAACTGGAGCTTGATGCTCAATATGACCTTCTCAAAAAGATCAAGCTGGAAAAAGAAGCTTATAAAAACAAAGCTGATCATTATGAAAGGATCTGTAAATCTTGGTGTATTTCATCACTTAAAAATGTGGACTGTTTATCCAAACAGATTCCAGCTCAGATACAAGCGGTCATAGGTGACGAGTTTGATCTTAAAAGTCACATAAATTCAGAAATAAACTCAAAACCTACTATATTTGTACCTGAGATTTTACCTCATACTTTTAGTCATACTGTGGGAGACAAAGTTATATTGACAAATGCTTTTGTTAGACCAAAAATAGTTACTAAAGAACTAGTATATGAGACAGAGCCAGACTCTGAAGACACAGACTCAGAAATCTTAGTCTGTGAAACTTCTCAATCTGAACAGCCTGAACTTATAATCACTAATGAATCTTTAAGAACTATAGAACTTGAAAAGAAAAGATTTATAAAAGGCAAAGTTAATACTCCCACAGTACCATCTTTAAAAAGACAAAAAGAGGTAAAAGGAATCAAAAATAAACAGAAAGGTTACAATGTGTTTGAACCTTCCACATCTCAGTCTGTAACTGGTCCAGACAATAATATGCCAAATGATAAATCTAAAGGCATAAAACCAGTAACAAAGGAGTTAAAAAGATCTCAGTCTGTGAGATCTAACTGTCAGTCTGGAAAAATAAATTTTCAGTCTGGCAAACTTAACTCCAAATCTGTTTGTGTTAACACTCAGTCTGACTCTCAAAAGTCAAATCTTAACAACCAGACTGAGACCATTAAGCTGCTTAGTGAAAACTTAATGAAGTTAACCACAGATTTTAAAACATTTGTTGAGTCAAAACAAGAGTTTAACAGAGGATCTAGTGTAAATAATAACCCAAAATCCAAAAGGACCATCATGTTGAACAGAAAATGTTACAACTGTGGAAATCTGGGACATGAAGGTATTAAATGCACAAAGTCCATTTTTAAACAGTCAAAGGCTGCTTTGATCAAACAAATGTCGTCTACAAACAACAAAATCAAAAATAGAGAGGTTAAAAGTCAACTTCACAGACTTAGCACCAAAACTGCTAAAGAATTGACTTCAACCAACTCTAAAGAACCCATCAAAAGATGGGTTCCCAAAAGTAACTAATTGATTTTGTTTGTCCTGTGCAGGGTAACAGCAAATGGTACCTAGACAGTGGATGCTCAAGACACATGACAGGTTCCTTGAAGAATCTGTCAGAGTTTGTAGAAGAAGAAGGACCTTCTGTCAAATATGGTGACAACTCTGTTGCCAAGATAAAAGGTTATGGTGTGGTGAAGGCTGGCAACATCAGGATAACAAAGGTGGCCTATGTTGAAGGATTAAAGCATAACCTGCTTAGTGCTAGCCAGATTTGTGATGATGATGGTGAAATCAGAATCAGAAAGAAGGCTGCTGTTATCTATAATTCCAAAGGCAAACCTATATTAGTTGCCAAAAGAGAAAGAGATATCTATCTCTTGGATCTTTCTTCTGCAGACAACAATGTAGAGACCTGTCTCTATACTCAGTCTGTGCCAGAACTAAGCTGGCTATGGCATAGGAGGTTATCCCACCTGAACTTCAAAAATATTAATCTCCTGTCAAAGAAGAAACTGGTTAGAGGTCTGCCTGATGTTACATTTGCAAAAGACAAACTTTGTCCTGCATGTACACTAGGGAAACAGACCAAGAACCATTTTCCATCCAAATTGTTAGCTACAATTGAACAACCACTGCATATGCTCCATATGGATCTGTTTGGACCCATGAGCATTAGCAGTTTGGGTGGAAAGAAGTATACACTTGTGGTTGTGGATGAATACACAAGGTATACTTGGGTCATCTTTCTTAAAGCTAAAAGTGATGCTCCTGAAGAGATTATTAATCTAATCAAGAGAGAAGAATTGCAGAAAGATGCACCTGTCAAGCAACTCAGGAGTGACCATGGTACAGAATTTAAGAATTCTACTCTCATTGAATTCTGTACTGACAAAGGCATTATTCAAAACTTTGCCTCTGTCAGAACTCCTCAACAAAATGGTGTTGCTGAGAGAAGAAATCGTACACTCATAGAAGCTGCAAGAACCATGTTATGCCATGGTCAAATGAAGGTTTATTTTTGGGCAGAGGCAATTAACACTGCCTGTTATACCCAAAATAGATCTATTTTGGTCAAAAGGCATGGCAAAACTGCATATGAGTTGTATCATAAGAAGGTTCCAACCATCCATTACTTTCAGACCTTTGGAAGTAAATGCTACATTCTCAATCAAAGAGATCAGTTAGCAAAGATGGAACCTAAATCTGATGAAGGAATTTTTGTTGGCTATTCATCTATCTCAAAGGCCTACAGAGTTTACAACAACAGAAGGAATAAAATTGAAGAAACCATCAATGTCACCTTTGATGCTTCCTCTGCTAATGATGAACATGTTTCTCAGTCTGATGTTCATTTGTTAGAAGATTTATCTGTTGTGGGATCTGAATCTCAAATCCCAGTTGTTGTTAATCAATAACAGGACTCTGAAAGTGATAATGAAGATGATCAACCTGCTCATTCTATGACAATACCTTCATCAACAGAAGATGAATCTGTGTCCAGAGATTCAAACTCTTCTGATACATGTGTTCAGTCTGATAGTTTTCAGTCTGTGAACTCTACAGACTCTGACTTGCCCTGTGTAGAAGATGATGCAGAACTCAGTCCTGCTATTCTTCCACCAAATGAGAATGATTTACCATCAAATGATGAATCACTTCAAGGAGTCAAAGAACACAAGTATCATCCAATTACAGAAATAATTGGAGATTATGTTTCTGGTGTACAAACAAGAGCTAAAGTGTCAAACTTATCTACTGCAAATTTCTGTTTCTACACAAACTTCCTGTCAATCATTGAACCAAAGAAAGCTGAAGAAGCCTTGAAAGATGATGATTGGGTTGAAGCAATGCAGGAAGAGTTAACAGAATTTGACAGAAACAATGTTTGGACCCTAGTTCCTGCTCCAAAAGGGAAAACAATTATTGGAACAAAATGGGTTTACAGAAACAAAACGGACAAGGATGGAGTGATAATCAGAAACAAGGCAAGGCTAGTTGCACAAGGCTACAAGCAGGAAGAAGGCATTGATTATGATGAAACATTTGCCCCTGTAGCCAGAATTGAAGCAATAAGGTTATTCTTGGCATATGCTGCATTCAAGGACTTCAAAGTCTATCAAATGGATGTCAAGAGTGCATTTCTGAATGGCAACTTACAAGAGGAAGTCTATGTGAAACAACCTCCAGGTTTTGTAAGTTCCACTTTTCAAAATCATGTCTATAAATTGCAGAAAGCACTATATGGGCTAAAACAAGCTCCAAGAGCTTGGTATGACACCTTATCATCCTATCTTCTTAGTAATGACTTTACTAGAGGATCAATTGATAAAACTTTGTTCTTTAAAAGGAACAAGGCAGATGTCATACTAGTTCAAATCTATGTTGATGATATTATATTTGGGTCTACTGATGAAAAATTGTGTAAATGGTTTTCAAACTTAATGTCAAAACAGTATCAAATGAGTATGATGGGTGAATTAACATACTTTCTTGGTCTACAAGTACATCAGAAACCTGATGGTATCTTTATCAACCAAGGTAAATATGTCAATGACCTACTTACTAAATATTCTTTAAAGGACTGTTCAATTATGAAAACACCAATGAGCACTGCAGATAAGTTGGATAAGGATCAGTCTGGCAAGTCAGTCTGTCAAACCACTTATAGAGGTATGATAGGATCTCTACTATACCTCACTGCAAGTAGACCAGATATCATGTTCTCAACATGTTTGTGTGCTAGATATCAATCTGAACCTAAAGAATCGCATCTAAAAGCTGTAAAAAGGATTTTTAGGTACCTAAAAGGTACTCCTAACCTGGGTCTTTGGTATCCCAAAGACTCTGGTTTTGATCTAATTGGATATACAGATGCAGATTATGCAGGTTGTAAATTAGACAGGAAAAGCACTTCTGGTGGATGTCAACTGCTAGGTGGCAAACTAGTCAGTTGGTCAAGCAAGAAACAGAATTCTGTTGCTACATCCACTGCAGAAGCTGAATATGTGGCTGCTGGTAGTTGCTGTGCTCAATTGCTATGGATGCAACATCAACTAGCAGACTATGATTTGGTGTTTACAAAAACTCCAATCATGTGTGATAACCAAAGTGCCATTGCCATCACTGAGAATCCCGTGTTTCACTCCAGGACAAAGCATATTGAGATCAGACATCACTTTATCAGAGATTGTGCTGAGAAAGGTAAAGTGATTCTCAAATATGTGCCAACAAATGACCAACTAGCAGATATCTTTACTAAACCTCTTAATGAAGATAGATTTTTGTATCTGCTTGGTCAACTAGGAATGCTCAACCCCTAGTAAAAACTTGAATCTCTATGATTCAATTCTCAGTCTGTGTCTGCTTTTCAATCTGTATAACTGTATTCTCAGCTACATACAATCAAAAAGCACAGACAAAGAGATGTTTTTGTACATACTTTCTAAGAAAATACCAAAAAGATTTTATACCTTCTGTTATTTTCTCTCAGTCTGACTGATTATATGTTTCAGTCTGTGTAACTTCTTCCAGATTAGCTACACAGACTGACCATATTCATTCAGACTAGAACCTCTATTTTTGTGCTTTATTAATTCATACGGGTAGTATTTTAGTACTATTAGTATTAATACTGCTAGTTACTTTTAGTACTGCTGGTTAATACTGATAAGACTTTTTAACACTGCCCCCATGAATTCGTATTTTAGCACTGCTGGTAAAGATTGGTACAATTAACACTGTTAATGTAGCAAGTTACTACTGTTAGTTAATTTTAGTACTGCTCTTGCAAGTTACTACTGTTAGTTAATTTTAGTACTGCCTTCTCAAGTTAGTACTGTTAGCTATATCAATCCATTACCACTGCTAGCAATAGTTTTTAAAATTCTGTTATTTTCTCAGTCTGTCTGTTATATGGCTTAGTCTGTGTGACGTCATCCAGACTCACTACACAGACTGACCATATACACTCAGACTGAGCTCATCTCATTTTTTTTATTTTATTTTTAATTTTTTTTATTTTATTTTATTTTTATATTTTTTTTCTTTCTTTAATAAAAATAAATAAACAACAATATCTCTGCATTTAATGCTAAAACCATTTTTATGGTAATAATCATTAAAAGTTTTGGCGCTTGTTGTCTATTTATCTGCTCAATACAAAAAGTGCACGTGCCTCAGCGCTACTGTTGCAGAAACAGGGATAAACCGTCCAAATGGGTCCCATTTAACGGAAATTTAATTTCTACAAATACCCATTTATGTTTTCTCCCTTTCTTCTTCATTCGTACTTGCACACCAAAAACAAACAGAGTTTATAAACCCTAAATTGCTCAACCATTTTCAAACTCAATTTCTAAAATCTCTTCAATGGCTGATCAATGGGTTTACACGGCACCTGCCAACATCGCTGCGGCTAAACCCTTCAAACAAGGGAAACAGGTAAAACTCTGTATCAACAATCAAGTAGCTACCATTTCCATCCCTGATTCGAAAAAGAATAAAGGGTTTGAGGAACTAACTGCTTTTATGTCTGCTCATCCATTAAGGGGAGCATTCTTTAACACAGTTCCTCAAATATACCCACAATTTCTAATGGAATGGTGGTATACTTGCTCCTCAAATAGTACCAATACTGCAATTACTGGTACTATTGATCATGGTAAACGGGCAGTTACCATTGATCAGGAGTTAATTAGGAATGTCTTAGACCTGCCTTTGGGAAATAATTTTGAACCTATTCCAACCAAAGAAGCAGCAAGGGCTTCTCTTCCTTTGGTTGGATATACCAAAGAAAAAGGCACAATTTTGATGTCAGGATTCAACCCCAAATGGAAATTTTTAATTTCTGGCATCATTAGGAGTCTAGGAGGTAAATCTGGTAGCACAGGGGAGCTAAATGAGTTTGAAACTCAGCTGTTGAGCTCATTCATCACTGGTTTAAACATCAACTTTGCAGAGTTGTATTTTCAAGAAATTTTAAAACTGGTGAATGAGTCAAACAGAATTTTTAATGTACCTTTTATAAGGCTACTCTCCCTGTGCATCCAATCCAGGTTAACTGGGTCTGTATATATGTCCTTTAATAATAAAGTGGCAGATATATACCTATTCCCATGCTCACATATAAAGTGTTTAACCATCCAGTTCCACTTTCTGGAGCACCTATCACTGCTGCTATGCAGCCCTGGATTGATCACCCATATGTTGCTTCTGCATCCATGGAGGGTGATGATTCAAGTGATAGTATGGGTAATAAGACCCAGGCTGCTGAAGATCGTGTGGCTGAAGCAGAGCACACAGACTCCGGGGATACAGACTCAACTCAGTCTGTGCACTTGGAGTCAGACTCAAACATTCCTGAGTCTGTTCCATCTTCAACAGAAGATGCAGGTAGTACTTCTTCTTCTTCTGAGGACATGGATACAGATCAACCTTCTTATCCTAGCCCATCCTCACCCACAAAAGAGAGTCACAAACAAACCAACCCAGATGAGTCACCACTCACTCTGGAGGAATCACCAGACTCAACCCCCAAAAGTATAGCACAAATGGAATCATCATCCATGGAACTGGATGTCAACAGAACACCTTCCAGTGCTGTAGACCATTCCATTACAGCTCTGCTAGAGTCTGTGGTGCCAATGGCTACCCAACTGACCCAACCTACACCTAGTTTAGTCAGCTTGGATACCCACATTGCTGCTGCTACACTGACCCCTGTAGTAAGCATTGAAGAAGATGCTCCAATCCTGAGCACTACCAACCCCCTCTTTACCCCACTCACAATGGCTGGACCCATATTGACCACTAGTCCTGCACTAGTTCACACTCCGGTGAGTCTTTTCTTACACCCCTCTGCACAGATTGCCAATGCCCCAGTCATGTCACAGACTGAGGTACAGATCTCCTCTTCTTTGCTCCATGATCTACCATCTTATCACCAGATGGTTAGTGAGGGCATACAAACTTCAACATCAGTTGCCAGTGATACTGCTCCATTACACCAGGAACTGTTTGAGGCAACAGGTGCAACACAATCATTTCCCCGTGATATCTTATCCTATCCCCGGATTAGATCTGAGGGAACAACTACACCACTCAATGCCTATGATCACTTTTCCATGCACAGGATACAGAGTGAGGCAAAGAGTGCAACACCAAAAGATTCCAGTGATCTTGCTCAGTTTCAACATGAGTCAAGTGAGGAACACGTACCATCACCCACTTCTAACCCCTCCAACCAGACCCAGTCTGTGCCTTCTAGTACACTTATCGATGTGCTTTCTGCCATCAACAGGTTGTCTGAATGGGTACAGACTGAGTTCAATAATAATAAGAAAGAGCTAGAGAAGATGAAGCATCTAGTCTCTACTATGGTGGATAAAGTGGATATGCTGGAGGAAAAGGTATCTAATAGGTTAGATGAAATGCAGACCACCCTCTCAAACTTGGTAGATGATGTCAAAAAGGGGGAGAAGATGAAGCATGGGTCTGCAGAAGCTAAAACCTCAAAAGATAAAGATTTAAATAATAAATCCTTAGATTTAGAGGGAGATAGCAGTGAGGGAGATGATGGAGATGATGGACCCGAAGGTGCTAGGGTGAAGTCTCAGACTAAAGCTCAATCTGTGCCACAGACTGAAGATATGAGTGCACAGATTGAGGGGGAGCAAGAGAGATTGCAGTCAGGTGAACATACTGAGATGGTTGCACAGACTCAGGGGGAGTCATCCATTGTCTTACACATAGACCCAATTGCAACTATCTCAGCCCAAGGTCAGATGGAGTTGAAGAGACCAAGGGAAGAAGATGAAGATGTTCAACCACTGCAGATCAAAAGAGCCAGAAAGACAAAAAGAATGGCCAAGAGGATTCCTGAAAGGGATATCTTTGATTCCCAACCAAAAATGAAGGGGATCAAAACCTGGGACCAGTTCTTAAAGCTGGCTGAAGAACAGGACACTGATGGTGAAGATGATGATGCCATCAATCCTAACTGCAGTTCTGAGTCTGAAGTTTTCAGAAGATCAGATGATGATGAAGATGATGCTACCTTTGGAGGTGTAGGTGAAGGAGCCTCAAAAGTCAAGACTGGAGAGTCTCAGTCTGTGCCTTCTGAACCTGCACAAACTGAGACACAGCATCAATCACAGACTCAGAGCTCAGAGCAACCAGCAGCAAGCACTGATGTTCTAATTATCGGTGCTGAAGCCATTCAAGCTGAAGCCTATCCTGCTAGACCAACCACATCAACCAGAACACTGCCTCCAGGTAGAAGTGAGATTGAAGACAGAATGAAATGGAGAAGTGCTCATCTGATAAGCACTTATCCTGGGTCAAGCTCTACCATGGAAGAAGTAATGGATAAGGGTAAGGGCAAGGAGATTGCCTTATCCAAGCAGGAAAGGTTAAGCAAGATCAAGAAGATGGTGGATGATCATGCTGCTGGCACAAGAAATCCTGAACTGACAAATCTACAGGATGAACTCTTGCAACAAGAAGCTACTGCTCAAGGTATGACCTTAACCGAATACTTAAATGTATTATCAATTGAAGAGCAGAAGCTGAAGGAAGCAAGATTTGTTGACATGCTCTCCAAAGAGTTAGAAGATGAAAGTTGTTCACAGACTCAGATCAGAATGAGTCAAGTTGAGCAACAAATCAAAGAAGATGAAGAGCTGTCAATAAGATTACAGAAGATAGAGAGCCTGAAACCAAAGCTACAAGCCACTTTCCAAAAGTCAAAGCTCAAGCAGAAGATCAGAGAATGTCATCTGAACAAGATTGGACAGAAATTAAAGCTGGAGCTGACTTTGACCAAGAGCAAGAAGATGGTATGGGTGGATGAACTGTACACTCTAGGGCTTAAGGAATGGCAATCTATTGCCAATCTTTTGAAGAGTGCAGCTGACAAGGATCTGAAGAAAGAAGTTCTGGATGAGCTATCTTACCTAATTGAGCTAGTTCTAAGTCTGGGGCTCATCTCAGAAGAAGAGTACAAGTTGTTTTGCATAGCAAACAATTTTGTAATCAAGAAGAAGTCAGCTGGGTTATCCACAGAGAATGAGCAGAGAAGGGAGCATCCTCTACCCAAAGGTATTATTTTCATAGATAGATCTTATGTACAGACTAACAACATTGAAGGTCTGTGCTATAGAGATATCAATGGGATAGAGTGCTTCCAGGATCAAAATGGACTATATAGAGAGTCTCTGCTACACTGCATTGCCCTGCTGAAGGAATGCAAACATTCTCAAGCCAGACCATTCAGAAGAAGACTGATCAGCTGGTTATTCAACAACCTTTCCCAACTCAGGATGATGATTGGACTTGAAGATATCTGCAAGAAGATCATCCTAGAGTATCAAGAATTTGAAGACAAATCTGATAAGGAAATGGAAGAACTGTTGAAGAGGAAAGTGGAAAAGATGAAAGAGATCAGGGCTCAGAGAAAGGATTGAAGATTGTTAGATTTTTGATTTACAATCTTATGTAATAATTGTAATATTTTTGTGAACTAACTGTGATTCTGACTTTATATATATATAAGTCTTGATCCATATGTTATGATTCACCTTAGTATTTATTATTTCTCTATTATCTTTTGTAAATAGATTTTGACATCATCAGATAGGGGGAGATTGTTGGAAAAAACAATGATCAAACCTAAGTTATAAATCTGAAGAGTCAAAATCTAACTTAGTTGTATTCAGGAAACTTAGTGAAATTCCTGAGTCTGTGTTCCTGAGTCTGTGTTCCTGAGTCTGTGCTACACAGACTGAAGAATTGTTTCTGAGTCTGTGCTGCACAGACTGAAGAAATCCCACAGACTGAAAGCCGTGCTCTACTTGAAGACTTTGGATTCATCATCTGAAGAATGAAGATTGAAGACAAAAGACTTCACAGACTGAAGATCACAGACTGATGATCACAAATTGAAGATCACAGACTGAGAGCACAGACTGAAGAGCACAGATTGAAGAATGAAAGTACAAGTGTACAGAAGATATTCTTCTTTCCTTAGGCTAGATACAACTGATAAGATGTTTGAGAAAGGTCAAACATCTAACAAAGGTTTTCTTCTCAGCAAAGAAACCTTTTACCTTTTTGCTTTTTCTGTTTCCAAGAAAAGCAAAAAGGGTGGCGTGCTAAGTTGCCCAAGATGCATCTGTTATCCCTTGGACAATTATGCAAGCTGGATAATATAGAGTTACACCCAACTCTATAAATAGCAGTTCAAAAAGCACTGCTATGTATCCAAGAAATTCAAGAGAATTAGTATACTAGACCTTTGAGCTTAGGCTAAAGCATTACCACACTTACTGTGAAGTTTGTAGTGATAATTGTATCTTTGTATACTACTTGGATCGTATTCAAACCATCTGTGTGGGTTTGAATACCTTGTCATCTTTGTGAGACAAACAATTTATTGTGAATAATACTTTGATTCATAATAAACTCTGTGTTAAAATTAATCTTGTTTTCCGCCTAGATTAATTTAAACTTGTTTGATATAAAACTTGGATATAAACTAACACGTTGAGATAACTGTTATTTAATCTGTATCTAAGTTTTGGGAACCTTGTGACCCAACAGTCATATATTATATTCTCTCCGTTTCAAAATAAATGTCTACATTACTATTTATATTAAAAATTATTAAACTCTTAATTTTACCTTTATCTATCACTCTCAATCATGTATTTCTTAAATCAATTCAGTTAAAATTGCCTTAAATATAATGACAAAATTGATATTTACCAATCTATTTTAATTCAAACAAACTTGTTGGAGGAAAAAAAATTTGAGACGAAGGAAGTATTTTTTTTCACTTACGGATTACTCATTATGGTAAGTCGATAATGGTAGCTACTCATATATATAGAGAGTTTAAGATTCACTAATGAAAAGTGTGTAAAATGTAATTACGATGAAGTTATTATAAAATAAATTTTACCCCTGATAAAACATCAATGGGAGAATTCTACCTATATCCTTCCAAACTTATGAAATTACATAAATATCCTTACAAAGTTAAAAGATTACTTCAATATCCTTTCAAACTAGTAAAATGTTCATCTATATCTAAATAAAGAAAATAATAAGTATCAAAACATTATAAATACAATTAGCAAGTTAAATTACTTTTATAGCCTTACCTGTATTCTTCTTCCTAAAACTTGTTAAATCTAATCGAACAAATCAATTCTGTAGAATTTTACCAGCAATTATATATTAACCATCAAAATCAAGGAGTAAAAAACTAAACCAAATGACCGGGCGCTTATGATATATTTTTGAAACCCACCTAGGAAGTAAATATAAATTTGATATAGGTCAAACCACCCTTTGATCCATTAAATTCCTTTGGTCGTATATATTTTAATCTGTAAATACATGTGGTAGAAAATGGATAAAGAAGGTTCCAAAATTTGTTTGATTTAGAGAAAAGGGTATAAATGTCATGTTGCTCGTTTATTGGTAATTATTTAAAAGTTTTATGGATTAAAAAGATTACATTTTATTAACTTAATTATTTGAATATTGAGGAATATTTTACCAGTTTGAAGAGATATCGAAGTAATTTAGAAATTTATAAGGATATTGACGTAATTTTAAAAGTTTGCAAGGATATAAATGAAATTCTTCCAAATGTTGTAGATTTGTTGGATGAAGAGTCGAAAACGAGACACAAATGTTACATAGCCAAAAGTTGACTAAATGAACCTAACAATTAAAGAGAAATGATTGGTTCACATAAAATTTTAAAGAAAAATTCACACAATAATGTGGAGTACGAAATTGACTAATCACAAACACTTTTGATTTTTTTCTCTTGCTTCTTTCTCTGTATACGATTAGTCTACATCATTTTATGAAACATTTTTTGTAAACTTTTGGTGAATGTATCATTTCTCACAATTATTATACTCCACAGGGAAGTATTTAATTTCCCTAAATTTTGGAAATTTAAACTGAATTCTCGGTCCTTCAGTTGATTTCTAAAGAGTGGAAAATACAAAAATTGAGATGGAGATAGTATTATATACTATTATGATCTATAAGAGGTAATTGTTTCCTTTAAGAAACTTCAAATTGCATTAAATTTTTTTCGTTAAAAGTTAAATGTTTTAGTGTCTGTTTTAAATTTTTACCCATTCTACTTTTCCAACTCGGTCTCTCAGTTAATTACTATTAAATTTTTTTCGTTAAAAGTTAAATGTTTTAGTGTCTGTTTTAAATTTTTACCCATTCCACTTTTCCAACTCGGTCTCTCAGTTAATTACTATCAACAAATCATGTCTTACATATAGATTAGAGTTTAGAGAACTCAATATTTGAACATATATTTGATTGGTTTTAATAGATATTATATAAAATCATCTAGCTCGGTCAATAGAGCAGTATAATCGATGTCTTAAGGGACAACAAACTGCTTATACACTAGGGATTAGTGTATGGGAATGTACTTAATTTATCTCGATCTCTATAGTGTGTACCAAACTTCATTTTTTTATTGTGTGTATCAAACTTTCAGCATTGGTCTATTGTATGTATTCGATATGTTATTACTTGTAACTCGTGACAGAACACCCATTTTTTATGATGTTCAATCCCGTGTTAGATGACGTGACGGCTTATAGGTTGAATAAGTCATCAGATACACAGAATAGATCAAAATTGAAAGTTTGATACACACAATAAACTAAAATGAAGTTAAATACACACAATAAAAATCAGATTGAAATTAAATGCATTTTCAAACATTATGCCAGTATACGATCATCTTCCAATTTAAATTAAATCATGTTCTTCAGATAAAAATGAACCACTTACTCCACCAATATGTTTTGGATTTTGGTGAAATAAATGATTCAACGTGGTCACAATGCAATTATTCACCTCACTTTAGAATGAAGCAATCTGAAATATTTTATATCTCATGTCTCACTTTATTCATAAAGACCAAAGAGACAAAAACCTAATCTCATATCATTTCAACAGGAAAACTTAGATAACCGATAAATTTTACTTTTTTAGCCATTTATATTACGGATAAAAGTTCAAAACGATAATCACTAAATATTTAAGAACTTGAGAGTACCACTAAATTAATTGAATGTTTATTCAAATGTAATTAACCTCATTTACTCTGTGCATTAAACATTGATGTACCAACGTTCGAGTGAGACGACTCTTTTTTTATATAAAAACACTAAAATGTAAAAACACACAAGAAAGAAAAAAGAAAACACATATGTTCGATCACAAGTGAAATTTAGGGTGTTTCCACGTGAATAAATCGATTAAAAGGTGTTGTAACACATAATATTCCGAGTTTTAACTTTCTTTTTCTCTACTGAATCTACATTAATGTTCACGTATGAATAAAGTTCATCAACATAATGTAGTAGTTCTCGCAATAGAGTTCACAACTTTTTAATGATTCTCATTTGAACCTACATTTGCTTGCTTAACTTACAAGACTTTCAACATAGGATTTTATACCTAGAAAAAGAATGGATTTTTTGCTTTGTCTCTTTTAAGACAACAAATTATTAGGGTCGTTCCTGAGATTTTTGAGACCCTGTGCAAGTCGTCATAAACGAGGCCTTATAATATAAAGTCGCGATGAGAGTTATAAACTTATCAATGCTATGCATCCAAATTTCAATAATATATTTTTCCTAATTAATGTTACAACTAATAATTCGATTTAAGAACTAATATAGTAAACTAGTTTACTTAATTTTGAGGCCTCAAATATCCGGACACCCCATAAATTTGGAATATTTTTGTTGAATATTAACAACTACTACTAGTACCGAACCTAATTTGGAGGCTCTAAATATTTAAAGGCCCTGTGCGGCCGCACCACTTGCACACCCTCGAGGACGGTGCTGCAAATTATCTTATGCGGTGGGCCGGCCAAAAAATGGCTTTGATTTAACTTTGAGGCATTCAATAACTTGTAAACCCGTTGTGCTAAAAATGATGAGTTGACATTAGGTTCTTCCACCACGACGGTTAAGGACTTGGCGATTATGATCGAAACTGTTTCATAACTCATAGATCTCATGAGTTTAGGTAAAGCTGAAAAAGTAATACAAAAACGGAATAACATCAAAAGTAATAATCATTCACACAATTTCATCAAAATCAAGTTGGAGGACACAACAAATCAAGTGTCGGGGACCAATTAAAGCTTGGATACAAGTGTGAACAATACTCATATGAATATACTTTACTGTGGTTTTTTCAATCTATCAGATGTCAAAAGATGCACAATGATGGTTGAAATTAGTACAAACCCCCACCACGGCGATGTAATGACAATGGGCGGTTAAGGATTACAACAACTTATTAACACATGATAATTATATATATGGGCCTTATATTTTAATTTTCTTTTAGCTAGATCACATATATAAGCATTATAAAAAATGAAAATGATATGAAATGTTCAAACTATGTACATATAAGTACGTTCACATTAGATTATGTCGAAGTTTTGATGGAGATCCAAATGATAACCTAAGAAAAGTTGAGACCATAAAATTAAACCGAATGAGGTTATTATTCATAAATGATCGAGTCAATTGTGCTAGATTTCACATTTTACGCACACAACCCACGACAATGCAAACGACCGGTTGTTATCGCCGCAAACGTGTTACGTACATATATTTAAAGAAGAGAAAATTACCTAAATGATCTAATTTGCACTTCACTATCTAACTATGGATAAAATTTGCAAAACCATCCATTTTAGTCAAGTATATCGCTCCATCACATCAAGTTGGAGCGAAATACAGTATAAAAATATATTTGTTAGTTCGTTCCAATCAAACGCCAAATAATTCGCTAAATTTGTTAAAAATAACCATTAATTGGCTCAAATACCCAACAATTCGCACAAATACATGCCCAACTATTCGCTTACAAAACACATTTGCATTCGTTCAAATGCCCAACAATTCTCTCAAATGCCAAAAAATTCGCTAAAATGCCCAACAATTCGCTCTAATTATTATAAAATACACATGAATTCGCTCAAATGCCTAACAACTCTCTCAAATGTCCACCAATTCGCTCAAATGTCTAACAATTCGCTTAAATGTCTAACAATTCGCTCAAATGTCAAATAATTCGCTCAAATGTCAAACAATTCGCTCCGATTATTACAAAATACACATGAATTCGCTCAAATTACCAACAATTCACTCCGATTATTACAAAATACACATGAATTCGCTGCGAACTTAATGTGATGGGACAAGATCTTTGAACAAAATGGATATAGATATGGAGGATTAAATTTAATCAAATAGGTAATATTCTCTTTAAAGAAAACCAAGATCATCCACGGATTTTAAACGCTAATTAACCAGCTTTAATTTACACATGGACACTAATCATCTTTTTTGCAAAGACTCTCAAGTCTCACCTCTAAATAAATTCACACGTACTATACCGATGCCCTTATGATTCACACAAATATAAGTACTTTTTCGATGCGATGATCGATTAAGGCTTTATGGACCAATGACAATGACTAAATCTTTCTATAAGAACTAACAATGTTTGAACAGACATGCCACGATGTATATCCATATGAATGTACGTCACGAATAATTGCATGCCTACATTACTATACACACATGCACGCTTGTACATATGTGAACACATATGTGTTTTTTTAAATAGCAATGTTATTATATAGGAATTTGTGTACGTGAATGCATTCAACTTGTACTAGATATCTATTGTGTGTATCCAACTTAAGTTTGCTATTTTCAGTGCATCCAACTTTTAAAAACGTGTGTTTTAATGTATATAGCTGATGTGTCATCTGTTTAAGGTGTCACGTGGCATCCGTAGGGGTTGACACATCATCAAAAGTACTAAATAATACATTAAAACACACGTTTTTGAAAGTTGGATGCATTAAAAATAGCTAATCTAAATTAGATACATACAATAGACATCGGATAAAAGTTTGATGCATCCCATATACTAACCCCTATTATATATGATCTATATGGAAATTATATAGTAATTAAATAGTGATCATGCAATTATTATATAGATAAAAATTAAAAAAGAAAAAAAAATGAAATTTTCATCATTTCACAATTCAGCGCAAAAGTTAATAATGACGGCGACGTACACCCCGTAAATGCCTCCATATCTACTAGCTAGTACTTGTGCATAGCATATTTATGTACTTTAAATTTAGTAACCGAAATCCATGTGGCATGCAAAACAAGCAACTCAAAGGGTCCTCTTGACATAAAAACAGTGGAGACTACAACAATGTGGAATTAAATCGATCGAAGGGGACAGCACACATGCATCAAACCCATTATTTATTCAACCAGCAAAGTTGGTTGCTATATATACTTTTTTTTTTGTTTATTTTTCTAATTTATATTGTCATATTTTGGCTTTCAACAAGTTCAGGTTATCAAGGATTGAAATATATATAGGTTTAAGCAAATAATAATGATAATGATAATAAATTTTAGTAAATAGTTAGGTTAATCGACTGATTACCATTTAACTTGTGTATAGTATAATCTTTTATTTCAAGCGGTAGATATTTGTATTTATTTATTGGGATTAGTGCGTACTAATGTACTTAACTTTAGCCCAAACATTATACTATGTATTCAACTTCATTTTAGTCTATTATATGTATCCAACTTCTAAATATCGTTATTGTATGTATTTTGTAGTAACTTTGATGATGTGTCATGTCAAGTGACACCTTACACATATGACACGTCAGCAAATGTACCATTAAGTACATAAAATAGCGATAATTGAAAGTTGTATACACACGATATACCAAAATAAAGTTGAATACACGTAGCGTAGAATTTGAGGTAAAGTTATTTTCACACACTAACCCTTTATTTATTTTATATAGTTAGCATGCTAAAATTAAACATTTACCACCCCTTCACCAATCTCTATCCATCATTCTATTGAATTCAATGATTTATACCAAGAATTATACGCTATTCGGACAAAATAATAGATGCAAATTATTATATTAAAAAGTACTTGTGTATATGCACAAGGTACGTACAATGACAGATAGACAAATCTAGCTGCATCTAAAAACCCCCAATAAACACATGCATTATATATCCTACCTTTAACTTTAATTAATTAATTAACAACTAATTTCTATTGCAATCTCTATATTAATATATCAAGCAATAAAAATGAAAAAAAAAAATGTCAATACAACAAATTCAAGAAAATGATTTTTGAATACAAAATCAATTAAATATTCACAAACTCTCAGAAGAAGTTATGACTTTTGTATTAGTTTAATTCCTTTGCATTATTTCCACCCGATGCATGATCAATTATCAGAAGTTGAAGAACACTCACAGGCAACCTCATCTACATCTCTCCGGTGAAAATTCCGGTGGCAACCGCAAGCCGCGCACATTAATGCACCTCTTGTACCTTCATCTCCGTTTGCCATAAATTCTCTACAACCGTCTACTGCGTACCGACCGATGTTTGCTGCGTGGTTCTTCAAGCATTGTCCGTAATGAATAGTCCGAATCACCGATGTAGTGTTTATGTTATTCTTCTTGATCACTAGCTGCCGTTTCTTCATGGTTCTCATCTCTCTTTCTCTCTATCTCTCTAGATAAATATTACGAGTATTTGTTGAGGTGGAAGAGAGAGTAGAGAGGTTTAAAGAGAGCTGTGTTATTTAAAAAAACCCTAGCAATGAAGGGTGTGAAAAATGAGTTAATTTTCGACTTGGGAAAAAAAGGATATGAGATGTCATGGAGGACCATTTTATAAGCGTAGGAATTTGTAGGTATAGGAAAATTTAAAAGTATTTATATACCGGGTTAGGTTGACTCACGTGGTTAATAGATTTTAATCGTTTAAGAGCACTTTCTGTAGTCATTAGCACCACAACGGCACAATGTAAAAATTTATCACGTTAAATATATCACGTATGTTGGCACCACACTCAATCCAAAATATCGTATCAGTAGCATCACAACACTTTGAAATTTGAGACTCAGATGATTGTACACGTAAACACACCGGCCAATATGCTGAATTACCAGAGTAGTAAATTTGCCAAGTGTCTAATAAATTATAACAAAAAATCTATGGTAAATTACATTAAAAACATCTTGTGAGTTGTAACTCTAGTAAACATACACACAGTTAACGGTATATATTATCCATGGATCGAATTTAATATGTTAAATGCGATTATGAGATAATATTTATTAGTAAACTTGTCATTTTTGTCTTTTTAATGGAATAATTTCAGATATAAAATAAGCATAAATGTCTAAAAATGTAACAAACTATGACAAAAACTTTATTTTGTGTATGAATTTTCCGTGTGTATTTAATTTTTTATTATTGATAATCGTATATAATTTGACTAGTGTGTTATCCACTTAAAGCATTCACGTGACATTCATACAAAACCCCACGTCTAAAAATTACATATAATTAGCAATAAATCGAAAATTCGATACACAACAGATATTTAAAAGAATTCATACTCACAATGGAATTTTAATTTGTCATAGTTTATTACATTTTTGTAAAATTACCCTTATAAAATAGAATGTTTCATTATTTTCCACTATTTTATCTATATTATTATATAATATAATATATAATAATTACCCGTATAAATAATAGTTTTGGGCTAAAGCTACTTAGGCATTTATGGATAACGGGTTCCGGCCTATCGATCTGTTATGACATATTCGCTTTCAAACATCCAATCCAAATCATATCGATCTCGTTAGTTGTGTTAAGTTACATAAATACATGGAATATAAACTTTAACTTAACTTTTCTTCTATTATTATATCTTTTTCAAAGAGGGACAAAAGAGTGGTTTCGAAGCATCTCCTTGAGTAACCAATCATGATTCGAAACGTTAGTCGACCATAAGTTAATTCGGATCGCTTTTAGGGTGTCAACAACACATTTATTTATATATATATACACAATACAAGACATAACAACAGGCATGGCCCTATGTTTTGGTGCCATAAAGACGTAATCAAAGGTCAATTTCATATCTACTGTCGTATACATAGGAGGATAATGGTAATTGTGTTATATGTCATTGCGCAAAACTACCGATTTTTAGGAGCCTCTAGATTCTATAAACCATTGATACGGTACAGGTTAACGAGAAAATCCATAAATTATGTGTCAAATGTCAAGTGGAGTAGACATGGATTAAGAAATGAATTTTCAAGCCTATCTAGCATAACTCGGTCTATTGTCTGAAATGACTCGCTTGTTTTCTTAATGTGATTATTATATAGAGAGTATTATATTATTATTCTTGACTATGTAATTGTAACAACAGACAAAAGAAAGTTTTCAAACCTTTTAGTTTTTAAATAACCATAAATGTTATATGATTTGACGATAATTGCATTTAAAAATATTTTACTAGAGGGTACAAATTAAAAGGATTAGACTTGTCTAGAAAGATAAAACTTTCTAGTGAAGTACAAGAATAATTACTTTTGTCTATTTATTAGATAATGCCTGTGTAATTATTGTATGTCTATGATAATTTTCGTAACATCCATGCATTTTTAATAAATATTTGATATTTTTTATCTACTGGACAAATTTATTATGCATATAAATACAAAATAGAAAATTTAATAAAACATAACTAAGAATAGAAAATTTAATAAAACATAACTAAGACACTGTATTTTTTTAAAAGGCAGTTCTAGTTTACTCCACTCTTTCAATGGCATGTATAGTATAGTTATATGGGTGAGGTTCAAATGAGAATGAAATTTTTTGTGAGAATTGAGGAATCAATAGGAACGCGTCATGTATCACAAAACCTACTTCCCTCACATTTTTAAAAATTAAATATCTCAAGAATGACTCATTGAAAAATTATAAAAATTGCACCATAAAAATCAGCATTTTTTTTCTCTTCGATTAGACATCTCATATGATATCTTTCGACGACTTCTTTTTTTATAATTGTACAATATTAGTAACACATGTGATACTCGTTGGTATCACATGTGTTACCTGCTGGTATCACATGTGTTACCTGCTGGTAACACATGTGTTACTCGTTTACAAAACCCAACGAAAACGGAAAAAAATAAAAGTTGTCGAAAATATCTCTTGTGAGATCTCTAATCGAAGGGAAAAAAACGCTGATTTTTATGGTGCAATTTTTATGAATTTTCGACTTACCGTTTTGGAGATATTTAATTTTAAAAAACGTGAAGGAAACGGGCTTTGTGACATATAGCGCGTTCTTATTAATTTCTCCATTCTCACGTAAAATTGGTGTACTCTTTTGAACTTCGCTGATAGTTATATATCGGTTACGGTAACATGGGAAATTTAGTCAATTACACTCGGTGGCGGTACCAAGGGGCCGGTGGCCACTGGCCACACGATTTTGGTAACTAGGTTATCTATGTATTAAGTCGAAAATACTAACATCTACACACCAATCTCAACGGTTTGCTCCTTATCCTTTTAAACAATTGGTCGCTAGTTCAAGTACCGTCGCCGACTTCTTTAACGTTTTTCTTTTTCTCATCTTATTTCACCTTCCTTTTCATTCATTATTTTTCTTCTCAATCTTTTAACTAGTTATAAAAAAAAGTGATACCGTTACAAAAATAATAATTAAACTCTATATTTTAAAAGGGATAGTTTTTCTTCAATTTTTTCCCACAATACAAATGTAACAACCTGTCTCACATCCGAAAAAGATAATAAATTGAAGTCCCTTGTAAGACGAAAGTTGTGAGTAACAGATAACTTCCACCGTGGTTTTTAGTAGAAACCTTGTTGGGTCTAAAGATGGCTAGAGAACTTGATCGAAGATTAATACTGCTGGTTAGATTACAACTGCTAATTACTACTGGTGAAGAGGAGTTTCTACTGTTAGAGCAAAAGTTACTACTGCTACCGGGTTTTACACTACCAGTAGAAACAGTTACTACTGGTAGAAAAGATGAAGTTAGTGCTGGTAGAACAAAGTTAGTGCTGCCGGGTAAAGTTTCTACTGCCAGTACAAAGTTTCTACGGGTGGATAAGTTAATATTGTTTATAACTTACTACTGCTTTAGTTAGTATTGTTACTTGGAATTACTACTGTTCTTCAGAAGTTGGTACTGCCCGTGTATTCTCAAGAAGTTTCTACTGTTTATGATTAAGATCATCTTTCTAACCAAGTGGGCCAATCAAAAGTCTTCTCTGCAAAAGAAAAAAAAAAACGCTCAGTAAAACAGAGCATGGCTCAAGACGATAGGAGGATTAGATAGAAAGTTTCTTTTCATTAATGACAGTAGCGTGTAAACGGAGCTCTATAATTCTATAAATAGAGCTCCTTACCTTCAATAGAAATATAGATCTGAGACAAGCAAAAGTGCAAATTCATAAGTGTATTCATTAGATTGATAAGCCTGTATAATTATCATTTGTAAGCTTCAAGGTTAATCATAGCCCTGATACTTAAGTGTATTCGTATTATTCAAAGAAATAATATTGAAGCTTTTTGATAATTCCTTTGCTTTTACTTATTATTAATTTGTGATTGAATCAGAGTTAATTTTACTTCTTAATTATAGATTACTATTCCGCGGTATTTCTATAAAATATTCAATCACTATAATTATTGACCCGAAAGGTTCAATCGATCCTGTCAATTGGTATCAGAGCTTTGTTACTTAATATCAACTTATAAATTGATATCAGAACGCTGTCTCAATAACATTGAATTTTAAAAGAAGTTGAAAAATCACTGTTTCATTAATTTTTGATTAATCTCTGTTTTTCTTTAAATTTGTTTTAAAGATTCACTGTTCCGTTGAAGTCTCTTAAATTCTGAAACATTCTTTATAAAAATGACTTCTGAAACTAGTGATGGAGTTCAGACCACAAGAATTCCCATGCTCAAACCTAATGAGTATGAAAAATGGAAAATCAGGATTAAGCAATACATGCTTCTTACTGATTATTCCTTATGGGAAGTCATTGAATGTGGACCCAAATATGCATTAAATACTGATGGCTCTAGAATTCCTAGATCACCACCAACAAATGATGCAGAAAGAAACATAAGATCCACAGAATTAAAATCTCTAAGTACTCTGTTAATGTCCATACCATATGAGTACCAAAGACGATTTGAAAAATGTGATGATGCCCAAGACCTTTGGAAAGCAATTGCAAAACGTTTTGGTGGCAATGAAAGCACAAAGAAAACTCAAAGATTGATTTTAAAACAAGAATTTGAAAACTTTATGGGTATAAAAACGGAAACTCTAACTCAAACTTTTGACAGATTTTCAAAATTAGTTGGAGACTTAGAAAATCATAATGTCAATATTGACAAAGATGATTTAAACAGAAAGTTTTTAAGGTCCTTAGGAGAAGAATGGACCATGTACACTGTATCATTGAGACAAGGGAAAAACCTTGATGAGAAGGATTTAGATGACTTATATAATGATTTAAGATCATTTGAATTAGAGGACTGCTCAATATTTCTGAGCATCCCATTAAAAATCATTTCAGAAAAATTGAACAGTTGGTCTGTGGCTAGGCATACAATTGCAGAAGCAATTGCACTTCCAAACTCATTCCAACCTGTTCTTTTAGAAGACAGACACTGTTGTATTGTATGGATTAGAAATTTCCATTGGAGAGAAAAAAGCCCTTTGTAAAAGGTAAATTTTGTAAGATCCCCTTCATAACCCATATTTTTTAAGTTTTCAAAAATTATAGTGTCTGTAAACATAGTCATACATGTACTATCTCCTAGATGGAGATGGTTGCGGATGGACTCCTCTGTGACTACCACCCGTTTGCTCTCTACCTTCGACACAATGAGTTTAGTGTCGTCGATAGTTTCGATTTTGACGTGGTTCCAAAAGGAGTTGATGTGCTTGAAGTAGACTGTTGGGTTTACAGTCAAAGCATAATGGATGTGACTTTCCTTCAGGAAATCGATGATTTCATGAAAGTCCGTCGCATCCGGGGTTTTAACCAAATATGCGAGCATATTGTGGTTATCTACAATCGGAAGAGTTGTAGATGAGGAGGATGAAGACGCCATTGATTTTGAATGTTTTGATTTGAAAGTGGTCGAGCTTGAAGGTGGACCTGAAGGTATCCGGTTAGTCATGGCTTTCGGCTTTGGTGGGGCTTTACAAATGGTATCAGAGCCATAGCCTCTCGGGGTGTGACGGGCACGCGGCTCGTACATCTCCTGGGGTATAGATCCTGGTTATGTTTCGGACTGACGATGACGTTAGGTGTTTAAGTGGGGGAGTTTGTAACAACCCAACCCACATCGGAAAGAGATAAGAAATTGGAGTCCCTTATAACAGATACCTTCCATCATGGTTTTTAGTTGAAACCTGAAGGTATCCGGTTGTTACAACAAATCCATAATAAAGATATTTATAAGCCACAAGGTTTGTTTGGATTGCTAAATTTATGAACCTTCGGTATGATTTCTCAAGTTGATAATTGAATTAAACCAAATTCCTTTTCGGTTCTGTTGTATTCATGCTAGCATAAGCTTGAGTTGGTTTAGTATATCGTATTAGTTGAAGAAAAAAATCTCGATTCGAAACCAAAAATATGACGCGACAACCCTAAAATTCGCTCCCGTTATAAAAGCTTTCTGGTACCGCCCCTGACTACACTCGGTCTCTTATCAAAATGAGTTTAATATATTTTGGTGCATTTAATCCTTCTTTACCCGCTCCTTTTCACCAAAAACACCGTCGAAAAGACGACTGTTTGTCTTTTAAATTTTAATTTTGGAGAGTGAGAAACTGCAAAGATAAATCTAGCAATTTAGGATAGCTTTCGGCTTTCAGTGTCTTGTTAAATTTTAATTTTGTTCATGTAATATACTGGACTTGATTTGATTCGAGTATCCCTGTTTTGGTATTTTGCTTTGGGTCCTTTAAAGCCCTTCCCCTTTGTATCCCCTTTTCTCCCGACTTTAATGGGTTTTTTAATAATATTTTCTATTTGAGAAAAATTAGTTATGTTGTTGACATAAAAATATGTAAATCAGTAGATCACACGGGTTAATAAGTCCCAATTGTCAATCCATTCAAGTGCAACGAAAAAGGAAAGAAAAAAAGAACACCTGCGGGCTGCGGTTAATGAAGCACAAGTTCAAACAACCAAATCAATTGTTGAATCACAGTGGATGTTATGACTAGATCCAATAATTGTTTGAGTTCTTATCGCCCAATCATTTTGTCTTCGCTGATTACTAAGAGCATGTGGGATTCAAACTTCCCTTATTGGGGTCCTTCGTTGTGGACCAATCATGGTCGGTTTCAGGAAGTATAATTCAGCAAGGGAACGTAGATTTCTTTTAACGCCCAAAGTACAACCATACAGGGTGCTGTACAACTTTTTAGTGGGGAATAATTAAAATTCGTCGCTAATAGAGTAAAAGTGGTGAAAATTTGTTTGGAGAAAAGTATAAGGTGACACCGATATATCAAAATTAGGGGTTCTCGCAACAATGGCACATGCTCTAAAAGCACTTAATGACTTAGGGGTATTCAATATTCGGTTTGAAACGGTTTAAACTGGAAACCGAACCGAATCAAAATCGGAAAAAGATCCGAACCGAATTTAAATTTGATTTTCGCTTCGGTTTACACATTTGAATTCGGTTTTATTCGGTTAAACCGAATTCAATTAATAATATACTAAATTATTAATATATGTAGTATATATGTGATATTTATATTTCCTAAACAAGTATGTTCATATTTTAATACTAAACTAACTTCACGTCTTTCAGTTTCCACACTAGTGAAACTTTAACACTGACATTACATTTCCGAAACCGATTTTTTATGGTTATTTGGTCAAATTCAGATTTTTTTCGGTTCGAATTTGGTTTTCATTTCCGTTTCGGTTCGGTTTACAACTCTGAATTCGATTTTCGGTTTTTCTCTCAAAAATTTTAAAACCAAACAACTCAAACCGAATAAACTGGAAAAATTGTAAATTGAACCGACGAAGATCTTTACGGTGGGCCGGTGGCTGTTGCAACTCTAATCAGGCCATTTTTGAAACTTTAATTTAAATTTTTTTTCAGTGGGCCATGTTATTTGTTTTTATGGTTTGAACAAAGACCAAATTAGTTAAAGGTGCCCATATAAGCCCGGCAACTTCATGGAGCCCCAAAAGCCCAACAACTATTATGGCCCAATAGATATTTGCGTTTAGTCAATTAATTTTCTCAAGGCATATGCTTATCTAATACTTGATCCGTATGAATGAATGAATGTAACCACCCTGTCCTTCAATCTAACCATGTCATTTATCGATACGTTAGGACCATCACTCGTTAAAATCCGACGCTCAAGTAGACGAGACTACTCACCCTTCATCAACATTAAGCATATACTGAAAATAATTATATAATCACGTCGATTCACTTTTACAAAAATCATCTATAATGTTTGTAAGTTTCACAAAGGCCTTTAAAATCTTCTAAAGATATTAAAACTTAAGTAATCATCTGATTATTAATAACGCTCTAACTTAACAACTCGTTAATTAGGTAATACAAAGTATAAGAATTAAATTTAAAGTTCCAATTAATTTCTTACTTTACTTTCTTATCATTCACAAGTATACATATAACTGACTGATCATATCCTATACTTGCCACTAGAACCTTAAAACTTTCTTTAAACAGAACCTAAGACAGTTATAAAAAGAAAGAAAAAAAGTCCTAGTGATTGCTGTACCACAAAACCCTTTTAAAACAAGTTGACTGCACTTTCATCTAAAGACATATTCATAAAGCCTATATCATGTCCATGTGCAGCAGCAGCATCATCAAAAAAACAATCTCCCAAGAAACTAAGTGATGGCATTTGAGGTTCCATTATTTCTGGTTTCATTTCATCTTGGAACAAGCTTGTTGTCTCCGAAACTTCCGAATTACTATAATTTTTTAACCCCTCACTCACTGGAGGACTCATAACAAACTGCGGGTTGAGAGTACTTATACTTTCGGAGCTCGTTTGTGAAGATTTTGGGTGATTCTTTCTCAGCCAGTTCGGGAGCAACCTTTCAATGTTTTCAGTACTCAATGCATAATTGGCGGTATTAAAGTTTGCTGGTGGCTGAGGTAGGAGTTTCGGTTGTTGGTAAATCGGTGCAATAAGGTTTGGATACGGTGGCTGCTGCTGCTGCTGCCATGAAGTGGCGCATTTGTTGTCATGTGATAAGGCATCTGAAAGAGCTTTTCGCGCCATGTTCATATCAGTTTGAAGCTTTCTTTCCCATTGACCTTTGCCACTAGTGTTGACTTCTGAGGATGTTGAAACACCATTATGATGATCACTCTCTTTATCTGAATTTTTATTTATGTTCTTCAGCTTCTTCTTAAGATGAGTGTTCCAGTAATTCTTGATGTCGTTATCTGTTCTCTGCGGAAGGTATGAAGCTATTGCTGCCCATCTGTGAAATCAAATCAATTAGCAAAACATTGATGACAGACAACACGCTGACCAGCCCGCACAAGCCCCGTCTCAACGACATTATGTGGAAGGCGGCTGAATCAAAACTTCTGTAAATAATCTTTATAAATAATTTCTGAAGCCATCTCTTAGAAACTTCAGTCTGATCAATCTTCAGTTACTTAAGCATGTATTACAAACACGATATTTTGACATATTGAAATTTATTTAATGCCATCATTTTCTTTTATTTAATATTAATAAGCAACAATTAATTTTCAATGTACCATCTCTTCAAAAAAAAAAAAAAAAAAAAAAACCAAGGATGTTTTAAAATAAACAAGGTATTAATTAATTTCACATTCCAAAGTCAAATTCATATTGACTTCATATAGTGTGTGTATTTATGCGCATGTTTTTTTTTTTTTTTTTTTTTTTTTTGTGTATGTGAACGAACGATCGAGTGGTGTGTATAAGTAAATGACTGTATACACATGCGCGCGTGCACATATATGTGATGGCGCCTTCACCTACCTATTTCCGAGAAGTGCTTGTAGCTGGACGATCTTCGTATCTTCTTCTTCTGTAAAATCTCCACGCTTAATTCCAGGCCGAAGATAATTCGTCCATCTCAGTCTACAACTCTTACTGCATCTCAACAAACCTGAACAAAATTAAAAAGATCAACAAAACAAAATTAATTGCTTATGTGATCATGATCATAAAAATTCAACTTTCATTTAAAAGCTACAAAATACAATAAATACTCAATATTAAATACACCCCTCAAATAAACATTTTATTTTAAACACATGTAAATTAAAATATTTATCATTCCTTTGTAGGAACCGATTTCCAATTGTGGTATAATTTTTATACCAGTATTTGTAGGAACAGATTTCCAATTGCCAGGACCATGTTCTTGAATATATGAAACCAGAACTATATCTTCTTCAGGTGTCCATGGCCCCTTTTTCACTCCGATTTTATCGCAGCATGGTGGCCTACCCATTTGATCACCTTCTTCGATTTTTTTTTCTTTTTTCTAAAAAAAAATGTATAATCTGAAATTTCACACTCACTGTGGGTTCTTTCAAATTGAAAGAAACAACAAGAGTAGAGTTCTTATGGGTAAGATAAACATTGTACCAATGCTATATATAGGCATATAAAGATATATGAATATGGTGGCGGTGGTGATGACTTAAAGGTTGACCAAAATAAAGAGGTTGAAAAATAGTCAAAAAGATGACCCAAGTAGCATTTACTGTCCTCCGTGGCATATATAAGAAAAGTCAACTGTGTGATTCAGGATGGTTAAAATTCTAAGTTATTTGTGAATTCAGTAATTTTAAGAATTTATGTAATTTGTCTTTTTGCTTACATACGAGTAGTTATATTAATATTTAGTCAACGGGCTCAACTGTTTGTAATAGTATTACAACTAATGTAATATATAATTACTGCAATATAATAAGGTGAACTGTTTTTTTGCATATAACTATAACAAAATTTAGTCAACAGGTTTAACTGTATGTAAATAAATATTTACAACTACTGTAATTAAGGGAGTATAAATTCATTTAAGTTTAGAGACAGAAATACAGTGTTGATAGACGTAGGTTCAAATAAGAAGGTTAAATCTCGTAAGAATGTAGTAATAATTATTTTTTAAATATCCATATTATGTTACCCGTATTATACAAAAAAAATTGTAGTTCATTATCCAAATAACTTTTAAAAACTATTTTTTAATAAATATTTTTTGACATTTTTTATTATTTAAATTTATATTTTTATTCATAATATTCACATTTTATAACTTAGTAATCACATGAATTATATGTGATAATCAAGTCCTATTTTGTGATTATCTCGAACACATGATAATCACGATATATTAGAGAATAATCACATGTGATTATCATGTTATATTTTGTGATTATCCTAAATAATCAAAATAGTAGCGGCGGTAAAAAATGTTCGAAAAAAGTTCATATTTTTTATTTATACTTTTATCATAGATTTCAAAATTTATTTTATTAATAATCATTGAATTTTTTTTGAAGAAAAATGTGTTTCGGATAGTTAAAAAGTGATTTTGAAGTTATTCTGACATTCCTACGATATTTAGCCTTCTTATTTGAACTCCCCTCAGGAATAATATTTATATATAGGGTCCGGATCCAGAGGAAAACATTATTTTCTTGGGAATCTACACATTCATCAACGATGAATATTAGCAAATTCCCTTAATATTCATCATATGATATTTTAGGTTGTAAAAAATAGTTTATTGATGAATATGATTAGATATAATAACAGTTTTAATTAATATTTATTGGTAAAAATATGTTTTTATACGTTTTGATTATCATTCATCGTGGACAAATGTTAACGAATAGTTTTTCAAAAAAACTGATAATCTCCACTTCGGTTAACAATCATTAATGATGAATGTTATAAAATTTTCTTAATATGCATCATATGATATAATATTATATGTTATAAAAAGTAGTATATCTATGAATATTAGTAGGTATAACAATCAATTGAGCATAGCTCAAGTGGTACCGCCACCGCAAATGCCCAGCCTCCACATGTGACCTATAGGTCAGGGGTTCGAATCTGTTCTCTAACACATGTAGATGATTTGTGGACATGTAATTTGCCCGTCGTTAATACTCCTTGCGGGTGGAATGGACGCTTACCATTGAAATATGGTACGGGGGTCAGGGGTACCCTTCAAATTACCCTTAGTAGGTATAACATCGTTTTTTTATTAATATTTCTTGATAAAAATAGATTTTTTTTAGATTTGATTATCATTTATCGCGAATGAATGGTTAGCTTTCTACTTCTTTCAAAAAATTACTTCTTTCTTAATCTCTACCATATATATATCAAAACAAGAAAATTTTAATAAGTTCCCAAACCATTATATCCCAAAAATAAAAAGACGTGCATATTGAATATACCATGAAACTCCTAAATGAATTTACTTCCGTTCATTTTAAACTCATTTTTAGACAAGTATACTATCTTTCAAGCCCACCGCTTGTTTAAATGGACTAGTGGTAGGTTAGGCTCTTGGCTTCCTAGAGGTCAGGGGTTCAATCCTGCCTTGGGTAAAAATTTAGCATGATAGGTACCCACACCCGTAAAACACATGGGGCCCTGGAAGAACTTACGGATAAAGGTTCATTCCAACTCCAGACACCCCCACTGTGCCAAGAGAGTTGTCCGGAGTCATCCTTGTAGGGGTGGACAATGACTGGTGCCAAAGGCACCTGGGACCAAGGTGTTCCCGTCACACCTTTTACGGACGGACTATCTTTCAAGCCCATTTACTCTAGTACAATTACCAAAAGTAATTGGTATTGGTACTGTTGTTAACCTGTAAAAATTCAAGATACCATTGTAGCAACTCAGTAGCATTATCTTTACTTAAATGCTTTCATTTATTTGGATGGTATCATGATTTACAAAGAAAATTAAAAATGAAAGAAAAATAAAAGTCAAATAGTAGTACTTGATGGATGATGGGTTGAACTGGGAGCAGGTAAAAAAGGTAAGGGGAGTGATAATGTAAGTCAAAGACATGGATAGAAGTTACACCTTCACACCCTCTCACATTTAACATATTCGCTTGAATGGTGATTATACATGTAAAAACTTTTCTCACAAACACTCTCACCTCTCACATTTGCACCAACAAAAAGATAAAAACTCTTATGTGCCTGGCTAGAAACCTCCTCCCCCGGTCAGCTTCTTAGCATCGCCTGCACATTTGCGCATAATCGCTTCTGGTCACCTCAAGTTATGTGTGGTTTACTTGGTGATGAGGTGGGTAGATGTGGATTCTATTTTCTACTTTTCCAAGTTCTTCTTCCTATTGGTTTGACTGGATTATTTTTGGGATTTGTGTGTTATGTTTGATTAATTTGTTTAGTTTAGAGCTATATTTATTTTGTTTAATTAAGTTTGTGGTGGTTCACTATGGATTGATGAAATGCCCATAAAATTAACGAATGAAGATTGATTTGAAGATGATCATTAATTTGTGGTAATTAATTTCGTTTAGTGATAAACTTTATGAAGAATCACTTTTAAAGTTAATAAAGTAATACATTTAATAGAAAGTGTTTCATGTATTTAAGATATTTTCCTTTTCAAATGAAAAATGAATAGAATGATATACTATTATACTGATTATACATGAGTGATTGTGTGATGATATATTACTATGATATGATGATGATGTTGTGTGTTTAAAAGGTGTGTTATTTGGAACTTACAGGATCATCTTAAGTTTTCAAGTTCATCTAAATTACTAATAATATCATTATATTATGCCATTTATTATTTTAGAACACGATAACATTATATCTTCATGAATACAACTGAAAATATGAAAAAAATCACTAATTTCTTTCCCATAAATTAAAAATGTTAGTGTAAGTTAATTATAGTCTAAATTAACTACGTATTAGGATGCATATGTACTGTACATTTCTTTTATGTAAGATCAATCTTATGATGGCTTCTGTAAAATTGTATATTAATATGTTGATCAGATATTTGTGTATTAATTCATTCATCAATCGAAAAATGTACGGTTTTAGATCCCGCTGCAACGTACGGGTGAAAAAACCTCGTTTTCACACAAGTTTGAACTTTGAACTATTCTTAAAACAAAAAAAAATCATTTTTATTAATAAAATCACATTTGATAATAACTAAAATATAATTACATGTGAGTATCAAGTTCTATTTTGTGATTATATAAAACACTTGATAATCACATTTTATGATTGAATAATTTACCATTTTCTATTTTGTAACATTAATAGAAGTTTGAAAAAAAAATCCAAATTTATATTTTTATAGTAGCTTTTAAAGTTTATTTAAACACAAATCTATGAAAAATTTTAAAATTTTGTTTCCGATATTTGAAAAAAAAAATTAAAAAATTAAAAGTTATTTTCACGTTCTCATAAGTTCTATTTTTCTGATCATTTGCACTCTACCATACATTTATATTCATATAAGCGTATTAGCCGAGACTCGAAATGGTCGATGACAACTCGCATCGAGCTCTTATTATCTTAGCTCGAGTTTTGAGTTTGAATGCGAACTCAAACTTGATAAAAACCTTAACTCGATCAAGATTAAATTGTTGGGTAAACTTTTGACTTATTTACGGCCCTATCATCACCCACCCATGAGTAACTATAACATTTAACAATAATTAAGTAATTATAACATTAGTTTTTGTGTTCTTTCTTTCTTATATTGGCTTGAAAAAATTACGAGAATGTGCTACAATTCCTAGCTTGCTTATATTTACGACACCAACATAACCTCTTATCCATCGAAATATCAATGTTTTAAAAATCGATTTCTAAGTGGAACCGGAAGGGGTCTGGTTTCGGTCGGACTGCAGGTTCAACCGGTTTAATGAATTTAATACAAAAAGTTTAACTGTTGGTTCGATTTTGATCTTTTTGGGCGGAGACATGAGAATTGAAGGTGGAAAAGATGATTCGTTGGTTTACATATACGATTTAGGGCTTTTATTTTTGAAAGGCTCATCAAAGAAAAAAAAAATGTGGAAACCGGTTCCAATTCTCGGTTCAACCAGTGAACTGGAGGGTTCGCGCCAAAATCAAATATGGCCAATAACCGGTTCAAAACTGACCAGAAATCTTCAAAATTTCGATTCGACCGGTCGAACCGGACCAATTAAACCGGTTTTTAAAACATTGCGAAATATTAATGTTTAGAAATGCATTTCAGGAAAGTGATTTGACACGAAGAATGCAATGCATTGATGTTTATATTGAATTTACAATATGACCATGGCCCAGTAATATTTAATAAGGAGTCTATTATTTCTTATATCACTACAATCATAATCAAAAATTAATTACATTGTGTACTTTTTTTACTTTATTGAAAAAGGGTCCAAAGTATTTACTCTAAATAATTAATTATTGGGTCATAATTAGATGTAACGTTAGGGGAGAAGGAGGCCATATGTTAATATTTATGATTAAAGTCCAAAAAAAAGAATTTACTGGTTGAATCTTTTATATCTTTATAATCATAATAAATATTTTATATAATATATTTATATTTTATGTTGTAACTACTAAATGTTAAGAGCATTGATCGATTGGATATATATATTAATTAATAAATCTTCTTTCCGATATACTATTTTGGTATCCTCAATCTTACTCAACCATACATAACTCAAAATCTGACTTGGCAATATCATGTTAAATTTCGATATTTGATTATTCCAATTCAGCAAGTTTAATTCATGTGTTAAATGCTTAATTAATAATAATAGGGAATTTAACAGAAAAAATATATTTAGTATGGGAGAATTCTAATATTACTTACATATCTATGCTCTGTAAAATTGATCCATATTTTTTAATTCATTACATTGTCATGTGACTTTTTTAGTTGAGTTATTAACATACAAGTTTCATGGTATAAAACTAAAAGCAATTTGATGTTCATGTTGATTATTCGACTCTCATTTTTTGGTGTAAAACTTAAACACGATTAATATTCATGTTGGTAATTTGAATTCTTTGGTGGGTGAAGCACGAGTTTTTACTCATGGTGATTTGGGCAATGTACTACGTCTTTAGGTGAAATTTTTTATTTATATCTCCATGTTATGATATTTTAAGTTCATCAATTATACTTAAGAAGTCTCGTTTACCAGTTCACAAAATGATCATACATTTCATATAATGTTTTATTTGTTTTTGTCATAGGACCGATACAAATTGGTCCAACAACAGATTAATAATCTCTTGGTAGTAATAGCAGTTCAAACTTCAAAAAAAAATTATTTCTAGGACTCATAATTTTCAATATGAAAGTCATCATTCTTATATTTTGAATAATAATGGATTTCTTCATGTGTTATTTGTGTAAGATTGATATGAATGATTGGTAAACTTTTATCACTAGAATGTACATGTAAAAACAACATTAAGATATAAATATCTCAGTTTCTAGGTAGCCAACAAATGTTTTGAATTGTTTTAGTCTATTATATATCCGTTCTTCATTGATTCTTTCGAAGTATCGAGAGTTTCATCGTCTTTTATCAAAAAGGTTTGCATTCATATTTACTAACTGTATATTGATGTCAATAATCGTCTGCTTGCAAATAGTTATATTATATTTCATAGTGTCGTGCATTGCACAGGCTTAACACTAGTTGATATATATATATATATATATATATATATATATATATATATATATATATGGGTGTAGGATATGGTTATTATTCACGGATTAGTTCTTATTTATGTTTAAAAAAAATGAAATTAAGATTGCATCACCCAAATGTTTAACATCGTTGAATCTAGGTAAACACTTTCATATTAACCATCCTTATGTAATCCTGACCCTTCACTTTATTAATCAAATTAATAATAGGCATTGATCAAGATTTAATAGATTGATTAGCAAATATGTTTAACATTAACAATTAAATTGACTAAATTGACCTTATGTTGCAACTATCTAATACTTCTAAGTCATCAAAAATCATACGTCAACCTACTATTCAATTATAATGTTTAAATGCTCATTGTCTCCATCATGTTTTATCTTCTAAATTTAATGATCTTAGTAATAAATATCAATATAATTGAATTAACTAAAAGAGATGGTTCGAATTCACAATACATTGATCATCTGTAAGTTGTTATTTTTTACCTTATGTTCTTCTAATTTCGGCTTTTATATTTTCTATATTAATAGTAGACAGTTAATTGAGTATATTCTAAATATAACATTACAATGAGCATATCATATAAAAGTATTTGCATCATGTAATGCCATTTTATAATTATTTATCATTGTAGATCTGGATAATTAAACATTTTTAGACATATTCGCGTATAGTTTCCATCAAATAAAGCACTAGCTCACTATCATAAGTGTACATGATACATGATGATGTTGATTGTGTATTTTTGAAACATTTGGATGATCATGTTTTGGACAAAAATCGAGCGTTGATTGTACGAACAATCACAATGCCAACAACATTTGTATAAAAATATAATAAAGCAAGCACAATTATGTAGTCTCCAATCTTCATATATGCAATCGATAATTTTTCTAGTGACATTTGCATGATTAAAGTGACTCGATCAAGAATTAAAAAAAATATCATACCTTAGTGCATTATTTGGTGAATTGTATGCTTTATATTGAAAATGCAACATTGATAGAAGTAGAAAAGTGAAGTTTGTCTTTGACATAAAGCCCGCGACAGATTTAAGGTTTGTAATGTTCATTATTAGTTTATAAAAACATCTTATTTTAATTTCAATGTAGACCTACGTAGTATTAATGTTCAGTTTTCATTGTAATTTATATTAACTTTATTAGATTATAGGATTTATTGTTTAGTTATGTGCTCAACTTTACATTCATTACTATTGTATGCTCCCAACTTTCATACATTCTATCGTATGAGGTGAGCCTTATAAAAACTATATTGTATACTCCTAACTTCCATACCCTCTATTGTATGATATAAACTTTTCTAATAGCGTGTTTAGAACAAGCATTTTTTACCCGCGCATTGCAGCGGTAATTTTCTAAAATAATAGACTTTAATATTAAATAAAATCTTTAAGAGTTACAATATATAATAAATTGTGAATCATAGCTTACCTTAATAGTAACATATAGCATATCTTCTAACAATTTAAGAAATGATTAAATTAAATAGTAAATTTTTCTTCAACTTATAAATATGTTTGTTTTTCATTGTCAAGTAATATTTTTTCTTTACGTAAAGTTTATGACATAAACAAAAAATGATATAATATTTAAGGTAAGATTTGATTTCATATTATCAATATCGCACTTAATAACAACACATCTTTAATTTATATAAATTGATAACATAATAACGACACTTATAATTTTAAGAAAACCTATCGATATTATGTTTATTATTCTCTTTTACATTGAATGAAGTATTTAAAATGCTAAAACAAGACATGTATTAATAAGGTGTTTATAACTTTATATAAGATAAATGTATATGAATTTTGAAGAATATATAATTCTATAACAATAACTAAAATATATTAACCTACAATACCTAACATTAAATACATATTTAATTGAAATAATTTTTTTTTATATATATGAATATTATTTATAATTAAACACTTCAAAAAAAAAAACCACTATTTATGGTACTATTGCTCACACACTGATTTAGCAATTGCTAAATGTAGGAGTTTCAGATGTATAATTTATATCATATTACTTTAAGTTTTTAGAAAGTTCACCTCATACAATAATGTAACACCTGAATTTAAAAATATGGGTTTTCAAAAAAAAAATTATTTAAATAGCAGAGTAATGCGGAAAACATCCCGTCAGTAATTAAACGAACCAAAAATTGTTCAAACCAAAACATCATCAATGTTAATTCGTCACATTAAGCTCAGTATAAATGAAACCCATGATAGGAGTCTAACTGGAATCAAACTAAATAAAATAGTTCATTAATGAACTAAGGCTTTATATACAATTAAGTCAAACTACCCGCCTCGCTCATCATCAACTGCTAGTCTCCTAACTTGCGAATGCACAATCCACAAGTAGAAAACAAGCGTCAGCTATTAAAGCTGAGTAAGCATAATATGTTAGTATATAAAACGCCACTTAAAACCCTTAATCATCAAAACATCTTTATCTCAATTATTCAATACCAGTCATGCATGCATTAATAACAATATAAAGCATGATAGTCATCACTAACAAGAGCATTACAATAAAAATATTGTCACATGTCAACAACAATCAACGAAGCAACATACATACAATTAGAAAGGCACACATCATTAGTTGCTAACAATCAACAGTACAAACAAATAGTATGGCAAAAACTCAAGTAAAAGTCCTAAAGTCGTGCCTACGAACTCGTCATTCAACACTCGTCTTATCATCTTATCGTAATTTCGTCATTTCCGTCAATTCGGGTAGGGTTAGTCCACAATCAACAAAGAACGATTAAATGGGGGAAACCTACTAGTCCCGACATAGTGGAAGGTACGGGAAATACAGTCCACTAGCGTCGTTATCATAAAGATACCACATTTCACGAGTCGATGCTATACGTAGGTAGCTAACCTCCGTGTATCGCTCTGGTGGGTAGGAGTAACTAAGTCTCCCTACTGTCACCCTAATCGTCACTATCAAATGAATGAGTCTAGAATTTATCATTCGCTCATCGTCGTCTCTTACGTGACTCCCTCACGGTAAGCGATTATAAGACCCTTTCGGGAGATCATTCGAGATATCTCTACGAACTCATGTAATTTGAGTTATTAAATTAATTCATATTTCTCTCATCATAATCGTCACATTTAAAGTCCCTACGTCGTGCGTGTGTCCTAGCGTCATGCAAAGGTACAAGTGTACTAACTTTAAGGCAACACATAATCAACATGGCAACAACAATAGCAACATCAACAAACCGTCATAAACGAACTCGTCTCAAATCATGCAAATACGAACAATAATAGGGTATTAACTAATTACTCATAATCAACCCGACCCGCATGCAATAGTAAACAAATCCCCAAGTAACCCGAGTGCATTAACTATGTTGAATTTGATAATTAATTCATCTCTTCGAAAAGAATTGATTATTAATCAATGGTGTATAGGTTTTGATTGTGCACTTGGTTTCGCAAATATTATTTTACCTCGATAAGAAAATACTCCAAAGCAAGCTAAACATGTCAAACAATCTTCTTCAACCTATATTAGCAATTACATAAACTCCGCACACTATACTACAAACAACAAAATAAACTAGTCAAGACACATTCGTGATTTTGACCAATTTTCAACCCTTTTTGAACTCCGTTCAAACCCAACCCTTAATTTAATCTATCTAATTGATCAAATACTCATTAGTTACTGATTATGACCTTTAACATCATTATCATCTTTTATTTAATTGATCATTCTTAATTCAATCTTGAACATCATTCCAATCCAACAACTCAACATTATATCATTACAAAGATTAACACATTAGACCCGTTTCTACTCATCCATATTCTATAATATTTTAAAGGTCACAAAATAACACCTCACTCAATCATATTCCATAAAATCAAACCTTTTAGAGTTAAACTCAATTCTACATGAATTTTTACAAAACTACATAACAGATTCGTCACCAATTTGTCCAGATTTATAAAATGACCAGTTTCACCAATTTAGATTCCGAATTAGCAAAAACTTAAAACTTCAAAGATGTAGAAAACATAGAGTTCTACCCAGAAACCATATTTCGTATCAATTGCACTTGTATTCGATTTTATAAAATATTTGAAACACAACTGATGTGACACCCGGCAAATTAGACCATCATTTATGCCTAAGATAGGTTGTTATTAGTTGTAATTAGTGTGAAATAGGACTAATTAAAGTAACACATTGTATATTGTACTATACGCACTTACGTGATTAATATTAATTACGCGAACTCGATCGGATGGAATCCGACGCAAATAATATGGACGTTGGTGAAAAACATTTTATTAAATAACGTAATTATAACAAATAATCGTTATTTAACTTATATTATTACGATAATATCTAAAACGTTCTACGTTTCGAACAAAACGTACCGTACGCGACGAAAACGCGCAAATCGAACTCGACAACGAACGAAACCCGACAAATATTTTGAAAAGATTAAATTATGTATTTATAAATATTTGGCCCATTTAAAATCTCAATTTTATATCAAAAACAAAATGCGAAAACTAAATGTTAACGATTAAAATCTAACACGCGCGATTAACGTTTAACCGACCGAGTAACGTAACGCAAGATCAAGAAGCAAGTCAAGAGCCCAAGATCTCGATGGATCAGGCCCAGTTCGGCCCAGGCAGGCCCAAGACCAGCCCAACACCCCTTTGGCCCATCCCTTTTCTTAAAACAATTACACACCACTCCAAACTTCATTTTACACACACATTAACCTCTCTTTTTCTCTCTCAATTCCCTACTCTCTCAAACCTACAACCATAACCACCACCACCACCACCACCAATCTCAGCCACCTCCAAGAACTCTAGTCACCATTTTTGGTCATCTACATCTCACAAAAAGAAGAACAAACGAAAGAAGAAGGAACAAAATCGCAGCAGCCCTCTCTCTTCCGTTTCGGCTTTAGATCGACATCTTGTAGTAAGAATTCCTTCAAACCTTGTCTACTTCCCTTGGATAATGTTAATATACATGCTAGAGGTTCGTTTTTGCTAATTATGTCCAAGATCTAAACCGAAAACCAAAGGATAATACTAAAAACTTTCGGATAATAACTTTAACCACTGGACAAAAACTTAACCCGACTTTGATCCATGATATCTAACTTATTTCTTAACCAAATCGAGCGATTCTTGAGTCTAAAATTAAGTTCAAGGAGTCTACTTTCGAACCCAAGAGGTTTGGTATTTTTCTGAGGTCATTTGGTATCGGAAAACGATTTTACAAAAACAAGTGTCCGGACTGTCCTATAGAGCAGAAAATTTGACCAACTTTGAGAGGGCATATCTCGAGACCTACAAACTCAAATCGACTGAAACCACTTGAAAAAGTTCACATTTTCTGTTACCTTTAAAAGTTGTACTATTTCACTTTCTCGAGTTTTGTAAATCGTGAGATATAGACCAAACACTGGGCAAAGGTCAGGAAATCAGTCCACTGGACACATACTTGGCTCTTGGACGATTTCGTGAGTTACACTTGACCAAAAATTATGAAAAATTTACTGGAAGTAGCTAAGACACGTATGAGCAACTGGTAATTTTCTTGAATTTTATTTCGAAGCTTTGGTTTGTCAAAACGAGCCACGAAAAACGTATAAATTTCGGAAAAACTAAGGGGTGGACTGTTTTAACTTGGAATTTAAAGCGACACTTTCGGGATCACTATAAAACGTAAAGACAATTTTCCTAAGCTCTAATAACATATTTAAGACTTCTCTAAAAGTTTCGGGTCAAACAAAGCACATTTGACCAAGTTCCCGAATAACGAAAACATATCAGCCCGTCTGTGTTACAGATGGCCCAAAGCTATTGCGACACAAAGCTTGTGTCGCTAAATCATAAGACAACAGTACTAATCTGCGACACAACGCCTGTGTCGCTAAATCATAAAACAGTACTAACTTGCGACACTAAGCTAGTGTCGCAATAATGCAACTGACAGTGTTAACGCTTGTATCGCAATACTTTTACCAACAGTACTAACTGGTGTCGCAACACCCTGCGACACTAACGCTTATGTCGCTAAAACAAAATCGAAATCACAACTTGCAACACACACCCTTGTGTCGCATAAGTCCCAACTACCGAGGCAATTGCGACACCGACCTAGTGTCGCAATATGCCTTGGTGTCGCCCCTAGTTTCGCATAAAACAGATTTAGAACATGTTTCACAAACTATTAAACACGCGTAACAACGAATATTCACATATGACACTACATGTACATGAAACTCATATACTCTATAAGCATACAATGAAACAAACATAATAATAATGTATTCAGGAATTATTATTACAAAGCATCACCAACGGGCCATACATATTTCCTAAACGCAAACAATAAACAAACACTTGGACATAACTAGTTGAGTGGACAACTAGCATGAATCATCTTTTGAGACATTCACTCATACATAACCTTGTGCGTTTAGGGCGCCAGAAGGTTACATTTTGGATAAACATTTATTAACTTAAACGCTCGCTTTCAAGACTCAGGTGAGTCTCATAGCCCCTCTTTTACTGTTTTAACTATTGGGGTGAGAATGCATACACAACTTTTCATGAACACGAGTACAGATTTACACATATACGGATTGCATGAGTTTCACTTTCATAATCCACCCAAAAGTCATCTGCACATTATCGTTTCGTTTGTATGGATCTTAGCGCGAGTTTTGAAGAATAGATCTATTTGGGATTGACCATCCCCGTCCGGGTTAGTAGCTCTAACTGGTCAAACGGGCGCTTTATTATTTCGTTCATACGGGTGTTCTGGATTAGACACATGCAGGAGGCAAACTCATATCGGTTAAGCTTCGGACTATGAGCTAATGGCAGTAGTATACATTTATTTATCGTAGTTTTGCGATACAAACAAACATGGAAATCTCGTGGTTCATATTTATATTTTGATATCTAAACCTATGAACTCACCAACATTATTGTTGACCATTTTAGTATGTATTCTCAGGTTCACAACAGGAGTAGGATTACTCCAAGATACAATAGCTCGAGTCGCATGATTTACAAACATCGGAGATTTTTCTTGCATTACTATTTTGTAATATTAGTTATGTATTAGAATCTCTAGAACCATTCGCGAACTCAGAAATTGATGTAAACAATTGGATTATAAATGCACTATTTTTATACTGTTTTCAAAACGACGCATATAGTAGTCGTTCGATGTGACTTTGTGTAATGATTTCTGATTAGTCGCGCCCCGACCTGATTTCCGCTGCATCATAATTTGGGGGTGCGACAACTGAATTCTGAAACATAACCGAATCATCTAATCAACTCACAATTCGTCTAATCCATTACTAAATCATGAAGAACCTTAAAGAACGAATTAACAAAGATTTATACCTTCATTAGTGGTTCAAGATTAATCTTTTGATTCTCATCTTCTAGTATGTTAGATAACTCGACCATCCAAACAATTTTCACGTTGAAATCGAACAACGATTCTTCCTTCTTGTAAACCCTATAAAAATTGCCTCTTCCCTCCTCCTTTCACCATCAGCCTTTCTACAGACTTTTTGAGAGAAAATAAGGTTTAATATTATCTTTTAATTAAATATTAAGATCTCATATAATTACACTTATAGTCCCTATATTTTCATAGTTTATTATTTATCCCCATTTTCGCCAATTCTTTATATTTTTCATCCAAGCTAGACATCATTAAGTCATAAGACTTATTAAATTCATCTTTCCTCATTTATCTTCATATAATAATAATTCAAATACTTTAGGAAAAATCTTGGACGTTACAAATAATCCCTAGATTATACTACTAACCACAAATTATTCACATGAACGTGCCAGACAACTTATTACTGATATAATATTTTTTAATAATTTATATATTTTTACGAAACCCTCCATCGGACGGGGTCTAACACTAATATATACTATGACATAATTCTTGAAGACTATCGTGAAACACTAGATCATACTTACTTAATTTGCCTTCCTAAAAGTCACATTGATTCAACGGTGTAACGAATTCGTTCTGTCAATTCTGTCAATTCTATCGTAGTTGCCTAAATATGACGAATAAATATTTTTTTTCAATTTTATTTTCCACTTCCAATCTTTATGTGTAAACTTCATAAACCCCATATTTAAAATTCAATGAATTTTTAACATAAAAATAAACATGTGAAGTGATTTTGAATTTAAATACAAAATGTTTTGTACTATTTTCATAGTGCAAAATAAAATGACCTCGTATACTTCAAAGAATTGTAGACGTGTAGTGTGTGTACCAAATGCACGCAGTCAACAACAAATATTGATGAAAAGTAGATTGAATGGGCGCTTTTTGTGACTCCAATTCTCATTCGGCGTGGGAACATGCGGTAGCTCCCACAACGAATTGCATGGTGCCACATTCATATATATATATATATATATATATATATATATATATATATATATATATATATATATATATATATATTTCATTAGACTTTTCTAGAACCTTGTGTTTATGGAGGCCCATGATCGTATAACGAAAGGCGCTGCACGAAAATGGCCATAACTTGGGCTACAGGGCTCTGTTTCAGACCCATGAGCTGGCGAATCAAAGCTTGGAACGAGGCCCACCGGGCGGTTTAGCCCACTCTCGAGGCCCAAAAACGGCTCCTAGAAGAAGATATAGCCCATTTTATGTTTTTTCGGTTGTATTTGAACTTTTATTTTGAACTTTTATTAGGGTTCATTTTGATTTTCAAGAAATTTGATTTTTCTCTCAATTTTGCTTGGCAATTGAGTTGAAATTGTTCCTAACATCGGTATTCATTTGAATCGACGATCATTGGAAGGGGTTAATTTCCGAGTATCGATAGAATCAACATGTCAATTCGTTTTCTTAATTTTGTCACCACGTCACTTTGCCAACTAAGCCTGTTGTGGACTTGTGCCCGGGTACTTTCCCTCTAACTCAGTTAACTGTCATGGTCCCTCGTAAACAACCCAAATGAAACCTCTTATAAATCATCACATTGATTCAAAAATCGCAATTCACTTCACCAGATTCCTTTCATCGCTTGTTTCTGTAAATACCCCCCTTTCAAAACCTCAAAACCCATCAACTTTTGACCCATATCAGTTCCTCAATGAATCAGCAAAATCACAAAACTATACACTTAAAGAAACCAAAATCATACATACCCAATTCCTCAAAACCAACACTTTGCATTCCAATACTGAGTTTTCGAACTTCCTGTTGCGAAGCTATTGTAAAGCCACGGGTTTTGAATATGCACTCAAGTTGTTTGACGTAATGCCTCAACCAAACATTAGTTCTTGGAATCTGTTTATCACGTCTCAGAATCAAAACTACAGGTATGCAGATTCGTGGGGAGGGTTTTGCAGGTTGCATTCGTTGGGGTTTTATCCTAATGAGTTTACTTATGGGAGTGGTCTTGCGGCTTGTATAGGTTTGGGTTTTGTTACTTGTGGGAAACTGCTTTATTCACTTGCATTGAAACATGGTTTTTGGTTGGATGGTTATGTCCGAAGCGGGATGATTGATTTGTTCCTCAAGAGTGGAAGTTTCGATGATGCTTTGAGGCTCTTTTATGATGAGTCTTGTGGGAACGTGGTGTGTTGGAATGCTATAATTTCTGGTGCAATTAAAGATAACTATGACTACGTTGGTTTGAATCTTTTTAAGAAAATGTGTAGTGGATTTCCTTCACCGAATAAATTTACGTTTCCTAGCATTTTTGGTGCTTGTGCTAAGACATATGAAATTGAGCTAGGCAGAGAAATTCATGGGTTGGTGGTCAAATACGGTGAGCAAGAAGATGTAGTTGTAGGGACTGCTATAGTTGACTTCTATGCTAAATGTGGTCAAATTGACGACGCTTTGAAAACATTTTCACGAATGTCTGTCCGAAATGTGGTCTCGTGGACTGCTATCATCACTGGGTTTGTTCAAAAAGGCGAGTTTGATTCAGCCATTCAGTTATTCAAAGATATGATATTCTTGAAGGAAGAAATAAACAAATACACTGTTACTAGTGTGCTTTCCGCTTGTGCTAACCAAATGTCGTTTCAGATTCATTGTTGGATTTACAAAATGGGGTTTTCTTCAGATTCATCGGTTAAGAATTCTTTGATAAGTTTGTACTCGAAAATAGGAGCTATGGAATTATCTGAAAATGTATTCAGAGACGAAAAATATTTGATGAATCAGAGTACATTTACAGCAATGATAACGGGTTTTTGTCAAAATGGAAAATTTGAGAAGGCGTTTACTTTATCACAGATTATGTTTCGGGAAGGTTTGATGCCTGATAAATCTTGTATAGCTAGTCTTTTGAGTGTTACTGATTATTTAAAATTAGGTGAACAGGTTCACTGCTATACGCTTAAAACAGGCATATTCTTGAATCCGTTAGTGGGTTGTTCTCTTTTCACCATGTACTCAAAGTGTGGTAGTTTAAATGACTCGTATGAGATTTTTAAACAAATCCCAGAAAAAGATAAGGTTTCTTGGGCATCAATGATTGCCGGTTTTACAGAACACGGGTGTGCATATCGAGCTATAGAGTTATTCAGAGAAATGATCCTTACCAAAATCAGTTTAGATGAGACAACACTAACATCAGTCCTAGCAGCTTGCTCTTCTCTTCGAGGTTTAAAACTTGGAAAAGAAATCCATGGATTATTTATTAAACAGAAAGATAAAAAGGTCGGATATGGTGGTAGTTCGATAATTAATATGTATTCAAGATGTAGTGATTTGAAGTCGGCTAAACAGGTGTTTGAAAAAATGCCTTATAAGGACCAAATATCTTGTTCTTCTATAGTTTCGGGATATGCACAAAATGGGTCTATCAAAGAGGCACTTCTTTTGTTTCTTGAGCTAATTTCATCAGGTTTGAAGATTGACTCCTTCACAATATCAGCTATTTTAGGATCTATAGGAGATCTGGATCATTCAGACAATGGAATCGGAACTGGAATTCAGTTGCATGGTCATATATTGAAACTCGGACTTGAATCAGAGCCTTCTGTCGGTAGTTCATTGGTCAAAATGTACTCAAAATGTGGAAATCTGGACGATTGCCGAAAAGGGTTTGACCAGATCAACGAACCAGATTTAATCAGCTGGACAACCATGATCAACAGCTACGCACAACATGGAAACGGGTTAGAAGCTTTAGAAGTATATGAACTCATGAAAAAATCAGGAACCAAACCAGATTCAGTAACTTTTGTGGGTGTGTTGACCGCGTGTAGCCATAGCGGTCTGGTTGACCAAGGCTATTCCCATTTGAAGTCAATGGTCAAAGACTATGGAATTCAACCTGGTCAACGACATTATGCTTGTATGGTAGATGTTCTTGGCCGAAATGGTAGATTGAAAGAAGCTGAAAGATTTATCAGCAGCATGCCTATTGAACCGGAATCTTTAGTGTGGGGGACTTTGCTTGCTGCTTGTAAAGTGCACGGTGATGTTGAAATTGGAAAAGTAGCAGCTGAGAAGTTTATTGAATTGGAACCATCATCAGATGGAGGTTATGTAGCCTTTTCAAACATATGTGCTGACATGGGCCAATGGGAAGATGTTATGAAGATAAGAAATGAGATGAAAGGTACTGGAATAAAGAAACAACCAGGATGGAGTTATGTTTAAGACTTGCAAATAAAAAGATCATATTAAGTGGTGGGTCCAGGGTTCCCAACTTGTAACATTTTTCTCAATGAATTCTGTGAAATCCTACAATTTTGATGTAAATTGGCAATATTTGATAGAAATTGAAAGAGGGTCATTCCAGTTTGCCCCAAAAAAAATGAGGGTCACATTCTTTAGTAATCTTTCCATCCCAAATTACCTGTTTTCATGTTTGATATCATTCATAAGTAACTGTGGCACATTCAGGATTTCAAACCACTATATTCACAACTGTAACAAAAAAATTCCATTAGAATCTGTACAGTACCAATTATTTTACTTTTACTGCAAAACTCTACAATTTTCCCTATGTATGTGTATCTAATTATCTATATAGGCTAGTTTCACATTTCAGTCATGATTGAAAAAAACATTCAATGACACCAGATATAAGAAGACTTTTGTATTACTTATTCATGATCTCTTAATTGGGATCTTTTTCTTGAGCATCTTCTTATCTCTTACACCATCATACAGGAGTTCATATGCATAATAAGTAATATGACTTCTCTTTAACAAATCTTCTACAACAATCTTTGGAGCTGCAACCGCCCTTTTATCTGTTTCAAATATGGTGCTCACCGTATCCGGAACTACATCCTTCCGCACCATGATGTGTATGATACCTACTGCTTCATGCGCTCTATGATTCACACAAAGACAATTTATCACCTGCCCAAATGTGGCAAGTGATGGTATGAACCCACGATCGAGTTTCTCAAGAAGAAACTTGTAGCCAGCATCCACGTCTCCAATCCTGCAAAACCCATCAATCATGCAACGATACGTGAAATCGTCTGGTGAGCAGCCATTCTCAGGCATTTCATCAAACAGCTTCCGTGCTTCATCCATCTTCAGATTCTCGGTGAAACTATTTATCATGATATTGAATACCGGAGTTGTGTGAGATAACTTATGTTCGTTCTTCTTTTCTCGAAAGAGATCATAAGCTCGTTCAAGATGACTATTCTCACAAAATCCGTTAATCAACGTGCCATAACTAACTACATCCGGAATTACACCACTTTTCTCCATATCCCTAAACACTTCCATAGCTTTATCTAGTTTCCGACCTTTACAAAGGCTTTCAATCAACGCGTTATAAGTTATCACATTCGGAACAAACCCCTTATCCACCATTTCTCGAAACGTTCCAATCACATCTTCAAATTTCGTAGTCTTACAAAGACCATTCAAGACAGTGTTATACGTAATAGCATCAGGGGTCGCATAATCCCACATATTATTCATAATTTCAATGGCTTCACTCATCTTCAACTGCTTACAGTAACCATCTATCAGAATATTAAACGTGTAAATATCCGGAACAAAACCTTTAGCCAAAGATTCATTCATGAGGTTATTAGCATCCGATACACAACCCATTTTGCACAACCCATCTATCAACAAATTATAAGTCCACGTATCAGGGGAACAACCATTTTTTGGCATTTCTTCTATTAAGGTCAATGCTTGCAAAATAAGCCCTTGTTTCGACAAACCTTTTATCAACGTATTATACATAATTACAGTCGGTTTCACACCTTTATTCAAACAATCTTTAAAAACTCCCATTGCTCTACCTATATCACCATCTTGACAAGATCCATAAATTAAGGAACTATAAGTAAACTTATCTGGTTTAAACCCTTTAAAAACCGCATCTTTCATAATCTTTGATGCCTTTTCCATCATGCCATGTTTGCAGTAGCCGTCAATGATGGTGTTGTACGTTAAGTCATCAGGCTCGACCCCTTTATTTATCATGCTCTTTAAGTACCCCTCTGCCTCCACAACGTTCGAGTTCTTACATAAACCCAATATAAGCGTATTAAATGTGACAACATCAGGAGTTAACTTTTCTCTACTCGCACAATCCAACATTCTTGCAGCTGCATAAAGCTGTTTAGTTTTGCACAAACCTTGGATAAAGATATTGAACGTAAACACATTCGGTGACATTCCCCTTTTCAACACCTTGTCAAAAAGTCTCTCACTTTCATGCACACTCCCCTTCTTACAAATGGTATGTAAAAGTTTATTAAACGTAACAACGTCAGGAAATATACCTCTCTCAAGCATTTCATCAAACACTTTGCATGCATCAACTCGATTATTCTCTTCATAAAATCCACTTACCACCGTACAATAAGCAACCGAATTAAATTCGCAACCTAACAACGGCATGTTATCGAGAAGCCTACGTGCAGCAAAAGACCTATTCGTCCTACAAAATGCCTTAATCCGAATCGTAAAAGTATACGCATCAGACACAATTCCTTTATCTTTCATCCTCATATAAACCTTATGAGCTTGATCATAAAACCTATACTCAACTAATATATTCATAATCGCATTATACGAATAAACACTCGGTTCACAGTTATAAAAATCCATTCTTTCAAACAAATTAACAGCTTCTTGAACTTTCCCTTTTTTACCATAACTTTTCATTGCAAAAACATAAACTCCTTCTAACAAACAATTATCGATATCTGATCGCATGTTGGTAAATACATTTTCCATTGCTTCGAACTCGCCGTGAGAACCGAGGTTTTCGATTATACATTTGTATGTTATAAGATTATGCTTAAACCCATCTTGAATTTTCACAGAATTGAAGATTGATAAGGCTTTAATTGGATCTTTTTGGTGTTTTATAACTGCAACTACATGTTTTGTAAGTATATTGCAATTCATTTCATATGATTGAAGTTTGAATGCATATTACCTAATTGAAGTTAAGTCACAGCAGAATCTTCGTCTCGTTTTATACTGATAATTAAGTAAAGATTAGCAAGTGTTTCAGCGCACGGGGCCATTATAAGTTGATGTTAAAAAAATATCTTTGTTGTATAGATAAGAAAGAAATCGAACCTCTTTTATTATCATAGATAGATCGAGATTGAAATATAACACAGGATTCAAATGAAAATTTAAATTTTAGTGACAATAAGTAAACTAACAGGAATACGTTACGTATCACGAAATTTACTTTTTCTCATATTTTTAAAATTTAAATATTTTAATAATGATCAATTAAAAAATTATAAAAATTACAACATAAAAATCAATTTTTTTTCTCTTCGATTAGATATCTCATAAGGTATATTTTCGATGATTCTTTTTGAGGGGTTTTATAAATTGTACAATATAAGTATCACATGTGTTACTTGCTGATATCGCATGTGGTAGTTGTTGATATCACATGTGGTAGTTGTTTTCAAAACCTACTAAAAACGAAAAAAAAAAAGTTCATCGAAAGTGTACATTGTAAAATCTCTAATCGAAGAGAAAAAAACGCTGATTTTTATGGTACAATTATTATGATATTTTGACTTAATGTTTAAGAGATATTTAATTTTTAAAACGTGGAGTAAAGTGGTTTTGTGACCATGATGCATTCTTATTGGTTCCTTCATTCTCACAAAAAATTGATGTACTCGTTTGAACATCACTCTATTATCATATCATATATAAGAGTGAGGTTCAAACAAGTACAACTTTTCGTGAGAATGAAGGAATCAATAAGAACGCGTCACGTGTCACAAAACTCACTTTCCACCACGTTAAAAAATAAATATATCTCAAACAGTAAGTCGAAAAATTATAAGAATTGCACCATAAAAATCAACTTTTTTTTCTCTTCGATTAGAGATCTCACAAAGTATACTTTCGACGAACTTTTTTTTTCGTTTTTTAGTGAGTTTTGAAAACAATTACCACATGTGATACTAGTGAGTAACACATGTGATACTAATATTGTACATTTTGTAAAACCAAAAAAAAAAGTCGTCGAAAGTATACTTCGTGAGATCTCTAATCGAAGTGAAAAAAATATAGTGCAATTTTATAATTTTTCAATGAGTCATTCTTGAGATATTTAATTTTAAAAAACGTGAGGAAATGTGGGTTTTTGTGACACATGGCACATTCCTATTGGTTCCTCCGTTCTCACAAAAAATTTTCATTTTCATTTGAACCTCACTCTCATATGCAGAGTTCATATATAAATATAAATATAAATATAAATCATTAACTCTCATAATCCAAAATCAAATATGGGGCAATCGAATTACTCAACTTTAACAATAAAATTTTATTTATTCGTGTTATAGTCATCTATAACATGCTAGTTCAATAATAATGGACAAACTGTTATCGATGCAAGTGAATTTTATGTGGAGTTAAATTTGATCAACAATTTCTTGCCTTGCGCTAATATATAATCTAGTGATAGTGTGCAATTTCTAAAATCGTTTGATTGCGTTCCTAATGGGAACTATTATTAACTATTCTCGTAATTGCAATAGCAATCGAAATAATATTTCAAAACATAAGTTGTTGATGTCATACTTGTAGTTCACAATATCATAAGGGTTAACAAGTTTGATATTGATGGTAGCTAGAATACTCTATTTTATTTTAAAATAGAGTATTAAATAAAACATTGTAGAGGCTTAGATTATTAAAACAAGAAGCTCAAACTGATAAAATACCCTATAATCTTTCGAGAACACACCCTTAGAATGCATCGAAGTAAGATAATTCCTTTTTATCCTATACAAAGGATGTAAATCTCTTAACCTATATATCTATTAGTTGATATTTTATTGAATACTTTTATACTCGGTATTTGTTGAGTAAAATATGGAGTAGTTATTAACTGATACGATAAATAAACATAGTGTGGATCAACAGAACAACTGCATTTTGAAGGGATCGAGTGACAGACGATCTTAGCAGTTAATTTATGTGATCAACGATCCAAATTCACAACACTGTATTTTATGTAAAATGCAGTATTTTTAAAATGTAGTTAATTTGAACTGTTAATTACATAAATCAACGACTGAGATCATCCGCTCCTCATTCCCTCACAATGCAACGGCTCTTCACAACTTTACCCTACTAATTTTATCCTTCTCTCAAACAATTATTTTTCCTCTACGTCCTTTCTCAATTTGATTTTATTAGTTTTTGTAAATGAAAGCCAATCTATCTCTTTTGATAAATTTGTTAAGTTTGTGCAAGTGTAAGACTTTTTTTAATATATAAAAAATGTGATTAATACAATGATAAGTTAAAGAACAAAGAAACCTATGAAAACCATGTACATAAAAACAATATCATGAATATTTTTGTTTATTCAAATATTTAATTATGTAAAACACACTGAATTTGTTACTGCAAATAGTCTTCCACTTTGAATGGCGACCACCCTCCTCTTTCACCTTCACATTTGAGCTAGCAATTTGGACACCTTTTCACGAGGCTTACACTTGGCCAACAAAGGGTTGGCCCTCGGCATAGTCAACCCGTTTCCTGCAGTCATATTGATCATCTCGTTGCTCGTTCTTTCCTACTCGAAGCATTGAATAAGCGTTGCCAATGCCGACCCGACCAGGGGCGGTATCAGGAAATTTTTCGAACGAGGGCAAAAGTTTAACTCAAATCGAGTTATCAACTGGATTTTTCGCATTAAACAAAACGAGTTTTGTTAAAAGTTAGAACCAAAGTGAATTTAAATTCTTAATATCATATGCACTGTTTATCATTTAATCATATACATAGCAACATTTTTTTCGAAACTTTAACATACTTTTTCTGTCACTACATGTTTAGTACGGAGTATACTTTTATAGTATAACTTTATTATTAATGGAAAGGAAAATATGTCATCATCAAAGTATATACTCAGTAGTTTAATAACTAAGTTTATTTGAACATAAGTTACGTACAAAGAAAAGAATGAGAAAGGAAGAAAAGAACGGAAAAAAAAAAAAAGAATACCCAAAAACAACATGGAAGAGAATTGAACTTTGACCTTCAAATTAATAGAAGATTGAGTTGTTTAACATTGAACTACTACAAGTGTATTGTTTGATTTTATAACTATTCTTATTTATTAGTGAAGGGGCCAAATGCAGATTTCGTTGAATCCTTCAAAAAAAATTTGCGGCTCATAAAACCTTCGTCGGGACGAGTGCCGACACTGCCCCCAGTGTGGTACCGCCTCTGGACCCGACCATACGTATTGCCAAGTTTTCGGCTGGACAACTCCTCCTTCCAGCCCCAAACGGCATCAACTTATACCCATCTCTCGAACCTTCCAACCCCGCAAACTTTCTGGCTTAAACGTCTGAGGGTCTTCCCAATTCTTGGATCGTGATGAATCGCCCACACGTTCACAAATGTTTATATTGAAGCAACTTTTCTCTTTTAACAAAAAAACTTTAATGCAAGGTAGAACTTGATATAAAGAAAAAAATGATCAAGTACTATTTCATACCAGCATTAGTCCTTTAATAACTTCATCCTGATACAAATCAGGTTCTGATTGTTGCAACATCAACAAAACTTGAATCAAAGTAAATTCTTCTTATCTTCCTTCCCCATAGTCGTAGCATCATCGCCACCTCCCTCCGCTATACTTCTCTTGTTTTCTTCTAACAAACTTTGCATAAAACCGTCTCTTTTTCCTCTCAACGTGACCATTTTCTTCTCCAACTTTCTCCCTCCCAACCACTTCCATCATGGCAGCCCCAAGCGACTCGTTCAAAATCTCTTGCAACCATTTCGTCTCCTCCATATCCTCCACAGACTCACCATAATACCTTTTTCCAGCAATCATCATCATCATAATATTCAACATTAGCTCAAAAAACATCGATTTTATCTCCACTTCTCCATCTCTCACCGCTTTCTTGTACACCTTTTTAACCAAAAGGCGTACCTCCTCCACACGAATTGAATTAAGCGTTTGTAACCTATGAGATGATAAAAGCTCAAGGGTGGCAATCTTTTTCAAGTTATGCCAATGATCACCGTAGCTAGTCAAGGAAGGGTAGTGTAATCATACCCAAAATGCTTTCCAGCAAGCAAATGAGGACGATTAGCAAAAGCAAGATCGTTTGTCGTGAGACATTCCTCAACTGCTTCTGGGGATGAAACCAAGAAAACTCGACGAGTGCCGAACTTAAGCATGAGCATGGGACCATAATGGTTCGAGACTTTGGCTAATAAGGTTCAGTAAAGAGGGCTTTTCACCAAGTAAAGATGACCAATTATGGGTAAGCTTGGAAAGGGGCTTGGTGGTTGATCTTTGTTGTTACTGAAGGCAGTTTTGGTTAACCATATTATGGCAATGATGGAGAGAATTACATACAATGACTGCATATTTGGTTAACGTTTTTTGTGTTGATTTGATCCAAAGGTGGCAACCTATTTATAGTGATGTTTGGCCATGAAAAAGGTTGGTTATGTTAATATCTTGATAATATATAATAAAAAATAAGACAAGTTGTACGTCCCTTGCAGATTCTTCCTTGTATGATATATAGTCACCTCTATCATATTTTAACTTTTTATATACTATTTTTTACCGTGCAAAATCAACTGTACACGTATATTTGTGGATGATATAAATGAGACTTGATTTGAATATAAGATATATGATCGAAAGAAAACTGCAGAGAGAAAATATAAATGTTCATAGTTTAGGTTGAGGTTCAAATGAGAATGTCAAAATTGTTGAGAATAGAGGCACAAATAGAATGTGTCACGTGTCACAAAACTCATTTTTCTCTATCTTTTTAAAAACTAAATATCTCACAAACGTCAAGTTAAAATATTATGAAAATTGCACCATAAAATTCAGCGTTTTCTCCTTTTCGATTTAAGATCTTACGAGCTATACTTTCGAAGAGTTTTTTATTTCACTTTTTGGTGAATTTTACAAATTAGTAACACATGTGTTAGTGTTACGTTTAGGGTTTAGGGTTTAGGGGTTAGGGTTTAGGGTTTAGGGGTTAGGATTTAGGGTTTGGCCCTAAACCCCAAACCCTAAATCCTAACCCCTAAACCCTAAATCATACTAAACCCTTAATCCTAAACCTTGCTAAAACCTAAACACTAAACCATGCTAAACCCTAAACCCTAAACTCTAACCCTAACCCTAACCGCAAATCAAATGTACAACTAATCAGTAACACATGTGTTACTAATTTGTAAAACCCACCAAAAAATGCAGAAAAAAAACTCATCGAAAGTATAGCTTGTGAGATCTTAAATCGAAGGGGAGAAAACGCTGAATTTTATGGTGCAATTTTTATAATTTTTCGACTTGTCGTTTGTGAGATATTTAGTTTTTACAAAGATGGGGAAATTTGGTATTTGATGAAAATGAGTTGTTGAGATTGATTCTCCTATTCTCACACAAAGTTGTTGTACTCATTTAAACCATACTTTCATAATTTATATGTTTTTTAGATTGAAAATTAAATCATTAATCTTTAATCTATTAGAGTGATAAGGATTAATATGTTAATATTTGTTAGTATCTTTAGATAATATTTAGGGTAAATTACAAAAAATATACTTGTGGTTGTTCATTTTCTGAAAAAACATCCTCCAACTTCATTAATAACAGAGACCATACCCAAGGTTGTCACTTTTGTCCCAATGACATCCCTCCGTCCAATTTTGTTACGTTTCCGTCGTTAAGTTTATACATGTGCCACGCATGTGAGGATATTTTTGTCCTTTTCTTTTTCCCACTTATTTAACCAACATTTCCCTTTGCCTTTTTATACCCATTTAATTGCATTTTATACCGATTTAAAATGGGTTAATAGACAAATATGTTACTGTACTTTGCCAAAATGTCCAAGTAGGTTACCGTACTATTAATTTGTTCAATTGGATTACTAAACTATTTTCATATCTAAATTAGACTTTTTTGCATTGTAATATTTATAAGTTAAATAACTTACTTGAATTCAAAAGTTAAGTAAAATGATCTTAGTGTTAATATTTATAAGTTAAGTAACCTACATATCGTGTTTTATTAAGTTTGGTAATCCAATCGAACAAATTAATAGTCCAGTAACTTAGTTGAACATTTTCACAAAGTAGAGTAACCAATTTGTCTATTAACCTATCTAAAATTAACTTACTGTTAAATGGATCGATTAAATGGGTATAAAATGTAAAGGGAAAGGTCGATTAAATGGGTGAAAAAAAGAAAAGGACAAAAATACCCTCATGTGCGTGGCACATGTATAGACTTAACGACAGAAATGTAATAAATTTGAACGGAGGGATGTCATTGGGACAAAAGTGACAACTTGGGGTACAGTCTCTGTTATTAATGAAGTTGGAGGATGTTTTTTGAGAAAATAAACAACTACATCTATGTTTTTTGTAATTTACCCTAATATTTAACTACCTTAGTTCGATATAAATTCTTATAAGAATTGAGTTTTTTGTTTACCATAAATATTTTGTTAAATTTTGCTAGTGCTATGTTTAAAAATCTTAAATTATATATAGGAAACCCATTAATGATGTCATCAATTAAGAATTTTCAATTAGTCTATTAGGTCCCCCAATCTTACAAAATTTTAAAAATAAAACCCCTTAAATTTTCAATTTTAATTTAAATAACAATAATTGTTATTACTATATCAAATAAATTAAAACAAACAAAAAGTAAACATAAAAACAAAAAGTGGTTGATAGAAATTCAAGGATCATACTAAATTAACGTTTTGAATTATTTTATTTTTTCTTTTAGTTACTAAATGATAATATTTAACTATTATTTTCTCATATAATTTCAAAAATGTCGCTTGCTATTTACAATTCGATTACAATCACAATCACAATAAGATTTAAATGAAAGAAAATAACATTAAATAAATTAAACTACAACTACAAAATTTAATTTATGAAAATAAAAACTTATATAACTAAAAATGTTTTAATTTATCACATATCATACAAGGATTCTATCAATTTTTATGAAAAAAATACAAATCTATCGGACCGTGTGTATACACGGGTTTTAGGACTAGTTAATTTATATATAAATTGATGTTACATTAAGTTGATTGAGTGTAGTTATATTCAGGAGTAGGTAGTTAAAGTACACTTAATTTATGAATATTTGAATTTCTTAAACATAGTCTTTAAAGCTATATTTAACATTTTACTATTTAAAATTTTTTTTTTGATAAAATTCTAATAATTTTTTCGTTGTTAAACGAAGATTATCAATTTATAGAGGATTAAAATTAATAAAATCAGAAGCTCAAATCAATAAAATTTCTCTCATCAAACATAGAGAAAAAAACAACAAAGTAAAAGTAGTTAGTTGGAAAACAAGAAAAGTAAATCTTTTAAGTTTTAACCTTATATATTCTCTTTACATTCCTTCCCGGGGAGTTGGGGGAGTTGAAGGAGGATAAAGGAAAAGAATAAAATGTATTGTAATTCATTTTATGTGTACTTTTGAGTTGAAATGAAAGCAAGAGAAAGAAAATAAAAAACATGATATATTCATGTTTTTAGACTAAAAAGATGAGAAAAAATGAAATTAATTATGTAATTATAAAACTATACCTTTAAAATTAGGATTATTAAGGTTAAAGTGGTAATTTTATTAAACATAAATAGTTTCCTTTCTAATTCGGTCAAATATAGACAAAAAATTTTAAACAAAAACCTTTGTAATTTTTCATCCGACCTCTTTTCCTTTCAATTCTTTTTACTTCTAGAAAGTGTGTAAAGTTTTTTGACTTTATTTACACTTATAATTTGGTTACATTAATAAGTATGAACAAATTTAAAAAGTATAAGATTTTTCACACTTATATTCGTATAAAAAAAAAGTTCACATTAAGTTTATTTCACATTTATAATTGTGAAGAAATTTACAATGTTTCCACACTTAAAAATGTGGAATTAATTTGTCACACTAAATTTTTTCCACACAAAAGGAAGTGTGGATAAATTGAATATTACAAATTGAAGTTTACCCTTATAAATATGGAAAAATATTATATTTCTCCACAATTATAGATGTAAACTTTTTAATTTACACTTATAAATGTAAAGATTGTGGTGATTGTTTATATATTTTCACACTTATTAATGTAATAATTTTGTATACAATTATAGGTCTGAACAATTTAATATAATTTTACACTCTTTAGAGTGTTTAGAAAAAGATGTAGATAAATGATATATTTATTATAGTGATTTTAGTATAAAATGATTAATACAATGATAAATTAAAAAATAACTATGATGAGTCAGAAATTACGAAATCCATGTACATCAAGTATCATATGAATTATGATCAAATAATATCGGAATGCTTTGAAATAGTACAACAATATTGTATCAAATTACTTTTAGTAACTTACATATCATTAACAACATGACATTTATCACATTGGCTTATTTTTGTTTATTCAATTATGCAAATATTAATTAATTATGTAAACCATACCGAATTTGTTACTCCATAGTCCATAATATAGTCTTCCACTTTGAATGGCCGATCATCCTCTTGTTTCAGTTTCACATTTGTGCTAGCAATTTGGACATCTTTTCACGGGGCTTACACTTAGCCAACAAAGGGTTAGCTCTCGGCCCTTTTCCGGCAGTCATATCAATCATCTCGTTGCTCGTTCTTTCCCACTCGAAGCATTGAATAAGTGTCGCCAAAGCCAACCCGACCACACGCATTGCCAAGTTTTCTGCAGGACAACTCCTCCTTCCAGCCCCAAACGGCATCAACTTATACCCATCTCTTGAACCTTCCAACCCCACAAATCTTTCGGGTCTAAATGTCTCAGGGTCTTCCCAATTCTTGGGATCATGATGAATCGCCCATACGTTCATTAATAGCATTGTGCCACTTGGGATTTCATACCCTCTGACGGTACAATCTTTTCCGGATTCGTGGGGCACAAGTGGGCCAGGAGGGTACATTCGCATAGTCTCATTAATTATAGATCGTAGATAAGGAAGATGTGATAGGTCTGATTCGGTAACTAGACGATCTTCTACCATATAACCATCGATCTCGGCCTGTACTTTCTTCAGGGATTCGGGATTGTTTAACAGAAGTGATAACATCCATTCCATTGTTCCACTCGACGTATCGCTTCCTGCTGATAGTAGTGCCTAATAAACATGAAATTAAAAACTTAAAATGAGTTTGAAGCAGGTTGGTAAGTAGACTATGTTTTCTTATCAAATAAAAATATGATCTTAGGTTATTACTGTATTTGTTATTCTTGGAAGTGTAGTAACCTATCCATATGAACAATCGGTTATTTTTTTACGCGAATACATCATGACTCCGCCCCTGTCTAAAACAGTTCACAAATTTAATGCTGAGGCTAGTTTTCTCTTTTAACCAAAAAGTTAATTCAAGATAAAAACTTAATTTAAAGAAATATGATGATCAAGTACTATTTTATACCTGCATTAGTCCTTTAATAACTTCATCCTGATAAAACTCAGGTTCTGACTGCTGCAACATCAACAAAACTTGAATCAAATTCTTCTTCTTCTTCTTCTTCTTCTCATCTTCCTTCCCCATAATCATAGCATCATCTCCACCACCCTCCGCTATACTTTTCTTATTCTCTTCCAACAAACTTTGCATAAACCCGTCTCTTTTTCCTCTCAACGCCACCATTTTCTTCTCCAACTTTCTCCCTCCCAACCACTTCCACCAAGGCAAATAATCAGCCACATTCGTCGTCTCCATAACCCCAAGCGACTCCTTCAGAATCTCTTGAAACCATTTCGCCTCCTCCATATCCTCCACAGAATCACCATAATACCTTTTTCCAGCAATCATCATCATCATAATATTCAACATTAGCTCAAAAAACATCGATTTCATCTCCACTTCCCCATCTCTCACCCCTTTCTTGTACACCTTTTTAACCAAAAGGCGCACCTCCTCCACACGAATTGAATTAAGCATTTGTAACCTATGTGACGATAAAAGCTCAAGGGTAGCAATTTTTTTCAAATTACGCCAATGATCACCGTAGCTTGACCAAGGAAGGGTAGTGTAGTCATACCCAAAATGCTTTCCAGCAAGCAAATGAGGACGATTAGCGAAAGCAAGATCGTTTGTTGTGAGACATTCCTCAACTGCTTCTGGGGACGAAACCAAGAAAACTCGACGTGAGCCAAACTTAAGCATGAGCATTGGACCATAACGGTTTGAGACTTTGGCTAAGGCTCTATAAAGAGGGCTTTTCACTAGGTAAAGATGACCAAGTATGGGTAAGCTTGGGAATGGGCTTGGTGGTAGATTTTTGTTCGTACTAAAGACAGTTTTGGTAAACCATATTATGGCAATGATGGAGAGAAGCACATACAATGACTCCATATTTGGTTATTGTTTTTTTTTTTTTTTTTTTTCTGTTGATTTGATCAAAAGGTGGCAACATATTTATAGCGATTTGTGGGTATGAAAGAGTTGGGATATATTTATATCTTGATAATAAAATAATATACATAACAGACACCCCATCCTGTTTTTATTTTTCATATTATTATTTTAAATAAATCAAAATTGTGAATTTTTATTAAAACATATTTAACTTTTTTCATTTAACTTATATGTACCCTTAAATAGTTACTATTATCAGTTACAACTTTTCAAATCAACGGTATGTTAAATAGGAGGGAAAATATATTGTATAGAGAATTTACGTACATATTCGAAAAAAGTAACAGTAAATCTATTGACTTTCTTAATCACTCGTTACATTTGTCGGTAAATATTGTATTAGTAAAATTAAGACAGCTTTGATAAAGGGGGCTTCGAGAATAGTCAAAATGAAAAGATTTGCCCGTTGAATATGTTCAAATGGAAAATAATAAAAATAATAATATAATATATATATATATATATATATATATATATATATATATATATATATATATATATATATATATATATTATGTTTGACAAAATATCGATAAAAGTCAACAACTTGTTGGGCTGAATAAGAACTGTTGATAGCAGCCCACGAATACAACAATTTGCTACTACGAGTATTTAGTTATATAATATTTGATGAAAAATATATGAATAGATTTGATTTTTTAAATGTATTTTCATTAGTATAATTTTCATCAAGTATTATATAATACAAACAAAAATATTTAAGGATAAAGTTGGAAATTTTTTTTTTAGAAAATCAAAATAGGACAATTACTTTGAGACGGAGGGAATAGTATTTTATTTTAGTTATGATACCATTGAATCCATTTAAAATAAGTGAAATGTTTGACTCGTATTTATTTATAGCTTGTAACAATTTGAATTTGATGAAAGCTAAATTTGTACACGTAGCACTAATTTAATCTTCTTCGATTGACTACTATTTAATTTCCACCGACTTTTCGGTAACCACTATTTTTTCAGGCAAGGATAAATTCGGAGATTTATAACGTGGTTCTTCTTTTCCCCTTGACGACGGAGAATCGGGAGACGACTGCTCGGGCGACGACAGCTCATGTGACCATGATGCGTAGTAGAGTATAACCTGAAATATATTCCGACAAAATGTCGGAGCTTCGAACACTACAACGTAACACCAATGCGGACTAATTTCTACCGCCATGATGTAATCCACCGTCTCCGACCAACTTTGTTGCCGCAACCCCTTTCTGACGAGACTTTGGAGTCCCGCCGCCACCGCAACTCTCCGACTAGAATTTGGACTCTCGCCACCGTCCTGGTTAACGTTTAATATATGGTGACGTCGAGACAATTTTAACAAGTATCTTGTTGACATTGGTAATAAACATGGTACGTTGATGACATTGCAACAAATAGAAGAGTATGTTACCTTAAAACTTAATTCCATGTTGACTTAAAACCAAATAAAAAATTCTTATTAAATGAAAGTTACCAGTTGAGTCGGTTACCGGTTAACATAGGGTGACTCCAAACAAGTTTTGAAAGTATGTTGTGAAATTTGGTAATAAAAAGGTACGTTGGTGACATCGGAACAAAAAGAAAAATATGCTGGTAATCTGTATCATAAACCCTTAGAAATTTAACCTTTTAAACTAATTAGATGCGTAATAATTTTTAGAAATTGTAGATTCAAGATCTACTCTTAAACTTGTAACAAAATAAAATCATATATATATTATGTTTGACAAAATATCGATAAAAGTCAACAACTTGTTGGGCTGAATGAGAACTCTTAATAGCAGCTCACGAATACAACAATTTGCTACGAGTGTTTTATACTCCGTAGTATTTTATTAGTTATGATATTATACATTGGATCCATTTAAAATTAGTGAGATGTTTGACTGGTTATTTAATCGGATGAAAATCACCTAACGTAAATGTAATAAAGGTAAAAAATATCATAGCAAGTTTCATTTTCCCTGACGTATTTACGGTTCAGTTCGATTCAATTATTATTGATTAAAGTTAGAACAATAACCGGATTTTGTGGTTTTTAAACAATCAAAACTATTAATTTCGGATCAACTATGATTTGGTTTTACAATTTTATGTATCGGTTCGGTAATACTCCCTCCCATTTTTATATCCCCTAAACTCTTTCGTTGAATTTAACATATGTTAGATAATTGTCATTTTTATCTTTATATTCAAGATAAGTTTGACTGAAATTTTTATAGAATAAAGAATAAATGACAAAAATCGACTATGTGCTGACACCAAATACTCCAAGTATACAACATACCCAACAAATTGTTCATGTATGCATTCAACTGAAAATTTTTGTGTTATGATCCATGAAAAGTGCATTTTTACCTTTTGAAGTTTCTGAAAGCTGACTAGACTTACATGTCAGCTGTCACAACAATATATTTACCACGTCATATATATAGGTGGCATCTACGTCATATCTACAAATTTTCAAATCAAAACCAAATATAAAAAAGATTTCACATATTCAGCTTCATGTTCCCATATATCTCAACTGAAACTCAACCCAAGAAAATCGGTCATCACTTCATCCAAAATCACCACCTTCCGAAACCGGATATAAATACAACCACCACCTTTAAACCTTATGACTTCAAACTCGGTTTGTCATATCCCAAATTCGTTTGTCGTATCTGCTGGGGGTTGTGCTCGTGACCGGAAAACGGGTTAGCCAGAGGATAATACACACGATTCCGATTAGTAAACCCAGATTTAATCGGATTTCGTTGGAACTCGTCGGAACTTATCGGATTTCGTGGAACTCGTCGGAACTTGCGAGTAGGCCTGTAACTTTTGACGGTCATTTGTTTAACAAAGTGATATAAGGATATTTGTTAATTTTGAGATTATAAATAAAAAGGCCATGTAATAATAAAAAAAAGCCATGTAAGCATTAATTATATTTTTTGTGCCAAATAACCACAGTTACCGAATCAACCGGTACCAGGTTATCATGTTACTTGCATCTGTACAGGTTCTTCCGGCTGGTTGCATACTTGAAGAATTTTTTGGTAGGTTGTATATATGGAGTATCTGGTGGCAGTATGTAGCCGATTTTTGTCATTTATCCTAGAATAAATGATTATTATGAGTAATAAATGAGAATAAATTTGGGAGTTTAATAATTTTAATAGTTATAGTTATTGTGTTCAAGTAGACAATCTTTTTAAACAAAATAGTATTGTGAACAATAAAAATGGGACGAAGGGAGTATTCAAAAGATTGAAGCCTTACTTAATTAAACATAATGTAACAACTTTTAAAATTGAGTTTATGGTACGGATCACCAACGTACTTTCATTTTGTTCCGATGTCACTAACATATCATTTTTATTATCAGAGTCGACAAATATACTTGTTTGAACTATGTTGATGTTACCAACATACTTATTTACAACTTGTAACAATTTGAATTTGATGACGTGTGGTTGCCAACTCATTTCATTTAGTTGATAAGGCATCCACGTAAACTAAAGTTGTACACATAGGACTAACTTCATCTTCTCCGATCGACTACTATTTAATTTTTGCCGACTTTTCAGTAACCACCGGCAAGGATGAATTCGGAGATCTGTAATGTGGTTCTTCTTTTCCCCTTGACGACAGAGAATCAGGCGTCGGCAGCCCTGGCGACGGCTGCTCGGGCGACAACGGCTCAGGTGACCCCAATGCGTAGCACAAATGCGGACTAATTTCTACCGCCATGATATAATCCATCGTCTCTGACCAACTTTGTTGCCGCAACCCCTTTCTAATGAGAATTTGGAGTCCCGCCGCCGCCGCAATTCTCCGGTTAGAATTTGAACTTTTGCCAATGTCCCGGTTACCATTTAATATATGGTGACGTCGAGTCAATTTTAACTAGTAAGTTGTCGACATTGGTAATAAACGTGATACGTTGGTGACATTGGAACAAAAAGAAGAGTATGTTACCTTAAAACTTAATTCCATGTTAGCATTTTAAACAAAATAAAAAATTCTTATTAAATGAAAGTTACCGGTTGAGTCGGTTATCGGTTAACATAGGGTGCCTTCAAAACAAGTTTTGAAAGTATGTTGTAATTTTGGTAATAAAAAAGGTACGTTGGTGACATCGAGATAAAAAGAAAAGTACGTTGGTGATCTGTATCATAAACCCTTAAAAATTTAACCTTTAAAACTAGTTAGATGCTTAATAATTTTAAAAATTGTAGATTCAAGATCTGCTCTTAAAATTGTAAGAAAATAAAATCATATATATAGGATTTAATTTAATCTAATATAACTGAACGGACATTTTTAGATAAAATTTAGTTATATTTTTTCTATATATAGTTTAATTACACAAATTAGGCCTATATTTTTAATAATATATACTTCGTATATAAATTATAACTAGCAAGATACTATAGATCACAAGATAATTCTTATTTGCAATGATCCTATAACTACAATTACAATGATTCTAAAACTTAATCGCAACTTAGTTCTAATATAAAATAATTCCACACGACTAGTCTATGGCTTCGTTTGGTTCGAAGAATTCATAAGAATATGATGGAATTGGAATATGATTCCATATTTAATCCTGTTTGGTTGGAAGAGAATTTAGATTCTAATACATTGTGTTTGTTTCACATAATTGCAAGGAATTGGAATTCTTCGAATTCCATCAGATATGGTAATTTATATTCTATAGAATATTGGATTAATTTTTTTACAATTCTATTAGAATTAAGAGTATTGATAAAAATATTCTTTTATAATTTTTATAGAAAAATATTTTGATAGACTTAAAGTTGGCCTAAAAATGTTACATACACACTAATAAGATTAGGAGAAATAAGAATGGATGTATTAGGTCTACTTTTAACTAATAAGATTAGGAGAAAAAAAATTGTACCAACCAATTGTAAAATAATGAAAGATGAATATTATTTATTGAATTGTAAAAGGATTACAGTAACTTATATATTTATGAGATAATATAATCTTGGTGAACAAGATACGTAGCTAATACTGTAAGGAAACTAAATTAGTGAGAAGAATCATAAATGCTTAATCCATTATAAAGCAAATAGAGTTATAAGAATCGAATAAGAAGTGGAAATGAAGAAGAAGATACCCTCCATGGTACAATAAAGTTGAGATTCAAGCTTCAACGCTAAGAATTTTAGATAATATTATCTATATTAGTTTGATTAATTTTTTATTAGAATTGAGTTTCTGTTAACAAAATTATCTTAGTCAAGTTCATGTTTTCTTTTTTATTTATTCAATCTAATAGTATTACAATCATTGTGGTTGATTTGAAGAACAAACTTAAAATTTAATTGTGAAAATATTTATTACTAATATATAAAGTATCTTAGTATATGTTTTTAAATATTTAGTTACCTACTTAACATTTGACAATATAACCCTATTATTTTTGAATATTTTTCACTTTTCACCAATTGTATTTCGAATCTCGGACTCTTCATACGAGCAAACTACTATTATCAACTCACAATCACGGTTAATCCACCAGTGAATAACAAAGATAAAATATGATTATCGTTGATTCATTATTTACGATAAAAATACTACTAAACTCCGCTATATAGCACGCACGTTATGCTAGTATTATTAAAACATGTTAGAATGCCGATTTGGACTGAAAAATAAAGATCTGTTCTACTAGATGTCAATACCAAAACACTATAAATTAAATTAGCATATATATTTAATGTGCTCTCACTTGATCCAAACTCAAATATATCTGGGCGGGATTAAATATATATATATATATATATATATATATATATATATATATATATTATTTTTAATTTTTAATTGGTGTTGTATTATGAATTTCTCTAGAAGTTAAACAGAATACCAAGTTGAAGGATTATTGGTTAGCCATCATCAATCCATCATATAAGACCTTTTCCTTATGTTCCAACTGGTCTATTATTAAAAACCATTAGCAAATCAAGTTCAAAAGTTATCTCAACCGTCAACGCATGAATAATTGATATTGAATATAATCTCTTTTTTTAATGTGTAAATTTTTGTTAAAAAAAAAAAAAATTAAAAAGAAGAATCTATACATATACATATCTTTCTGTTCAAATGAAATAAAAAGGTGACATCATTTCCGTACTAATTGACAATAACAATAAATAACAAAGTCTTTACACACGATGTATGTCCAAGTAGTTTCGTACCCACATTGAATATATATATATATATATATATATATATATATATATATATATAAGGTTAGGTTCAAACGAGAACCACAAAAAGGTACAGAAGTGCGAGAACTTTTAAATCATATTATTTTTATACGTGTAAACGCAACAAATTACATATAAATGTAATTTAATGTTCATATTATTGACAAAATAAAGTTAAAAATCACTAAAAATATGTTAAGTTATTGAATATATGAAATGTTCACATGTGCACAAGTCACATGTGCACATGTGAACGAAAAATATAAATTTGATTTTAAAGATTATTTTGAGGTTTTGTCAAACTATTTTGCTTTGAACAATAATCTACATCAATAATCACATGTGATTGAATCATTAAACATTTGAAAATTCTTATAATTTAAAAGTTATTGCAGTTTTGTACCTTTTCTGGTTCTCATTTGAACCTTTGACATATATATATTCGTGGACTAATGTGTATATTCGTGATAGGGTGCGTGTGAGTATTTGTCTTTATAAAAAATGAAAATTAAAAAGTTAATGAGATTGCATACTTTGTGACTTATTTTCATACGGGCCTTACCAACAAAGAAGTGACTCATTTAACCAATAACGCGTTTATCAAATATACAAACTCTGATAAAGTGATTCGTACTAGTAACACAGTATATAGAGTCTGATACATGCTAAATACTGAAAAGTCAGAAGGAGAAGTATAATAAGCTTTGAATGGAAGTCCCGATAAATAGGCTCAATAACTCTAACGATCCTAAGTAGCGAAATTCCTCGTCTTATAAGTAGCGGCATGCATGAATAGTGTAACAACTGCTTGCTGTCCCCGACATGGACCCTTTGAAATTGAGTTTGTACCGATTTGAACAAAATGATAAATCTTTAATTATGCTAATCTATGATTAAACTTTTTAATTAAGTGGTTTTTGCCTTAACTATTGCAAACTATATAGGACTTTTATGATATTTATCCAATCTTATCCGAGTGTAATAGTTCAATTTATTACTTTTAAACGACATAAACACAAATTATTTTTTTTACCGAAGGGGCCTTTGGCTTAATGGTATGAGAGGAACCCATCAACTAATGGGTTGTGAGTTCAAGTCTCACTTGAAACAATGAGTGTATATATTCGTGGTGATTTTACATAACATGTGTGATAGATTAATAGAGTTGTCGTTCTAAGAAAAAGAAAAAAACTTTTTAAGCTTATAATTTATATTAAGGAGATGATGATATCATAATCATAGTTTAAAAAATAATTAAATTCAAATAAACTTTATATAGAAAAAGAATGTATCTATATCTATCTATATCGATATAGAAATACAAATTTAAAAAACATTACTAATACATTACGAATATTGACATCGTGGTATAAACCGCTAAAAAACTATTAGAGCACAGGGAGGGGGGGGGGTAAACTTTTGTCGTTCAAGCCCTTGAACGGCGGGAGCCGGCGTTCACCACACCCAGCCGACGTTCACCACACCCGGTCGACGTTTAAAGGTCGGCGTTCAATTCCGGCGTGCTGAATTGAACACTGTGTTCAAGCGACTTTTTTTTTAATTTATTTTCCAACGGCTAACAGTTTAAAAAAATATTTTTAAAAAAAGTTGATATGTTTTGTTGACTTTTTTGACTTTTTTTTTAAAAAAAAAACAACTAACTTACATTATAAATAATACCCTAACCCTTCTTCATTTTCACACCCAAAAACTCACTTTTAATTACTACAATTCCCCAAACAATGTCACAAAACCTAAACGATTCACCATACCACCTCTAATCGCAATGGAATCCATTTTCGCCAACGTACAAACCCTCAACACCAAACTCGTCAAACTCCCAAATGTGGGGATTTGGTCAAACATACCAAATACCGCAAACACAAGTTCCATCAATCCAATTTACACTAAATCCCCAAACATTCGAACGATATCCCCAAATGACACCCAAACGATACTACGAATTCATGCTATAGAAGCAATCACGAGCGCCAACATCGGAACATTCGGCCGAAGGCGAGACACCTACGTCGTCTCTCCAAAGAAGATCCATGGGTAAATTCAAACAATCCGGCGAACCAAAAAAGAAAAACGTAATAACGGAGCGGAATAATTGGACGACCAAAGAAGAGTTACTTTTAGCTCAATGTTGGATTTGTATATCCAAATGCCCTAACCGAGGAAACGACCAAACATCTTATTCTTTTTGGTACATGGTGTTGGACGAGTACAATAAGCATGCCGACGTCGAAAAAGTAGTCCAACGTGGCAACGACGCGTAGTTGTGTAAGTGGAAATAACAATAGGTGTCAAAAGTTTAACGGAATTTGAGAAATGTTGAGTCATAAAAAACATAGCGGTGAAGCCATGGAAGATTTTCGATTGCGTTGTTTGGAGGTGTACAAAGATGAGGCGAAAGTGAAATTTGGTCATGAAAAAGCTTGGAAATTTTTGAGGGATAAACCAAAGTGGTTGGTTCCCGAGCCATTTTTAGTCGGGCGGCGGAACAAGCGGAGGGAAACGGTGGATTTGGAGGACATAGATTTTGAGTTGGCGGATGTCGAGGATGAAGAAAACTCGAACGCCTCCCTTTTTGGTGATGATGTAAACACGCGGCCACCGGAAAACTAAAGGCATCTTAAAAGTGCCAAAACCTATTCCGATTCTGGCGCTTCATCTCGCCCTCCTTCTTTTGATAACTCGATCACTTCAAATTTTGAACAATTGACAAGTAAAACGAATGTATATCGTTCACGAGACATAGCCGAAGGAATGAGGGTATTGAAGATGTCAATGGACGGCTTGTCTGAAGATGATGCGTGATTTCTTAACATGGAAAAAAAGAAGATTCGGGCCAAGTTTGGGTGGAGGCGATCAACATCGGGAGCGGAATCGGGCTCGGGATCAGAAGCGGACGACGTTTAGAGCCTTAGTCGTTTTAATAATTGTCTTTTACTGATTGTCTTTTTATTATTATTTCTTAATTATTGTCTTTTAATTACTTTCTTTTAATTATGTATTTGTAGGACTTTTAATTATTTTATGAAATTATTATTTTTTATTTAATGTGTTAGTTATTGTTTATTTAATAATTATTTGAATATTTGGAAAAAAAATTAAATATATCAACTGAACACGGAACTGAATAAAACTAAACACTGTACATTTTATAGTTGGACATAACTGAATTGAGCACCTGACAACGACTCCCTGTGCTCTTATAGTTGGATAAGAAACCGCATAATGTTAAATATGCCTAATTACGGTAGGCTTAATTTTTTAATCGACTAAGTTTTTCTCACTCTTAATTTGTCAAATCAATTTATCAAATACACCGATCACATTTTTAGTTCTATGTTAAGTCGTTCAAATTTAATTCTACCAACGAAAAACCGGTTAACGTGTCCTTTTACGCACTGGTAATTTGCCGGTATTAATCCCTTCATAAATAAAATAAAATAAAATCATAAATAAAAAACAAAAAATAATTGTGTAAGGCGATTAGAGGGAGATAATGGAAACGGCGGGACAGTGGTTGGAGAAAGCGTTATTAGATCTGTGCCGGAAAACTGAGGGTTTGGATTTAGACGCCGATTTAATCTCAGGGCTCGTTTCTTATTGTGACTTTGCTCCACCTCTTGACGCCAAAGAATACCTCGATGTTTGTATCCCCCTTTTTTCAATTTCTATTTTTCTCATGGATTTATTGATTTAGGGTTTTCATTAATATTGTTTTGTTGAATTCAATTGATGTTCTACAAACTGAATTTATTATGCTTAGATAGGGAATATATATATATATATATATATATATATATATATATATATATATATATATATATTTATCAGTCTAACTGAACTCTTAGATCATGGTATTGGTTATCTGGTATATTTAAGGTCTTATTTTGCAGTATTGGAATTAGGTACCAAGCTGCAATAGTGTTTGGAATTGTGATGTAAAAGTAAGCGATAATCACTTAAATAAGCAATCCCAAACGACCTCTGATAAATGGTCATATTGGAATGTCCAAGTTTCACTTTAGGTTGACGTAGTGAGAAATTCATAAAAATCGATAATTGTACACGCACTCCTTATAATTTTATGAAAATAATAGATGAATTTAGTTTTTTTTTTTTTACCTACGAGGCTATGATTATTGTGATGACCATGAATTCTCAATAGTTCAGGAATTGCTTGTTAAGTATCTTTGCTTTACGCTAAATCTACATCTCATGAAAAAAACAGAATCTTTAACATCATATATTCGTTTACAGACATCAATAGAATCCATTTTCGATAGAAATAAAGATGATGACACAAAATGGTGTAAAGGAAGAGAAACGATAACATACATTGTTTTTTTCTTTTATACATATACAGAATATAGTTGGTGAGGAAGCTGGCCGACCTGTAATAAATGAATATTTGAAACGAAGAGGTTATACAGATACTACAAGCACATCACAAGATAGTTCAACTTCTCAATTACGCCAGTATGTTAAACCACCAGCAAAAGAACCTATTAACGTGATCAAAAAACCAGTAAAACCCCCAAAAGAAGCTACACCGTCCACTTCCAAGAATGTGCCAACTCAGATCACACAACCACTAACCCAACAAACGGGAAGTCAAAGCAAGTCAAAGAAGAAAAAATCTGGGAAAGTCATATCTCTTGCAGAAGCTTCCAAGGGGTCTATTATCTTTCAGCAGGGAAAACCGTGTTCATGTGAAGCTCGTAGGCACAGACTTGTGAGTAATTGCTTATCTTGTGGGAAGATTGTTTGTGAACAGGAAGGTGAGGGACCTTGTAGTTTTTGTGGGGCCCTTGTTTTGAGAGAAGGAAGCACGTACGCTGGGTTAGAGGAAGAACTGGGTCCCGTATCGGATGCTGATGCAGCTGCTGAAGCTTATGCAAAGAGGCTCGTTGATTATGATCGAAACTCTGCTGCGCGTACAACAGTGATTGATGATCAAAGTGACTACTATGAGATTGAAGGCAACAGTTGGCTGTCAATGGAGGTATCTTGTTAGTTATATTGTTCAGCTGGTCCGGATTAAAGGTGGAAAAAATGGTTGGATGGGTTGGGTAAAAGAGAAAATTTGATTAAATACAGTTAATTTTCGTATGTGTTTGGCCAGCTGGTCATTTTTTTTGTTAAATAATGAGTGTCAATATTTCCAATAATAATGTAATGTTTCTATAAAATGATTTAGGAAATACACTTGCACAACCGTTGACTTGTTCGACCCATCGTAGCTATATTTTCTTAATTAACCCATTTGACCCATCAGGTATGAAACATAACCAAATTGACCCATACGTGAGTACTTGGGTCGAAATCACCTCCTATACTAAATATACATCAGATTTGTGGTTGGTTCAAGTTACAACTTTTATGTCTCAATGGCACACAGGAAAAGGAACTTTTGAAGAAGAAAAAAGAGGAGATAGAGGAGGCGGAACGTGTTAACCGAAACAAAGTTGTCATATCTTTTGATTTACTCGGGCGTAAGGTATTGCCTTTTGACTTTCGTTGCGTTAATTGTTACTTTTTTGCATCCTTCTTTTGACCTTGAATAAGTGATTTTTTATGAATGTGGACAACTGGACACTTGAACAAAGTTTTAACTTTTCACATCTTCTTATGATTTAGGGAGTGTTTGCATTGCTTATACGAACTTCGTATCTGGTTATTTGTGAGTGACATAAGCAGTTTCGAACAAGTAGTTTGACGCTGATAGGCAGTTTTTTTAAGCAATTCCAAACACCTTATTATATGGTATTTAGATGTGCGTTTTCACCTGATTATCTCAACTAGAAGTTACTCCAATCAGGTTTTAGTGTTTAAACAAATTTGATACTTAATCTTAGTCCACACCAACTCTAACAAAACTGATTATTAATTGTATTAAACATTTGGAATGTATATGTAGGTTCTTATAAACGAAGATGAAGCCTCAGATCAATCGCAGAAGAGCATCTTGCTGAAACCTGCTAATGAGCGAGAAGTGAATCGCATCAAGCCCAACCCGACCCTTGAGATACAACCAATCTTCATTGACCCTGGGCCCAGCAAGAAAAATGGCAACGGGAAGACGAATCATGTGAAAAAAGGAATATCTACAGGCTTGTGTTTGGAAATTAGTGGGAGAGTGCAGCATGATTCCAGTGAACTAAAACACCATGACCATTTGGAAATTAGCAGCTTCTAGTATGGAGTTATTTACTCGTTTGGAAATTAGTGGGAGAGTGCAGCATGATGAAATACATTGTTTTCAAGCGATATTTGAATTTTGTTTTAAACCAATAATCAAATATTTGATTATTGTTTGAGCTTGAACTCGATTCTTAGTTTTTCAAATATGTAAAGCTTAGTTACTTGTTTATAATCTTGAGTTTGATTAACTCGTTTTCTACCACGAGTTCAATAGCGCACATTATGATTGTGCTATTTGTTTTGGAGCTTAAACTAAAGCCGATGAAACTACTATCTGACACCAAGTTAACTTGGAAATAGAAATGCTACACAAACTTGTATATGCAAAAGCAAAAGAATACGATGAAAAAGTCATGAAATTAAAAATAGAAGAGATGAATTTTTTCTTCTTCATTGATTGGTTCATCCTTTTTTTTACCATATCATTTTGTTTTTAAAACTAATGGAAAAATTATTCACGTAGCAAGTAGTATGTAAACTCGAGTGAAACCAAATGTAATTATAAGACTAAGTATGTTCAAATAAAATTTTGGAGGATTAACAATATATAGTTAATATACACGCCGCTAGCGTCATGTTTGTTATTCCTATTGATTGTTCGAATAACATCATTAAATTAGGTTGTTGTCAATCCGAGTTGAGACAAGTCATGTTTGTTATTCCTATTGATTGTTCGAATAACATCATTAAATTAGGTTGTTGTCAATCCGAGTTGAGACAAGTATGATCGATAAAATTTAAGTTCGAGTCGCTTACTAATTATTTAGCTAGAATTTGACTCAACTAGAAATTGTTTTAAACATTGTGTCGAGTTCAAATATATGTTATTCTTCGAGCTCGAATGTTAAACTCGTTTACCTATTGGACTTTTTATAATGAACACATTTTTCTAGGTCAATATCCTAATACTAACTCGATAAAGTCGTTTCATACACCCAATATCGCATAAGCTCATTAATTATTAATACAATAATAGTTGAGGTATTTTGTTCAAATCTACAAATTATACTTATTTAAAGTTTGAATGATACACAATTATTAATTTATTTATTATATACAAATTAGACCCTTCTATTTATAAAGCTCCATTAGTTCGTTTGACTCGACTCGAGTCAAACACATTTTTCGTGACTGGAATTCAATTAAATGGTTTTGAATTAAATGTTAATGTTAATTTGTTAATTTCCTGTTAATTAGACCACTTGTTTAAAAGTTGACGACATGTGGTAATTAATTTCACCGAGTACCAAACACGTAGTCACATGGGAACACACGTAGACCCACGACGCAGACGATTATAAACTCCCCCCAAAACCCTATTTTCGCTCCCAAAACCCTAAAAAGATATATAACCCACTTCCTGTCTTGGCTCTTAACTCTCAACACATACACAATCTCGCCCTAAATATATCAACGAAATTTAGGGTTCATCATAAATCAAAAGTAGGCTTCCAAAATGGTGGCTGATAAAGGCAAGAAACCCAAGATCGGAGAAAAAGTTCTTGAAGAGCAAATCGACAGTGAGCTTGTTTTATCAATTGAAAGGTTGCAAGAAGTTCAAGATGAACTTGAAAAGGTATTTCCTTTTTAATGATTTTTTATTCTTTGTGTTGTATTTGAAGAGACCCAATTCATTATTTTTGCAATACATATTGTAAATCATGCTAATTTGTGTAGATTTTTGCGAGCATTCATTACAAGTTTGAACTTATGTTTAAGTTGAGCTAATTGTGTTTTGTGAATGTGGGTCTGCAAGTAATGTTCTCTATATTTTTTTCCAAAAGAAATTGAATTTGTTGTTGTTTGGATTTGTATGAACGTTTATTAGAAGATTGATTGGTGATACTTTTGGACTTGGTTTTGTGTTAGTCAATCTTTAGTTTGGGCTAATCATGGTTTCTGTGGATTTATGCTTAATTTTCAAGCTCTACCAACAATGCTTGACTTATGGTTTTGGTTTCTAAATGAATAATTTCTGTTTCAGGAAATCCAGTTTGTTAATTGAAAATTATGTTTGCTAATCATACGAAGCTTGACATTTTATTTTGTGTTTTATATTTGTATGAAGATTGGAAGATGTATAAATTTCCGTCTTTTTGTCAATTTGAGAATCTTCGTTTTTGTATAAAAGTGTGGCTTTATTGTTGATTGCATATGTTTCCTGTAGACTGTTTGCATCCTCAGTGGGGCCAATGGATTGCTTGTGCCCTAACTTAAATTTTGGTGTGTGTTTTGACATTCTTAAGGATGGTTGTTATCACCTTTTCTTTGGTGAATGTGGGGGTCAGCGAGTAACATGCTTATTTCCAATGTATACCAAAAAATCTCAATTTATGGCTTGATACTTGGTACTGTGTAATCTGCCATTTTTGTTATATTCTGAAAAAAAGGTGGATATTGAATTTTATATGACCTTATTCTGAACCAACAACGCTGTCCTTTTATGATAAATACCTAGTTTGCAATGTAAATGTTGAATCGACCATAGGAGCATTCAATGACGTCAAATATGGTGATCTGTGAAATTATAATGGCTTTGATTGTATTCGTTATTGGGTGGAAATATACTTACTTGAGTTTCTGTTGCTCATTGTTCTCAGATCAACGAGGAGGCTAGTGATACAGTCTTGGAAGTGGAACAGAAATACAACGTGTTTCGGAAGCCAGTGTATGATAAACGGAGTGAAGTTATCAAAGCAATTCCTGATTTTTGGTTGACTGCTGTGAGTGATTCATCTTGATTTGTTGGTTTCGGCAAAGTTTTCGTAGCTGAAATCTATTCTCTACTTGTTCTTGCAGTTTTTGAGTCACCCTGTTCTTTCTGATCTTTTGAGTGAAGAAGACCAAAAGGTTCAATCTTTAACTCATTTGAAGAAATATCAGCCTTTTTAATGGTATTCTTTGGCTTTACTTAAATGCAAATATGTACATTTGTTGTTTTTAGATTTTCAAGCATCTAACCTCTTTGGAAGTGGAAGATAACAAAGATGTGAAATTGGGTTACTCGATTACATTTGTGAGTAAAATTCAATACCCTTTTATTTAAAGATAACACGTAGAGTCTTTTTGAGAAAATATGGGTAATTTTTACTTTTGTTTTAAATAATTTTTCACATGAATGATTGTTTATATAATCTTGTATTTCTTCAGAACTTCAGTCCCAACCCGTATTTTGAAGACTCAAAACTCACGAAGACTTTTACATTCCTTGATGAGGGCACTACCAAAGTTACAGCTACCCCAATAAAGTGGAAAGAGGGCAAGGTAACATCTTATTACTCTCAAGGTTGTCAAACTCGCTAGGTGGTATTCGGGCGGCCGGGGACCTTGACCTTGTGGTGAGTACTCGGCCTAGGCGGGGAGTACTCAAATTGGATTTTTTTTTTTACATATAAATAATAATATCTGAATTTATATGTTTAGATATAGACTGGAAACATAAATATAATTGTTTAGAAACATAAAGTGGGCCACCATTTTAAATGTACTTTAAACCCTAATTCTAAATCCTATTAAATGTTGACCGAGTTTGAGTAATCCCCAGTAATGCCAAGTTTGACCTTGTTCTGCCTGTTGAATGAGTTTGACCGATTTTTCAGTCCGACTCAGTCATAGGCGCAAAGGAACACACCCGAGCACCAAGTACTCCCCGAGTGCTTGGCCTCCTAGGCCGAATTTTACAACCCTGATTACTCTTATTGCCTACGTGCTTAGTAGAGGTGGCAACTTTCACCCATTTGTTTTTCTTATATATGTCAATTTGGGCTATGTTCTGGTTCTAAATGTCAAACTGGAAACTGAAAATAGCTAGAATGTGAACTGGTCGAAGGTAACCTGTAGTAAATTTTTAATGCAAAAGCAGCAAAACACCTCTTAATTCGTCCCATTCAAAAAGCTATTGGATGATTGAAATATGATTCTTCGATATCTTATTTGACACACGAATTTTTTAATATTAGGGGTCCACTCGAACTGGCGTACAAAAATGATTCTTTGGACTTGTCTGTTTTGCCACCTCTACTGCTTGTTGGCAAGTATTTATTTTAGGTCGTTGCTGATCCTATTTTCGTTTTGAAGGGTATTCCTAATGGGGTTTGCGACCATGACCACGAGAAGAAAGGAAATAAGCGGTGTCATGAGGATGAGAGGTTATTATTATTTTGTTATTGTTAATTTGTTTGTTTCATAGTGTTTGCCTTGTTGCGTGTTTCATTTGCATATTTTCGTGGATGTCTTGATGCAGCTTCTTTAGCTGGTTCAGTGGAAGTCAACAGAAAGATGACATTGATGAAATTCATGATGAAGTATGCTCTTTGTAAACAAATTGATTTCTTTTGATCTTTTAGTCACCCCGTTTTTGCAGCTTTTAATTATTCGTTATTTTAAATCTATAGGTTGCTGAAATAATTAGGGAGGATTTGTGGACTAACCCTCTTATGTATTTCAATAATGTAATCTCTTCTTACTATTTCACCTTTTTATATTTTGTGTTTTTTTACGGTGAATGGACATGATATGGGTTTGATCTTCACATTTACTGATTGCTTGTTTGACAATGTATTTACTTAAGGATGCTGATGAAGAAGAGTTTGATGGCGAGGAAGAGGTAAAATTTGGATCACTGGCACTAAAAGCACCGATCTTTTTTGTTAATTTTTACATCGTCGTTTCTTATAAATACAACCAAATTATGCATTAATAGGCTGTACTGTACATATAAACACTGCAGATAATTGGTGTATTTATCAGAAAAGATGGTGTAAATATGACTACCCTCTTTCAATTCTGGATTGCTCTTGCGCTTATATTGATATGTGATTTGGTATTTAATAGGAAAATGGCACAGAGGACTCTGAAGAAGATGATGAGGATCAAGAAGATGACGGTGAGGATGAAGGGAACTGAATCAGTTCGTGTAAAGTGGTTAATTTGGAACAGTTGAAAAGTTTTATCTTTAGGGGTTGGATGTTTCTCTATAACTGTGTGGACAGAACGGTGGATGTTTATTAGATTATAGATCTATACTTTATAGTGCGGGTTTAACGGTATATCAGGAACCACAATTTGCTTAATATGTGAACAAAGCAAAATGGAGAAGAGAAGCTTCCGTAATCTAAAATGTTGGTTTGCCTTAGCTGATATGGGCAAATTGACTGTTATAGATCTGGTACTTAGAAACTGATAATTTTGGGTATATGATTATTTGCTGCATCACATGCACCAACTAGTTTGTTTATTCTAGTTCTTGGTAGAAAATTAGAAATTTTTTGCTCTAGCTGACGAAGTTACAAGCTGGTTTCAGTCTCTTGCTCTGCTGTGGATCCATTTAATGTTGGTAATCGTGGTGTCTTGATTTTTTTCCCTACTAAATATAAAACACAGATTGGCTTTAGCTGGATAGTGGTAGTATTCAAGGACCAGTTATGAGGCTATGTTTAGACTTGCTCTTGCTGTCAAATTGTGCTAATAATAAGGGTGCTAATAATAAGAGTAGTATTCAAGCATCTGAAATAGTCTTAAGATTGTAAAATCACCGTAAGACCATAAGACTGTAAGTTGTATCATACAATCGTTTTGATTTTTCTATTACGTTTTCATATAAAATATTCACGATATGAGCCGTTTCATTAAGGTAGAATTTCACGATCTTTATCATATTTTAAGATCTCAATCTTGTCTAAGATGAAAACGATATTGGTAATATCTTGATCTTTAACAACCTTACATGTATATATGCAATGGCTGAGACATCATTATCAAAAGAGACATTCATCTTAAAACAAGGCAGCTAGGTGAAGCAAGAGCTAGCCACCAGCACCGCAAGGCACAGGGTCAGGTCAGGGTCCATGGGAAGAGTGGGTCCCTACATGTCTCTATGTTTCACACAACACATCACATGTATTTTTAGCACTCACATTCAAGACTTCTCCAAATGTTCCTACAATTCCCTATCATTTGATTTCATAGGGACACAGGATATTTCCTATCACATCATCAATTAGTTGTAAGGTTAAAATTATTCATGCTCACAAGCTTTCATGGTTTAGTGCATTTAAGGATTGCCCATTTGAAAACTTCAAGTCCTGTCATGAGGCATATTTTTCCTCCAAAATTTGATGTAAAAAAATAAACATTAGACTAATTGCATTTTTCGTTTGGTGGTTGTTTAGTTTCGCCGATTTTATACCTCTTAAACTTGTTATTTTTCATCAAAATGTCCGGTATTTAAATAGAATAACATGACGACCTCGCAACATGTCAACTATTTCCAACATAAATCAATAGTTTCACAAATACAGTTAATAATTACCAAGAAGCGAGCGATGTTATTTAAGGATACTGATTTATATGCATAGATAGCGTTTTACTATACACATGAAAAAGGAAATAAAATTGAGGAGCTTTTCCCTATTCCTTATTCCCTATATTTGATGAGGGCGATTATTTTTACTCAGATATACGCGGCTTAATCGGAATATCCTGTAACTGTGTTCGACCCTTTTCCTTGCCACTCAAGATATGCAACTAGTGAAATTTGAATCTAAGAGCTCTTGTAAAGATATCAGGACGCCAATCACTAGGTCTTCTTAGTGACGGTTTAATATGAAAGAAAATGGAATTGAAAATTAATGATGTGTGTTTCTTTCATGGCAACCGATAAATTGGAAGAACTTGAGCAGCCTGCGGACGTGGCATAATTTACATGTCATAATCTTTGTCACTTAATTTTATCCAAAATAAACAAAAAAAGGCTTTCATGTCATCATTCACCACAGCCTGGATCCCTAGGAGACAACAAATTATATTATTTAAGCGAATGGTGCACATACAAAAAGCTTGGGATAAATACGAATTATGGACACAAATATTAGATACATGCATTTTAGGTAATCTTACGAGGAGTTGAACATTTTTAATGCATTTCATGACAAAATTGTAAAGATTAAGATGCAGTGATGTTAAAATACATTATAATTTATAGGTATAAAATGCATAGTTGCTAAAATGCAGTAGTTGTTATAAATTACAAAAAAAAATAAATTATTCTAAAATACAATAAAGAAATCATCTTTCATCTCAAATAAGACATCCTCTTTGAATCTTCCACCTGCATTTTATGCCTATTTGTATCTCATAATTCATTTTAATCAGCATTTTAAGCCCATTTGTATCTCATAATTCATTTTAATCAATATCATAATTTACTCCATATGCATTTGGGTTATCATTTTTATCGAGCCTAACATTAGATATTAGATAACTAGCTATTATAGTTTGATCAAAATACTACTATCTCCGTTTTAAAATTACTGTCACTGGACAAAAATCACACAACTTAAGAAAGTGCATTATTAGAGTCGACTACCTATATAATTTCATCTTTACCATTTTAGAACATTTTGATTGACAGTTTTTAAAAGTAGACGATTATTTTTTAAAATGCCAAAATAGAAATTTGGAAAATAATATCGGAAAGGTATTTTATTTTTATTTTATTATTGAATTACATAAAAATATACATATGTCTAGATATTAGTGATGAGTTTAGGAGGTGGGTCCGCTATCGTCCTTGTGGGTTGAATGATAAAAAGAGCACCTCACGTGGACTCTGAACCAATGCTTTCTGTCCGACCTCAATTGAAATCAAATAAAGAAAATAAAAAATCATCTATTACTGTTTAATATATGTAACGTCAATTTTGCTAAATAGTTGATACTTGATAGTAATAAAATAACAAAAAAAATATAGTTTATAACATCACACTGTTTCACGGTGTTTTAAAAACCGGTTCAACTAGTCTGGTCCGACCAGTTGAACCGGAAAAATCAAAATTTTCGATCCATTTAAAATCGATTTTAAGTCATTTTTAAAAATTGGTTGAACTGGAAACCAGACTGGGTTTTGAATTGGTTTACATTTTTCTTTCTTTCTTATGTTTTATTTATTTATTTATCAATAATATACATTTTAAATCGCATATGTAACTAAAAAGGTCAAAATCGAAACAAAAATTAAATTTTTTATATATAATTCATCAAATCGGTTGAACCGACAGTTGAACCGGTCCAACCAGAACCGAATCTTCTTCCGGTTCAACTTAAAAATCGATTATTAAAACATTGCCATTTTAGACCATCTCAAACTATCTCTAAGTCTCTAACTTCAAATATTGAAAAAAATCTTTAAAGCATATTTAATCTCCAAGTGAATTTATCTTTGACCATATTCATAATCATATTCTAAACACTTTTAAAACCGATAAAACATATCATTAGACATTTGAAGAGTTAATAATGATACTTTAAATATGAATTATTTGTTCACTTTCATATTCCTCCAAAAACTTTGAGACAATTTGACAGGATCGAATTGAATCTTCCGGGTCAATAATTATAGCAATTGAATATTTATAGAAATACTGCGGAATAGTAATCTATAATTAAGAAGTAAAATCAATTTGTTCAAAACACAAATTAAATACAGAAACAGTATAACAGAATAGGTATGAAAAGCCTCAATATTATTACAAGAATAATACGAATACACTTGCTGTATTAGAGTTACAATTAACCTTGAAGCTATTCTCAAACTATCTATCTTCTGTATATCTAAATTCACACACTAATTCACACTGAGATGTATCTCTATTGAAGGTAAGAAGCCATATTTATAGAAATATAGAGCTCCAATTACACGCTACAGTAATTAATGAAAAAAACTTTTTCTATCCTATCTTCTTGAGCCATGTTCTGCTTTCTGCGTGTTTTTTGCTTTTTGCAGAGCCGTTATTCGGTTAACACATGTTAGAAAAATGCTCTAATCATAAACAGTAGAAACTACTTTATAATACACGGGCAGTAGAAACTTCAGTAGAACAGTAGAAACTACACAAGCAGTAGTAACTCAAGCAGTAGTAAGTTATAAACAATATTAACTTACCCAACAGTAGAAACTTTGTACTGGCAGTAGAAACTTTGTACTGGCAGTAGAAACTTTACCCGACATCACTAACTTTGTTCTACCAGTACTAACTCAATTTTCTCTACCAGTAGTAACTGTTTCTACTGGTAGTGTAAAACCCGGTAGCAGTAGTAACTTTTGATCTAGAAGTAGTAACTTTTGATCTAACATTAGAAACTCCTCTTCACCGGTAGTAACTAGCAGTTGTAGTCTAACCAGTAGTATTAATTCCCAATCAATTTTCTAGCCATCTTTAGACTCAACACAATTAATATATACTCAACTTAAATTAGATAATTACATATTTTTCTCAAATCGTGCTTTAAGAGTATTGTACCTTATGCACTAAATATTTGTACTTAGAAAAACATGTAATTATTTAACTTAAGTTGGATATATATTTAATTATCCTATTTTTTTTTCATATATGAAGCATGACATGTGAGATATATCATTGCTCTAAACTATAAATTTAAATCAATGATTAAATAGCCCAGTAGTAAGGGCAGCTCATGACTTTCTTCAGGTCATGGGTTTGAAACCTGTCATGGGTATTATTTATCATAACGGTATTTACCAACAATGAAGCGCATGACTCACAACGTTAAGGCTTAATCCGCGCGAATTCTGGCTCGAACGTTGTGGTATATGTGATGGAGGTGATTTACCCGACGATGTTGGACCTTGTGAGGGGTTCGGTCATGCTTAATTGAAATATGAAGTGGCTTTAGTGGGTGGCCCAAATACATATTTTTATAAACTATAAATTTAAAAGAAAAAATGATTTTTGAAGACGAAGGTAGGAGATGACCTGAGTCTCAATTCAATAATTCGCTAAACCACTAACATGGTTTTTGAAATTTACAATTATAGCACTATTCACTATCATACTTTTTCTAAAAAAACTATTCACTAGTCATATGTTTGAGATTTTTGAAAACTACCTAATTTTTTTTAAAAAATGACATCTTCATATTATAACACATTTTACGTAAAATACAATATTGTTAAAATGCAGTGAATCTGGATGGTTGATCACAAAAATCAACGACAGAAATCGTCTACCTCTCAATCCCTTCAATGCATCTGCCACTCATAACTTGATCACCCGAGAACTATATATGTTAAAGATATGAGTGATGATATTTCCACCATAGTTTTTGATAAATCCACCATAACTATGCATTGAGAGGTTGTACTGTACAAATAAGCATTGCACAGTTTTGATGAATTTATCAAAAAGTGTGGTGGATATATCACTACCCTTAAAATATATAAGATAAAAGAAGATTGTTCCAATTTTTGTTTTTAGATAATTCAAAGTAACTTTATATATGGAGAGATCATTCTGTTTATGTGTATTATTTTTATGTTATAAGTTCATAATATCAAATTTACTTAGCTGAATGTTAAGTATGTGTGTGGAATACTAGTTGTCACTACTACATGTACAAAAATCATAAGTTCATTTATTTTTTTCTATTTATTCTTTTTTTTTTTTCACTTAATTTTTAAAGCACACCCATATAATTCCCACTCATTGTCTTTGTTCCTTAAAGCTTTGCCTCCTCCACATCTCTTTCTCCAAGTAGATGAAACCATTATATATTATTCCAAAAAAAAAAAAAAACTATTATACAAATTGATAGTTTCGAAAAATAAAGAAGACCCATACAACTTCAGTGCAAGTGTTTCCTTTTAAGGTTTATGTAACGTTGATCCCTGTGGTGTAATGGATGGTGGCGATGATCGATTTCACCATAGACCAAACTTCCCATTCCAACTACTCGAAAAAAAAGACGACGAAACAATTCGCTCCAACGCCACCACCCTCCCAACAACATCAACAACAGACCATGACCTCGGAAAGAAACAAGTCAAACAACTAGTCAAAAAAACATCAGTCAAAGATCGACATACGAAAGTAGACGGCCGTGGCCGTCGTATTCGCATGCCTGCCCTTTGTGCCGCTAGGGTTTTTCAACTCACTCGTGAATTAGGTCACAAATCTGATGGAGAAACCATTGAGTGGCTACTTCAACAAGCCGAACCCTCAGTATTCGCGGCTACTGGCTCTGGAACCATTCCTGCAAACATTACAACACTCAATATCTCACTTCGTAACTCTGGGTCAAGTATCTCACTTCCTTCTCAGATCCGATCCACTTATTTCAACCCTAATTTTAGCCTCCCACAAAGAGAAAACCTTTTCAACTTTGCGGCGGATAATTCGTCGTTAAATCTTATCAATTTCCCGTCGACTCATACAAAGCAAGAATCACGAGATGATTCCAACTCATTGGAGCAACATCTCGCATCTAGCAACGGATCGTTACCGACAAATTTTGGGATGGTTGCTAATTCTAACCAACAGCAAACAATCGGCAGTGACCCAATTTGGGCTTTACCAAATGTCAATAATAGTACGTCGCATAGAGGAGGTAGTGTTTTGAGTGGACTACATTTTATGAATTACTTTCCATCACCGGTGGCACTTTTGCCAGGTCAGCAGGTAGGGATTGGTGGTGGTTACAATGAAGGGCAATTAATGTTAAACCCATACCAGCTTAGTGGCTCTCAGTCGCACCACGACGGAGGTCGATATACGACTGATCGGCATGACAACGATAACACCGGTGATTAATGTAAAGTTGATATGTAAACATATATACGTGAGGTTTGATTTGTTCCTTAAATTTTGGAAGTTCTATTTTTTATTTTTTCATTTTGAGTGACAATATTATATGAGAAGTGTTTTTTAAGTTTTAACAAGCTGTATTGACAGGTCCCAGTTTTGGTCTCTATGGAAACATTTAATTTATGTTTTTTGTTCTTTTAGTCATATAAAAAAGTATTCTAATCTAATGAAAAAATCAATCGATTTGTTATATTTATTTATTTTAAATAATAGTCTTCGGCATGCTAGAGTTTTTTTTTTAAAGAAAGTGTTTTCTAATGATCGCGTTATTTGATCGAAATGATGATCAGTAGTAATCGATCACAAACACTAAAGCTTAAGTGACAAGATTATCAAAATAACGTTGTTTCCGTTGAATAATGAAAAATCCATAAGAGTTTATGTACATTAACGACTATTTATAGATTACAAAGCAAACCTAATCTAACCCTAATGGATCCTAAGCTCACAATCGAGCTTGGACCAACCTAATCTATCATCTAATAATCATAGGTCCGGAGACAAGGTACTAGTTGTGGAAGGACAGTGTCTCACGTTAATCTTTATTACTCAGAAGTTGTGTCAACCATCAACCTATCTCCTATCACATAAAATTCATATAGCTAATTTATGTTTTCTTTCTTTTCTTCATTAAAAGATTATAAACCCTAGTTTACAAAACTCTATCCTTCAATATTGTTTTAACACCGGAGATTATTGTTGTCTTCAAAAGTAGTTAATCAAAAAATTATCGCTCCTACCTAAGGCAAAGCAAGTCACGACGTGAAAAAAAACGTTATAGAAAGAAGGAAGTCGTCAAACATCATACAACTTTGCCGCCTAATATAACTTTATCGTCGTGCCAACGACAAAAAGGAAGAAGCAAACAAAATCAAAAGAAGACGAAAAGAAAAGAAGTAATCAACATTTGCTACAGTTTGTTCATCCGAACGTCCCTCGTTCAAACTGCGGAGAATGTTAGAGGATATATATTTTAGAAATATTGTTTAGATCTATTAATAATTATATTTAGTTAATATTTATTTGGATTAGTTTGATATTAATTCTAATTAGTATTTTGTTAGATTACTTTTTTATCAAGAATCTTTAGGCCTATAAATAAAGGCTATTGTAATCTATTTTATGATAGCTCAATAATAATATTATTCGTAGTTCAACAGTTTCAATGTAATATATGAATGGTCAATGATATTTCCTCTGTAACTTTTGATAGACCCACCAAAACTATACGTATAAGAAATGGTTCTACTAATTGTTAAATATTTAGTTAGAATCTGATTATTTATTTATTAGTTAAGTCCAATATGGGTATAGACGGCGGATATGAATAGTGTAGGGTTGTATGAAATATGAATCAAGAGGAGAATGAAAACTATTGTTTTGTGCCGAATGAATTAGCTGAATGATTGTAAATGACCATTTTAACCTTATGACAATAAAAGCAAATGCATTAGATAACATTCTTGAATCATATAAATCAATTAATTTATAAATTCATAATTTAAGTATTGAACCTTAAAAAATTCAATGTACATCGGAAGCTTTTATTATAAATCACTAGTTTTAATACCCGTGTGTAAACACGGGTTAATATAAAAATAATACACATGTTATTTTTTATTGTCGTCATAGTTTTTTTTGGGTCAATATAGAGTTTTAAACTCGTGTATACACACGGTTAACGTTAAATGAAACTAACTATAATGTTTCATATATTAATATAGTGTTTAAACTTTGAACCCATTTGCATACGGAAACTTAGTTTTTTAATTATTATTAATATAGAGTTTTAAACCCGTGTATACAGACGAAAACTGTTAAATGAATACGTCATCCGTCCATTGTGATTAATATATAGAGTTTTAATTTAAACCCGTACATACAAATAACACAGTTAATGTAAAATGAAATTTAAGCATAGTTTTTATTAATTATTATTAATATAGAATTTTAAACCCGTATGTGCACACGATTATTGTAAAATGAATACGTGATTCGTTTATCGTAAATATGTAATGTATTTAATAAATATTTTTGTTTGTTTCATAAAGTTGTAATGATAATAATAATAATAATTAATCAATTAATATTTAATATATTAAATTAGCTCATGAATACGTACTCACTTGCATGTCTCGCTGATGTGTAGCAAATAACGTTGAATTAAAATTTAAATTGTTTGATAAAATATAGGTTTGTTATTGTTAATAAATATAATAAATTATAAAGATAACGTTTATGGGGAATTATTTTTTACATCATTTTTTTTCTAAATTAGATTTTTTTGAAAAATTAATTGATTAGTTTTTTTAGAATAATTAAATGATTTGATTGGTCAATTGGATGTTTGATAAAATTAAAAATTTTGATTGGTTAATAAGGTTCAATTTTGTATTGAAATTTTTTAGGAGATGTTTTCTTTTATTAATATTTTAGATTTAGATTTCTCTTAGATGGGTTACAAATCATATTGGGCCTGAATATATATTCTTCTAAATGGTCCGCGCTTGGTCGAAAATGCAGCAGGTTGACTCTTGCTTTTGACTTTTCACTTGTTGGGCATAAAAAATGGGTTTTGAAATTTGCTAAACAACAGAGGTGGGCCTGGCCTGCTATCTTTCTCATTTTTCTGGAATTTGCAAAACAGTTTCATTTTCAGATTTTCGTATACATCACATCTATAATTATTTGCTTACTTCTCTATCCTTAGAACTCAAGAACACTACTTGTTTTCTTTCTCTTCTTTTCATTTTTTAAAACACCAAGACCATTTTTACTTGATCGAATACACGAGGTGATGTATTGCATTCAAGCTCGACTAGTAACTTTGGCCTCTCGTAGAGTCGTAAGTACCTGGTCTCACACTTCGTTCATAACTAAAAGAAATTTTCGAATGACACTTTTTTTTTGGAATATGAAATATCTTTTAATGAAGTCAAGTCAGTGTCATGTTCTAGTTCTAGCTAAGAGAATAAGGAATGGGCGGCGTTCTAGACGTGTTCAAGGTCAAGAACACTGTGCCAACGTTCTACCATTCCCAATCAGTGTTCTGGACGGCGTTCTGGATCAGCGTCTGGGGTGCGACGATGTGCTTTAACTTTATTTTTCCTTTTATTTGATTGGTTTAAAATATATTTGTGGGCCCGTTTTAACTTCGATAACATTGAAACACTCCTCTCAAAAACGTACACAGTGTCCTTGTTCAGAACACCGAGATTTTGGTGTCACCACTCTTCGTGCTTTAATATGTCAGGCCCTGATGGGCTGAAGTTTCAGAACATCATGAAAAATGAACTTTTCAAGAGTATTAAATAATTAAAGAACTTCGACAACATCGAGCATGGTTGTAATTGTTAAATAATGAAAATCCCCGTAAGGATTATGTATTACATTAACGACTATTTATAGAATTCAAAACAAATATAATCCAACCTTAATGGACTATAAGCCCGCAAACGGGATTGAGTCATATATTATAATCTATCATAAAACACTCCCCCGCGGTTTGCGCGGCGAAATTGCAAAAGCTCGAACTCAAGTGGAAATTTAAAACATTAAACCTATAACTATTTTAATAATGAAGACACTTGACAGTAAGCAGAAGCGAATCTTCAAGCAATAACAAGCAATAACAGCAAAATCAAAGCAAACATGTTGAAAGAGCAAAACAAAGCAGTAACAAAAATAAGATTAAAGCTATAACTATTTTTATAATGAAGACATCCGACAGTAATCGAAAACGAATCTTCAAGCATCAGCAACAAAATATCGCAAAGAGGTTGAAAGAGCAAAATAAAGCAGTAGGAAAAGCAAAGATGGTCGTTGGCCAATAGTAGTATCATCTTTGACCATATTTTGTGATTTTTTTTTTAATATAAGCTAAAACTTAACAGGAAAAAATAGATTTGGTAAGAAAAAAAATAAAGAATATTAATAAGCCCGCGAAAGAAACTATACAGGAGTAATATTTATAGGCACGAAACAAAATCTCTACCATTAAAAAAAGATTTTTTTCCTTTTACGAATTGCGACGGCATACGATACCGGCTACTTTGCGAATCGAGATGAAGACTGAATAAATCCAAGAAGTAGAACACAGGGAGTGCATGGAAAAACACAAATATTGGAATTTAGTGAAGAAAAAAAGAAGCAGCATGGAAGCTGATTAAACTATGGCTGACGGAAGGCAACTCGGATTGTCAGAGCAAATTCACGACTTTTTCTTCTTCTTCAAGATAAAGGTTGCAGATAATAGAGTATACGATATAAGAAAAGATAGATTAGAGTTGTAGATTCGTGGACGGGGACGCGAAGAGTAAGCAGCGGAAGCATTATGTTAGAGGGTAGATAACCCGCTCTGATACCATGTTAAATAATGAAAACCCCCTTAAGGATTATATATTACATTATCGACTATTTATAGAATACAAAACAAATATAATCTAATCTTAATGGACCATAAGCTCACAAATAGACTTGGGCCATCTATTATAATCTACCATCTAATAGTATTTATTGTTTCCATATCTTATCCCATGAAAATGAACCCGAGGAGATTCATGATTTTCGTTTGATTAGTTTAATTATATGTGTGTATATGGTGATCTCCAAAGTCCTTGCTATCCGTCTCTCAAATGTCATTTCTAAGATTATTTCGTCTAATCGAAGCGCATTTGTCTATGGGCACCAAATCTTAGATGGAGTCCTAATAGCCAATGAGTTGGTAAATCATGCTGCAAAGGAAGGGACTAATATCCTCTTTAAGTTTGATTTTGCAAAAGCGGTCGATTGTATAAGTTGTTCTTTATCGACAATGACATAAAACAATTGGGTTTTGGTTCCAAGTGGAGAGGGTGAATTAATGCTTGCTTATCATCGGCCATGGTCTCCATTTTAGTAAATGGCTACCTGACTTTAGAATTTAGGATGGATCGGGTCTAGGTGACCCGATCTCTTCTTTCACATTTCTTATTGCAGCGTAAGCACTTCATTTCGCTATGATGGAAGCATGTAATAAAGGCATATTAATTAATTGGTAATTTATTAAAAGATGGTAACTATAACCTTTCATTTCTTCAATATGCTGATGAAGCAATTTTTATTGGTAATTGCTCAAGATCTAACTCTAAGTATCTCATTTGTGGTCTTATCCTTGAAAAAAGCTTTGGGTCATAGCATTAATTTATCTAAAGACAAGTTATTCGGTATGGGTATTCATTTGAACACCACTAAAGAAGTGGCTGAATCTTTCATTTGTTCGTACAGACTGACCTTATCTAAAACTGTCCTCGGTAGTTTACCTATATTCTAGTTGTCTCTTTTTCAGGCTTCAAGGTGTATTTTGGATACTCTTGAAAGGCTGACAGGTTGTCTTGGGTATTTAAAAATGATGACAAAAAGATGGAGAAGCTGAAAACAAAACAGAGTGCTCTGGCACAAGTGGAAGATGAAAGAAACTAATAACTAAGTTGTATTTTCAACTCTACAATGACGATGTCCATAAATTTAATTAGATACCGGAAAACATCACTTCAACCACTTGTACGGATTACTGATTAACCAATCAGATTGTTCCCATGGATCTTAACCTCAAGTGGAGAGTAATTAATGTGAGCCCGCGTTATGATGCATCATACGAGATTTATTGTTTATTCATAACTTGTTTCGATGATGAAAGTTTATGCTTTGTTATTTCTAACCTCAGCATCATCATGGCCATGGCCTTCTTAATTTTCAATATCCTATGATGGTGGCAGGCAGACTTGCTCAGGTCATCCCCTATTGGGTAGTTCTAGTATTTCGTTTTTTGCTACAGTAGGTTCCATGGTGATAGCATGCATGAGTAAGATCATTAATCTCAAAACAGAATATTTGAGCAACTGTTGCCCTCATTCTAAAAAAAGTATGTTCGTGCCTTTATAACTTATAAGGTATGACCCGCATATTCAAAATATAGTTGATGATGTACACAGTCTATCAAATCCCAGTCACAAGAAATGACACCTATAAAAACAGGACAATCAATTTCGGAAAATTTCCACTTCTGCCCAGATTTACACGACTCCTGCAAGATGTGTACATTGTTAGAGAGCATCCAGACATGTCAACGCATAATCCAGTCTCATGGATATGTATATGCACTCTCAACAAAAGCTGCATTTCATAATAGATATGAAAGCTCTGTTTCTCATCATTTGAATCTCCTGTTTGCAGTAGCCAATAGCAAATCTGATCTATAATATTTTTCACAATCTCTGCTTCATTTTTCTGGATTGTGGCAATATTCTATAGTTTTAGATGGGAAGCTAAATACTTTGTAGTTGATACAACTGCATAGGGATGAATACAGTTTCTACTTTCTATGGGAAATATGTTTTTGTGCAAAAAAAAAAAAAAAAGTTGTATGTGTTAGAAACTTTTTATCTGTCGCTCAATTCTTGACATTAGATTTTGTACTGTGAAAGTAATTAAGTTCGTCGGACAATTTTGTTACTATTTCTAGTATCCTTTTTGCAATTATAACGTAACGATCTCTTTTATCCATTTTCCAATTTAAAAATCGAATGTTTTTATGATTATTGTAATTGTAATTGTAATTATAGGATATAACTCCAAGTAGTACCACTTTCTGGCCTCTTATTGAACGGAAAATCAAGAATTGGCAATAATAAACGGAAGTGTTGTACGGGAACATCACATTTCATAATCAAATTTTCATATTTCAGACCTAAGTGTCATTTTTATAACCCAAATAGAAACACTGACCTTGTAGCATTTAAACCCCTTGTTTTCTCATGCCGTATATTATGTGATCTTTGCTATTAAAGAAAGAATTTCTTAATTTCCTACACTATGTAGCTAGCCTACCATAAAAAAAAAAAAAAATTAACTAGATCATTCGTCAGCTTCCACATGATCATTTTAGTGTTATACGGTTAGTTATGCCATATATAAGTCCAATTATCGACCAAAATGAATATGGTGTAGGTTTCGCTAAATCTATAAAATTAAATGTAGAAATTCAGAAATACAAAAGAACTTGCTTTTCCAGTTGATCAATGGACATAGGTTCGCAAATTTGGTCGAACCCCCTCATAAGTAGGCCTGTGTGAAGTGCTAGAACAAACCTGACCCGAACCGAACCGACAATCGAGAAAATACAAATATAAAAACAGCGAGCCGAACTTTAGAGAAGTGGTTCGGATGCGGTTTACACGGTTCGGTTCTATGATGTACTGAAGGACCGGTTTATTGCAACAGTTTAATATTAGTAACGTAAAATAAAGTAGTTACAAATAATGTTTATGTTTTTCGTATTCCATTGCTCGTGCCCGATGGACCAAGCCTACTAACACTATACATACATTAATATGCCCCCGCAGTTGGAGCGGAAGAATGACGAACGCTCAAACTGGATCTAAACTCGTTGAATAAGATTGTGGGGAGCCCTTTGGTGAATATATCTGCATATTGAGAACTAGAGGGCACATGAAGAATACGAACCTGACCAGTAGCTACATTTTCCCGAACAAAGTGTATATCAATCTCTATGTGTTTTGTTCGTTGATGTTGAACCAGGTTCGTGGAAAGGTAAACAACACTAATTAATCTTATCACAGTAAACAATGGTTGCCCGATTATGGGGGCAGCGTAGTTCAAGAAGTAAGTTACGCAACCAACTAGTCTCAGCCACAACATTGGCAACGCCGCGATATTCAGCCTCAACGCTCGAGCGAGAAACAACATGCTGACGCTTAGAGGACCAATGACCCTAACACATAGCATCAATGACCTTTCCAATCAACTCGTTACCTACATAAGTACATATGACAATTATGAAAGATAGTACAAATTATAAAGCACAAATGATCCTGATGGATTTCAAATAACTGAACTTACCAAATTCCCATGAATGTGTCTGATACCCCTTGAAAACCTTGTAGTTTATAAAATCATGTACATTGCTGGAATTCGGGTCTCCTTCCCAAACTCCTTTCCTAATACGGTGTCTTTCAGGGAGTGCGTTCAGATGAAAGGTGACAATTGCTCTACACTGAAAGTGTTCATTGATTCAATTGTTTTTTTTAATGAATTATACGTGTCTTCAAGGGAGTATCGGTCAAAACAGGAAGGGTCCTGTTAGATTGGTCATGAAAAACTATTTTCCGACTATTTTTCTATAACAAATATTAAGTTATTATTGTGCTAATTGTGACTACAAAAACAATATTATTACAATTACAATAATAATAATAATAATATTATTACAATATTATTGTCATCCCCTTTTAGTTTTTAATTTGTGTGACATGTTTGAGATAAAATACAACCAAACTGGACCTATTCAATCAATTACATAAGATACTGGAAGCTACAATCTCACCTTTTGTTAACCAAAAAGTTATTCATCTAATCCCAGCTAATCAATATTCGATACGAAGACAACCCTTTCAAAACCCGAGAAATCCCAGACATTGTACACCGACCACTTGATATGTGAAGGAACCTCCTACTTGTATTCTAAGATGTGATGGAGATTTCATTGAAGTTTTCTAAAATAAGAAATTTGGCGATCAAGATAAATTAGGAAAAGATTTTTCTTGATGAACAAGTTGTTAGTTGCCAATATATATAGGAGTTTTGTGTCAGGTATTTGGTGAGGAGGTTGAGCAAAAGAGAGAGTAAATGAGAGTCTCCCTTCGTCCCGTGTGGTGGTCTAGCTGATTCAATAACGACAGCACGAATTCCGTTATTGTAATCTACCGGTGAGAGTGGTGTGAGAGTACGTGATAATATTCAAGAGTGTTGAGAGGAGCGTCCACTCTTGTAATATTGTTCGTATATAGTGAAATTTTAATTGGTCGCTGGTCCCGTGGTTTTTACTCTCCCTTGAGAGGTTTTCCATGCAAAATGTCTGTGTGTCGTATTTTTTCTGTTTTGTGCGCGTTTTATTATTGGCTTATACAAGGTTGTATGATTTGTCGTGGCGGTGATTGATCTCAACGAGCGGTATGAGGGCGGGGTCGATCCCAACAAGATACTCCCAAAACTGTAAAATTCATCGAGAAAGAAAATCAGTAAGGGTGTGTTTGGCGAAGAGCTTTTTGAAGTTTTATCTTTTTATTTTCAAATTGAACAGCTCCTCATTTCTAAAAGCTTCGTTTGGATAAAAGAGTTTTGAGCTTTTAATTTTTTTTAAAAGCTCCAAAAAGCTTGTAAATAAAAAGCTAATCCTACAAGCTTTGAAAATTGAAAAGAGCTTTTAATGAATATATTTACATGATTGCCCTCGTCATTTGAGACTAGTTAGTTTATAGGCACTAGTTATCCAAATGATTTTTCGAAGTTATTGTCCTTTTTGTTTTCAATAAATTAATAAGGAATTAAACCTAATTAATAATTAACAATACTGACGTCCCTCAAAATAAATATTATAAACACTTTTCAAAATAATAGTGGACATGTTCATACTAGTACTACGCGAAATATAGTATGTAATACATTAACTCATAATCATTATTGTATCAAAATATTTAATACATATACATATAATTTTGATATTAAGAAGTGATATTTGAATCATTATCGTTTTTACACTAAAATATTATTTGTCAAATTTATATTTAGTTATATTTATTATATTATTTTTATATATATATTATACATATTATTTTATATTATTATAAGAAAACGAATATGTTAACCAAAATATAAATAATTGTAGTTATTTATATTATGAATTATTATGTTAAATATATATACCATTTAACTTTATTATTTTTATCATTATCCTTTATTGTCATTTTATTCATTTCAATTACAGCTACAGCTACTTTACCAAACACATTTAGAAAAATATATCTACAGCCTACAACTTCAATTAAAAGCTACAACTTACAGCTACTACTAACAGCTACAACCTACAGTCTACAGCTCGTTTTGCCAAACATACCTTAAAACTATAAGATTTGATCAGAAAAGTTTTAAACTTAACTCAAGAAAACTCCTGAACTGTTTTGGTTTGGATGACATAAATCCTGAAAATATCGTACGTTTTTAATTAATTTCTATTTTTATAAGAGGTGATATTATTTATCTGGAATATTTTTCTAACTCAATAGATTCTCTCGCTGCACATATATAAATCATCCGTATGAGACATTGGTAAAGTCCCATTTATTACAAATTCTGATTCTTGATCATTTTGAGCTATAATTGCAGAAATATATGCTACGGATATACACAGCCATGCCCAAAATGTGATTATTAACCGTCAAAAATAGAAAACTAATGGTGTGTTTAGTTATAAATAAATATCTTCATTTTTTTTTCAATTTTTCTAGAGTTTCGTGTTGTTTGAAAACTAGTAGAAATATAGAAAACGCATTCAAATGTGAGGGGATAAAGTTTTATTTTTCAAAATAAGAAATGTAGAAAATTAAAAATTATATATTCCATTTTCTTATAAAACTATTTAGAAAATCTCAATTTAAATACGTTTTTTAATTTTTCAGTTTTCTTTTTCTAAAAAATTAAAAAAATTTCCGTAACTAAACATGTACAGAAATTCTAAATATCATTTTTCACTTATGGATGTAAAAGTATAAAAAACTTACATTCACATGGTAAGCTTAATGTTGCTACTAGATACTTTAATTAGAGTAAAATGTGCTTCTTTTCTATGTGAGTTTTGTATCTCCAGCTCTTTTTACCAGCTTCAACTTTTGAACGATGAAGTTTATTTTATATATATTTTATTGTATATAATACACACACACACACACACACATATATATATATATATATATATATATATATATATATATATATATATATATAAAACAATATAATTTAATTTTAATAACAACAACAATAATAATAAAATAAATGACTACATCATGTTGACATTAAACTAAACATTGAAATTAATTACTACTACTATTATTATTATTATTATCACATATATATATATATAGGATTGAGATCATGTGAGAATGAGGGGATAAAATAAAAAAATGAAAACAGATCACAGCCTTTGGATCAAAATATATATATATATATATATATATATATATATATATATATATATATATATGTAAAAGGCTGAAGATAAAATAAAAACGGTGAAAATAGCTTTAACACATTTAATAATTCACATTTTTCAGAATCTAAAAGGGAGGAAGAGATTACAACTGGCAACAAGTTGTCGCCTTACAGAAACGCGTACTCGAGATGGCTCGGAAGTGGTTTTAGCTCCAAATCTGTCGGTGGATCTTCCAAAGAAGTTTTTATCCTCAAATGGTCTTCATCTTTCAATATCTCATAACTCCAATCTACTTCCGGCTCATCATCCTCGTTCTCTTCCATCATACTCTTATGCTCCTCCTTAGTCATCATGTCCACTCCATCAAGCATCATCTCATCTAATCCAACAATACCTGTAATTCCTCGTCTAATGCCTCACCAATCACATCAACAGAAAAACAAGTATCGTCAGTCGAATAAGGATGCTTCATGGCCTTGTCGACCGTGAAAACAATCCTCTCCTGGCCCACTCCTAAGGTCAACTGCTGATTCTTAACATGAACAATCGCATCAGCAGTATGTAAAAAGGGACGTCCTATAATGAGTGGGACTTTACTATCTTCCTTCATTTCGAGGATCACAAAATCAACTGGAAAGGTAAACTGTCCTACCTGTATCATCATATTTTCCTCACATAAAATTTACGAATTGTGAAGGTTGAAAATTAAGCTTCACACATTCATAAATTTATGTGAAACTAAAAAATTAAGCTTCACAGTTAAAAAATTTCTAACTTTTTGTGAAGCAAAAAAAAAAAAAAATGAAGGTTCACAACGAAAATTTTTTGGAAAATAAAAAAAATGTAAGGGTTCACAGTAAAAAACGTATGTGAAGCGAAAAAAATAAAAGTTCACAACTAAAAAAAATTGTGAATACAAATTGAGATCATTTTCACTGTTTTTATTTTATCCACTCGTTTTCACCAGAACTCAACCATATATATATATATATATACACACACACACATCAAATATGCATTAAATTAAGGGTGCAGTTCACAGGGGCATGAGGCATGAGAGAGAGAGAGAGAGAGAGAGACTATTTTGCAATTTTGATATAGTTGTTGACATGCTTGAAAAATTATCCGAAAAAAAATACCCAAAAATTGTCCAAAAATTTGTTTAATCAGAAAACTTAATAATATGCAAGGTTCAATAAAAAATGATAAAGAACGTAAGATGTAGTAACAAATATACAGAGTGCCGTAACAAATATACATGATGCAGTAAACAAATAATACTAATTTTTTAAATTTAAGAATAAAATCAAGATTTACAAAAGTATAAAATTGCTAAAAAAAACATAAGATGCAGTAACAAATACAAGATGTAGTAAATAAGTACTAGTACAAATATACATTAATTGCATTTAAGATGCAGTAGAAAAAATGTACGATGCAATTTATTTTTTTTCACATCTAAAAAGTAGATTTAGATCTAAAAAGTATATATATTTTCCAGATCTACTTTTTAGATCTAGATCTACGAGTTTTCAGATCCAGATCTATATAGTGGTGGTGGAGCGGCGGCGGTGGCAGTAAGTGGTGATGACGGTGGCGCGGCGGTTGTGACATTGGAGCGGTGGTGGTGACCATGGAGCGGCGAGAGAAGATGGAGAAACGACCACGGTTTGTTACGCTCGATGAAGGCCGGTTCACCAACGGTAGTGGTTCGCATCTCAACTCTCCGTTACAAATCCACCGTTGTTTTCTCCACCTCTTTTCTCCGGTCACGACGACGGTGGTGGTGGCGGTGGAGCGGCGGTGATGAATGTGGTGGACGGTGGTGGTGGTGTGTTAGTGTGTGAGTGTTTGTATAACGTGTGTGAAATTAGAGAGTTTGTGTGTCTTTGTGAATGTTTTTGTGAAGAGAGAGAGAGAGACTGCCCTAATTGACCCCTTTCATGTTAATTTTGTCAAAATTGCAAGTTAGTCCCTCCGTCCAAAAACAATTACAAACTAGTCCCATGTGACGTGGCATAATCTACACCATTAATCTCGAAAATGAACTGTTCGGATTATCTGCTACTTCCTGCCCTCTTAGAACCAAATGCCTTTTCGATCTCAAATCTTTTAAGTTAAATTAAAAAAATCATATTGATAGATGATGATGCTAACAAGTTATGCAAAAAGCTTTCATGAATCATGAGTCCATTTCTCTCATCCGTCAATTATATTGGCCAAAAAAGCCCAATAGTTCACGAAAACCCTAATATAAAATTCGCTTGGTCTTGTTCCTTTAGCAGCAGCACCAGCATCAACCTATCAAAAATAAAAAATAAAAACAAAATCCCAAAATTGTGTTCCCTATTTCACATCAATCTCATTGTTGCATTTCCCTAATTTCACTGGTAATCGCTTTCGCATCTTATTTCTTTTGCATTTATCATAATCATAATTAAAATTAAAAAAGGTCAGATTAGTAATGTTTATAACATATACTTTGGATCCTTCAATTGTCATCATAATCAATTGCACTATTTTATTTTGAAGCTTGATGTTTAATTCTGTTTAATAGTTGGTGTTTGTGGTGCAGTTTGCAATTGGCACGTGTCACTCTGTGACTGTGATTAGACAAATGGCTTACTGTCAGTTTAAGATTGGGGTGAACTCTAATGGCTTGGCCTTTGTTGTAATAAAGGCTCAAGCTGGAAAAAGTGAGTAATTAAAAATATATATTTGAGTCAACTTATCGACATATGAAGATGAAGATCTCCCGATTAAGAATGAAGCTGCCAACGAGAAACCAGAAATGTCGAACATCTCCGGATATATTTGATCAGAAATCCTAGACTTGTTACTAACTGCTTGTACTCTTCATGTAGTGCACCCAACAAACAACTAGCTAGTTTGATGTTGAATGTCAACAACCAAACAAGAATTAGTTGTGGAAACCTTTTTATGTTTGCAATGAATGAGCACCGGATGATTATTTGGTTCTATACCTTTGTGGTCATCACATTTTAAATCCAAAGAGTCATCCGGTGCTCATCCATTGAAAGCATGGTTTTCGCCTTGTTCAGCTCAATTCATTGAGGGTACAAGTAGTTTACCGCTAAGATTTATGATCAAATTTATCTGGAGTTGTTTCACATTTCTAAAATATATGTCGTAAATTGCTCATTATAAAGAGTCCTTGTTAAAACAAACTTCAGTCATTAGAGTTACACGCCCAATCATAAACTAACACTTAGCTAGTTGTCCAATCACGGAGTGACACATGCTTGTGAGAGGACGCCTATTAGATCACCAGGCACCATGTGATAGGACACCAATGAAACAATACCAAAACATGAAAGGTGTTGTACTACTCTTGAGCCAGAACCTGCTCTTAAAAACTCAATTGGAGGAAAAGGTAAAACACTTTACGCCGTGTTTTAGTTTATATGTATTCATAGTTTGTGAATACGAAGCTATTATTAATTATATCACAGTTCTAATTTGTTTGAGTTATTACTCGCTTTCAGTTACTGCATAGGGTACTTAAGTCAGGTACCGACATTATGGAGTTGTGATGAATGTGATCTAAATAAGCACCAAAGACATTTCATAAAAGGCAGTAAAAAACTCTGTTTCTCATCATTTGATTCCCCTGTTTGCACATTAAGGAGACTCGGTTTGTACAATTTGATAAGGATGAGATGCATCAAATGTAGATTGTAGAAACTTTATAAGGACACAATATTAAACTACAAAAAACAATATAAGGTAGATTTGTTAGATTTTGACCTTATATTTATATGAATATTTATTGATTGAATTCTCTGCTAGTTCGTTTATATGGATTATGGCGAGTTATGGATTGTTACTCTCTTTCATTGGATATTCGAATTCGAATACCATTGAAAACTTGGTTGATCGTATCATTTTAATAACGAAATTCATCATCATATATATAAATGGATGTGATTTGTACCTTACGTGTTTTATGCATTTACCACCAGATCTTTTATTTTCGTCATAATACCCCTCAAACTACTTCTTGATAAGTTTATAGTGGTGTATAGATTTAAGGTTGTGAACGTATTTTGGTTAATTAAAAATAGTTTTATGAAAACTTTGCGTAATGAAGTTTGAATCGAACCAATATTCTGTTGTGAAGCCTGGAACTATAAAAGGTCTGAATATACTAATTTAGCCCGAGGTTTTAATACTTTCCTACTTTGGAATAGATATTATAATGTCTTTGGAGGGGGCAGTCTCATCTTTTCCTTTTATTTTATAGATTTACAAGATCTATTGGCGAACTGAAAGCTTTAAGGTGAGATATTGTTTTATTTACTTGACTTTTCACCAAGCATAATCACATATTAGGTGTATATTTGTATAGTTTGTGATATTAAATCCAAATAAGCTTGATATCATGTTTTGTAACTAGAAATCATTCCGAAGGCATTTTAGTTATTTTTTCCATGGCCAAAATCAATTTTAGTATCCTGAACTTTGGCTAACTAGGTTCTCTAGTAATCTGAACTTGTAAATGTATACTTTGGTACCCTCAACTTGTAAACTTTGTCAAAATTACAACTCCTACTCACTAACTCGGTCATGTGAAATTTGACTGACTCTACTAAATAAACTTTTAAATAACACTCCGTAGGTGGAGGATCAGAGCAGAAGACCTCAAATGAGAGGAAGGAGAGGCAGACCAGATTTGCTGAATTTTAGGATAAATTTGTATGTGATCTACGTCTAGATTTATCGCATCTTACGAACGGCTGTATTTTAACAACGTTGTATTTTATACCTATGAAATTTGATTGCATATTAACAATACTGTATTTTACCCTACAATTTTGTCAATACATCAAATTTGGCCTCCCCTTTCCCCTCATTTAAGGTCTTCCTTTTAGAACCTTACCCTTTAATAATAAATTTTATTTAATTTTTAATCATAATCTTATATGTATCAGCTTTTCGTAGTTTGCTAATTCTACCTATAGAGTTAAAGTTTTTTAAGATTCAGATTCACACTCACATTCTACTACTTAATTGAATCTCTTTAGGTTCGTTAATTGAAATATAGAGTTAGGTTCCTCGACAACTAACTTCTCTCTCCCCAGTACATCATTGGCAATGAGACTGTTCCAAATTTTATAGCCTTTTTCCATTTTGAGCGCCATCAGTTTTCGATATTTCCAGCCCCTGCCCAAATGAACAAGTCTCACACAACATTCTATTCCATATTCCCAAATAAAATCAAGGTACCAACATTACATCCATTAGATTCTTCATATATTTCAACAAATATAAATAGACTCATTGTAACTAATGTTTGTAGAATATTGTTCAAACACAGCATTATCAGCAAATATGGTAGTATGTTTTAAGGGAGGATTAGAAGATTTCAATACCTACTCCAACTGATGGATCTGTCTATGAACTACCGATAAAAACAGCGTAGGAATTTATAAGAGCATACATCCTCTGTTTCCCATCAATTTGAATCCCCTGTCTAAGAACATTATTACAAAACTCTGTATACTCTCACAATATGTCATTTTCGGCTTCTAATACATTTTGAAGTCAAGTTTACTGATTTTATAATTGTTATCATCACGAGTTATTTGATGAATATGATTATTGGGTCATCTAATCACACCCTCTACATGGTCATGACTAAAAATAATGTTGGGGGTGCAAACTCATAACACATTGGAAAACTAAATCATGTATATAACTTCACGAGCTACTCCCTCTATCACCAATTGATTTTAGAGTTGAACTTCGTATGGGTACCCCTCTTTAGATAGTTGGGCTGAAAAGGTCCTGACAAATAAAATTAACTATTTAAATGATTATAAATGTTAAACAAGAATCTCTGCAGGGCTATTTATTCCAGTTTTCATAAAATAAAAAGAATAACTTGTATGATTTCTTGGGTACTGCAAATGCAAATACAGACACAAACATGTGTATCCTAAACAACATGCAAGACAATATGCTTAAATATGTTTCTAATTTTATTGATTCGATGGAAATGATACCTAATATACTGTCGATATTATAAACCGATCAAGAACACTATTTAAATAAATTTAAACTTACTTTCTCGTATAAATTGGTTTTTTTTCCCGTGTCAGAGAACAAAGATGCAAATATTTGTATATGCAAATACATAAAGGGCCTATAACTAGAGGTGGACAATATAGGAGAAAGGCTAGCACAACTATTTGATTCTAAGGAAAACCATTGCATAATTTCAGAAAATTAGTCATCCTTAATTTAAAGATCTTCTGCAACTATAATTACCTTTTTAATCTATTTAGTGTAGGAGTCATAACGCGAAGTAATGGACATTGTATTTGCCTTATATCGTTATACGTTACTAGTGACAAATAAGCCATCTTTTAATGGGTTGTTGGTTTAAACAGATAGATAGATACTTAGATACTGTTGGGGAAATTACTGCAACCAGTGTTATAATTTCAATCCTGATATCTCTGCGAGTCTATATGGAGATAACTTTTCAAAAGCAATATTTCCACCATAGTCGATGTGTGGGTTCACGAAATCTACTTTGGGATAAAACTCGGAGTGTGATTCTGTTTTCGGCACCAAAATCAGAATACATATGTTTATATGTGTGTGCGTGTGTGTAAAAAGTGTCTGAAACTATACATCAAATATGTGTCAACAAGATAGCGGTTTTCCAAAACGGGTTTCTAAAACTGTTTTATTGATTCAATGTATCTTGACATAAATTAATCCGGTCATTTCCGGGTTCATTGAACTTAGTCATTTTCGTTGAGGTTTTGGGCGCTGCCCCTTGGACCCCAAAATCACCTACTCCGTGTCCACTAATCTGTTTATGAACTAAAATATACAACAAATACTAAGGCATTTAAAAACTCGTATGAATATAATAGTCACGTGGTGTTTTTCTTAGTTTTTCACAAAGGATTTTGGACAACTGATAGTGTATATGTTAGATGAAAAGACCAATTACTCAAATTTCATAATCTACACAAAATGCATTTTAGACATCTCTTTTATTCAAATTTCTACCTGACATTGTTAAAAAGTTAAGCTCGAAAACAGAGTAGAGAATCTAAGTGGTGAAATCATGACTTGGAATCAGTGTCCACCAATTAACGTTGGTGAAATCAGTGTCCACCAATCAGTGTCCACCAATTAACATTTAAGAGCAAAATGTTCCAAACCAATTATGTTGATTAAATGTACGACCAAAGATCTTTTCCGAAACCCATTCGTTAAACCTTACACTTTCACCTCCACAAAAACAGAGTTCATATACTCCATTAGGAAAAAAGACCGTTGTGGTACAAAACTCTTGGTTTTGCGGTATTTGAATTGAAGAGGTATGCTTGATATATAAAAAAAAGAAGGATTTTGGTAAAAAGAGAAAAAAAAAAAGGAAAAAAGCTAATAAGTTCGTTCAAGTGAAAATTCGGTTTAATATGTAAAATATCCTCATCGTGTTTGGTTAACCTACTTACCAGATTGTAATAATTACAGTACCATGTCTTGAAACTTCTGTAATTATGTTCTCTCTTTAAAGTAGAACTGAAATTATAATCTCCATTTTTGTTGGAAGGTATGTTTGGTTCCCCTTGTTATATGTTTATAACGATTTACCATATTGGTTAGGGAGTATAATCGAAGTTGTCCGACATATGTTAAGTGTGAAGATTTAGAATAAAAGTTTTCGTGCCCCATTTCTGTAGACGGTTGAGATAGAGGTGAAGACGATGGTGATGACGTGAAGATGATGATGGTTGGCCAGAGTCTGCTGCAATAGTCACTAATTTGTTGGTCAATGTGAAGAAAGAGATGGGAGGAAACAAGATATATGTTCAGTCAAATTCCCTTGTATATAATTTGGTTATTGGTTATGATAAAGCTCTGATGACATCTTACTTGAAAACTGAGTATGCTTACCCAGCTTTACATTCAAGTATAACACAATAGACTTTTAAATACTATTCATTTTATGCTCAAGTATGACACCAATGTATTTATTGTTATGAATATGATGAACTTGACTTTTAATGGTAATGGTAATGCATTTGAATTTTAATTATGATGCATTACAATCATTAGTGTGATGCATTGTATTTATTATGAAGATTCATTGTAATTTTAATTATGATGAACTATAATTGTAACTATGACGCACTATAGTTGTAATTGTGATGCAATGTATTTAAGTTTCGGGTTTAGAAATAATTTTAACATGAGAAAATTACCTATGTGGTCTAATTTGGTCTCCAATATCTTGAAATTGACAAAATCTACAATAATATCCATTTTGGTCAAGGCTCTCGCTCCATCCCATCAACTTGGAGCGAAATATAGTATAAAAAGATCATTGTAAGTTCGGTCTAATTAAATGCCAATAATTCACTCCATTTGTTAAAAATTACACATGAATTCGCTCAAATACTCAACAATTCGCTCAAATGTCCAATAATTCGCTCAAATGGCCAACAATTCGTTCTGATTATTTTTTATACAAATGAATTCGCTCATATTCCAACAATTCGCTCCAATGCCCAACAATTCGCTCCATTTGGTAATAATTACACATAAATTCGCTCAAATTCCAAACAATTCGCTCCGATTATTTAAAGGTTTATTCCATAAAATTCGCTCCAAACAAAAATAGGCTAATATTTGCTCAAAAGGAAAAAAAGTAGAGAGAATTCGCTCAAATGCTAAAAATATTGAAACAATTCGCTCAAAAGTGGAAGAAGTGACGTTTTTGGGCGGGATCCAAATCCTATGGTGGTACACCGATTGAACTCTATTTCTTTCTCAAAATCAAACAATTTTTCCCCCATTTTATCTAATTCTCTCTAAAAAAACCCTAGGGCTATGATGGTTTTTTGATAGTGAAATACGGCCGCGCTCTGTGGTGAATTACGACTGCGGTGTTGCGGTTGGTGGTAGAATACGGCTTCGGTGATGCAGTTGATGGTGGAACACGACTACGGTGGTGGTTTGTGGTTGTGGTAGCGGTTGGTGGTCAAACGGCGATTGAGGTATACTTTGAAACTCAGCAAACAATTTATAAGCATTTTCAATATATATTGCTTGCTTAATTAATTTTAGTATTGTTTTAAGTTTGAATTGTTTTAATATGTTGACTTGTTTGAACTATGGATCGTTTACGAGTTGTTTAAGAATGATGTTTTAGAATGTATGGATTATACTCCAAACACCACAATTTGAATTATGTAAAATTTCAATTTATAACATTGGGTTTGAGTTGGTATTCACACCAATTAATTAATAATTAAATGGTTGAAAATCAAAGAATTCGCTCATGAGCGAAATGTTGAAATTTGAGCGAATTAATGTGTATTTTATAATAATCGGAGCGAATTGTTGGTATTGGAGCGAATTGTTGGAATATTAGCGAATTCATTTGTATAAAAAATAACCGGGGAACGAATTGTTGGGTATTTGAGCGAATTATTGGGTATTTGAGCGAATTGTTGAGAATTTGAGCGAATTCATGTGTATTTTTTAACAAATGGGGCGAATTATTGGCATTTAATTAGAGCGAACTTACAATGATTTTTTTTACTACATTTCGCTCCAAGTTGATGGGATGAAGCGAGATCCTTGACTAAAATGGATATTATTGTAGATTTTGTCCATTTCAAGATATTGAAGATCAAATTAAACCACATAGGTAATTTCCTCTTTTAACATTATCAAGGATAAAAAATATGAAAAGAAAGTAAAAAAAGATATCAACTAAGTTTACGAAAGCTTAAATGAAGGAAAGAAGAAGTTAAAGTATGTTTAGAATGTTGAAATAACGACTTAAGAAATATTAAATGAAAATACATTAAATTAGATTTTAAAAAGTTAAAATGAAGGTTGAAAGAAAAAAGGGAAAAGAATTAAACTTAAAAAAAAAAAAAAATGGTCGTCAGAATTTCAGTTTTGAGAGTATTGGGAGTGTGTTGTCGAGGTAGTGTGAGTTTTAATCAGTACTGAACAGTTTAGTTATTCCGCAAACAAACTTTTTACTCTTTCACAACAGTTCACAACTATATTATCTTGTTCATCGTATTGCTTAACTAATATATTAGAAATTCAAAACGATTGTATTCACCCATCTACAACTTGATGATGTTATTTTAAAGACATACAAAATCCTTTAAGTAGATCTGGAATCTAATGGTTAAGATATGAATAACGCAAATACGTACTGATTGAGATCAACCCGCTTCTCGAACTTAAATCATATGTCCATAAACTACATACTCTTTTATTATAGTACTTGAAACTCAACCAAGCTAGCAAAAATCATTTTCTAATGAAATGACAAAAAGACACTACAAAATGTGGTGAAATCATAAGATAGTAAAGGAATACCGAAAATCGAACTCAAATAAACTTATTATATAAAATGAAAATAGCTATCATGGATCTTGCGCGCTATTGCATTAGTAGATTCCTGATAATAGAAGCTTGGGTTGAGTCTGTGTTTTCTAGCAACTCTGATAGACGATCGCTTAAGTCTTCAACCTCCCTATGCAAGCTTTTAATGTAGCTACATGTTTCTTGTAATACCCTAGTTGCTGATACCTGCATATATCAATCATATATATTCTCATGTTCATTACTCATTTAGCAAACTGAAATTCATATAATAATTAATTAGCTGTATGGATTTTATATGGTACTGAAACAAGATCTTGCATGGGCATTTTAAAGTTCATTACTACCTTGTCTGAGCGGCGACTGCGGATTTCTGGAAGAAGTTGATGCAATTTGGAAACAAGATCGTTGATTTGATCGTCAGTGATCATAGAAGCTGCCGACTGCCTAGGTCTTGATCTTCTGCTCGACATTTTTCTCGTGTGAATTGAGTTGTTAGATTGATATGGGACTAAAATGTAGAATGGCTACGAAATGGATCAGGATCACAGAGGCTTAAAATAAGCAAAGCAAGTGGAGATGTAGAAAGAAGAAGATGAATGCATGAGCGAAACCTGTGGGCTGACGGTTCTATTTAAATATTATCAATCACTGCTTAATTTCTGAGATATAAGTGGACAAGTGAGAATGAAATATTTAATGAAGTTAAAATAAAATATTTAATTTAGTGAGGAGGACAAGTGATTGGAGTTCAAATCTTATGATCATTGTGTATTATTTTATCAAGAGGGGTAAATTAAGTACTTTGTTAACCATTTAAATTTATTTTTCTTATTAAAATGAATATTATCACGCATAGGAGGTATTTATTACGATTGATTTGCGTACTTCTTCCGGCTCAGTTAAGATATCCACTTTGAAAATGCATAAATTTTATGAAATATGCAAATATTACATTGTTATTTAATTTATTATCATATTTACATTTTAAAACTTTTTTGATTGGTTATCGTGCGACATGAATATTTATTCTGAGACAACGCATGATAGAAAATAAATTTTTTTTAATGGAAGGGAGGAAATATTAATTTGTTTTTTGATTTATAGCTGGAAGCCTACAAGAGTCTTGGTACCCAAATATTTGTTGTTTGTTTCTTAAAGTATTATGTTACTTAAAGTGATACAAGCGATTATTTTTAAAATTAAAATCGTGAAATAATTTCAAACAAGTGTACATTAGAAATTCAAAAAATAAAAAATTATTACAAAAGCCAATAAACTATTTTGTATATATTCTGTAAAACTAATGTAAATTCAGGGGTTTTCTTGAAAAAATTAAAATATAACTTCCCTCCCTAACTATAGATTCGGTGACACAGATACGGACGGTGACAATGTGGAGAGATGAGTTAATACGTTTGACCGGTCAAACCCTTGAAATAACATGTACTTTCCTTAAATAGAAAGTACAGCACATGACACGTAGACTTTCTCCAACCGTTCCCATTCTAATTTTGTCTTTATTAAACGTATTCACTTTGTCCGAATGTTACTCTCAAAATCTTTAGAAACTCGATTAAACGTAATTTAATTTTAAAGAGAAGTTAATGTTTAAATTACGCTTAAAAGACTAATTAATACTTCCTCCGTCCCAAAAAGAATGTCTCCAAACAATTTATTTTTAATCATGATAGATTAATGAAATGTCAATTTTGATTGAAAATTGTTAAGAATTAAATGATTGCAATTAATAAATGAGGATAAATTATGGAGTTTAATGATATTTAGAAGTTATCTTTTGCAAATAAACAATCTTTTTGTAACATATATAAATAGTAATGTAAAAATTTATTTTGAGACGGGAGGAGTAAAAGTTTACTAATTCCAATTTACTGATCATCCATTATTCAAACTATTTGACAAAAATAAAAAGTAAAAGTACAGGATCCCGATTTTTAAAAATCAAAATTTATATTAAATCAACTTTTCTTTTCAAAACTATTATTTTCTTGTTTGTTTAACTGCTAAAATGAACTAAACATCAACCCTAGTTTTCTTTTATCTACCATCGAAAAGCAAACAAGCTACCCGAATATCATATAAATATAATTACTCGTTGTTTTGTACAGACGCAAAGACGGTATCAGGGTACGTGGGGGCAATGTGAGAAAGCTGACTCCAATTTTTTCTAGTTACTGTGATTTTCTTTGGAGAGGATGACACATTCCTTCTTTGCCCTAGGGTATAATATATGAGTGAAAATAATACTTGTAACCGTCTCCTAGTTTAGTGGTTGATACCTGTTCTAATTTTACATATTCGTCTCTTGTCTTCTCATCTTTAGCGTAGTTGTTAATTCGTAACTTGAAAACTCAATTTTTAATTTGCGACTAGTTACTCGACTCGACTAGTAAGACTCATCATTTTACAATAACATCCAAACTATATATATATATATATATATATATATATATATATATATATATATATATATATATATATATGGGGGAAAGTTCAAATGAGAACTACTTAAAAGTTGAGAATTTGTAAGAACCACAAAAATATGTGATTGTTCACATTTGATTAACTTTATACACATGTGAACATTTATATTTGTTAGAATGAGAAACAAAAACATATCAAAAATCGCAAAATTACGAATAAAAATACGTAAATACACATATGTTCATAACTGAACAGTTCACATGTAAACAAATCGGTTAAAGTTAGTTAAAATAAATTTTAACACATAATTTTTCAGTTTTCAAGGTTTCATCGATTCTTATTAACATTTTTATACATATTTTGACATTATACACATATGAACAATGTCTTTCTTCCTTCAACCACTTCTGATCAACTTTTAAGTGGTTTTCATTTGAGCCTCCCACTATTATATGTATATGTATAAGTATATTATTGTTTAACATTTTTGTTCTTACGTGAAGTAAACATGGTGAAAGTCGATAATTAAGTCGTTGACCGACAATCAATACAAAAGCTTAATTTAAAATATATTATAGTCAAATTACTTTTCTAGTTTGTCCTTTATTTTTGTATTACATTACACTAAAAGTTTGTCTGATTTTCTAACTCATAAGAGTCGCACAAGATTCAGAAGAGTCACATGCGACTCGTAAGAGTCAAGGTCATTTAAGAGTCGAAGTTCAAATCGCCTCTTTTTTAGATTTTTGATTCGACTCGTAAGAATTTAACAACTAGGATTTTTAGAGCTGGTTTTTCAATCTTTCTTCTTTTACCATTTATAGTACCATATACTTAAATATGTATTGTATAATAACAATCTTTTATTCTTCCCTTCACAGTTGTAAATCGTAATAACATCAAATTAGGAATCTACAGTTGTAAATCGTAATAGCATCAAATTAGGAATCTAAGAAGACCATAACCGTGAACGACAACCGAAAGAAAACTTGTACATTTTTTCTTTTGATAAAATCATCAGTTTTATAAACTTAATTATAAATATAAATATAAATATAAATATAAGAGATGAGATAATTAGAGTACAAGAATTATTTAAAATATGGGAGAACCAATGAGATTGTGACATGTGTACAAAAACCCATTTACCCCCATCTTTTTTAAAATTAATTATCTCACAAACGGAAAATCGAAAAATTATAAAAACACCATAAAATTCAGCGTTTTCTTCTCTTCGATTAAACATCTCACAAGGTATACTTTCGACGAGTTTTAATTTTTCATTTTTTGGGTGTGTTTTACAAATTACTAACACATGTGTTAACATGTTGCGTTTAGGGTTTAGGGTTTGGGTACCCTAAACTCTAAACCCTAAACCCTAATCGCTTTACAAAACTATGAACCCTAAATCCTACTAAAATCTAAACCCTAAACCCTAAACCCTAAACCCTAACCCTAAATCAAATGTACAACCAAAAATTAACACATGTGTTAGTAATTCGTAAAACCCACCAAAAAAATGAAAAAAAAAACTCGTCGAAAGTATACCTTGTGAGATGTCTAATCGAAGAAGAGAAAACGCTGAATTTTATGGTGCAATTTTCATAATTTTTCGATTTGTCGTTTATGAGATAATTAATATTTTCATTGATACTTCCATTTTTTCAAAATATGTTGTATTCTGATGATCATTTCTTATAAATATAAATATAAATAGGATTCTTTAGTAACGTACTAGATTTCGAATCTTGTTGCATCTTTTATTTGTTCTACTAATACTAATTAATTAATATCACGTTCTCTCATTGTACCACTTGACAAATAAGAATACCATGTTTGCATATTCCTTGGAATCTCCATATTAATTGTCATGTTTTCGATACAATCAACATCTGTGTGAAACTGGCCATTGAAATGGTTTAAGGACAATTTGCGTTTTCCAAATGTTTTGATATATACATTAAGTGGTCCCTTAAGCATCTTAATTTGTGAACAGTTCCCTTGATTGTGAACATGGACACATCTACTGGCCGGAGTGAGTTTACAGAAAACTAAGAATAACAATGCAAGTGGCCTTACCAGTGGGAGGTCGATCACCCGTGTGGGATCTCGTCCCTAAGGTATTAAATATATATCGGGTCCAACCAAATATCAAATTATTTACCCTGTTATATCCAGCTTATACTAGTTTTGTATCCAATATTTCAAACAGGAGGTGCCAACAATCTTACAGAATGATAACTCTTATGTTATGTCTTTTCCTTTTTCTTTTGGCCTCGTATTCTCAAAATGTATCAAATTGTACAATTTTTTAATATTGTATGTATTTAACTTAATTTGAAAGTTTCTATGTACTCAATTTATTTAAAAAAAAGTATATTTGTATGTTTCTTGTTACACAAAAGAAGTATTAACATACAATAAATGTTTTTAAAAATTAAGCAATATGATAGAAAATTTCAAATAAGAAAGCTAATTTTCGTAAGAATGTAAGAAACACTTTAAAATCACACTTTAACTATCCGAAACACACTTTTCTTCAAAACATTTTCAGTAATTATTATTAAAATAACTTTTTGAAGCTATGATATAAATATAAAGAAAAAATATTAACCTTTTTTTTTCGAACTTTTTTTACGGTACTTACTGTTGTGATTAATTAAGGTAATCACAAAATATAATATGATAGGGATCAAGAGGGAAATAATTTTTTTAGGGAAGTATGAAAGTTAACCAATAATTTGCGATAAATGATAATCAAACGTAAAAAAAAACATATTTTTATCAAGAAATATTAATCAAACTGATGTTATACCTATAATATTTATAGATAAACGACTTTTTATAACTTATAATATAATATGATAAATATTAAGAGAATTTTCTAACATTCTTCATTAATGAATGTTAACCGAAGTGGATATTATCAGTTTTTATTAAAATTATTCGTTAATTAACCTTCGTCCACGAAGAATGATATTTTTACCAATAAATATTAATTAAAACCGCTAATATAACTACTAATATTCATCAATAGATTATTTTTTACAACCTATAATATATGATTTTAAGGGAATTCGCTAACATTCATCGTTGATTATTGCGTTCAAGAGGGAAACATTTTTTTGGGGAAATGGAGAAATGTTAATATTCACTAAAAAGCATCTTATCTTTAGCGATTAAAATGTCAACAAAAATTATTTTTACCAGTAAAATATTAATCAAAATCGATGTTATAAATAATATATTCACGAATGAATTTTATTTTTAAGTCATAACATTAGTTATTAAATATTTCTTTAATAAATTGCTAACATTCATCGCAATGAATGTTAACTAACATTCATCACGATGAATGTTAAAACATAACATTTTGACAAATATTTTTAATTTTAACATTCATCTTAATGAATGTTAACTAACATTAACCGCGATAAATTAACGATTTTGGATTTAATATTTATCAAATGATGTTATAGCCTACTAAAAGAATTTATATTGGAAACTTAACATTCATAGCATCGATCATGAACAACATTTATTAAATTTCGCTTTTTATTTTTTGACATATGTATCGGCGAAGTTAAGATGCTCCGTGATGGATATTACACTTTCTCATTCTCCAAAAAAGTATTTCCCCCTGAATCATCCCACTGTATGTATATATATATATATATATATATATATATATATATATATATATATTGCCATTTTATTTTTTCATGCCTTAATTAGTTGAGATTTTGCCATTTTATTTTTTCATGCCTTAATTAGTTTAGATTTTATTAAATGAATTCATATCGAAGTTGGTAAGATAACTTTGAATATTTTGTAGATGTCGTAACTACACCTGTTTACAGCCTTTCGTTAGAATTCTTTTTTGAAAAGGGGATAATTAAACGATACGAGCTTTTTGAAATGTATTTGACATGAGAATTGATCTCAAATATGAAAAGAAGCCATGCATACTTAATGATATGGTTCCATGGAACTTGCCTCACGCTAGCCCCCGGAATTCTGGATTTGGAACATTATGATGTGTCGTATGAGATGTTTGGTCAATTAAAGGACCTGTTCCTACGACAAATTAAATTAAATCAAGTAAGAACGATTTTTAAATTTTTTACAAACAGGAGCGGCTCAAGTTCTTCCGGGGCTTAAGCGAACTTTTGAAATGGGGTCTTTTTTACTAAAACGCTTTAACTTATTTCATTTATATAAATTTTATTTTTCTCGCATTTTTTGATTAAAAATCTTTAATTACATCATTAAAATTAGTTTCGTCTACTAACTCCTGTTCAATTGATAAAGTAGCTAATCCATTTAACCTTTCTTGTGACATTGTCGATCTTAAATAGGTTTTTACAACTTTAAGCATCGAAAAACTTTTTTGGCTGAAGCAACTGTTACGGAAATGGTTAACATAATTCTATATGCAATATAAGCATTTAGAAAAGAATCAAGTTTTTTTAATATAGTAAAGCATATCAATTGGTTTGTGAGAACAATTTTGCGTTTTAATTTTTTTTCAAAGTTAAAAACAACTATCTTTTAGATCTTTCTCATCAAGAGACTTTAATTTTGCTATGCTAAATAGAAAATCAAAGAATTAGACTTGTATTAGTACATATATAGCATATATCAATAATTAACAATCTTTGAAGTTAAGATTAAGAATAACTTACTTTTTAATCACGAAATCAAGCTAATGCGAATTGACAGAAAGGTCGCTCCAAAGCCTCATTCATTATTGATTTTGTGCAAAAAATGACAGTGATGATGTGTTGAAAAATTAGATAAGCAATGAAATTCGGAAGCAAAATAATTGTTAATTGATTTACTACTATAAATGGATATTAGAAGATTACATATTAGAGAGAGCCGTTTGAAAAAAAAACATTGAAAATGACCCGTCAATCGGTCAATGATGATCAGATGGAAATTAGTTAATTAGTAAAAAATTGATAAAATTACATTATATTATGTTTTCTAATGATTCTAATCTAACTAATTGTCGTGGTCTTTTTCTCACCTAATGGGCTATCAAATGGGCATTGTAGGTTAAAGTTAAAATGAGACCTTAAAAGTGTGCTAGATATGAAAATGAAGTTAGCTAGAGTCTTAAGAAAAAAAAATATAACCATATATAAGGATTTTGCTATTTGTAGCCTTAAAGGCTATGTTTAAGAATTAAATTTGTGCAAAAGTTGGTGGTACATTAAATTTATTGGGAGTAGTTATATTCAAAGGGTGAATGATTATTATCAATGTACAAACAATTTATGCATGTCTGAATTTTCTTATTTATAACCCTAAGGTTATATTTAGCATTTTCTCCATATATAATTATAATTAATATTTAAAAAATAATTTTTTTATATATAAATACACATCTTAAATATAATATAAGAAATACCTTTATGATGTCATCAATTATTTAATTTTTAATAAATCAATTTAGTCTCTCAATTTCACTTAATTTAAAAATTAACCCCTAAAATATCTCAAATTTGATGATAGAATATAGATAATAATACTACAGGTCGTTTGCAAAAAATTTAGGACTTTTTGTTACCTATTTGTGTGTTAAAGATTCTTACACTAAACAAACCCTAACTAAAATACACAACAATATTTATTGTTCCTATAGATTGTATCTCTTTCATCCACATGCGTATTTTATCTTTTCATCACTTGATGATGTTATTAAAATTTCAATTAGCCAATCAAATTGTTTGATTTTACCAAATTGGTTAAAATTTAGTACATGATGACATCATGAATAATTATTAATAATTTAATAAAATTTAAATGAGGCTAATGAATTTGAGTTTTTATCTCCATTTATATCTCAAAAATTTATTACTCTTTTTTATTTTATTTTTTTGTTTTCCCGTTCTTTCATAATTATTTATTCTATTTTATTTTTGGTGAATTTTCTAACTAATTTGTAGTTTGATTACAATTTAAGATTACACAAACAGATTTCACAAATTTAAAAATTATTTTTTCAAAAGGTAATCGCATGATCTAAATGACGTAGACATAAATTTACATAATTTGATATTACTAAATCATGTTCTGTGATCCTAACATGATATAGTTAACTTACACTTAAGATAAAAATAATTTGAAATATTTTTTTTTATTTTTCTTATTTAAAATTATTGAACTATCGTAATAAATGTAATATAAATTAATGTATTTAATACTTTCTCCGTGTTAAAATAAATGTCCACATTACTATTTATATTTGTCTCAAAATAATTTTCCAATTGCAAAAAATAACTACTAAAAATCATTAAACTCTTAATTTTACCCCCATTTATTACTCTCAATCATATATTACTTAAATAAATTATGTCAAACTTTGCCTCCAATATAAGGGTAAAATTGACAATTACTCAAGCTATCTTAATTACAACAAAAAAGTTGTGGAACTATTTTTGTGGGACGAAGAGAGTAGTTACTATAAAAGCCAATCTTTTTTTGCGAATTAAACTTGCAATCATGTAGGTTTGTTTACAACCGTTTTACGTATGAGTTATATTAACCAATTAAAAAATCTTATTATTTATTATTATTTATATCTTTTACAATTTATTTGCAACACTAAATACATTGATTTTTTCGATCACTAACTTACGGTTAAGATCTTTTAACTCTTTTTTATGATATACTTCATGTACAACATTAAATTAATGACATGTTAGCCAAATAAAAAATATTAGTCTCTAACTTTTTGTTATTAAAATAAAAAAACCAGATGAATCACTAAATTGTTAGCTTCATAAATATCAAAAATTATCATATTCGTATCCATAAAGGTATACACTATCGATAAAGTCTTAACTAATTAAAAAGAAGTCTTATAGCTTTTAATTAACCAATTGAAAATCTTATTTTTCTTCAAATTATATTTTCAATCTATTAGTATTAGTAAATAATTAATAGAAGACTTCATCTTTAAAGTTTAAACAAATCACTCATATATCATGTAGGGGTTAGAACTCTTATACAAGTGATAAAATCGTTTAGTTTAGATATTTTTACTTATTTTTTCGTGATCATAATAAATCAAATATATATATATATATATATATATATATATATATATATATATATATATTATACGTCTTAAAAAAGACAAAACTAAGTTTTATAAGAAGAACTATTTTACATTGCATAACCCATGTGTATAAATTTTTAAATATTAAAACGAGTCCCTCAATTTCACCTAATTTTATAAATAAAACCCTTTAAAATTATCAATTTTTAATACAAGAACTTAAAGTTATAAAAATGTATAGAGTATAATTAAATATGTCGACACTATATACATTTGATTTTAAATATAAAGTAAAATTGATGATCTACTATATTTTCTTGTCAACATCTTAACTTGGTAAATTGAAAAATAAGTAATTTTAACATTAAACTAAGGACACCTATATAGTTTGACCAAAAGTTTTTATTATATAGTTGGAATTCTCCACTTTATTAAACACCTTAATAAGACTTGTACTCGAATACAAAATAACCGACTGATTCACTATTTGCTAAGAAATTTACTTGATAAATTGTATTTTTTCCTTAACTCTATTATAGAATTGAACTCGATATAATCTTAAATTCTTTTCTTGAAAATATTAATTATTTGGCAATTCAATCAAATAACACCATATCATTTTAGGTACATAACATACACAAATAATTTTTTCTTTTACAAAGGAGATTCCTTTCTTAGAGTGAAAATTGAAACACATAATTTCAAACGCAGTAAATAATTTATTTGTGACATGGATAGCCACCAAACAAATACAACAAATGTGGTGTATAAATAGGTCTTACAAATGATATAATTTATGATCCGTATTCAACGTAATCGTTTATAATTGTAACTTACCATTATTACTTCAAATTATTCATTTGCTTATGTATAATTAGATACATTTACAATTAAATGTATTTTGACTTATATAAAATGCTTACCACCATTGAAAATTTACGATCTATACTCTCAATTTCAATATAGACTACCTAAAAATATTTTAATTTCAAACAATATTGAATATCTCTTAACTCATAAAAACATTCTAATATATCACATAACATATAAAGATTCTTTCAATATTTTTGAAAAATAATTACAAAGTCAAAAAGCCATGTATATATATACACGGGTTTTTAAGGCTAATATAGATATATAATATATATGAGGCCTTAAAAATTGTAGAGCCTAAATCGAGAGTTTCACTCGCTTTACCCTTGAGCCACTCCTATTTACAACGTTGTATGAATGCAAGTGTATTTACAAGGTGTACGTGGATCATGTCAATGATTAAAACAAAATTCTAAAAGCAAATAGATTAAGAGAGATAAACTGTATTAACCAAACTGTATTAACCAATTAAAATATTACGTCTACGATCCAATTAAAATATTACATCTACGATCTATCTAAATATGCTTATACAGCGTTACGTTAGTTAAAATTATATGGATTGTTGTACATATGTAACAATTAGTTTAATGAATTTGGCTATTTCAAAGAATATAATTAAAAATTGGCATATATGTGTTTATTGTTTACTGATCCCTATTAAAAATCTACGTCGACATTTATATTTCTAAATTTGATTAATGTAAATTAACTATAGAACAAGATTTAAATTAATTGAATTGAATAAAACATTAAAAATGATGTGAGGGTTTCTCTTTCTTGCGTGGGATTCAATTGAAAAAAATAATAATACAGGAGCACATGAATTTGATCCAATGGACAGCGAGGAGTGTACTTAATGTCACGAGCAAATCCTAATTTATTTATATCCATCTGTGCTCACCTACTACTGATCACACATTAATCATTAATTTTATTTCATAATACTCATGTGTGTAACACCTATTTTATAGAATTAACAAACTATGTATTACAAATATATATATATATATATATATATATATATATATATATATATATATATATACACACACTTAAGAATAATACACATGTACTTTAATATAATAGAGAAGTAAAAACCAGTATTTTATCTATATATATTACATATAATGCATTTTGATACTTTTTTTAGAAAATTTAACAACTAAGACTCAACATTTCTAAATTTAAATTATATAATTTTCAGATTGTAGTAATTATCCTTTTTATACATTTTTACTGTTCACCCCATTTTCTGTATTCTGAATCTTCAACTCTATATTAAGTCATCGTTATCGATTCACCATTATAAATAATACATCAATGAATAACATAATATACAACTATCGTCGAGTTATGAATTACAAAAAATATTATTCGACTGAATAATGTGGGTAATATGCTAGTATATGCATGTAAAGATGGTTTCATATATATAAAAAAATTAAATACAATATGTGCATGTCACTTTCTCAACCAAATGGATGAGTCCCCCCTATGGGAAGCCTTTTTGGCCCGTATTCAACGAAGGATGGACGGAATGCCATAGGCATCATATGGACCATGACGCGTCTTTGAATATTGCATTAACCATAGGACGTTTGTTGAGAAAATTAAGTGACATTAATTTTCATGTTACACTATAAATTTGATGAGATAAAGTGTAAACTGATTAGGAAACATTAAATGTGACTTCTAGAAGACTTGGAGATAAAGTTAAATCAATTGAAGATCGGCTTTGAAAGATATGAGGACTTAGTTTCCTAATAAATATATGTTTCCTAATGTAAGTCTTGAGGGTCTCTATAAATAAAGAGAACCCTAGACATTTTGAGGTGTCTTACCTTTTGGTAAACCACGATCTCATAAGAAAGATCGTTTCCCCTATTCCTCTAGGTTGTTTAATGATAACTTCAAGGTGTAACCCTAATACAGTCTTATATTCGTATTATTATCATTAATAATATTGAAGCTTTTTGTGATTAATTCAATTATTCTTTATATTCTGTGATCATTGTTTATTATTGTTATCAAGTACTATTCAACAGTTTCTTGATAATTATTTAAAGTTGTGTGTCTTGATTAAGATCAAATTGATCCTAACAAGTGGTATCAAAGCGCGTCGAATCTATTCAAGATTTGTAAAGATCCAATCCAAGCAAAAGAAGCCGTATTGAAGAAATCAAAGAAGATTGAACAAAACAAGTTTTTCTGTTCGTCATAATCTGCACAGTGGTAGTAAAATCCCCGGTTCTCATTCGTTAACCGTTCAATCTGTCACACCCCCAAAATTTGAATAATCATAATTATTGCGGAAGCTCGGGGCGTGACTCGATCAATCCACAATAAATCGAGAGCGTATGATTATTGCAGAACATCTATAATATTAAGATGCCAATAATAGTTTTACAAACGTTACGACTTATCAAGCCGTCAAAATATCAATGTTATCAAATACATTGTTTTTGCAAAAGATAAGTTCCAGAATGTTATAAATAAAACTACGTTAGATTAATATCATAATAAATCCCATTTGTTCCAAAATTTGGCATCCTAATTATCGTGGCAAGTACGGTCCCAATATGCATGAGGTCTTCCGGCATGGCTAATTCCCTGAAAAACATATTTAAAACGTCAACATAATTGTTGAGTGAATTCACAAGTTTAAGACTCAATCATAAACCATCATTTAGTAAAGTCCATCAGTAAATCAAAATATGGCATCGAAGGCCTAATGTACGATTATTCAATGTTTGAAACATAGAGGGTGATCCCCCAATAGATTTGCAAGTCCTATGAGTTAATATGCCGAAACTAAGCCTATAACCAATCCACGACCTGTTGTGTATCGTTTTTGCCTTGGACAATGTAAATACACGATCCTCGATGCGAAACAACGTCGCTAGTTAGCGCGACTAACCAAAACAGTGGGAGGGAATGTCAGCCCGATAGTACTATCCGTATATTCAGTGGCTAGCGTCATCTAGCTAATGGTTATAGTCATTGTAAGTAAAAGGACTTCTATGCGCTACAACTTGAGAACTTAGGCTCCCATAAGGATACGTAGTCAGGTTTCAATAATCGCATAAATCAGTTATATGTTTTTCACCCCAATGTTTGAAAGCATTAAAACAGTAAAATAGGGGCTGTGAACTCACCTGAGTCTAAGCGTGCTAGCAAAATGAGTTTAAGTAAATGAGCCCAAATAAGCCTCTTAGCGCCCTAAACGCATGAGGTCGAGTTAATAAAGGTAGATGACTTAATAGTCCGTATATGCTAGTTGTTCACTCAACTAGGGTTTTATGTGCCCTCATAGGCGTATGCGACACGTTGTGATCATTTATAGTTTTTCAAAATACTACAATCGTTTATGTCATCTTTATAATATACTATTATTCATAATATATTCATAGCGTTGATTATTGATTCGTTATATGTATCGTCTCGACCGTATTTGATTCGAGGTTCATGATTTCGTTTAATCGACATTTAATTGTGTGCCGTACGTTATTATAATATAACCATGTTCCTTAGATATAATATACATTTTTAATAACGTTATAAGTTTTATAACTCATTTTTGTAACCTCTATCGTTAACGTACGTTTTAACCTGTTACAATTCGGTTTTTACAATTTCTCGGTCTATATACTAATCATGACTTAATGTATATTTTTATAATAAAGTCCCCTGATTTACAGAGGGTCCTTAACAGCCCTCAAAGTTTCTAAGTGACGGTTTTAGTCCTTGTAGTTTCTATTTTATTATTTTAGGTTGAATCGTTCGGTTTCTTCGATTTTTACTATATAAGTTAGATTCTCGACCTCTTTTCTTAGGGTGTTCACTTGTGGACACTTAAGTTACTGTTTTTAATCTTAAGTCCATGAACTTTCTGATTTTACACTATTAGTCCCTAAAGTTTCCAATTATCTCATTTTTAGCTCAAACTTTCGGTTTGTCGATTTTTGACCACACAAGTCTTGATTTTAACACTCTAAACTATAGTTTAAACTTTAATATCATTTTACTTACTTATTTTACCATCTCAGCCAATAACTTACAAATTTTACACTTTTATTCCCTCTAGTTTCATTTGTTCCATTTTTTGCACAATACTTTGATTTGTTAGTGTTTAACCTCATGGATATTGTCTTAAATCAAGGTTTATACTATAATATACATAAGTTACTTATTTTCACAGCCAAGGTCCAAGAGTTTCTGTTTCTACATGTATAGTCCCTCTAGTTCTCAAATTTCCACTTTTAACCGCATAGTTTAGTTTTCTTGGTTTTTAACCACAAGGGTTTGGTCTTTAACACTTTAATCCATAGATTAACATAGTAAACTCTAAGTAAACTGTTTTTAACATTATAGTCCTCAAAAATTTAGATTTTACATATTTAGTCCCTTAAGACTTCTTTTTGGTATTTTTCACCCAAAAGTGTGTTTAGTTAGCTTTTAAACCACAAAGTTTATGTCATTACAAGTTTATTGTGTTATTTAGTTTAAAATAAATATTTTAACAAAACAAAGAGTTTATTACATATAAAGAAGAGTTTAAAGTGTAGAACATATATTTTTCATTTTTAAAGTCTCTAAACTTGTTTATAGACTTTTCATTTGTTAAACTTACTAGTTAATGTTTTTAAAGGACAAAGTAACTAGTTTAAAAACATATCTTAGTATGAGTGAAAATTTTTAGCACAAACATATATATAAAGTTAAAGATTAGAGAAAAGTTCCTTACAAAGCTTTTAGGATGAAATTTGAGCAATTTGAGAACTTGATTTCTTTGTGAATGATTCCTAGCTCCAATCCTTATGTTTAACTTAGTTTACCCATGGAAATGTAGTGATGTTATGATTTGTAGGTGTTTATATGTTAAAAGAGCTTTAATTTGTGGTTTGAAAGTGGTGGTTTATGGTGATTTAGGGTGGCTTGTGGTGGTGTTCTTGAAAATCAAAGTGAGAGAGTTTGGAGGAGGGAGGAGAGGTGTGTGTGTGTGTTTGTTTGTGAGGAGTGTAGATTGAATGAAGTGTAAGTGATCAAGTAAAAGGGTAAGGGTATGGAGGTATGGTCTGCATGTAAATTAAAAAAAAAGAGATGGTCATGGGGGGGGGGCCTAGGGTGGCCGGTTTTTGGGTGTGAGGGGGGGGGGGGGGGGAGCCTTTCTGATTTTCAACTAGTTAGATTGTGTGTAGATATTTAGGTCATTAAGCACTAATCTTGATTCATTAAGTGCTAATCATGTAATTAAGGTGATTTAGTGGTAATTAGGGTAAATTAATGGTATTAGAATATTACTAGTTGGTTTTAATAATATTCAAATATTTATCGTTAGCTCGTTCGATTAATTACATAATCTATCTTGTCGTCGTAGTCTTTTAGTTCTCGTGAACGTTTATTGTTTATCAAAGGTTGTTATGCTTATATATTAGCATAATTATCATAATATAAATAACTAATATTTATATTCGAATAGATTTATGTTATTTATGAAAATTGATCACCAACGTTCGTGGGTGTTGGTCTCTACCGATTGTTTGTGTAATTCTCTATGATTACGAATGCATCCCGTATTAAAATAGTGTGCATCTCATATGCAAACGTGGGCTTTGTATTAGACTTAATTCGATGAAAACGAATTCACATTAATTAGATAGGGAATTAGCCTAATATGCACGTAATATGATGTACGGAATTTACCAAAATTTTAGGGTTGTCACATTCTTCCCCCGTTAAAGAAATTTCGTCCCTAAATTTAAGCATTGTCATGAATAACTGGCGTGTTTTCAAAAAGTTAGGGATATTTCCTTTGCATTTCATCCTCACGCTCTCAGGTAAACTCGGGGCCGCGTCTCGAGTTCCAGCGAACTTTGACCAGTTTAATTCGACTACGTCGAAGCTTTTGTACTTTCCAGTCCGACACTTCCATCGGTTTCTCCACAACGTTTAGTGGTGAATCAATATGAATTTCGTCGGGAGGAATAATGAGGGTTTCGTCGGATAGACACTTCTTTAGGTTACATACGTGGAAAGTGTCGTGAATGTTACTTAGTTCTTGAGGTAATTTGAGTTTGTAGGCCACAGGACCAATCCGTGCTAGGATTTCAAAGGGTCATATGTACCTTGGATTTAGTTTACCTTGCTTGCCGAATCGAGCTACCTCTTTCCAGGGCGATACCCTAAGTAGGACTTCATCTCCTACTTGAAACTCAAGAGGTTTTCGGCGGTTATCGGCGTAGATTTTCTGTCGGTCTCGTGCTGCTTTTAATCTATTAAGAAGTTGAGATATCTTGTCCGTCGTTTCTTGGACAATCTCAGGACCGGAAATCTGTTTGTCGCCCAACTCTGCCCAACAGAGTGGCGATCGGCACTTGCGTCCATACAACGCCTCAAGTGGTGCCATTTGTATATTGTTGTGATAACTATTGTTGTAGGAAAATTCTGCGAGGGGTAAGTGAGCATCCCAGTTTCCTCCAAGATCGATCATACATGCACACAATAAGTCCTCGAGCGTTGGTATTGTTCGCTCGCTCTGGCCGTCGGTTTGAGGGTGGTAGGCAGTACTCATGTCAAGTCGAGTACCTAATGCCTTTCGTAGCGATTGCCAGAAGCGAGATGTAAAGCGGCTATCCCTATCAGAGATGATGGATACCGGTACTCCATGTCTAGAAACGATCTCTTTTAGATATACCCAAGTCAGTTTCTCCATCTTGTCGGTTTCTTTAATGGCTAGAAAATGGGCTGATTTTGTTAAACGATCGACAATTACCCATATCGTATCATATCCAGACGGTGTCTTGGGCAATTTAGTGATGAAGTCCATTGTTATCAGCTGTCATTTCCATTGTGGCCTTTCGGGTTGCTACGAAAGTTTAGACGACTTTTGATACTCGGCTTTGACCTTAAAAAAAGTCAAACATTTGCTAACATAGGTAGCGATGTCTCCTTTCATGTTCGGCCAACAGTAGAATTATTTTAAGTCATGGTACATCTTGTCAGCTCCTGGATGTATTAAATAGTTGGACTTATGAGCTTCGTCCAATATGAGCTTGCGCAATTCCTCCACGCATGGAACCCAAATTCGGTTTATGAAGTATAAAGTTTCATCGTTCTTAGATTCCAGTTGTTTCTCCATTCCCCTTAGGGATTCCCCTTTCAGACGTTCATCGGTTAAAGCTACTCCTTGTGCATCACGAATCTGAGTAGTGAGGTTCGTGTGGATGGTCATTCCCAGTGCACGAACTCTGGGGGTCTTAACTCTTTCCTTACGACTCAGTGCATCAGCTACTACGTTAGCTTTGCCCGGGTGATACTTAATTTCACATTCGTAATCGTTCATTAGTTCGACCCAACGTCGTTGTCTCATTTTGAGTTCCTTTTGGTCGAAAATGTGTTGAAGACTTTTGTGATCGGTGAAAATCGCACACTTTGTGCCGTATAAGTAATGCCTCCAGATCTTCAGCGCAAACACAACTGCTCCTAATTCAAGGTCGTGAGTCGTATAATTCTTTTCATGTGTCTTCAATTGCCTAGACGCATAGGCGATGACCTTTTCGTTTTGCATCAATACGCAGCCTAAACCCTGATGCGAAGCATCGTAGTAGACAATGGAATTGTCTACTCCTTTGGGTAATGACAAGATAGGCGCGGTGCATAGATTTTGCTTTAACAGTTGGAAAGCGGATTCTTATTTCTCGCCCCATTCAAATTTCTTGTCTTTTTGATATAACGAGGTGAGAGACTGGGCTATTTTGAAAAAGTTTTCGATAAATCGACAGTAATAGCTAGCCAGACCAAGAAATTGGCGCACTTCGGTTGGGTTTTCGGTGCTTCCCAATTTTTGATTGCTTCGATTTTTGCTGGGTCAACGTGAATTCCTTTACTGTTAATGACATGACCCAAGAACTGAACTTCTCGCATCCAAAATTCACACTTAGAGAATTTCGCGTATAACATATCTTTCTCCGGTAGTTTGAGGATCAATCTCAAGTGTTGCTCATGATCTTCCTTCGTTTGTGAGTAAATGAGGATATCGTCAATGAATACGATGACGGATTTATCGAGGTAGAGTTTGCAGACTCTGTTCATGAGATCCATAAACACAGCTGGCGCGTTTGTCAATCCGAAAGGCATGACTAGGAACTCGTAATGACCATAGCGAGTCCTAAACGCGGTTTTCGTCACATCCTCTTCTCGTATCTTCAGTTGGTGGTATCTAGATCGTAAGTCAATTTTTGAATAGAAGCTGGAACCTTGAAGTTGATCGAATAAATCGTCGATGCGCGGTAAAGGGTATCGGTTTTTGATCGATACTTTGTTTAGTTCTCGGTAGTCGATACACATTCTCATGGATCAATCATTCTTTTTCACGAACAAAACCGGAGCTCCCCACGGTGAAAAGCTCGGTCGGATGAATCCTAAGTCTAAGAGTTCTTGTAATTGAGTGGACAACTCTTGCATTTCTAATGGAGCTAGACGATAGGGAGAGTGCGCTATTGGTGCGGCTCCGGGTACTAGATCGATCCGGAATTCAACTTGTCTTGGAGGCGGTAGTCTGGGCAAATGTTTTGGAAACACCCCCGGATGATCACGTACGATGGGTATGTCGTCTATGCGTCGCTCCTCGGGTTTCTTTTCCACCACATGTGCCAGGAAAGCTTGATACCCCTTTCGTAGATACTTGCGAGTTTTTATTCAATTGACCATCTTCAAGGCACTCCTTTTCTTTTCTCCTTGGATTATTAGGGTCTCGCCAGACGGCAGTATTCATACTATCTTATCGAAACATAGAATTTCAGCGCGATTATTGGATAGCCAATCCATTCCGATTACGATATCAAAGATTCCTAGTTCTATTGGCAATAAGTTTATTTCGAAAGGATGACCCTCGAGAGATAGGGTACATCCCGGTACAACTTCTTCAGTTTCTATTAGTTTACCATTCGCTAGTTCTATTGTGTACTTAATGTCTAACTTATGGGATTCTATCTGCAGTAATGGTCTAAATTCAGTAGACACAAAGCTTAAGTCGGCACCCGAATCAAATAGTACTGATGCATATTGATTGTTTACAAGAAACGTACTAGTGACAGTGTTGGGGTCCTGGCGCGATTCTTGTGCCCCGATAACGAATGCTCGTCCACGAGCTGGTTGGTTATTGTTGTTGTTGCGGTTGTTGTTGTTGTTGCGGTTTTTGAGTTTTGGACACTGGTTTCTATAGTGTTTCGTGTCCCCACACTCGAAACATCCATTGTTTCGTCGTTCGTTGTTGACTTGGGTGGGAGGGTTGGTTCTGCAAAATCGGGTCTGATGACCCCATCGGTTGCAGTTCTCACAAAGGGTACATCCGCCCTCGTGGTGTCTTTCACACTTACTACACTTCAGTTTATTTCCTTGATAACTCTTCGCTTCTGATGTGGTTGCAGTGTATGCTCTAGGGTTTCCTTGACGTTTCTCATTCTGCTGACCCTGTCGGTCATTCCCCCTGCCGTTCCATTTTCGTTTTTCTGTACAAGAGCTTTTCCCTTCATTACTGTTCGGTTCACTCCTTCCCGACCCGCTTTTCTTTGTCAGTGACCCTATTCTCACTGTTTCATCTGTCAAACTTTGTGCTAAACTAACAGCGCTCTTGAATGTGGTGGGTCGAGACGATGTTACCAAACTCCTGATCTGTGGTGCCAATCCCCAAATGTACCTTTCGATGCGTTTATATTCTGGTGTAACCATATGTGGTACTAAATGCACTAGTTCCTGAACTTTCGTATTGTAAGCCGTGATGTCGGAATCAATCATCTTTATATCCCACAGTTCAGTTTCTCTCTTTTGTAGCTCGCTACGGGGACATAATTCTTCCGGTATCATTGCTTTTAGTCCTTCCTAGGAGATGGAGTAGGCGGCTTCTCGTCCAAGAGTTTGGACTTGGGCATTCCACCACGTCAATGCTTTGTCAGCTAGCGTGCAGGTAGCATACTTTACCATGCAGTCGGGTGAGCAATTGCTGATGTCTAACACTGATTCCATCTTTTCAATCCAATGGACGATTCCTATAGCACCCTCGTTTCCGTGAAAGTTGTTTGGTTTACATTCCAGGAATGATTTGTATGAACACCCTCGTTGGACGTTCTCAGGTTCTCCAGTCGCATTGGTTCGTTCCCCTGTTCGGTCTCCCCCAACAATATTTCCCATAGTACCGCTACCATTCCAGACATTGTCGCGGGTGCGACTTGCCTCATATTGGGCAATATCATCGGCCACTCGCCGAGCAACGAGTTCTTCAACTGTTTCAGTGTTGGTGGGTCCTGTGCTCCCTTGGCTGTTTTAAGAATTTCGACGTTTGGGTGGCATGGTTTCGTTCTATTACACAATAAAAGATGGATAAGATATAATGATCAATGCCAAAACAAAGAAAACTAAATATAAACAACCATACACTATATTATACATAAGTTTCATACAAAATGTGATGGGTTCTTATATACCAATCAAATAGAAGTTTTCAGTACAATATAGCATAGGCACAACCCGTCATACGTAGGTCTAATGAAAGTAAGATAGATACATCCCCATGACAACCATCAGTGCAGTCATCATCAAGCTTGCTCCTGCTACAATCTTTGCTGCTCAGGTGCGTCCTTCCAGTGTCTCTACACGAGTCATAGTGGCTTGGGCATGATACAACCCTCTAAAGTATCGATGTGCTCTTACGTAGAGATCATGTCTCCATCCAGTTGAGAGGTATCACTCGGTAGTTCCAGAATGTACGTTCGCATCTCAGTAAGGCTCCCGACATGTGTGTTGGTCATGGCGACCAAAGTAGGGTCAGTCTGCTCAACAGGCTCGCCGGTAAGTGGGTGAGATGGCGGTGATCGGGAAGACTCGCCGGTCTCTTAGACAGAGGGAATACCCTCAAGAGCTCTCCAATGCCTCAGTAAGTTCGACATCCACGCTAAGTGCTATGTCTTCTGATAACATCAAATAATGTCATATTTATATAATAATATTCTCTTATTTTTAAAGCCTTTTTATTGCAATTTATTTATATATGCAATTGATTTCGTTTATATTTACAAAAAGGTGTTTAAAATAAAGAAATAAAGAAAATGAACGAAAATGGGCTCAAGATTGAAGAAAATAAAGAAAAGATTAAAACCCAAAAAGATTGGGCTTGGAAAGAAGAAGAACCCAAAAGATATGAGTAGTTAGGCCAAAATAAAGAAGAAAACTCGGATTAGAATAAAGGATGGAGGCCCAAGAAGAAGCCGAGCCCGGCTGGCAGAATATTTTGGAACGCGTGTTCAGCCGGCGGTTGAAGATTTCAACCGGCTGTTGAATCTAAATCCAGGAAGGCGGTCGAGCGCGCATGTCAAAATCCGGGTTAACGGGTAAAATTCCGATCCAGCCGGCGGCTTAAGAATCCAACCGGTGGTTGGATTCGCGAGCCAGAAATCTATAAATAGGGCCATTACCAAACCATATACCATACAATTATAATACGAATTAAGTAATTCTTAATTCGGTTTTAGGGTTTAAAGGTCGACTTTAAGGGCGATCAGGAGGATAGGAGGCTAGGGTTTGAAGATTTTCAACCCTAACGAAGATTCGGTTCAGTTATTAGGGTTTGATTCTTATTCTTTTCTATTTGCAATGTGTAATAACTTGTATTTAGATTTGATCTATCTTACTTTAACTATGAACTAATTTTTTATTGTATTTACTTAGATGAATGATTTTTAGATAACGGTTTCATTATATGTTTATGTTGATCTTAGTTATGAATGGTTATTGAGTTTGTTTGAAAGATCCATATCGATTATGAGTTTATTAATTGTTACTTAACGTGGTCAAAAGACTTATGCTAGAACTAACGTTTGTATGAGTTGATTGATTATCTGCAATTAAGTAATTTATTAGTTAATTGTGGCTTGAGATTGTAACCGGTAATAGGTTAAGACCAATAGCAATTAATACAACCTAATTGGTGTGATAATTAGAAAACCAATAACTATAGACTTACGTTAGCACAAAGTCACTGAATGAATCTCAATGATCTGTTGATAGTTTCAATAGCATAAATCTTATGTTGATAACACGCCTCAGTGTATTCAAGAGAATTTAGTATTAAGGTAAGGTTTATTAGGGATTAGTTAACCTTAACAGGAGGCTATCCATTTTAGTTGAAATCACCATAATAAATGATCAACAATCCATAAACGTATCTGAAACCTGAATCGAGAAATTAGTAATCTAAGTAAATACATGCTTTCCTATCTGATTATCCTTAGTTATATTTTCTATCTTATAATTGTTTTTAATTGTTTTTATTAGTTTCCTATTAAATATACGTTCGTACGGAACTAAAACGCACCCCTTATCTATTTGTAATTTGTAATTTAGGTTTAATTAATTATTTTAATTTACACCGATTCCCTGTGGTTCGACTTGGTCTTACCAAAGCTATACTATAATACGAACAGGTATTCTTGCCTGATTGTGTTTAAGTTTACTTTAGTATTTCCAATCAATTAAAACTTGTATTTAAGAGAATCTAGTATTAAGGTAATGTTTATTAGGTAAGGTTTAATAGTTTTAATAGCATAAATCTTATGTTGATAACACGCCTCAGTGTATTCAATAGAATCTAGTATTAAGGTAAGGGTTATTAGGGATTAATTAACCTTAACTGGAGGCTATAACTAATAAATTGTAAATATTTAATGTCTATTTTATTTATGTGTGTATATTATCTAACTTGTGTGATAATTTTTATATATAGAAAGTTTTTACCTGTATTTAAAATGGAAAATATGCAAGTTGACATCGCGGAATTTAAGGACATTCAGGTATCGAGAATTCTCCTATGGAAGAGGAACCATCTGAGTTTGACACTTCTCTAGGATTACTTACAGTGCACATATTTTCGGATCCAGAGGATAGGATTGATTGTTTGGAATACCACCAAGGTGATGTTCGTTTTCTGATTGCTACCAATAGGGCATTGTCGCACCCCCAAGATACGTGGCAGCGAAAGGTAGGGTGTTGCGTTGAGGGCGCCGACCAAATCAAATATCACAACACAAGAATTACAACAAACGACCTCTATATGAGACGTTTCAAAAATCATTACGTTTCGTAGTTACAATGTTTACATATGTTTTGCCAAAAGTAGAGTACGCATCTAGTACATGATTACAACATATCATAATGCAAGCTAATCTCTGTTGTTTGTGAAAAATATGCGACTCGAGCTATCTCCTTCCAAAAGCAAACCTACCGCGGTTGGTCTCCTGAGAAATACATACTAAAAGGTCAACATAAAGTTGGTGAGTTCATAGGTTTGTAAACAGTTGATATAACATCGTATGGAACACAAGATTTCCTGTTTGTATCATTCAACAATGATAGGTAATGTATTACAAAAATGTAAAAATAGTGTATATTGTTGCCATGAGCTGATAGTTCGAGCTTAACTGTGGTGTCGGGTCACAATCAAGTGCCACGATCGGGGTGCCTTCCAGCGAGTGCCTAATCCAACACTCGTAAGAGCAAATGATAATGCGTCCGTTTGACCAGTTAGCGCGACTAACCCGGACGGGGGGAGTCAATCCCAAATAGTATTATTCATTAACATTCACGCTATAACGATACTAACAAACTATGATGTGGGGGACTTTCAGGATTAGTAAAATAACTCATGCAACCAATATATCGAGTTTAGTACTTGTGTTCACATGAAAATAACGGTATAAAAGCAGTTGTATGTATTCTCACCCCAGTTAGAAAACAGTAAAAAGGGGCTATGAAACTCACTTGAGTTTAGCAAGTAGCAAGCAATAATCAAATAGCAAGCAATGTGTTCCAAGTTGCAACATTCTAACGTCCTAAACGTATAAGGTTGTGTAAGTAGATGTCTCAAAAGACCATCTATGTAAGTGGATGGTTTATGTCCACTTAAGCCAATCATGTAGGTGGAGGGCTAATGTCCACCTAAGTAAATCATGTAGGTGGAGGGTCAATGTCCACCTATGCTAATTCACTTAATTAGAAATTTCCTAATTGTTCGGTTATCGTTTGTGTTTAGAAAAATATGTACGGCTTGTTGTTGACGTTTTGTAATAATAATTCCCGAAGACATTATTATTATGTTTTGTTTCGTTGTATGTTTATAAAAGTATGTGTATTGCGTGTACGAGTAGTGTTGTATATAGTTTAGTTGTTGTTACACGAATGCTAAACTTAGTGTAAATCATATTTTTAGTACCGAACCCCGTTTTTGTTAACTTGGTCAAACCTACTCGGTTCGACCCGAAACTTTTACCAAACCCTCAAATATGTCTAAGGGTTGTAAAAATTTAGTTCTTCCATTTTTAGGAAGTTCACAAGTGTCGGTTTTTATTTTTGTGCAAAATCAAGCCACCTTTTATATTTCCAGAAAATGTACATTTTTGTTGGCTCGATTTCAAAAATCATAAGTCCGAAATAAAATACAAGAAAAATCATAGATGTTCCTCTATGTCTTGAATACTTTCAGTAATTTTTCTAGAATTTTTAGGCAAGTCTAAGTATTTTTAAATATTACATTTGTCCTCTGAGGTTCAAAATTGACCCATCTGGACACATGCAACAAGATCTAATTTCTGGGGAAAATCTATACATTTTCAGAGAAAAATATCTAAACGACATTTGTACTTAATAAAATTTGTGAGATTTTGGTGGTAGTTTCAAGTCATTTGGAGATGTATATCTCGAGTAATGGTTAAAACCCTAGGAGTTATTTTCTGATTTTTCTGGGCAGATTATACCTGTCTTCTTACAAAAATTATTTAAAATAGTAAACGAACTCCAAAAATTATAAAACTAGTTCAAAATGAAGCTAACTTCTTGAACTTGATTTTTCTCTTTTGAATCATCCATTTTCATTAAGTTTTGAGTGAGAAACACTTAGGTGAATTTCGGAGTATTTTCTGGACAGAAAATGCATGTTGTATTTTTGTAAGTTGTTGATGATGAAAAACGTTTTTAACATGGTTTTTGGATATGAATCTTTTGAGTGAACATTTTAACATGTTATTCAAGTATTTTAGAGGTAGAATAAGTTTTCTTACAATGAGAATAGAAGAAGGAAAGGAGGAGGTGTTGTAGAGCTTGAATCCTTGCAAAAATCTTGAAATTCATTGCAAGATGATGAAAGTTTTTGGTAGGATTTCTTGATGAATTTAGGTGTGTTTGGTGCAGATTTTTAGAGAGAGAAGGGATGTGAATTCTAGAGAGAAGTTAGAGAGAAAGATGGAAGAGTTGGAGTGAAAAATGGTAGGCTTTGCATGAAGAGTGAATGAGTTTTGGGAGAAGGAAGTAATGAGTGGAAATTGCATTAAAGGAGGGTGCACATGGGGGGGGGGGGGGGGTGCGGCGGCCAGGTGGGGCCCACCTTGGTGGCTGTGTGATTTAATTTTTGATTTCCAGACTGTGTTGCGTGATGTGATCGTTTACCCGTTTTTCGTGTTAAATTGTTAAATCGCCTAACGTTTCTTTGAGTTGTTTTTAACTAACGATTGGATTGGGTTATTTTTCGATTGAAGTATAATTAAAATAATCTATTTTGATTTAATAAAAATATTTATTGACCTTAGTTTGGTTGCCGAATTCGATTCGCGCGTTTTCGTTGCGTTTGTTACGTTTTTTTCACAACGTCTAGTTAATTCGTGTATTATTATTTAATAACAATAATATAGGGTAAATAATTACTATTTAATTGATAAATTAGGTTTACATTATTTATGAAAAGTTATTACCAACGCCGTATAGATTGTCGGACCTCGTCCGGTTGTTTCGCGTAATTATAAATAATCACGTAAGCGTATATAAACATATACAAGTAGTTACAAGTATTTAGCCTAATCAAATACTAAATACACGTAATTTATGGTTCTAGGTTAAGGTAATCATTACCCTAAAGTGTCGGGTGTCACAGGCATCCACTATCGAATTTACCGTTTATCAGAAGAAACTCATTGAACAACCGGAGCAAGAATATGAAAAATTCTGAAACGCTGAGGCAGATTTTGATCCACAAGTCTTTGAAGATACTGTAATTGAGCTAAAGGAGAATTTGATACCAGGAAAAATGTTAGATGCTGATTACTGTGAGAAGTAGAGAAACTACTATAACTGTGTATATCACGCTTTTGAGAGATCTTCATTCCCCTACTCGGATAAACAAAAACAATTATTGGAAGAAATTAGGGACAACACTCGGTGGGTCACTGGTAACTTAAGCGACATGCGAGACATAGTGGCATTAGAGCAAGTGCAGAAGTTCATAGATTTGATGAAAACTCAAGAGCATCTCAATAATGAGAAGTTTTATGTGGACGGCACAGTGGAGTATTACGTTCAAGAAATAATTGATGATCTCTTTTATCCTGTTTCCGATGAAAACCATTTGCGAATTCCTGAAGATTTCCAAGACGAACCTAAAGTGCGCCTTGATACCTATGTGATAGAACAATTAAAATCTGCTTATCATGGTGTTCATTTCGAGACACACCAGAATCTATTTCATTTAGGAATGTTTGAAATTTATAACCGAATGTTGGGCATCTTCTGGAACTCTGGATTACTTCTTCCCATACAGTTGAGAGAGACAATGAACAATATCTTAGGAGACATTGGCAAAACCATTAGAAACCCGACCATTAGGAATTATGCTAATTTGCAATTAGGTTTCTATGGATTCATGGATGCATTAAGACATGTTTTGTTGGAACGGGAAATGAAGATTGTTGGTGGATACAAGGTCATTGATGAAGATGGAATTGTGGCCAAAGTTGTAGCTAAAATTACCAAAGAATTCGATGATTTGCAAGAGGCCGCAGAAATTCATCATAAGAGCTTTCAAGATTATTCATCTTCTATTTCTGACATTACTAATACGACATACTGAGAAATCAAGTAAAACACATAACACTGTATCTGTTATAGGCAGGGTAGAGGTTACTAAATGATGTTCTTTACGTAACATATAACATACCCTTGAGTTTTAAGTTTTGACAAACATCATATAATGAAGCTGCCTAGACTTAATTTATTCGTAGCAAATTATAACGTGTGGAGAAAGGTGTATAATAAAATAAATATAAGTAAAATCCTGACTGTAAAGATGTAACGTTAATGTTACTTACAGGAATCTACTAACACATCTAACTTAAGACTTATAATTATTATTGTTAAGCTTATTCTCCTAATGTACTATCATTTCCTAGCAGATAAAAACTTAAAATGTTTATGGTTTATATTGATTTTGTATTTTTATAGGAGGCGATTCCCCTCATGTAACAAGCAAATGAATGCCATACGCTAACACTTCCCCCTCCCCCCCTTTTTTTTATATTGTAAGATACACAGAAAAATAAAACTTACTACTAACTATTACATACCCCTTTGGAAGACTAGTTATTCTGGATTCCTCATTCCGTTAAGTTGAACCAATGTCTCAAAACGCGCCCTATCAAAATTTTTTGTGTACAAGTCTGCCAAGTTATCAGTTGAGGGAACTTTGACTAACTGTATCAGCTTTTTCTCAGCACAGTCTCTAATGAAATGATGACGAATATCAATGTGCTTCGTCTTGCTGTGCTTTACCGGATTGTTGGTAATTGACATGGTGGATTCATTATCAATCATCATCGGAGTGTTGGTCAAATTTAACCCATAATCTCGCAGTTGCTGTTGTATCCATAACACTTGAGAGCAACAGCTGCCAGCTGCAACATACTCAGCTTCACATGTAGAAATGGCGATTGAGGTTTGCTTCTTGCACTGCCAAGACACGAATCTACCTCCTAAGAATTGACATCCACTAGTTGTAGACTTTCTATTCTGATTGCATCCTCTATAATCAGAATCAGTGTAAGCAATGAAATCTAAATCTCCATCAGTTGGATACCAAAGTCCCAGCTTCGGCTTCCCTTTGAGGTAACGAAGAATTCGTTTAATGGCTTGCATATGAGACTCTTTAGGATTAGCTTGATATCTTGCGCAGACGCATACTGCAAACATTATATCAGGCCTCGATGCAGTAAGATACATTAGCGATCCAATCATGGCCCTATAAAGAGTAGGATCCACATCTTTACCACTCGATGTATCGGGACCAAGTCTATGAGCTTCCGGAATAGGAGTGTGATAAATTCTAGCTTCATCTATCTTAAATCGTTCTAGTAACTCAGTTGTGTACTTTGTTTGATGAATAAAATACCCATCTTTCTTTTGATCAACTTGCAATCCTAAGAAAAATGTAAGTTCTCCCATAGCAAACATCTCAAATTTGTTCTTCATAACTTGTTCAAATTCACTACACATCTTTTCGTCATATTAATGTAGTTAGAAAACTTTAATGTAACCACTTCTCTGCGGGTTAACCACAATCTTCAACTCTAATTCATGCCATGAATTGTTAAGTCCTTCTATAATACAGAATTTCCTAAAAATTGGTAACCATCGAAGGCTGTTAAGTGAATCCTATTCCATGAATATGATATCTATCTAGTGTTGTGGCAATTCCACCCAGAAGGTAGACCCAAAGATGATATCATCCACTTACACAAGTAGAAAGTCTTTCCTTTTCCATTTCACGAAAAGTGTACTATCTATTTTTCCTCTTGTAAAGCCATTCTTAAGAAGATAAGTTGATAGTGTTTCATACCACGCTCTAGGTGCTTGATGTAATCCATACAGAGCCTTATCAAGACGATATACTCTATCTGGATAATTTGGATTAGTAAACCCTGGCGGTTGAGAGACATACACCGTTTTCTTGACTTTGCCATATAAGAAGGCACTCTTAACATCCAGCTGATAAACTTTTATTTTCTTTGATGCTTTAAATGCTAAGAACAACCTTATTGCTTCAAGCCTAGCCATAGGTGCAAACACTTCATTGTAATCAATCTCCTCTTGTTGATTGAAACCTGGAACGACTAGACAAGATTTATTGCGAGTCACGATTCCCCGATCGTCTTTCTTGCACTTAAACACCCATGTAGTTCCAATTGGATATTCACCAACTGGTAAATCGACCAACTCCCAAACTTGCAATTTTGAGAACTGAGACAACTCTTCCTGCATTGCTTCTACCCACCAACTATCCTTTAAAGCCATTTGAACATTCTTAGGCTCAATTTGTGAGATAAAGAACGAGTAGGAACAGAGGTTTATGATCCCAGTCTCCATGATTGCAACATACAGGCTTGAGTACTCAGATGTACTAGCCCTAGTTTGAACAGGTGCATTAGGATCACCAATGATATTCTCGGTTGGATGATCTTTGTTAATTCTCGTTGTTATCATCGGTTCAAACGGTATATCATCGTTTAGATTAGTGCCAATTTCTTCCAATGGTGGCATATCCTCATCAGTACTGTACATCTCATCAGAAGTTATTCTTTCCCTTAAATGCCTCGTAGGGGTAAAGATATTATCCATAATTCTTTCTGTAACATCTGACAACTTGTCATTCTCTTGAGGATTGTCCCTTGAAGGTTGTTGTGAGGCACTCGTTGATGCTCGATTAGGATCCACAGAAGTCTTGTTTTTAGGAGCATTCGATGTTGGGGCGGGGCCAGTATCCCCATCACCAGACAATAAATGCTCAGAGATTGCTGAGTCAACTATGTAATCACTAACTGGAACTTTAAATGACTTAAAGAGATCTGAATAGTCGAATTGCCAATCTAATCCCTTATGTGAGTCATGTGTGTAGCTTGTAACTTCAACGTTGTAAACAATCTTCACACGTCCAGTGTCTTTGTTAAATACTCGCTTGTTTGGTGAATTAGGAACATAACCTAGGAATCATCCTTCGTCAGCCTTCTCACCAAACTTTGGTTGATTACTAGTCTTCAGTAAAGTACAAGACACTCCAAAGGGTTCAAATCCCTTCAAGTTGGGTTTCTTATTATTCAAAAGTTCATAACAAGTCTTGTTATGCTTTTTAACAGTTAGAACCCTATTTAGAACATGACATGCTGTATTCACTGCTTCTGGCCAAAAGATGACCGGAAGCTTTGAATCTGCAAGCATTGTTCTTGCCGCTTCAATTAGAGTTCTATTCTTCCTTTCAGCAACACCGTTTTGCTGTGGTTCATAAGGTGCACTGAATTGATATTGAATTCCTTTGCTTAAACAATAGACATTCAACGTAGAATTCTTGAACTCTGTTCCATTGTCACTACGAATACTCTTAACTCGCGTTTTGTAGACATTCTCTATCAAATCTAAGAACTTCATAAGAATTCCTGGAGTTTGGTCCTTAGATCCCAAAAAGAATACCCATGAGAATTTAGAGTAATCATCTGTGACAACCAAACAATACCATTTGCCACCTATGCTTCTCTTGCTTATAGGGCCGAAGAGATCCATATGTAGCAACCCAAAAGGCGAGGAGATAGAGTTTACAGTTTTAGACTTGTGTGATTTTTTGTGCTGCTTTCCTTTCATGCAAGGTACACACTTGTCTTCAAATGCAAAACTCTTCTGTGGTACACCCATAACCAACCCATTTTTGGTTATATAATTCATCTTTCTAAAATTCAAGTGTGCTATTCTCCTATGCCATAGTATGGAATCTGTTTCAGAAGCCTTGGATAATAAACATGTCGAGTCCATTGAAGAGGCAGGAACACCCATGTTGATAGCATAGATATCCTTCTTCCTTGGAGCCCTCATCAACATCTATTTTTCGGGAATTACAAGACCCGGCTTCAGGACTAAGGCCTCTGTGTTATTAAAGAGTACAGGATGACCTTTATCACAGATTTGGGAGACACTTATTAGATTGTGAACCAGTTGTTCAACGTAATTCACATTCTCAAGAGTTAAAGTTCCATTAGAGACTTTTCCTATCCCAGTAATCATTCCTCTTTTTTCTCCAGCGAAATTGACTCGTTGCTCTAATCCTCCTTTGAAGTCCATCAGCAGACTTCTATCTCTTGTCATATGTCTTGAGCATCCACTGTCTACGTACCACCAGCTATCTTCGTTCACAGTATGCTCCTGCACATGACATTTGTACACAATTAATTATCAAGAGGGACCCAAGCCATAACAGACTTGGATCGTCCCTCATCATCAACAAATTTAACTTCTTTAAAGTAACCCTTTTTCCCATCAGGAGCCTTGATTACTTTCGAAGGAGTTTGAGTTTGTTGATGATCGGTGGTCTTGGGTCTATGAGGTGAATGAGATGCAAACCTCCTTGTCACATAACCTTGGGATTTTTGTCCTTGGTTATGATTATAGTTATACCCGTAGTTAATCCCATTTGTACGTGAGGTAGATCCATTCTCAGTATGACTATGGATTCTACTTGGTGTCCTAAATGTCGACGGTGATTTATCTCTTGATTGATAGATAGAATTATCATTTTTGAGTAAAAATCCGTTTAGGTTTAGGTGGAGAAACACTATGTGTTCCTTCCCGTTTTAGAATGTTTACAGGTTTAATAATTGGTCTACAACCCAACCCTGGTTTGGAGCTTGACCTGTCTACATTCATCTTAGAAGTAATCGGTGACATGTCTCTGTTTACCGGTCTATGCGTTGCTTCTGACTTCTTATTAGGACAACAAGAAGCCACGTGCCCTTTTTGGTGGCATTTGAAGCACGACATTTGCTTCCTAGACTTAACCTCTTTTGCCTTTTCCAAGTCAGTATGTTTTTGAGACACTGAAGTCTTACTTTCTTGTTCCTTAATATCACTAGCATCTAATTCAGTTTTACACTCGTTAGATGGTGGATCTTTAATAACAGGCTCCTCTGCCTCAGATACCTCTGACTTATTCTCAGCATTAACAGGCACATCAGTCATTTCTAAGTCTACATAAGTATTAGTGTAATTAGAATTAAATGGAGGAGGTACATCATTATAACCCAAACCAGTCACATCCTTTACACTACGTTGAGTACTAATTATATGATCTAAAGTTAAGGAAGATGTCCTATAACTTTCAAACTTACGATTTAACTCAACCAACTTCATCTTAGACTCGGACAGCTCTTGATCTTTACTAGCAATATCTTTGTTTAAGTCTCTTAAGTTTAGATACAGACCATCTATTCGAATAGATTGTTCATTAATAGTGTCTCCAAGTGCGGTCTTATCTGCCATATTAGATTTAATCTTTTCTTTAAGAGCTACTTTATCTTCACTTAGCCTACGTACGTCACTTTTCACTAGTTCTAATTCAGATGAACTAGTTCTATATGATTCTGCATATACATTCACTTGAGACTGCAAACTATTAACTAGTTGACACACATCAGTAAGTGTGAGAATATCAAGACATACCCATTTTTTGCCAGTTTGGAGTTCAGCCATTTGAGCCACAAAGTCTTCATGACACAGATCTTATGTTGATCCCATGTCCAGCACATCATCAACAACTGCTGTCACCTTTGTTTCCTGTATCTTTACTTGATACTCCTCCGCAGTTGGCATGTAAGAAGTGGATTCAACATTCTTATCTTGATCATCAATTTCAGCCATAAGTGCTTCTTCAAATAAAGCACTCCAGTCATAAGAACCATCAAGTTGCTGAACCACCAAGGCTTTGGAAGCTAAGGACGTGTCTTGCTTTACAGGATTTGCAGTTTGCTCAATCTTGGGTCTTTGACATTCCGTAGCAAAGTGTCCAAAAGTTTGACAGTTATAACACTTTACTTTGGATTTATCAAAACTCGGTTTATCACCCACCACTTTCCTACCAGTACGCTTTAGGAAATTTTTAACTCTCCTTGACACCATAGCAAGTTGCCACTGGAGATCCATTTCCTCCAAGTCATCAGGGTCGACTTGATCATAATCCTCGTCAAACATAGCAGGATCATTAATCTTTCCTTGAATGTAGTTCTCATAGGAAGCAACGAATGAAGCAAGCACAGATAATTGTTTTTCTGCAGATTTCACACTCATAGGCATCTTATGATGCCCTTGAGTTGACTTCTCAGAAATAGTATTCAGAGGTAATGCAGAGGTTGATGTTGATGAAGCATTTGAGAGACTAGATTTTCCATAGTATAGCCCAGGATCCTGTACCTGATCAGAATCTATATCCCTCGTTTTTTAGTAAAATCGTATCCTCTGAGCTTGTCTATAGCCTGCTCCAGAGTCATCCTAGCATACCATTCTTCATTGTCTTTAATCATAACTCCATACATTTCCCATTTAGGGGATAAACCCTCAAGAAACTTGTCGGTTTTCTCCCTATCAGTACAGATTATCTCATGGTCATCCAGTTCACTTAGGAGATGGTAGTACCTAGTGATGTATGCATCTAGATCTTCTCATTTTAAAGCTTTAAAGACGGTAGATTGTTTCTTTAGAAGACTCTTTTTACCTTCTTTGAACTGTGGACTACCCTCACATCTTTTCTCAAGAGCTACCGAGAGCTCCCTAGTAGTATGAAAAGATTTTAATTGATGATTAATTTTCCCTTGGAAGACACATAGTCCTTTTTCTGCTCATCGTTCATCCGGTTATAAGGAATAACTACAGTTACATTCTCAACAGTTTGGGTAGGTGCAGTGTATCCATTCTTGATGCATTCCCAAATAATCAGATCATGGAAACGACAATAGGATTCAAACCTATCCTTCCATCCATAATAGTTTTCAAGTCGGAGCAATTTAGGTGGAACAAATCTCAGAAATTAAAAAATCACAAAATTCAGAAGTTTCAGTTTGCAAGAACTCAGTTCGCAGGAACTCAGTTCGCAGGACTCAACTCAGTTCGGTTCGCAACTCAGTTCGCAGAATCGGCTGTAAACCCCAAAAATGAAAAATTTTAGGTTTTTGAACGTCTAAACCCTAAGATTTCGAACGGAAACAAACCTAAAAGCTTCCAGAGACTGATTTTGGTCACAAATACGCACTAATGTACGTAAAAACAACCCTAAATCTTCCGTTACTAACCGGAATAACCTCGAACCTACGCGTATCTAGCCGTAGGCTTTGATACCAATTGTAAGTCCGTATGTATATGATCGATAACGAGGTTATCTAAGGTATTAAGGTGCGGAATCCCTCAATACTAGTTATAGGATTTATAACGAATTATTTCGCAATAGTTTAGCAAATCAATTATATAATGAGCTTTGTATCGATATAACAAATGTTGAACGATCAATACCTAGCCTTTAGAATACTTTGAATATCTCTGGAAACACACGAAGTTCGTTTTTGTTGAATGGCCAAAAAAAAATTTCAGGTTTCTAAACCTAACTTTCATATATAACCGTCTCGGTTCGCGGGTTCTGGGCTTTGCGAATTGACTCAGTTCGCAGCCCAGCTTGGCCCAACGAACTGACTCGGTTCGCATTGCAATCTTACCCTGCGAACCCACTCGGTTCGCAGTCAAACATGGTCAACATTTTTCTGCATTTTAATTGTTAACTCTAAAATGTTTACCAACCAATATTTTTATTACAATTCAAAACCAATGTACAAACTTGATTACAATTATCAAAAGTCCTATTACAAGCTAGATCTGTTGTCACAAAACATGTCCCAACAAAACAGTGACAGTGGATTTGAGAAAGAGATTCTGTGCTCCAGCATTGAACGAAGTCTGATTTTACCACACCGCACAAACTGACTAAGAATTTTTCTTGTACTTATTTTCTATTATTTTGTTTAGTATTTAGTTTTACTAGTTAGTTTTTATGTAATTCACTTTCTTATGAAATATCATTCGCGATTAAAATTTTACTTTTGTTAGTTAAAGGTTGAGGGAAGCATCATCCATAATAAGGTAAGTATAAATTATTTAATAATAAAAGAATTAATAAATTTCTTTTATAAAAATAAATTTTAAACGATGAAAACTTTCTGTGGCAAATCAAGCCAACCGGCAGTTGAAGTTTTCAACCGACGGTTGGATTTTAAATCGAATTGGGTCGTAAACGATGTGGGCTAAACATGCTGGGCCTGTTGGGCTAACTATCCAACCGCCGGTTGAACTATTCAGCCGACGGCTGGACGTCCTGGGTTTTAAACCAGCAGCAGATCTTCTTCTTCATTTTTTCAATATCAAAAACCTAAAACTCACACAAAAAATCCGGCAAATCTCCATTTCACTCGTTCTTTTCACTGCAATTTCGTTTGTTCTTCCACAAGGTGTTGCTCATTATTATTTCTTTATTTTTTGCATTACAAGTTTTTTTTGTTAAGGTTTCATATTTGGATATTTTAGAATCCAAATTGTATATAGTTTTTGTATGAGCTTAAGTTAATGAAATTGTAATGTTCGATTCGCTTCTTTTAGGATTCGAATTTGAAAGAAAGATATTTTATGGTTAAGGCGTGAATTGTGTACATTCTATTGTTCGGAAGATTTGCATGAAGTTATATGAGTTTAAAAACAGGTTTGGTTGGAATTTTTAAATTGGAAAAAGGTTTTTGGCCGGAATATGGGGAACATGGGGTAAAACCGACGGCTCAGGCATCCAACCACCGGTTGAATTATTCAGCCGACGGCTGGATGTATTTTCTAGAAAATAATCACATTTTAATTAAAAGATATTAGATAAATTTAATGTATAATTAATTATTAGAAATTTTTTAGTTTAAATAAATAATTAAACCTCTTTCACATGTTGATTGACTTAGTTTATAACGCTTGTATTTATACATATAAGTTTGTTTTGCATAATATAGTTGTTACGACTTTGTTGTATTGTTAATATTCGTATATGTTTGTACTATTATGATTGTAATACTAGTTTATAACGCTTTGAATTTTATATATGTAAATTTGTCTAAACTGTAGTTGTTATAACGCTATAGAATTATAGTTAGTTATTATTATGTCTTTGTAATATATTATGTCTCAAATATTAGTCTAAGTTGCTACGAAGTTTTGTACTATTATTATTGTAACTAATTGTAAATTTTGTTTTGTAGATGATTTTCAATAGGCGAAGGAACCGTGGGGAAGCATTTGTAGCTAACCCCATTATTCGGACTTACCCCATTTTTGAGTTCGATAATGCCACATACATCGTATCTTAGCGAGCAGGTTTCCGCAATCGATTAGCTGCTAATATCGATCAGCATATTATAGCACCGGATGTGCTGGATTGGGATTTTATTGATCTGGTGTTGGACTTGAACACTGGAGTGTCGGGCATACAGACACTCGAGCACCTGTTGGCGGCTAGCTATATATTGCCAAGTGGCAATGTGGGTTATGTCTCTTATGCTCGGAGGCAACTTTTTAGCATCCACGAGATCATCTTCAATAAGCTCGTGGTAGAGTTTTATAACACAGTACGATTTGACATCGACGATGATGATGTCAGCCTTGAAAGGCTGACATTTCAGCTAGGCGGGGTGCCTTGTGCATTGAGCCTAGTTGAATTTTCTCGTGCTCTCGGGCTACACACTATGGATGAGGAATCCAATCCTCATTTTCTTGACCATTTTATAGCTGCTCACTGAGAAAAGTATTCGGCTTTGCAGGTGGGCCAAATTTTGGCCAGAGATTGGGAACTGAGATTATGGCGAGCGAGGACCATCGGATTTATTCATTAGAGATCCGGTCCATAAGTTGGTGCACCGGCTGTTGGCGAACACAATTGTCGCCAGGAAGACGGGGAAGTAGAAGGTTCACAAGCCCGATTTCTTTTACCTGCACTGCATCACTCAAGGAACGCTTATAAACGTTCCTTGGTGTTTGGCATATTGGATAGCTCAGAGATCCACTGGCACTAGAGCTTTGAGCGGTATCTGCGGTGGTCATTTTGTGACCAGATTAGCCAGTGGTTCGGTGTCCCAGACACGATGTTCCAGTCGTGTATACCTGTTAGTCCCGGTATACAGCTTTTGGGACAGCAACTGCCGCTAGATATTGATATTATTCGGAGGCCCATCGAGGGAGCTTACTTTTTATGGGCGACACCATTAGCTGCCGGTGGGATACCAGAGCCACGGACCAGGAGGAGAGCTCGTGTTCCAGCAGCCGACACAGCAGCAGCATCACTAGAGACGAGGGATCAGCAGGACCCTGTATATGATCTGCATCAGCTACAGATTCAGATTACAGAGATTAGGAGGATGCAGGAGCAGCAGCAGATTGCTCATCATAGACACATACATGAGCAGGCTCATCAGTTTGAGTATGGCACATATCTGATGCACCAGCTGATGGGTAGTCCGACAGCTCATCCAGGTCCGGTCCGACCCTATGTACCATGGGATTTTGGTTCCTCCTCTCAGCAGCAGCAGCATGACGGTGATGAGAGTGATTGAGCACTGTATTTGGACAACTGTTTAACTTTGAATATTTGTTTATTAGTATTCTGTTGGATAACTGTTTAACTTTGAATATTTGTTTATTAGTATTTGTTAAGGATGATTATAATTTTATTATTATGTTTAACATTTTATTTTTCTTGAAGCTATATTTTCCTATTTTCGAACTTTGTGGCTGTGTTCCCTGGAAACCTTCACGAGACTATAACTCATCCACTTGGGATACCGAGGGGTTTAAAGGCTTATTGCATATGCTAAATGCAATCGTGATTGCCTACGAAAGTGACATGTATATTTCCGATCAAATTCAGAGAGCATTATTGCACAATGAGGGGAGTTTTTGTTCTAATTTCTTTTCTCCTTTCCTTTTCATTTTTCATGTTTATGTACAATGGGGACATTGTACAATTTAAGTGTGGGGATGGGAGACGAAAAGAAATAAAAAGTTTATTTGTACAATCTACTTGAGGACAAGCAGAACTTAAGTGTGTGGATATTTGATAACATCAAATAATGTCATATTTATATAATAATATTCCCTTATTTTTAATGCCTTTTTATTGCAATTTATTTATATATGCTACTGATTTCGTTTATATTTGCAGAAAGGTGTTTAAAATAAAGAAATAAAGAAAAGGAACGAAAATGTGCTCAAGATTGAAGAAAATAAAGAAAAGAATTAAACCCAAAACGATTGGGCTTGGAAATAAGAAGAACCCAAAAGAGATGAGGAATTGGGCCAAAATAAAGAAGAAAACTCGGATTAGAATAAAGGATGGAGGCCCAAAAAGAAGCTCAACTCGGCTGGCAAAATATTCTGGAACGCGTGTTCAGCCGGTGGTTGAAGATTTCAACCGGCTGTTGAACCTAAATAAGGAAGGCGGTCGAGCGCGTAGGTCAAAATCCGGGTTAACGGGTAAAATTCCGATCCAGCCGACGGCTGAAGAATCCAATCGGTGGTTGGATTCGCGAGCTAGAAATCTATAAATAGGGCCATTACCAAACCATATACCATACAATTATAATACAAATTAAGTAATTCTTAATTCGGTTTTAAGGTTTAAAGGTCGACTTTAAGGGCGATCAGAAGGCTAGGAAGCTAGGGTTTGAAGGTTTTCAACCGTAACGAAGATTCGGTTCAGTTATTAGGGTTTGATTCTTATTCTTTTCTATTTGCAATGTGTAATAACTTGTTTTTAGATTTGATCTATCTTATTTTAATTATGAACTAATTCTTTATTGTATTTACTTAGATGAATGATTTTTATATAAAGGTTTAATTATATGTTTATGTTGATCTTAGTTACGAATGGTTATTAAGTTTGTTTGAAAGATCCATATCGATTGTGAGTTTATTAATTGTTACTTAACGTGGTCAAAAGACTTATGCTAGAACTAACGTTTGTATGAGTTGATTGATTATCTGCAATTAAGTAATTTATTAGTTAATTGTGGCTTGAGATTGTAACCGGTAATAGGTTAAGACCAATAGCAATTAATACAACCTAATTGGTGTGATAATTAGAAAACCAATAACTATAGACTTACGTTAGCACAAAGTCACTGAATGAATCTCAATGATCTGTTGATAGTTTTAATAGCATAAATCTTATGTTGATAACACCCCTCAGTGTATTCAAGAGAATCTAGTATTAAGGTAAGGTTTATTAGGGATTAGTTAACCTTAACAGGAGGCTATCTGTCGCACCCCAAATTATGATGCAGCGGAAGTCGGGTCGGGCGCGACTAATCAGAAATCATTACACAAAGTCACATCGAACGACCACTATATGTGTCGTTTTGAAAACAGTACAAAAATAGTGCATTGATAATCCAATTGCTTACATCAATTTATGAGTTCGTGAATGGTTCTAGAGATTCTAATACATAACTAATATTACAAAATAGTAATGCAAGGAAAATCTCCGATGTTTGTAAATCATGCGACTCGAGCTATTGTATCTTGGAGTAATCCTACTCCTGTTGTGAACCTGAAAATACATACTAAAATGGTCAACAATAATGTTGGTGAGTTCATAGGTTTAGATATCAAAATATAAATGTGAACCACGAGATTTCCATGTTTGTTTGTATCGCAAAACTACGATAAATAAATGTATACTACTGCCATGAGCTCATAGTCCGAAGCTTAACCGATATGAGTTTGCCTCCTGTAGGTGTCTAATCCAGAACACCCGTATGAACGAAATAATAAAGCGCCCGTTTGACCAGTTAGAGCTACTAACCCGGATGGGGATGGTCAATCCCAAATTGATCTATTCTTTAAAACTCGCGCTAAGATCCATACTAACGAAACTATGATGTGTAGAGGACTTTTTTGTGGATTATGAAAGTGAAACTCATGCAATCCGTATATGTGTGTTTCTGTACTCGTGTTCATGAAAACAATGTATGTATTATAGAGTATATGAGTTTCATGTACATGTAGTGTCATATGTGAATATTCATTGTTGCGCGTGTTTAATAGTTTTTTTTTTATAAAGGGGAAAAAATACCCTGGCAAATATTATTAGAATAAAATGATAATCGATATAAGTACAATGGATGTTGTAGAACCACAAAGACTTAATCTAACAGAAGGAAAGACTAAGTGTATACACAAGACAGGCCTTGAGTATGACAACCAGCAAAGGCCCAACTATAAGGCAACACAACCATGAGGCAACAACAACAACAAGCAAAGACTCTAACCAAGCGATAAACCACTGCATCCGCATGATGAAAGGATTAACTTGACGAAGAACACACCCCTTTCGGGATCTTCCATCTCTCCATTGTGCGGAGAGCACGAAAAGAGGGTTTGAAGGCAAAGGAAACCAGCTTTAACCTAACCGTATTGATGATTGCGTCAGCCACCTCCTTACAGGACCTTTTGCCTTTGTCAAATAGCCGAAAGTCCCGTTCTTGCCAAATGAAGTATGTCGTAGCTGCCAGCACCAGACGAGATACCACATGGTCAATGTTTTTCGAGCTTGTGGCAGATAAAAAGGAGGGCATTAGAACTTCAAGACGATCAGACATAACCTGCAATTTCGCATGATTAATAACCCTGAACCAAACCTGAGAGGAGAAGGAGCATTCAAAGAACAGGTGGGCATGAGAGTCCTGGCAAGAACCACATAGCTGACAACGCAGCAGGGCTAAATCAACAGAAGGACCTACTTCCCATTGCCTCAGACGGTCTTGGGTCTTCAGTCTGCCTCTTAAGACGAGCCACAGATGAAAAGCATGCCTAGGAATACAACAAGAAAACCACACAACAGGAGCCCAATCCACCACGCTACTTCTTGGCCAAATGGATTCCCAAACTTGACCAACCCGAAAATCGAGAAATTCTCCGCCGAATCGCGCCATAGTAACTTATCAGGCAGAGGAGAAAGAGTAGGGACCTCAATCTGAGAAAGAGAAGGGTACCTTTGAAGCCATTCTGCCGGCCATCTCCAAGAGCCACCCTCAATGAGATTAGCAACAGAATCAGAGGTTGAGAAACCCGAGCCAGTAATGTCACGGAGACTGGAAAAGATACGGGCAATGGGACACTGGTTACACCACGTGTCATACCAAACCGACACCGACCTCCCATTACCGATCTTATACAAACAATACGGCCGGACGACATCCCTGATACGTAAGAGGCTTCGCCAACCCCAGCTCATACTACTCTGAGCAGGGACATCCCAGAAGCTGCGATCACGATGCTTGTATGCATACACCCATCTGACCCAGATGGAATTCTTTCTGGAAAGGATGCTCCAAATGTGGTTGGCCATGAGAGAGATATTCCATTCACTTACCGACAGATCCCCAGACCACCTTCTTATTTTGGGTGGCATATGTCATCCCATGCCACCTTAGCTTTACCAGCCTTCATTGGGCCTTGACACCACAAGAAGCCCCTCATAAGCTTCTCAATATCACCACAATAGAGGCAGGGAGGATAAACATAGACGCTCAATATCCATGGAGAGATGTGAGAACAAAGGAGATTAATTGGACACGATCTGCAAAGGAGAGAGTCTTATTCTTCCAATCCCCAATCCTATTCTGAACCTTCTCCACCAGAACTTTACAGTTAGACTTGACAAGCCTAGAGGAGATGAGGGGAACCCCGAGATAACGAACCGGAAGGGTACCTTCCTCAAAAGGCATGATGTGGAGGATACTTTGCCGCACATAGTCGGGGACATTACAAAAGAAAGCAGTACTCTTCAGGATACTGGGGACCAATTCTGAGACTTCCTTAAATTCCTTAAGGGCGGAATGAAGCACCGTGGCGGATTCCAAATCACCATGCGCAAAGAGAAACAAGTCATCTGCAAAACACAGGTTAACAAGCCCAAGATCCGTCTACCTTCCTCCTGATAAGTAAGGTCAGCACCTCCATCACTAGAGTAAAGATATAAAGAGACATTGGATCCCCTTGCCGCAGACCTCGTTTTACTTTAAAGAACCCATGCACACCTCCATTAATACTCAGGGAGTAGGACGTGCTGGACACACAAGTCATGATCAGATTTACCATAACCGGGTGGAAGCCAAAGCCATGAAGGATAGTCCTGAGAAAACCCCAATCCACTGTATCATAAGCTTTCTGAATGTCAATCTTAAAAGCACAGCGAGCAGTACCATGATTCAGGTGGTAACATCTCATAAGCTCCTGAGTTAAAAGGATGTTATCTGAGATACTCCTGCCAGGAATGAAGGCAGACTGATTGTCACTCACAATATCTTCCAGCCCATCCTCGATACGATTAGTGATCAGCTTACTGATGCACTTATACAGGACATTACACAAGGAAATAGGACGAAAATTGTTGATTCGAGAAGGGGAGGCAACTTTCGGGACAAGGGCAATAACTGTATGGTTGATTTCTTTTAAGATCTGGCCATTAGCAAAGAAATCATGAACTGCAAAGAACAGGTCGTCACCAATGATGTCCCTTGACCGTTTAAAGAAAGCGGCCGAATAACCATCAGGGCCCGGGGATTTACAGTTGCCAATAGAAAATAAAGCCGCCCTAACTTCATCCTTGGAAACGGGACAAATCATCAGCACAGCCTTGGATCTCACGAGTTTACGAGAGAAGAGCCCCAAAGTATCCAGCGGAGTAGTATCACCAGCACATCCCAAAAATTTCTGGTAATGGTCAACAAAGGTCAGGGGGACCGAGTCACCCTCATGGACAACATTATGCAAGTCATGCACACGCTCAATCCGTCCCCTATTAGCTTTTTCCTTAACCACGTTATGTAAGAACTTGGAGTTACAATCCCCCACCCGAAGTCATTCAATTTTTGCTTTCTGTTTCAGGAACCGTTCCTCATCGAGAACCGCCGCATTGAAAGCACGAAGGTAAAGGCTCTCCTCCTCTCGCAGAGCAGCGGAGTCAGGATTAGAGTCAAGAGCTTTTTGAACTTCATCCAATTCAGTACGAAGCTTATCGACTTTCTTATTGAGGTCACCCTGGTCCCTCATCAACTTTGCAAGGGGTTTTTTAAGTCTTTTCAACCTTCTAGTAATCTGAAACATAGCATGCCCTTCAAGGTTCTCCCTCCACGCTTCCGTAACAATATCTTTAAATTCTGGCTTAAGGGCAATCAGATTAAAGAATTTAAAGGGCTTAATACGGGGTTTTAGAAACACGGGAAGGATAAGCACCGCAGGGGAGTGGTTAGAGATTCTGTATGGCTGAAATAAAGCACGAGCCCCAAGGTAAGCTCCCAGAAACTCCCCATTGCACATGATACGATCAATCTTCCTCAGGATACCCGAGTCGGATTGAGGCTTCTGATTCCAAGTGAAGTGAAGCCCCGTGGCCGGCACATCAACAACCCCAATATCCTCCACACACTCCCTAAACTCGCGCAAAGAAATAGTGCACCTGGAGGAACCAGCTGAAGAATCTTCCATATTAAGAATGGCATTAAAATCACCCAATAACATCCAAGGCTTTTTACAGACAAACTGGCTATGCAGATGGAGATTATCCCACAATTCCCTTCTATGGGAATAAGAATTACCCGCGTAAATGAAAGAGCAATAGAAAGACTGGTTCCTATCCCGCATCCGGACTTGACAATGCATGACCTGATCCGTGAAAGAAATAATCATAAGATCAACCCGGTCAGGATCCCAACCAAGAATAATGCGGGATCCACTAGCGCTCCTAGATGAATTCGAAGACCAACTCCACCTTCTGAACACCTTAGAACAGATACGATTGAGATTAGAGACAAGGACATGGGACTCTAAGATGGCACAAATGCACAACTTGTTCTCACTAACCACCTGTTGAACCTCTTTTTGTTTGGGGACACGGTTCAAACCCCTAACATTCCACGAAGCGAGATTAACCATGGAGACTAAGGGCCCTGGGAGTGTTTGCCCCCTCAGAAAGAGATCCTTCCATAGGAAGTTTCTTGTACACAGATGTCTCCTTATAAACTTCCTCAATATCTGATTCAGATTCATCAGCCGAAGTACCACCACCAGAGACCGCCCTTTTAAACTTACAGGGCTGGCTTGGGCCATTTATATTATCATCCCGGTAGTGGGTTTTCTTATCTCTTGGATCATCCTCTTTCTCCTCGTCGCTTAAGGCACCGAAACGGTTTCCCAAAGATAAGGGTTTCGAAGTTCCCGAACCAGACTTGAAAGTCGGTTTCGGAAAAGGGCCCTTTGGAACCGGTTTGGAGGTAGTTCACGGGTCTTTCACCTTAAAAATCATTTTAGGCTTTTGTTTCTGCACAGAGAAACCATCAAGGGGTTTCCCGCCCTACTTTAGCGGGCCTCGGGCCGTCTTCTTGGGGGCAACAAATTCCGGGTTACTTGCCTTTGAAACTTCAACAACAACTACATTCTTGGGGCATTCAACATCTTTGTGGCCGAAAGTTTTACACATATTGCACCTAGGCGGGCGCCATTCGTACTCGACCCTAACCGTATAAAGGGTCTTGCCATTCCCCCCGAGCTTGGGGATAGCCACCGTGACAGTTTCCTTCAGCTCGGCCCCCGACACGACCTCAACCATGGCACGAGCAAAGTTTGGTCGACCCCAAGCCTCAGTACACATTGTACTAGTATAGGAGTCAACCATAATAGGTGTCCCAACCTTGGTGGCAATACCGCTCAACCCCGCCTCATTAAAGGCCAAAAGCGGAACATTATGGAGCTTAATCCACACCGGCACTCTTGTAAGATCCTCCTTAGCTAAATCAGCATCAGAATTCCATTTTATTAACATAATAGGAACCAGTCTAATCATCCAAGGACCCCCCTCAAGAACCTCATTCATACCATGGTCCGAAGAAAATTTGAAAAAGAAGAAGCCATTGGAGTGCATCATAACCTTCTCGATTCCGAACTTCCTCCAAGCATTCATAACATAGTTTTGGACCACGGGAAAAGCTAATCTCTTACCAACGAAGTACCCGTACAAAGTGTTCGAGTACTTTTTACTTGCTTCAACAACCGTGGCCAAAGGGATCTCCACATCCACATCACTACCATCAGGAGCCTCCAGATTCAAAGCACGGAAGTTAACCTTCTGCTTAACAGCACGATTCGCAGCTTGTGCATAGGACTTACTTCCAAGTAAGGATGTTTTTGGCCCGGTTGTTGAACAACAACCTTAGCCGCTTTCAGCCTCTCAATACCATTGGTAGCGAAAGATTTACCACTAGAACCATCAGGAGCCTGCTTGTCGGCCATATCAGTATCACAACCCTCCTTTGCATCGCGGGCCGTAACATCATAGAAATCAGGGATTTCAGAGGGATATTTAATCCCAACCTGACTTACAGCATTTTCAAACTGGTTGGCATCAGCACCCACAACAGAGCGAGAATCAGGGAATTTACCAAGGTCTTGGACCCCAACCTGATTCCCACGCATAGAAGCAAGTAAATGTTCAGCCCAAACTCCAAGATCGTCACAGTGAGTTGCGCGCCCCGCAAGAAGATTTTCAGGATTTGCACCCTGGGTGTCGCACCCCAAGACACGTGGCAGCGGAAGGTAGGGTGTTGCGTTGGGGGCGCCGACCTAATCAAATATCACAACACAAGATTACGGCAAACGACCTCTAAATGAGACGTTAGAAAAATAATTATATTCACTAAACATAATTGTTTGCAATAGTTTTACAATTTCCCTGGAGTTCGCATCCGATAAGTAGAGATACATATGTAATTGATAATACAAAATATATTAAATGCAATGTAATCCCTTGTTGTTCAAAAATATATGCGACTCGAGCTACGCTATCCAAAGGCGTCCTACTGCTGCGGATTACCTGAGAAATACATACTAAAAGGTCAACATAAAGTTGGTGAGTTCATAGGTTTGTAAACAGTTGATATAACATTGTATGGAACACAAGATTTCTGTTTATATCATTCAACAATGAAAGGTAATGTATTACAAAAATGTAAAGATAGTGTATATTGTTGCCATGAGCTCATAGTTCGAGCTTAACTGTGGTGTCGGGTCACAATCAAGTGCCACGATCGGGGTGCCTCCCAGCGAGTGCCTAATCCAACACTCGTAAGAACAAATGATAATGCGTCCGTTTGACAAGTTAGCGCTACTAACCCGGACGGGGGGAGTCAATCCCAAAAAGTACTATTCATTAACATTCACGCTATAACGATACTAACAAACTATGATGTGGGGGACTTCAGGATTAGTAAAATAACTCATGCAACCAATATATCGAGTTTTGTACTTGTGTTCACATGAAAATAGCAGTGTAAAAGCAGTTGTATGTATACTCACCCCTATTAGAAAACAGTAAAAAGGGGCTATGAAACTCACCTGATGTTAGCAAGCAGGTAGCAAATAGTAAGCAAGTGTGTTTTCCAATGCAACCTTCTAACGTCCTAAACGTATAAGGTCGTGTAAGTAGATGTCTCAAAAGATCATCTATAGTGATTGTATAAGTGGGGGTTAATGTCCACTGAAGCCAATCATGTAGGTGGAGGGTTAATGTCCACCTAAGTTAATCGTGTAGGTGGAGGGTTAATGTCCACCTAAACTAAGTTCACACAATTAGAAATGTCCAATTGTTCAGTTATCGTTTGTGCTTAGAAAAACATGCACAGGCCATTGGTGATATTTTGTGAAAACACAGCTTTTGATTAATTATGTTACGCGTATTTCTACTTTCCAGTTATGTGTAATTAATCAGTGTGGCATGGGCGAAGCCCATTAATGACGGGGGTCCGGGGGCAGCGCCCCTGGTAGCGGGGTCCAAGGGGTGGCAACCCCTGGCGGGGTCCAAGGGGCAGAAACCCAGGTCAGCGCGGAAAATTTTTATTTATACTTATATTGCTTTGAGGAAAACGTATCGATTTTTGTGTTTTTAGCGACACTGGGCTAGTGTCGCTACATGCGACACTAAGGTGTTATGCGACACTAAGGTATTATGCGACACTAAGGCTTGTGTCGCTAATGTGACGATTCGGGTGCTATAGCGACACAAAGGCTTGTGTCGCAGACTACTGGGCTTCTGCGACACAGAGGCCTAAAACAGATCGGTTTTGTGCATTTTATTTCGGGTTCCAAATGTTTATATAAAAATTCAAGAAAAATATATGTTATTCCATAGTATGTTAGCTTTCTAAATTAATTTTTCCAGGATTTTTAGGTTCTCCTAAGTATTTTTAAAAAATCCGTTTGTTCCCTAAGGTCAGAAAGTGACCAATCCGGATACATGCAACAAGATCGGATTTCTGGGCAAATTCTACACATTTTCAGAAAAAGTTATCTAAACGACATTTGTACCTAACAAAATTATTGAACTTTTGGCGGTGGTTTCAGGTCATTTGGTGGTGTATATCTCGAGTTATGATTAAAACAAGAAGGGTGAAATTTCTGTCCTTTTTGACAGCCCGGACCTATATTTTTGTAAAAATCATTTCGGGTATCAAACGAACTCCAAAAATTATGAAACCACTTGGAAATGAAAGCTAACTTCTTAAACTTAATTCTTGCTTTTTGAATCGTCCATTTTGGTCAAGTTTTGAGGGAGAAACAGCCTCTTAAAGTCGGGCTATTTTTCTGCCCGAAAATGCATGTTTTGTTCTTGAACTTTTTAAGCCATGAAAAATGTTTTTATGTTATGATTTGGACATTTCCTTGTTATGTGAACATTATAACATGTTTATAGAGGTGTTACAAGTATTTTGGAAGAGTTTGAAGTTCTTACAAATGTTAAACAATCGAGCAAGAGGAGAAAGATGATGTTGGAAGTTCGATCTTGGTTTTTGGCTTGCTTTCTTCTTGAAAATTGGATGGATGATGACGGTGGCAGGTGGTTGTTGGTGGTGGCAGGTGGTTTTTGGGGGTGGTAGGGCTGGAATATCTTGAGAGAGAGGAGGAGGAGGGAGTAGAGAGAAAGAGTGTGAATTTGTGTGTGTAAAAATGAGAGAAAATGGGAGATATGGAGCTTATGTAGGGTGGACCTCTTGGGCCGATTTCTAGACCTCTTGGGCCGATTTCTAGGCCTCTTGGGCCGGTTTCTAGCCCGCGATACGTTATTTGATCGGTTAATCATTATTCGCGCGCGTAAACCTTAAATCTTTAACGTTAAAATTTTGTGTTTTATTTCTGATACAAAATTCAGTATTTTAATTTGACCAATATATTTAAAAATACTTTATTGATCCTTCTTAGAATATTTGTTGGTTTCGTTTGGTTATCGGGCGCGATTCGCGCGTTTTCGTTGCATTTGTTACGTTTTAAGCAAAACGTTTAGGTTTTTCGTATATTATTATTTAATAACCATAATATAGGGTAAATAATTACTATTTAATTTATAAAATAGATTTACATTATTTATGAAAGTGTATCACCAACGCCGTATAGATTGTCGGAACTTGTCCGGTTGTTTCGCGTAATTACAGATAAACACATAATCACGTAAGTGTATATTCAAATATACAGGTAATTACAGATATTTAGCCTAATACCAACTAAATACAAGTAATTAGGGTTTCCAGCTAGGTTTAACAATTAACCTAAAGTGTCGGGTGTCACACTGGGAAACATGAAATTTACCCATGCGACACTGGGTAGTGTCGCTGACAGTGTCGCCTAGAGTGTTGCAGATCGGACGAATCGCAGCCCCTTGTGTCGCCAATAGTGTCGCAGCCCCTTGTGTTGCCAATAGTGTCGTAGCCCCTTGTGTCGCTACCCCTTGTGTCGAAGCACCTTGTGTCGCAGACCTTGTGTCGCAGACCTTGTGTCGCAGTTAGGGTTAGGGTTACACTTTGTGTCGCACTTAGTGTCGCTAACAGGGTCTTCTTCAACCTCCAGCGGCGGCGCCGTTTTTGCAGATCCCTCAGAATCCGAACCGTGAGACGAGCCAGATCCAAAGACACCACGGCTACCTAAACAACTTGAGTCCACAACACCCGCTCCATTCTTTTTCTTTTTCGTGCTTCCTTTAGCCTTCATCTGATTAACCGCCGGAAAATCGGGTTTACGGAAAAACCGAGAGAAACCGGCCACAGGGACCGAGGATCAACCAACCCAATCACAAAACACAAACCAGAAGCTTTACAAAGACCAGAGAAAAGGGAAACGAGCTTAAAACATAGGAGAAAGTCGTTCAACCACCCTCGCCGGTCACCTCGCCGAAAATCGCCCACCTCGTCGGAAATCTTCACCTTTTTATCCGTTTTAACGTTATAAAATCAATGGTTTTGCGTGTTTAATAGTTGTGAAACATGTTCTAAATCTGTTTTATGCGACACTAGGGGCGACACCAAGGCATATTGCGACACTAGGTCGGTGTCGCAATTGTCTCGGAAGTTGGGACTTATGCGACACAAGGGTTTGTGTCGCAAGTTGTGATTTCGATTTTGTTTTAGCGACATAAGCGTTAGTGTCGCAGGGTGTGGCGACACCAATTAGTACTGTTGGTAAAAGTATTGCGACACAAGCGTTAACACTGTTAGTTGAATTATTGCGACACTAGCTTAGTGTCGCAAGTTAGTACTGTTTTATTATTTAGCGACACCGGCGTTGTGTCGCAGATTAGTACTGCTGTCTTATGATTTAGCGACACAAGCTTTGTGTCGCAATAGCTTTGGGCCATCTGCGACACAGACGGGCTGATATGTTTTCGTTGATCGGGAACTTGGTCAAATGCGCTCGGTTTGACCCGAAACTTTTAGGGAAGTCCTAAATATGTTATTAGAGCTTAGGAAAACTGTCGTTACGTTTTATAGTAGTCCCGAAAGTGTCGTTTTAAATTCCAAGTTAAAACAGTCCACACCTTAGTTTTTCCAAAATTTATACGTTTTTCGTGGCTCGTTTTGACAAATCAAAGCTTCGAAATAAAATCCAAGAAAAGTACCAGTTGTTCATACATGTCTTAGCTACTTCCAGTAAATTTTTCATAATTTTTGGTCAAGTGTAACTCACGAAATCGTCCAAGAACCAAACAGAGGTCCAGCAGGTCGATTTTTAGACCTTTGCTCAGTGTTTCAACTATATCTCGAGTTTTACAGATCTTCAGAAAATGTGCAAGTACAACGTTTAAAGGTAACAGAAAATTTGAACCTTTCCAAGTGGTTTCAGTCGATTTGGGTTTGTAGATCTCAAGATATGTCTTTGCAAAGTTGACTAACTTTTCTGTCAAAAAGGACAGTCCGGACACCTACTTTTGAAAAATCATTTTCCCATACCAAACGACCTCAGAAAAATACCAATCCACTTGGGTTCGAAAGTAGACTCATTGAACTTGATTTTTGACTCAAGAATCGCTCGATTTGGTTAAGAAATGAGTTAGATATCATGGATCAAAGTCGGGTTAAGTTTTTATCCGGTGGTTAACAGCTTTGTCCGAAAGTTTTTAGCATTATCCTTTGGTTTCCGGTTTAAATCTTGGACATAATTAGCACAAACGGACATCTAACATGTATATGAACATTATCCAAGGAAGGTAAACAAGATTTGAAGAGATTCTTACAAGAAAAGTCTATCCAAAGCCGAAATGAAGAAGAAGGGGGCTGCTGTGACCGTTTCTTGTTTGTATGCTTGTTCTCCTTCTTCTTGTTGTTGTAGATGATGATGGTGGTGTCCAAGGGCCTTGGAAGAGGCTGAGAATGGTGGTGGTGGTGGTGGTTAGGGCTGAGTTTGAGAGAGAGAGCAAAGAAAATGGAGATAAAAGGTTCAGAGTGTGAAAGGTGAGGTGTTGTGAGGGTGTAATTGTTTTAAGCAAATGGATGGGCCAAGAGGATGGGGATTATGGGCCAGTTTTTGGGGCTGGGCTGGGCCGAAGATTGGGCCTGGCCCATCGTGGTCTCGGGCTCGTGACTCACTCCTTGATTTCGTGTTACGTCACTCGTTGGGTTAAACGTTAATCGCGCGTTTTAAAATTTTAATCGTTAACGTTTAGTTTTCGTGTCTTAAATTTTTAATACGTAATTGTTAATTTAACTTGACCAAATGTTTTTATATATATTATTGAACCTTTTCAAAATATTTGACAGGTTCCGTTCGGTGTCGGTTTCGTTTTGCCCGTTTTCGTCGCGTATGATACGTTTTATACGAAACGTAAAGCGTTTTAGATATTGTCGTAATAATATAAGTTAAATAACAATTATTTATCATAATTAGGTTATTTAATAAAAATGTTTTTCACCAACGTCCATATTTATTGTGTCGGATTCCATCCGATCGAATTCGCGTAATTAAAATCAATTACGTAGGTGCGTATAATACAATATACAAAGTGTTACCGTAATTAGTCCTATTTCACACTAATTACAAGTAGTAATTACCTATCTTAGGTATAAATGATAGCCTAATTTACCGGGGGTCACATTCTCCCCTTGTTAGAGGAATTTCGTCCCGAAAT